>BTHU01000013.1:9150000-9750000 GCA_036184795.1 Tokudaia tokunoshimensis | reverse complement strand
TTTTCAGGCGGTTCATGGCCCCATCCTCATATTTTAGTTGCTGGTATTTCCCAGGGTTGGGGGTTTGTGACAGTTAATCTTGTTTGCCAATTTGACTGGCTCTGCAGTCCACTAAGAGACATATCTCTGGGTGGGTGTGTAAAGGGTATTTCCTGGAAGAGTTAACTGAGGGGGGTCAAAACCCTCCCCTAGAGCAGGTGATAATTTCAGTGGTGTCTGAGATGTAAGGGGTCCAAGGAAAAAGTTACTGCTTTTTGCTTGCTTGTCTTCACTTCTTGCTAGCAAGTGCATCTATTCTGCCGCTGCCTCTGGTGCCACTAATACCATCTTTCCTTGACATCAGAATTCCACTGCTTTAGGTTTCCAACATGGATTTAAGACTAGTGGGTCTTCAGGACACCTCCGCCCCCACCTAAGACCTTCAGCATCAGATTGTTATCCTTGAGCTAGTCTAAGAAATCCTCTTCCACTGATTTTGATCCTCTAGAGAACCTTGGCTAACATGCGGTAGAATTTCTCACGTAATGCAATATGGAACGGATGTGTGGTCAGGATGACATAGAGAAGCAAGATGGTTTTAACTCCCCTGTCCAAAATATTTTCTTGACACATTTTGGAGTTGTATCTGGAAAGATGCAGCTGGTTTGGTTTAACCTCAAGGTTTGTAATCTGCTTTATCTTTTTAAATGTGTAGGTAAGGCCTACAAACATTACTGCAAACTAAGACACCCTACAACACTTTGGATGGATAGTTTCTATACTGTATCCCTGTCTTTGTATGTTGTTTCCTTTTCAGGTTTCCGATACCAACTCATGCTAGAATTACAGAAACCAAAGAAGGATCTGCCATTCTAAAAATGTTTATTTTTTTAATCAGTTTTCTCAATGATGTCAGAACCACCCTGATGCCAGCACAATTCAGATGAGAGGTTCACCCTATTGGTCTCTGACAACACAAGCTCATGCCTCACTTAAAGCTGTCCCAGTGTAGTGAGGCTCAAGAAAGAAATGTCCCATTCTTGCCATCAGACAAAGCCCACTACTTTGACTTTGTTCCACACCCTCCCCCCCCCTCCCCCCCCACATTGCTAACTATAAAGCCATGGGAAAACCATCACTGACAAGGGTCACGCTTCTATCCTACTTCTGAAGATTAACAAGGAGCCAAAGCCATGCCAAGAGAACCCCAAGCCAAATGCTTCTTCCAAAATGTCCAAATATTCACAGTTTGATTTGAAAAATCTAAAGAAAAGATTAGTCTGCGTTTTATTGGTTGACTTTTATTGCTAAGTATGGTTGGGAGTTCTGGTTAACTTTTTTTTTTTTTCTGAGCTCCCACCCTGTACACATTGACAGATTGTTCGGAAGACTGTGGGAAGTTCTGCCTAGTACTCATTTTCCTTCTTTACTTTCATCAACATTTCCCTACCCAAATAGTTTCTTTTGCGGTTCAGTGTTTCCACCTTTTTAATGCAGTGGGTCAGTCCCAGATGTAATTGTACAGTTATATACGGACAGCCCACATAAACAATAGTCCCTTGGTGGTGTCCTGTCACCAAAGCAAACACGGGTGGGTGGCTTAGACACTTGTGTCAGCTCTTGGATCTCCCCTTGCCCAGTTGCTGAAAGGATTATCTTCACAGGAGGTCGAATGTTCCATCCATACCATCTCCCCCAGGCCTAACCTTGGAAGCTCAATTTCATGTCAGGCTGTTGGAATGGTATTGACCCACTGTGTTTCTTCTGTCAGGGGACTAAGTGCTCAGCTATCAAAATGTCAAGTGTGCGGGGTGTGTGTGTAAGACAGAGAAGGGGGAAGAAGGGACAGAGGGAAGAGAGAGAGAGAGAGAGAGAGAGAGAGAGCAATCACAGTCCATCATGGTTAATATCGGCACACATTGGAAAGTTATAGAACCCTTATTATGCTAATGGTCCCATTCCCTTGTGCCAGGTGGGCAATGAACCTGGAGAACAGTGACAACTGCTGTTGTGTCTGAATCAATGCTCCAAACCCTACAGCATTCACAGTCTGTTTCTCCACACACCTCTCCTTTCTCCTGTTGTTATACTAAGGAACCACCTACCTTTCCACCTCCCAGGAGCATCATGGGATATAGTCACTTTCTTCCACTATGACATCTGGTCAAGTCACAACACCTTAGAGCAGTGGTTCTCAACCTCCCTAATGCTGCAGCCCTTTAATACAGTTCCTCATGGTATGGTGACCCCCCAACCATAAAATCATTGTATCGCTACTTTATAACTGTGATTTTGCTGTTGTTATGAATCATAATGTAAGTATTTGCTATGCAGGATATCTGATATATGACACCTGTAAAAAGATCATTTGAACCCAAAGGGGTCACACCCATAGGTTGAGAACAGCTCCCTTAGAGCTTTCTTTCTAGAAAGAGCCATGGGAACAACTTTGTGCCCTTTAATCTCCTTTCTAGCATCTGAGGTATAAGAGTTTAGGCTTCATGCATCCTTTGATAGATTATTCCCTTTTGTTTAAAAGATGATGATTTAAAACAACAAATAGAGGGCACATACAGTGAAAGAACTTAAGGGGGAGGATCATTGTCTCTTGAGGATTGTAATGTAATCTTTTCAATATCATGTTCATTTCAGTATTAAATGTTGCAGATATCCATGTGCCCTCATAATGAAGAGCAGTGAGGGAATGGGGGCCTACATGTGCTTGCATCCTAAACTGCCTCTCAGACTTGCCCTGGGCCCTTGACTTTGCTCTGGGTCCTGTTTCATTCTGCTTTCTACCCTAGCTTCTTCTCCCCCTTTTCACTCCTCCTCACTAGGGTCTTGCAGTTTTAAAAAACTGCCCAAGTAGACCCCAGCCCACCCTGAAAGGATTAAATCCTTTGTTAGCTTGGGGGATGAATAGGCTGGAAATAATCCTAAGACAGGATCAAATAAATGAAAATGGACCTTCTGGTTCAGTGTAGTTGAAAGGGTCTCTTGCTGGGAGCCCAGTAATATGGCAGACTTGTCAAGATTGGAAAGGAAGATTGACTTTGGACTTACAAACAGACCACAGAACTCAAAACTATGTCCTTCAATTGCCCTGCAAGCTCTCTAGAAAGAGTTTTCTAGAGCCTTCAGTCAGTTGATTGGAAAATATCATTACTACCATTCAAAAGTTTTAGATATTAAGAAGAATAGGAAACTTCTTGTCTGTTTTTCATTGCTACACTCTTCCCTTTGCCTTCTTTGACTTGTCTTGTAAAGACCATTTTATTTTTTTAAAGACAGGAGAATACAGCGTTGGTTCCTATCTGGGCTAGCTCACTAGCCTCCTCCTAGGTGCACGGGGCAATTATAAAGCAGAAGTATTAAGTCTTTCCTTGTGCACTTAGACCATGTTCATGAACAAATATCACCTTAACGAAGCACCACATTTACATGAACTCATACCAAGGAACATATTCCGTCTGCTAAGAAGAGAGAACAATTAGATGTTCTGGATTCTGTGGTGTGAACAGATGTATGATGTTGACTTGAGCCCAGTGCTGTTATTTCATAGTCAAGAAAGAAGCCTTAGTGAAGTATTGTAAAAGAATATTTTAGAGCTGGATCTAGAAGGTTCAACGCAATCTATGTATCCCAAGAAATACCCTACAACACCCACTTACAGTGATATCCACGAATACTTTTAAATTTGTTCAGTAGGATTTGTAACCATGAATGTGCAGAAAAGCAACCTCATCAGAAAGGTCAGAAAACCTGGGGCTTGAGGATGGCTTGGCTGCTAAATTATCCACTACACAAATACAAGAGCTTAAGCTTGGATCCTAGAACCTATGTAAACCCTGCACAATAGCAAACCTATAGTCCCAGTGCTGGTGATGGACAGAGACAAGTGTGCCTCAGAAGAGCACTGGCTGGCCACTCTAGCTGAATCCTTGGGCTCCAAGTTCAGAGACTCTTGTCTCAAAAAACCAAAAGTAGGAGGAACAACAATATGAACCAACCAGTACCCCCAGAGCTCCCAGGGACTAAACCACCAACCAAAGAGTACACATGGAGGGACCCATGGCTCCAGTTGCATATGTAGCAGAGGATGGCCTTGTTGGACATCAAAGGGAGGAGAGGCCCTTGGTCCTGAGAAGGCTCAATGCCCCAGTATAGGGGTATGCCAGGACAGGGAAGCTGGAGTGGGTGGGTTGGTGAGCAGGGGCAGGGGGAATGGGTTAGGGGGTTTTCAGAGGGGAAACTAGGAAAGGGGATAACACTTGAAATGTAAATAAAGCAAATATCTAATAAAAATTAAAAAAAATCAAAAGTAGGATGGAAAAAGAGGAAGACATTCAGCATCAATATACACACATGCACACACATGTACACATGCACACATATGTACGCACACATATACACATGCACACACATGCACACATGCACACACACATATACACATGCACACACATATGCACAGACATACACACATATGCACACACATGCACACACATGCACATACACACACACACACACACACACACACACACACTACCATGTACATGTCAAATTACTGGCCATGATGTCATTTCATGTCTGTCTTGTTCTTTCCTCTTAGTTCCTCAGTGTGGAATGTGTGGGTCTCATTTTCCCCCACGTGTTGCTGACCTCATGTGAAAGATGACCTGGATCCTCCAGTTTTCAGTGCACACAGGAGACGAGAGGGAAAATGACATAGGATAGGAAAGGGGGGACTTGAGAGAAAGCTGAATCATTATTCAGAACCTTGGGAGTCCATTTGTGGTTTATTTGGTATAAAGAGCCAGAAAACAAACTCATTCTAAACTTTCTGCTTCTTGGCATGGCATTCAAAGCTGAGGTTTCTCTGCTGACTATGCGTGTCTTTTTGTCATGTGTTGAGGTTTTCAGTATCCAGCCATGCTACAGAGAAGAGGACATTGAGTTTCAATTAATAAACCACTCTGCAATTACCCTTTGTTCGTGACTGTGCACATGTTTCCATACAAGCTGATGCGCTGATCACAGCTTCCTGAGAGCCACCCAAGGCTGCTTTCCACTTCTCCCCACACCAGGACCATGTATCTGCTTACTGACAGGTCTTCACAGTGACTCCTGTGCCCATGAACATATTCTATTTCATCTTTATTAACAGCTGGAAATAAACAACATCCCCCATGTCTTAAGACTATTTTCATCCATGACTTCTGTAAAGTCGGTGGCTCAGTAATCCTTGTGGCCTCCCCATGTGACAGTAGGACTATTCATTGAGTGAGTGATGTAATGGTTGCTCTAAGAGCCGTTGGTTCTGTGAATGTCACCTGGTTGTGCTCACTTGCTACAGCACTGAGAACCTAGAAAGGGTAGGAAGTTCCCGAGGAAGCATGGGGCTATATTACCTAGTTTCCTGTCACAGTGAACAAAAACCACATAAGATACAACTCAGGAGAGTATTTATTTTATTCATTAAGAAAGGGATGTTAGGAGCCTGCTCAGCTTTGGGTTGATCAGGAAGGATGCCTATCTTTCATCAACCATCATTCTGTCTGTATGTCTGTCTGCCTGTCTGCCTGTCTGTCTGTCTGTCTATCTATCTATCTATCTATCTATCTATCTATCTATCTATCTATCTATCTAATATCTATTTACCTATCAATCATCTAATCTATTATCCATCATTTTTCCATCTATCACCTACCTACCTATCTTCGGGGAAGAAAACAGGAAAGGAAGAAACAGAAGTGGTCAGTGGTTTATTCCATGGGACCAATCTCCAGGTATTCCATTCTTCCATCTAGGCTGCTTCCCAAAACTGCTGTTCCCAGCTGGACACCAGAGTATTCAAACGCATGTACTTATAGAGGACATTTTACATTCAAACTACAGCAGAAACCTGTTCCTCATAGTTAAAGCAGAAAGCACACAGAGCCAGGTAAAGAAAGCAACACTGGAGGGAAGCATGCTCGAAGTGGGCTGCTGTCTCCTAGCAGGTGTGTCTGATATTTACACACTGTGGTATCTCGTTATCTTCTAAGTTCACACTGCAGAACCACACAGCTGAGCCACTCTTGAGTTACCAAAAGTAGTGAAAAAAATAATTTAAAGTGTCCTTATGATTTTGTGTTGGGCTGCATTTACAGCTGTCTTTCCCTACCCTGGCCCCTGTGCCAGAGACCCTGGGTATAATTTTCCATCCCTTTCTGCTGAGCCCTTACTTATCATCTTCCCCAACAGTCCATAACACAGATTCCAATTAGAGTGGAGGCAGTTACTGAGGAAGGAAGCTACTGTCAGCTACAAATACCAAATCTCAGTGACTACATAAAGCGATTTCCCCTGGGTTCTAAGAACTCTCTCCATTGTGAATTCAGTGGTTGCCTCTTGTTTAAATCAGAATAAAATCTTCCTTCTGATTTGATCCTCAGAGACCCTCTCCCAATATAGCTCTTTTCTTGTCATTCTTTATTTCTTTTCTTTGTTTCCTTGTTTCTTTGCTTCTTTCTTTTGTTCTTTTTTCTTCCTTCCTTCCTTCCTCTCTTTCTCTCTCTTTCTCCCTCCCTTTCTCCCTTCTCCCTCCCTTCTCTCTCTCTCTCTCTCTCTCTCTCTCTCTCTCTCTCTCTCTCTCTCTCTCTCTCTCTCTCTTTCTCCTTCTTTGCTTCTTTCTTTCTGAAGCAGGTAGAAACTTCCCTGGCACAATCTTTCCAACACAGCTCTAAACTGAAGCAATTTTATGGCTACTCTGTAAGTTTATCAAAAGCAAATGCAGTTGGGCAAGACAAAGGAAATCACTCACCTTCAAGCTAGTTTTGCACCGTGCCTGAGCCACAGTCCTGTGCCCCATTCTGGTTTTATCTTATCAGTTATTATGAATGTCTGTCTGTCCATTCTTTATCACCATCCATTTCAGTTAGCATTCTATGCACATGGCATTTTTAACACTTTTTCTTCCTAAAGAGTATACACATTTGCCTTGTCATTTGAATAACTTTCTAGTGCTCCAATAAATATTTAAAAAGTCCCCCTTTAGTGGACTGTTGGATAGTTTCCACCACTAAAATGCTTTAACATTTGTTTAAAATACTGGAGTGATGTTGAACAATGTAAGCAGGAATAGGGAACATTAGTTTGGCTGATCAGATCCTCAGAATCCACCCTTAATTTAATACGGTATTCATGTACTAACATATTAAATATACTAACTAAAACCTCACAGATCCATTTCATAAAATGTAGATTTATTATACATAGATTACCTACATCCTAAGTACTTTCATTAAAATGTAACTGTTATGTTTATGGATGATGTAAGAGGGAGTGAAAGGGTTAAGTGAGGGAGATTGAGTCACACAGTAACTGTAAGAAAATTGAAATGTAATCAAGCCTCTGAGCCTCTACTTATATTTAAACATTTGGTTTAGGCTTATTCTCACAGTGATGGTCATGCTGGGTCTTAGAATCGCCTCCCCCCCAGTCTCTAGTATTCTGTGTGTGGTGCTTTGCAAACTACAAATGGTAACCCATGCATTCTGTAAAATCAATAACGCAAAATAGAGGTATAAGGTAAACAAAGTGCCTCGGGATTTTCATGCACGGTTGGGAAGGTTGTGCACTGTACAAGAGCACCGTGGCTCTAAAGGGTTCCAGTCACATTGCAGATATTCAATACTTGCATATTTATTTCAGTGGTTTTTCTAGGCAACAATGTATCGTGATAACACTACAGCAGAAGGAAAGAAAGTATCTTGAGCAAAGAGGACCCTTGAGCAGTTGGATTCAAGGGCATCTGGCTAGTCCCCAGCTGGGTCCCTTTAATCCCTTCCTTCAGTGTCACTCAGGATTCTTCAGGTTAACAAAGATTTTCAGTGGTGCATCTATCTTTTAGAAAACATATGGGAAAAACCTGAAATGCATGGTGGGACTGGCTGCTGGTCCATACCCAGAGCATGCACATATATGAACCTATGGAAATTGTAGCTGCCTTTTAATTCAGTGTAACACTTCTGTAACTGGAAGGCACTCCTTCTCCCTAAGATGCCGTTTTAACTCCCCCCCCCAAAAAAAAGGGTTAACAGTATTCAAGATTGGTGTAGTGCTAAATATTTTTTCATGTTCTTAGGAAGCAGTTAATCTAACACCTATAAGAATGTCAACTGTTTATTAGAATAAAATTAATTACCTATTTTTATGGAGCTTCAAAACTCTCAAAATGTTCTCCCATAATTCTGGCACTTAATCTTTGTATTAACAACACAGCAAAGTAGGAGGTGTCATTTTCCTAGTTTTCCACTCAAGGAAACTTGGGGACAAGTGACACGCCTATAGGCCTGAGGTTGGGGTGTGTTAGTGTGTGGGGGGTGATAAGTGGATCTTCATTGTGTGATAATTACATGGCCCCACCCTGCTCCAGGGAGAAGCCAATCAGAATCCACTCTGTCCCCAACACCCTTGTTAGTGAGGTTTACCCAGCTCTATTGATCCTGCCCCCACCATCCTGTAAGGATCCTGCTCGAGGCTGTATTAGTCTCTCTTTCTGTCGCAGTGACCAAATACCTGGCAAGAAGCAGCTCGAGATGGATGGGTATTCTGGCCTACAGTTTAGGGGATTATTCCCTCATGGGGAAAGAGATGGTGCTAGGAGCAGGAAGCACCAGCTACAAGGAAGCAAAGCGAACAGGAAGTAGCCTCAGGCTATCAAGTCTCAAGCCCCACCCCCTCCTCAGTAACTCACTTCCTCCAGCAAGGCTCCACCTCCTGAAGGTTCTACAAACTTTCCAACAGCACCATCAGCTGGGGACGAGTGAGCACACGTGAGCACATATGAAGTACAACATGAATTCAAAACAAAACATTACGTTTTTCCCCTCCAAACTAAGGCCCCTGGCGTGCTAGGCACATGCTCTGTGACTAGCTCAACTCAAACCTTTGTGCCATCTTCCTGAATACAACTGAGTTTTCTTTCCGTGTTTCTAAATCCTGTGTAGCTACAAGTTCCTACTTCCTATACTGTACCCCACCCCCAACCTCTCTCATTGTGCATGTTCATTTGAAAGGCTGTCTGTGAACTTAACCTGGGATCTTAGTGAAGGAAACAAAAGCCAAAGAATAGGCCATTGATTACTAATCCTTGTCTATTGGTGTTACAGTGATAGACAAGCTTGTCTAGTCTAGCCTTGGAGGGTTTACAGTTGCAGCACTCCAGTGTGAGTACGTTACAGTTTACAAAGTCATGTTTCCTTCACACTTGAAAATGCTTTCTTGTTTCTGGGTTCCTCAGAAAATGCTTTAGCTAGAGAAGGCAGATGAACTCAGCATTCCACATGGTAGCGAGATAGTCCATTTCTGCAAACCGAGGGAGCAGAAACATTTCAGGCTTTTCCGGCTTCCACAATCCCATTGCCATCCACAGAAAGCAAAACCTCCCTTCTGTTATATTGAGTAGCAAACAACTGGATGCTTCGGTCAGGAGCTGGTGGGTGAGGTAACTGTACTTACTTACATGCTAGTGTTCCAAGCTAAAGAATAATGGCTTGACTTAGGAAGTCTGCATTAGATCTGGGTAGCCTGCAAGGATTCACAGATGCGTTAGTTATTTCCTGTTACAGTTTGCTCCAATTCTTTTGAAATGTGTGGACGGCTTATTTCAACCTCTGCCGGCTTCAGAGTGGGGCTGTCCACTCAGCTTTCTGGATGGCCATGTGTCAAGGAGTCACACCTGTGCAGGAACCCAATGGCTTCTCTCTCTCTCTCCTCTGGGAATTATGAAGGGGTTTATACAGCGGATAATGAAGAACTTTGCATGGATCCATGCATCCTTTATCAACCTCTTCCCAGCGCTGGCAGTAATCTTGTTCTCCTCATCAGTATCTAAGGCTCACATCACATTGCTACAGAACTGGTAAGATCCCAGGTCATGGGGATGAAGGAGTAGTTTAATGTTAAATGTCTCCAGGTTCTTCTGCTTTTTCTAATTAGCTCTAAAGTGATCAGTGTCTGGAAAAGCCCCACCCCCATAGGAATCAAATGTATTTGAACAGTGAATTCTGGAGCCTTGCATTCCTGAGGTCCTCAAACCTAGAGGATAGGAATGAATGCTCAGAGGCTTCCTGGGTACGTCCAGGGTCCTCACCACAAGGCATTTCTCTACACAGTCGTTTTGAGCTAAATTTTCACCTTTTTTTGCTTCTGCCTTCCCAACCTAATACACTAGGCATTAGGTATTTCCTTCGGGACTGGGGACCATTACTCACCCGGGTTCGCAGGCAGTGGGTCTATGTCATCACAGCCATAGTATGAAGGTGAGAACAAGAAGTCTGAAGCCGAGGGAACATGATCGAAGGAAAAGAATGCAGACGGCTGAAGAGGCTCTCCGATGGCTCTGTCAACTCAATTTCTCACTCCTCCTCAGCCACGGGTGTGTCCCGAAGATGGATGAGCAGAGCAGAGCAGAGCAGAGGTGCTGCTGGTAGCGAGAACAGCCGCAGTTGCCATCTGGGTGCCATTATTTGCAGATTCATCTCTCAGGCCAGAATATCCTCCAATTGTTGTGGTTACGGAGGGAGAGTGGGGGCTCCCTAGTCTTGCTTCCATCTCTGATGCTATTGTTTCAAGCCATAGCGTCTCCCATTGCCTTGGCTCATCATCAAAGAAGCGCGCAGTGTGACGGCGGGGGTGACGTGGGCGGAGGTCTTTGCTGATGAAAGCTGAGAAAGCTCAGACACAAGCTGTCTTATGGAACACATTAAGATTAGATTTGTCCAACTCACACTCTTCATACCGTCTGTCCTTTTCTTACAAATTGTCCAGAAAGACGGTGCCCTGCTGAGAAGTGACTTCAGTGTAGAAGCACCTGGGAGAGATGGGCAAGTGCCATGCATTGACTAAGGCTCATTTTGGTTGTCAGCAAAATGCCAGTTTGTTTGTTTGTTTGTGTTTACTTCTGTGGCAAGTTGCTAGGGTTCTCTACAAGTTCAGCTAGCAGGTTCTTCTAAAGACCGATCAATCAATCAATCAATCAATCAATCAGTTAATCAGTATAAAATGCAATGTGTTTTCATCTTATATCCCTACAATTACCACAAAATTTGAGAATCACCGTTTGCTGTTTGTAAACCATCAAAAAGAGATGGAAATAAGGAGTTCCCTGGTACCAACACGAATGTACTACACTTCAATGGCAGCAGGATGATCATGCCCTCAGAGCAGGTCTCTGCATGCCAAACATCAGTGTGGGCTGAGCTGAAGGGCTTTCTACCTAGGTTTCTAAGTACTTTCTGTGTAATTCTTGAATATTAATCACCTGATGAAAATGTTAAAAACTCTGGGGTTAGCATTTCCCTCATGGCACATTTATGCTTCTCACTTAGATGCATTCATCTAGATGTGTGCCACACATAGACTGACTTCATTATTGTTTTGTACTGAATTGACTCTGTGTGCTTTATCGGTTGACACCTGTTGAATCTGTATGCCAGGGTACCTCTGAGAACAAAGCTGTTTCAAGGATTCGAGAAACTGGGGAGGTTGACGGGGTGATTATTTTTGTGAGCTGAGAGTACTTTTTGTAGCAATATCACCGATGGAGTGTGGGAAAGATTTGAATCAGAGACCTGGGATATTTCACTGGTGTTCTCAAGAACTAACAAATCACAGAGACAGAGATAGCAATAGGCACAAAGCGAGGAATTGATCGAGGGCGCCATATCGTTTTTTTTTTGGCATGGCTAACACCCTTTCCCTGGCCAGCGTGGACACATTCCAGCATTGGTTCAGCTCTTGAGCTTTCCTAATACACTCAGGGATCAGTGTTCCTATCCCTAAGGAGATGCTATCTGTGGCGAGCCATGATCCAGATCTATTTCATTTTACCTCTTAGCTTATAGCTCTTGAACCTTTAAATATCCAGAAAAAATGGTTTTAAAAAAGGTATTGATTCATAGTAAGGACAACAATATCAACCATGGAGCCCTCCTGAAGCTCCCAGGGATTAAACTATCAGTCAGAGTACGCTGGGGTTACCCATGGCTCAGGCTGGATATACAGCAGAGGATTGCCTTATCTGGCATCACTGGGAGGGGAGCCTCTTGGTCATGTGGAGGTCATGATGACTCAGGATAGGGGAATGCTAGGGCACTGAGGCAGAAGTGGGTGGGCAGGTGGGAGAGCACCCTCATAGAGGCAGGGGGGAGGAAGGAGAGGATAGGTGGCTTGTTGAGGGGAAACTGGGAAGGGTGATAACATTCGAAATGTAAATAAAATAACCAATAAAAAATGAAAAAATGTGTTGATTAATATATTCATTACTTTCCTTGAGGTTTGGTTTACATCCTTTTGGTGTTATGGATTGAATTCAGGAACTTGTGCATGCTAAATTACATTTCTAATCCTTAATTTTACCCCTTTAAAGTAGTCACACTAAGGCTAGTGGTAGATGTTCATGCCTTTAATCCCAGCACTTGAGAGGCAGAGGCAGGCAGGCACACATCTGTAAGTTGGAGGCTAGCCTGGTCTACAGAACTAGTTTCTGAACAGTCAAGTCTACACAGAGAAACCCTGTCTTGGAAAAAAAAGAGTAACCACATTAATAATAAGTAAAACAAAACAGATACAATTGATTTTAAAACTGTTTTTTTTTTAATTTTTTAATTTTTTTCCTTTGCTAGTTGGTTGTATTGTGTCAGGAGAAATACTCTGGACTCTAAATAGTAAATTGAATTGTACAAGGTGACCTTACAAGATCACTGGTGGCTGCATTTCTAATTTTTTTGAATTCAGAGGAAGAAATTTTTACTGAAGAAACTAATTCTCTTTGGCAGTCCTAAGGCCCATGATTACACTTGGCCGTTCCTCTTACGACACATAGCAGGTCTGTTTCTGTACAAAAGCAGAGATATTTTTGATTTATTCTATTTTCCATACTCTTAATGTTATGCACAGTTCTACATTCAGAGATATTTGCAGCTAAGACAAAGAGGTATAAGGTATGTATCACATAAATTGTGATAAATGGCTTGGCCTGCATAAATTACAACACCCTTAATACATATGCAAAAGTAGTGATTCAGTAGATACTGAAGAGACAAACATGATAAAACGCAAAGATCATTAACTTCCAGTCAATGTGTGGATGAAAACTATCACTAGAAATTTTGTCCTGTCCGACAAATTATAATGTTTCATGGAGCCTTCATTATTTCAGTTGTTAAATAGGACTATAATTTATTTGACAAAAACTGGTATATGAAGTAGGAAGTGGAATCATTTTTATGTAAGAGTCACCAGTAAGTATTCCAAAATAATGCTGTGCACCAATTCATATGGTATTTTATTTCATTGATTATGCCTAAGTGCTATCCTATTGGTCCAATGGTTATGCCATCAACATGAAATTATTGATGAGACATTTTAATTGACTTTTCTCAGAGTGAATCTTTGACATTTGTTGCAGTAATTAGGTGTGGTATTAAGGCAAGTGAATATAATGGTCATGAGTTTGTGCAGAACATTTCTATGTACAGGACAGTGTAGAGGCAGTCACAATATATTATAGTCAACCTCCTAAACCACCCTATGGTACGATTTCTTTCTTCTTTTGTTTTTTTTTTTCATTTTACAGTGTCATAAAGGGGCCATAAAGTTGTTTTCCAGACTAAAGTCTTCTCAGAGCAACATTTAACCAGTTACCAAGAGACAATTAGTTTATGCTTCTACTGACCTGGGATAATGGGTTTGAATAGCCTCTCTAAGAAGGCAACAAGTTAGAAAAAGTTAACTATTTTGTTCCAAATCACAAAGCTAATAAATGGTAGCATACCTAATATTCTGTTTGCCTCAGAAGTCAGTTCCTAGGATATTTTGATATTTCTTCTAGAATTCTCCTTGATACCAAGGAGGACTTAGGGAAACTGGGCTAGCACAGGAACGTAAGGGTCAGTCCCTTAATGTGGCTGCTGCTTGTCCCTAAAGACATTGGCACCTGAAGAGTGTGTGTGTGTGTGTGTGTGTGTGTGTGTGTGTCTTCCAACTCTTTCAATACAACTCAATGTGTTACAATTCATTGAGTTCTAACAATCCTTCCTGACCTCACCCACTGCAGGTGCCAATGACAAGGTTGGATTTGCTTAGCTCTGACCTTGTGACTACTACATTCTTACAAACAAAGCAATTAATTCAGTTTCTGGCACCTAAAAATCACTCAAAAAACTTCCACCCATTATTCCTATCTTAGACTTCTCTCTTGATGTAATTTGATTTTTCTGAAGTCATTGTTCACTCTCTCCTCAAGGGGACCCTGTAGGCACCTTTTTAACTTGTAGATTTTCTGAGAGACTGGACATCCAATTAAGGATAAAAAAATGACTTCTTTATTTCTCCATTCTTAATTCTTAGTTACGTCATATATGTGAACATCTTTGTGGTCTCTGTGAATTCTTCTTATCAAAGGGTAGATCTTTTAAATTCAGTAACTGAGTGTTTATTATAGGACTTGGGGGAACTATTTCTGGATTGAATTTTTAAAATATAGTCCAACATTAAAATATATATATATATATTTTTTTCATGAGTTAGCTTTCATGACAAAGGGAGTAACCAGGGGAAGATGACCTCTGTGTGTGGCTTCCTTCTCCCTGTTCTGGAATAGTAACTTGCAGAAACACTCCCAGGAGCTATCACTAGCAGAATGCCACATGCCAGGTTTATTGTTTCTATTGGACACATTTCAGAACAGCCTGTGACTTTACAATGACTGTTTCCAGATCAGGCTCTATATTCTAGTTGACATTTTAAAAATTAGCCTTTCCCTACAACTGAAAGAGCCAGGACCCTATCTGTCCTTTCTGCTAATAGTTGGTAGGAAACATTAGCCACACAATGGCAGACATTTGACCCAACTCAGATTGTCTCCAGATAGAGAAGGGCTGAGTCTTCATTTGTCTGGAAAAGTAAAAGATCGGAGCTATTGACAAGTAGCAGTTGTCAGGGCAGTCTTGAGTTATGCTTCTACATAGCATAAGGTGGGTCTGTAAAAGGATACTGCCAAGTAACCCCCGGAAGACAGATGGAATAATCTTCTGAAGAATGTTCAGTTTTTGTAGCAACACTAGGGCTGGGGCAAAGATAAAATAAAAATGCATTTATAGTCCTGGAAAAAAGAAGGCAGGCATTATCTTCCTCATAAAACCAGCTGCTTATCCCCAAATTACATTTCTTCTAGAATATTTTATTTTATCTTTGATCATTATAAATTATTCTTTTAAAATTCTATTTTTTGCTTTTTCTTTTTTTTCTTTTTTTTTTTTTTTTTTTGATGCTGGCCATGAACCCCTGACTCTCATACCTAAACTCACTCTAGATTTATTTTAAATTGTTATTGCTCTCTATGCATGTTATAAGTAACCCCTAACACAGAAAGCCACTGGTTTGGCCAAGGGTAACCTGGGACCTTTGGGATACAGCAGTGCTTGGGAGATAACCAGTGTGTGTGTGTGTGTGTGTGTGGAAGAACTGACTTTGAACAAGTTGAGTGACAGCTTGTCTCAGTTCTCCTCTGTCACTCCTCAGGGAGCTTAGTGTCATTTTATGAAACCTAACAGTGTTGAGGAATGTTACACACTCGGATTCCTTCAGAGGCCAAGGAGGTCCTATTAGTTAGAAGGATAGGTAAGTGGAGGGCAGTAGGGCACAGTGGGGACCACAACAAACCAGAAGGCCACCTGCCCTCTCTGCTGATATGCTTTTCTTCCTCAGTAGCCAACGGAGAGGTGGATGTATGATCTTGTTAGGACTTTAAAGAGAGGGCATGAAGTAATCAACCAGGTGCTGGACCTTGATTTGTGTGGCTGCCTAAAATGAGCAGGGGGCTCCGGAGGCCCTTATTCCAAGGCTTCACAGCTCCTTTGGGAAACTCGGAGATCTTTGGATTAGATCACACACAAGGTTATCTTCTCTGTGCTGACCCACTTTCATGCCTTATAGACTCATGGGACTCCTTCCTTCTTCTGAATACACTAGTTTTATCTGACGGTAAGAAAGCAGTTGGCACCCCTACCCACCGGGACTTACACAGGCCTATTTATTGAAAAACCTCTCAAGTACTTCCCTCCCCACCCATCTGAACCCATCAGGGTTGCTCTGTAGAGCTGTCTTGTGGACAGTTATGGGCAGAGTCGGCTAACCTGGCGGCAGATGCAACTTTCCACAGCAATTAGTGCCAGATACATTTGCTTACTCAGAGTTTCACTTGACTCATAATCTTTTCTTTTGGGTGGGAGGTGTTTTGTGCGATTCTGAGTTACGGAGAGTTCATTGGGAAACTTAAAGGGAAAAGGGTTTATGGAAGAAGATGGCGGATCAAGGCGGAAGGTGGGTTAGGGTTAGGGTTAGGGTTAGGTCCTTAAGTTCTAGGTCTTGAGATGGGTCTTGATGGTGGAATGCTGGAGACTTCACCACCACAGGCAGATCCTTTCACTGGGTGAATGTGTGAACACAGTATCCATGCTGCAGAAGGATCATGCCTGCAGTGGGAAGCTGCTCTTAGAAGCAGCTAGGCATGGTGGGCTCTTGTTAATCTAGCATCATTCCAGAGCCTCAGAGCAGGAGACAAGGTCTCCTCCCCTGTTTATCCTGAAGCATCTTAAAAGCTTCCTGAGGCATTGTATGAGCCAGTATGAAGACCAAGACCCTAGAGCCCAGAAGCACAGGGATCATTTTATTAGCAGCAATAACAATACTAACAAATAAATTGCTAACAATAATAAAACAATCACCAGCAGTTAGGATTTTATAGATCACAGAGCATTTTCTCCTTCATTTTCTCATCTCAGATAACACCAGCCATTTGTTACAACCCTGCTGGCACTGAGAAGATTCAATACAGTCATTCTCAGATCAAAGGAAGTATTTTCTCCCAGCCCCTGGGAGTGGTGGTAAAATGAATTGCCCAGGATATTGGCTTGGCCACCCCAGAGAAAACAGGAGGGAGGGGGAGGAATCAAAGGGAGGATCTGGATGTGATGCTATTCTGTGAAGCAGTTTGCTTCTTCCCCCTAGAATTTTAACTGTACCCTTGGGATGCAAGGGGCTGGATAAAGGATCAGATGGTCTTTGAATGCCTTACTGTGTTGAAACATAAAGGGACTTCATAAAAAATCCTGGGTTGTGAAATATTAAATATTTGGCATGTGCTGTAGTTGTCAAATGAAATTAGTTATATAAGCAGAACTCTCTAGCATGGTTTCCCTTTGTCCAGCCTTGGCGAAAGGGTCTGGTGAGGAAAGGCTAAGCCATCTGAAGGCTAACTTGTGAAAAACCACTTCCCTGTAGAGAAACATCTGGAGACCGAGGAGGAGATGGTTCCTCTGGTGATACTTTCATGAGGACCTGAGTTTAGATCCCAGCACCAACAGGAAGGTGGGGCCCTGTGGTATACATCTGCACCCCCAGTGCTGAGGGGCAGAGGGAGATAGAAGGCTCCCTGGAGATCCCTGGCCAGTCAGTTGTGTTCTAGGCGATGAGAGAGACTCTGTTGCAAAATATAAGGTAGTGAGTGTCGGGTCCAAAGGAAACTCCAATTCCCCAAACTCTAAAAGGCAGTACAAAGATCCAGAAATGAGCTCAACCTGGACAAATGAGGACTTCTGGCAGCTAGATAAAAGGCAGCATTCCTCAGGAACTTGTGAAGCCAATTCTCCTCTATCAAAGGGAGCCATTTCCCTTACCTCTGGCAGAAGGGGCAAATGGTCACTTGTGGTACCTATTAGCACATCAAAGCTCATGCTGGTCTCCAAGCTCCCTCATTACCCTACGTACCTGTTCCACATTTCCAAGTGCACTCTAGCCTCCTAGCCCTTCTCACCTCCTCCTCCACCTCCACTCCCTCTAGTTCATGGGCTTCCCTTCCTCAGGCAAGCTACTTCTTATAATATATATGTTCTTGCTTTGTTTCCTCTCTTCCCCACCCCACTCTTCTCTCCCTTGCTGATCTCCCTGGCCTTTTCAAAACTGCTGGACTTGTTCATTCTGTTTCTTCTCTGCTCTGGACTCTTCCATATGCCCCAGGCTGTACTCTCAGATCTACAATAGAAACCTTCCACCTAACCGTACCATGGAGTAGGCATGTCAGCAGTTTATGCAGAGTGATAGAGGAAGATACCCAGCATTGACCTTTAGTCTGTACCCACCCATACACCTCTGTCTTGTACAAACACACACACACACACACACACACACACACACACACACACACACACAAAGAAACAGAGACAGAGCTACACACACACAGGAGGAGACAGAGTGAGAGAGAGAGATCTAGAAAAAAATGTTACTGAATTCTTAAAAAAAAAACAATACTAGAACTCACATCAAGTTCTCATGGTAGAGAAGGATGGAGAGCAAGGTTTTTTTTTTTTTTTTTGTAAGTTGCCGTTGAGTTCAGGTAGTGAAGAAGGAAGCCATTGACACATCTTGTAGCTGGAGACTCTGATATCAAGTCTCAGTCCTCCTTTTAGCCAACTTTTCTGCTCCCAACCAATCTCAGACTACCTTGTATTGAAAGATGAAATCTTAATGAAGATTGTATTTGTTTTTAATTATGTGCATATGTGTGGGCATGTGCACATGAATGCAGGTGGACTCTGAGCCCAGAAGAGGGTATTGGACCCTCTGGAGCTGGAGTTATAGGCAGTTGTGAACCTCCTGACTTAGAGCTGAACATGGATCCTCTGGAAGAGTAATAAGAACTCTTAACAGCTAAGCCATCTTTCCAGCCCCAAGAAACTCATCTTTTAGGTAAAAGTTCAGTGATAAATTTGTGAACGGAACACCAAACAGTTAAAAGTAAAAGCAGGTAACAATTTGGGATCAGTCTCATGCTGGCTGATTTGCGCTGTGTTCAGAGAAAGTGAGCCTATAGTCAAGTGAGAAAAGTCACAGGCAGGTTTTACAAGAGGCCACAGCTTATTTCCTCACAGCTATGTAAGAGTAAAGTTCTGGCTGCCTTCAGTTGCACAGTTCCCAGGGTGGCAGACTGGGTAATACAGCCATGTTGTTCCTTGAGGTGATTCCACCCAGGATGGTAGATTTGCATGACTGGTGGCTGAAGAAAGAGGAAGAATAATGAAGCTGTGTTATCGAGCAGATCCAATGGCCGAAGTGTTTTGAAAGGAGTGGTGTACCAGGCATGGTGCTGTATACTTACAATCCATGCACTTAGGAGGTAGAAGCAGCAGGAGCATGGGGCTCAAGACTAGCCTTACCACTTAGCAAGTTTGAGGCTAGCCTGAGCTACATGGATCCCACCCCAAACAAAACAAAACAGAAAAACCTAACAAAAAAACAGGCTACAAAAGGAATGATGTGATTTGGCAAACATGAGGTCTTGTGTGAAGTCTAAGAATTGATTCCATACTCTCAGGGCCTGTTATAAGGTGCTTACCCCAAGAGTAGCATGGCATATTTATTTCCAGGCAAAATCCAACTTGAAAGCAGAATTAATTGAACATATCATTTCAAATGATGTGGCTCTAAAAATGGAAAGAGTTGACTCCTTTCCTGAGCTCACCTTCTTTTCTACAAAAGTCACTGCTAACACCAAAAATTTCTTGTGTTATCTCAAACATAATTACTTTTAAAAATGTATGGGGAGTGAGGAGATGGCTTAGTGGGTAAGCATACTTGGTTTAACTCCCCATGAAACCAAGTAGAGTCTGGGTATGGTTGAGTGTGGGCCTCTAACCCAAGTGTTGTAGGATGAGACAGGAATATTGCTTGGGCTTGCAAGCTGCCAATCTTCCTTTAGTCAAAAGAACAGAATAGCTGATGTTTTCCTCTGCCCTCTCCATATATACCCACATAGATATAAATATACTATACACATATAACACAAATAAACCACACACACACACACACACACACACACACACACACACACACACACACTCGAATGTCAAGAATGTGCTACAGTTATCTTCAACTCCTAGGATAATAAGCTAGTAGTCAAGGTATTCTTTCATCTGCCTTACAAATGCTTAAAATGAATTTATAACACAATGAAGACCATTGAGGCAACACCTAAGGATACCACTCAGTACTCATATGATGGGCCACTAAGCTCTTAGCATCAGTAGAGATAGAACAACTACTAGGTTCTAGGATCCTCATTGCCCAAAACATTCTTTTATTGCACATGAGTAGTTTTTGTCTCTGTGGATTCAGGGCATAAATTGCCTGTAATTGAAGGCAAGATCAAAGGTAGTTTATAATACTTTGCTTTACTTTTTTTGGGTGTGCTGCAGACTTAACCCTTTCCTCTGTGTACTTCTTTAGGGAACACTAATGTCCTCACAGAACTTCTCCTATCAGGATGAGACCCTTACTTCTCCTGAAGTTTGGAATTCTTCAGTCACTCATAATAGAGACCTGGGATTTAACCAGCACATTTTCTCCTCCCAGATTCAGCTCAGCGGCTCAACTCCATTTTGACTTTCTTGCTTTAAATTCATGTCTCTTCATCTTGCAGAGAAGCTGCCTCTGAGGCAGATTATTCAAATCAACAGTCAGAAGAGATTATTTTCGTGTTCTGGACCATTCTCTACACTGTTTGAGCAGTTGGCTTTGTAAACTACCAGCCTGTTTACAAACTACAGTGGACCATCATGTTACTTTCAGAAACTTATCTAATGCTTTAGTAAATCACATGAGATCCTCCATGACCTACTCTTTCTCCTCCTTCTTCCTCCTCCTCTTCTTCCTTCCTTTTCTTCCTCTTCCTCTTCCTCCTCCTCTTCCTTCTCCTCCTCCTCTTCCTTCTCCTCCTCCTCTTCCTTCTCCTCCTCCTCTTCCTTCTCCTCCTCCTCCTCCTTCTCCTCCTCCTCTCACTAAGTAGAGGAGGCTAGGTGCTGGGATTAAAGTCACTCCCACTATGCCTAATGCACGGGTTTGTCTTATGGCTAATACTAATTTTTGTGTACCCTTCCATGCTGTCTTAAAAAGCCAGGAGGCATCACTATGATAGTGGTCTAAGAGAGCTATGTTCTCAAGCCTTGTGGTTGTGTATATATGTCTGTGAATGTGTGAATGTTCGTGTTCATATGAATGGGGTCAATATACTCTATCTTGTGTGTCAAGATAGCATCTTTTACTGGGTTCAAGGGATGACCAGTGAGGCATGAATGGGGACCAGTGAGCCCCAGAGATCCTCCTTCCTATCTCTGCCTCCCAGGTCTGAAATCATAAGTATGAACCTCTATGCCCAGCTTTGAATGAGAGACTGGAGGTCCAACTCACTGAGCTATCTTCCCAGACCCAGTCTCTAGGTCTTTCGTCACTTTCCCAGGCCTCCTCAGCTGCAGTTCACCTTGCCTGCGGATGCCCCAGTTGTCTTTAGTAATCAGCACAAACGTGCCTTGCTCTGAGCCCCCTCATGCATGTTGTAAGACATGCATGGCTCCTGCTCTCTGTCGTGTCCACAAACTGGTAACATCCAGTACCACGCCTGTTGGAGCTTGGCTGTTCTTCTTTTTCTCAAGTCATTTCTGGAACTCTATTGGAGGTATAAGTGACGCCTATTGTTTCTGGGGCTTTGGAGGGGCTCACCTGACTCTGGATCTATAGACCCATCTGTGTAGAGTAAGAACTCCCTTTTTCTGGAGTTCAGCTAAGATATTGTATTTATAAAAAGCCAGAGCAGCTATTGTTTCCTTTTATTTCCCCCCAATTTGGATACTCACCAAATGTTTGATCCTAAATTCTTTATTTCTTCAAGCCAGCTAGAAAACACCACAAGTGGCAAGAAAACACCCCCCCCAAATTAGCCACACACACAAAGACTGTACAAAGTCTCTCCTTACCCTAAGACTGTACAAAGTCTCTCCTTACCCTATTCTTACATGCTTTGCCTTCTATCAACTCAAGTTTTATTTACTTTTTAAACAAACAGTCTTTTGAATTCTAACTTTGGTCCAGACTTTCCTTCAAGGTTATTCCTACAAGTCATGCCAGGGGCCTGTAACAACAACACATTGTTACATAGAAATGCAATATCTGTGTGATACCCTGATTGGCACCACAGGCATTACTATGTCAGACAGATTTGTGTCATATCCCTCTGGAAACTTGGGGTCAGGAGACATCTGAGTTAGTATGTTATCTATCTAGGCAGTATCAAGAAATGACTTACTGACTCAACTGTACCTTTCTTGAGCATCTACCCAAAGGACAGTATCCTATTACAGAGAGTGTCCATTCACATTCACTGTTGCTTTATTTACTATAGGAATTGGAGTCATCCTAGCTGAACATTAATGGATAAATGCATAATGGAAATTTGGTCCCTATATACAGCAGAATTGTATTCAATCACAAAAAAAAAATGATATTATGCAATTTCAGGAAAATGGATGGAACTGGAAAACATTATATTGAGTGAGGTACCCAGGATCAGAAAGAGAAACACCACATGTTTCCTCTTGCATACAGATCATAGCTTCTAATTTTTATACATGCAAATCTACATGCAGGTGAGGGAGAGTCGAGGCCAGGAAACCTGGAAGGTGCCTGTGAGAGGGGGACAATTACTCTCCGAAGAAAATTACCCTGTAATTAAATTTCAGTAAATGTTATCTATGCTCTATTTAGAGCCCTCCCCCAAAGCCATGATTGATTGGATTAGCATTTGGCTGCTTATGAGATACTTTAAATTCCTGATTATGTTCAGTTAGGAATTGCTGTTCAAGTTCACTTCCAGAGACATTGCCTCTTCCAATTGGCAATGCTACTGGAAACACTGTACTAGTCTGTTGCCGCACATTTCTATATGGTTAACCATTTCTTTGAGATTCATTTTTTTTTTACAAATTCATTTTGATGGATTTTATATTTCATTAGGTCTCATTATATAAACTTAAATAATAAAAATGAAATGTGTACAGAATAATATGTCACAAATGAACCCTAACAATATTGCTGCAGAAGATGTAGGCAATTCCTTCTCATGTAGAAAAAAAATGTTCAGAGACTTTAGCAAAACCTCCTGCAACAAGGCCCTCTCCAGACTCAGCAGGACCAATGGTGTCCTACTCTTATGATAGTCCAATTGTACTTCTTCCTTCATGCTATCGTTCTTGTTAGTATCAACTCAGGTGCCCACTCTTCCCTTCTCTCACTCAAGTAACTCCCAGTCATTCATTCATGTTGCCTACAACATC
Organism: Tokudaia tokunoshimensis; assembly: GCA_036184795.1. Taxonomy (NCBI): domain Eukaryota; kingdom Metazoa; phylum Chordata; class Mammalia; order Rodentia; family Muridae; genus Tokudaia; species Tokudaia tokunoshimensis. The sequence continues at coordinate 9,726,814 of BTHU01000013.1, read as the reverse complement.
CCTAACTCCACATACCAAAGCTAATCACTCCTGTCCGTGGACTCATTGCCAAGTCCATGTACAATATCATACTCTGCGGTATCAGGACTTAATGAGAAAAATCAACAGTGATGGAGAAGATAAAAGCCAGTGGCTCTCACCCATTGCACTCACTGCCAGTCCGCAGACATAGGTCGTGTGACCTTTATGCCTTTTGTTGGCATCTAAAATGACCCCCCATCCCAGACCTGTATCTTGTACAATGGTCCCAATTGGTGCAAGGGAGGGCTTAGCTAGCCGCATTGGGCCAGTAAGCAGGAGCCTTTGAATGTTACAGCCTTTGGTGTTCTGTTCAGGAAATTTTCCCCTGTGCCCAGGTGTTCAAGGCTTGTTCCCCCCACTTTCTCGTCTCTCAGTTTCAGTGTATCTGGGTTTATGTGGAGGTCTTTGATCCACTTGGACTTGAGCTTTGTACAAGAAGATAAGAATAGATCCATGTGTATTCTTGTACATGCTGACCATCAGTTGAACCAGCACCCTTTGTTGAAAATGCTGTTTTTTTTTCCCCACTGGATGGAGTGACCATAGGTATGTGGGTTCATTTCTGGGTCTTCAATTCTATTCCATTGATCTAGCTTCTGTCTCTATACCAATATCATACAGTTTTTATCACTATTGCTCTGTAATGCAGCTTGAAGTAAGGGATGGAATTCCCCCAGAAATTCTTTTATTGTTGAGAATAGTTTTCGCTATCCTGTTTCCTTTGTTATTCTAAATAAATTTGCAAATTGATCTTTCTAATTCTATGAAGAATTGAGTTGGAATTTTGATGGGGATTGCATTGAATCTGTAGATTGCTTTCGGCAAGATGGACATTTTTACTATATTAATCCTGTCAATCCATGAGCATGGGAGATCTTTCCATTTTCTCAGATAGTCTTTGATTTCTTTCTTCAGAGATTTGAAGTTCTTGTCATACAGATCTTTCACTTAGAGTCACACCAAGTTATTTTATGTTATTTGTGACTATTGTGAAGGGTATCATTTCTGTTTCCATAATTTCTCTCTCAGCCTGTTTATCCTTTGAGTATAGAAAGGCTACTGATTTGTTTGAGTTAATTTTATATCCTGCCACTTTGCTGAAGTTGTTTATCAGCTGTAGGAGTTCTCTGGTGGAGTATTTTGGGTCACTTAAGCATATAATCATATCATCTGCAAATAGTGATAGTTTGACTTCTTCCTTTCCAATTTGTATCCCTTTGACCTCCTTATCTAATTGTTCTAGTTAGACCTTCAAGTATTATATTGAGTAGATAGGGAGAGAGTGGGCAGCCTTTTCTAGTCCCTGATTTTAGTAGGATTGCTTCAAGTTTCTCTCCATTTAATTTGATGTTGGCTACTGGTTTGCTGTATATTGCTTTTACTATGTTTAGGTATGGACCTTGAATTCCTGATCTTTCCAAGACTTTTACCATGAAGGGGTGCTGAATTTTGTCAAATGCTTTCTCAGCATCTAATAAGATGATGATGATGATGATGTGTTTTTTTTTCTTTAAGTTTTTTTATAGAGTGGATTACATTGACAGATTTCCATATATTGAACCATTCCTACATCCCTAGGATGAAGCCTACTTGATCATGATGGATGATCATTTTGATGTGTTCTTAGATTCAGTTTGTCAGAATTTTATTTAGCATTTTTGCATCGATATTCATTAGAGAAATTGATCTGAAGTTCTCCTTCTTTGTTGGGTCTTTGTGTGGTTTAGTTATAAGTGTAATTGTGGCTTAGTAGAACAAATTTGGTAGTGTTCCTTCTCTTTCTATTTTGTGGAATAATTTGAAGAGTATTGGTATTAGGTCTTCTTTGAAGATCTGATAGAATTCTGCTCTAAACCCATCTGGTCCTGGGCTTTTTATTGGTTGGAAGACTTTTAATGACTGCTTCTATTTCTTTAGGGGGTATGGGACTGATTAGATGTTTTATCTGACCCTGATTTAACTTTGACACCTGGTATCTGTCTAGAAAATTGTCCATTTCATCCAGATTTTTCCAGTATAGACTTTTGTAGTAAGATCTGATGATTTTTTGAATTTCCTCTGTTTCTCTTGTTATTTCTCCCTTTTCATTTCTGATTTTGTTAATTTGGATACTGTCTCTGTGCCCTCTGGCTAGTCTGGCTAAGGTCTTATCTATCTTGTTGAATTTCTCAAAAAACCAGCTCCTGGTTTTGTTGATTCTTTGTATTGTTCTTTTTGTTTCTACTTAGCTGATTTCAGCATGGAGTTTGATTATTACCTGTCTTCTACTCCTCTTGGGTGTATTTGCTTCTTTTTGTTCTAGAGCTTTTAGATGTGCTGTCAAGTTGCTAGTGTATGCTCTCTCCGGTTTCTTTTTGGAGGCACTTAGAGCTATGAGTTTTCCTCTTAGCACTGCTTCATTGTGTCCCATAAATTTTGTTATGTTGTGCCTTAATTTTCATTAAATTCTAAAAAGTCTTTAATTTCTTTATTTCTTCCTTGACCAAGTTATCATTGAGTAGAGCGTTGGTCAGCTTCCATGTGTTTGTGGGCTATCTGTTATTTTTGTTGTTATTGAAGACCAGCCTTAGTCCCTGGTGATCTGATAGGATGCATGGGATTATTTCAGTCTTCTTGTATCAGTCTTTTGTTGTGTAGCTCAGTTAGTGTTGATCCATTCTGAGCCCTGGTCATTATCTTCTATTCTCAACCAACTTCTAGGGGCAGTGGAGGGGATCCAGAGGGCTCTGCAATAGCCTTTCTTAGAATCATTCTGATTAGGAGTAAGAGTTCTAGATGAACCTTTGCTTTTCTCTGGAACAAGAGAGTGTTGTTGTTTGTCTTAATAACAAATGCATCTGTTTTGTTAGAAAGTCCTATCTCAGTCTTAAGCTGAGTTTCCCTCTATCTGGCTGTCATAAATGTCTTCACGTTTCTCAGAATATACCTTCAATCTGCCCTTATAGTTACTGTTATTATTTTTAGATATAGGGTCTCATTGTGTTTTCAAGGCTGTCTCTGGCCTTGGGGACTTCCACGTTCTCCCTACCTCAGCTTCCCAAGTAGCCACCACAGCATCTGACTTTACACTTCTGTGACTGAAGATTCCATTTTCAAGAGAAGACCATTCCATCACACATCTAGAATTCAGGTATATCATTTCCTGCTTAGAATGAAGAAAACAACTTCAATTCTGATGTCAGGAACAACAGGTTTGTAATTGATGTTTATATGAGAAGAGAACATGGTATTAATAAATTCCTTCTCAAAAAAGTTGGAGTGAAACTGTTTATACTTTGGCCCTTCATGGCAAATTAATAAGGATTGCCTTTAACCTGATATTGGAAAGGGAAGGAAGAGAGAGAGAGAGAGAGAGAGAGAGAGAGAGAGAGAGTAGAACAGTGGTTTTCAACCTTCCATATGCTGTGACCCTTTAATATAGTCCCTTGTGTTATGCTGACCCCAGCCATAATATCATTTTTGTTGCTACTTCCTAACTGTAATTTTGCTACTGCTGTGATTCATAATGTAAGTAAATGATAAGCAGGATATCTGATATGTGACCCCATGGGGGTCAGGAACCACAGATTGAAAAACCACTGGAGTTGAGGGAAAGGACTGGAAGAAGGGTGGCAAGAAAGGACTGGAGTTTAAAGGCAAAGTGCCTGAACTAGAATAATTTAGGGCTTTATTATGGAGCACAGAAGAAGCCACTGAGTTCACAGATTCTAACAAAGGAACCAGCCAATTTCCAGTCAGGGTGACGAGCTTAGGATTGCTTCTGAAACTTTAAGTTCATTGAGCAAGGACATCATCCTTACAGGTTATTGCTGGTCTAAGGGGTGGGTTGATGGCTGGACTTCTGTTGTGGGATGGGTGGTGGATTCATGGAGTTGAAAGCTAGTGAACTTTGTCAGGTACCATACAGACATACAGAGTTGCAGTCAATTAGCAAGGCCATGGCTGTGGATCTGAAATCCTTGTCCTACTTGTCAACCTAGTTTAACTGATGGGGGATTCTTGTTTTAAATTTAATTTTAGAAAGTGTGTGTGTGTGTGTGTGTGTGTGTACAAATGAGCTAAAAGAAACATCGGAATTTGAACCTTGGCTGAAACCTCAGTACCTGAGAGTTGTTATTATTATTATTATTATTGAACCTATTTAGTTCTCTGAATCACAGGTCCTCTTCTTGTAAAATGTGAGGTTTGGACTGGATGTCTGATGTTTCTTTTGGTGTTGGGAAGTCAGACTTGAGATTTTACATGAATAGAATATTGAGTCTTGGAGTTACAATGTTCATGGTGTTTTTTTTGTTTTTGTTTTTTTGGGTTTTTTCTTTGAGTGTAGATATCTGGTTTTACCTTTGTTGAGTGGACATTTGGGTCTTTGCTTGCTGTTACCCCAATCTGGCAGTTTGTCAAGTAAAATAAGGGTGCGTGACTTTCAACTTTTCAACTTTTGAATTTCCTCTGTTTCTCTTGTTATTTCTCCCTTTTCATTTCTGATTTTGTTAATTTGGATACTGTCTCTGTGCCCTCTGGTTAGTCTGGCTAAGGGCTTATCTATCTTGTTGATTTTGTCAAAAAACCAGCTCTTGGTTTTGTTGATTCTTTGTATAGTTCTTTTTGCTTCTAATTGGCTGATTTCTGCATGGAGTTTGATTATTTCCTGCCTTCTACACCTCTTGGGTATATTTGCTTCTTTTTGTTCTAGAGCTTCTCTGGGTATCGGTGGCAGACTCGGATTGGTGCCAGATCTCATGTTCTGCTTGGAACTCTGGGTTCAGATTCCAAACAATCCTGGGTCAGCACAATGTGTGGAGTGGAGGAGAGGCTGTCAGGTGGGGGAAGGGAAAGGGATTGATTCTGGAGGTCTCTTAGAGTCTAGCTCTATAGAGGCAGCAGAGGCAGAATTCGGGGTACCCTGTGTCTGTCCATGGATGGCTAGTAAGCCCCAAGGGAATGAGATGGGTTGGGAAGAGGACCTGATGACAATGCCCGTGCTGCCACGGTTCCAAGTATCCGAATCGACAGAAGACACAGACTCGGGTCATTCAGTAAGGAGAATGCTGAAGTTTTACTGAGGGACCAGCAATATATACTTGAGGCCAGGTGAAAATCAACAGGAAAAAACAATCATAGCCATAGGTCAGGCTCCTGGGAAGTCCCTACCACACCGGGCAGGAAAACAGAAATCAAGCTGAGCTGCAGGATGTTTCTGCTCTCAGGAAACCTGTGCAAAGAGCTCAGCTGGGGGCGTTGAGCTAAGCTCACCGATGCCCAACAGCCTGAGACATGCAGCTGAGGCTGGGATATGTATGGTACTAGAAAGGCCAGTGTGAAGGAGAGAAAGGGAGGCACAGGTGAGCTACCTGAGTCCCAGTCAACTGTGATGTTTGGGGTTCCTAGTTGAGAGCAGTTCTGCGTTAGGCAGGGGGTCGCAACAAGGAGATGGGTCCTGAAGTGTGTCTGAGGACCGTGTCCATGAATAGCCAGTCACCACAAGGTCTTGGAAGTTACAATAAGTCACATGATCAAAATCCAGGGCTTTGCTTTCCTTTGACTGAGGTCCACGTGTTTTATTTATAGCCTAAGAAGTTTTCCTATGTGTGTATGTGTGTATGTGTTTATGTGTGCATACTTGTGTGTGCATGCAGAAGTCAAAGACAATATTTGTCATCACTTACCACAGTACCCAGACCACTGCTGGGTTACAAGAACATGCTACCACTGGCTTTCTCTGTTCTTTTTTTTTATTTAGTTTTTTACTACATATGGTCTGGAGATTAGACTCAGTTCCTCATACTTGCAAGACAATCACTTTACTGACTAAGCTAGCTGTTCCCAGTCCCTGTTTGCCTTTTTTTCTAGGTGCATACAGAAGCATAAAGCATCAAGGAACCACTCACCATACCTTCCTGAATAAAATTAGATTAGAAGAAAAAGCTCAGAGCACATCTGAGAGTGGAGGTTGTCCAAGAGTGATGTCATCGCTCACCAGACGAAGCCCGGTGGATGTGTTTTCTCAGGGCATTTGTGCTTTTGGTCTCTTTAGTTCATGTGTGGGTCAGAGCTGTACAGTTCTTTTAATATGTATGTGAATATCTATCAGAATTTCACTGAACTAATAAACCCACAGCAGACATGCTGGAAGATTTGTGAAGTAATGAATAGCACCATTTGAAAACTGCCCTGGCTTGCAGGCGGCCCATGATGGTCAAATTGTATCTAAGGTCTCATGTGTAAGAATAATACTTGTCAGAGTCCTAACCTTGCTCCACAGAGGAACAGACCAGCTCATGGGATGCTTAATGCACAGATCCAAGAAGGGGAGATGCTGGCCTAATGCCCCACTTTATAGCTGCTTGCTCTGAAATTAGAGAGCGAGAAAAACCTTGTGAATCTGTTCAATAAGGCAGTTGCCATCTATATATCAGAGTGTGCCACCCCCATGGAATCTTAAAGCATATTATGGACAAAGTGCTTGAAATTGTGTTCAAGGAAAGACAGTAGGTCGCTCTGAACCATCTTTTAGGACTAACATAACTTATTAACATGACTTATTAACATAACTTATTAACATGACTTATTAACATAACTTATTAACATGTGGCGAGGGGGAGACAGATCACACCCTTAGGTGCTGGCTGTGGGACTTCTCAACTCAGACTTGGATTTGCCTAGCACCCCTGAAGCAAAACTCTCCTTGGATTTGCCTAGCACCCCTGAAGTAAAACTCTCCTCTCAGAGTCTGGTGTATTTTCACAGTTGTCTGACATGAGTGGGTGTTAGCAGCTTGGGCAAGCTTCAGGTTACTTAAGGGTGAACACACATTCTAGTCTTATGTCCCTGGTTCTAGTAGCTGCTGATTTTGGCTCTCTAGACAAGGAAGAGTTTGGTGTCAAGAAATGAACGTGATGATGGTGGTTAGGTTTCTAAGCGTCTCTGAATGTGTACACAAGCCAGGACCAGGAGCAGAAGAGACTAGAAGGTCCCTCGGAAGAATGAAGGCCAGGATCTAATAAAGATTTTCCAAGATACTTTGATTTCACTGGGATCTAAATATCAGATTCAAAAGAGGAGAAAGAGGGGTGGAAAGAGAGGACTAGGGAGAGAGGAGGGGCTTAGGCATGGGGAGCAGAGGTCATCTAGACATTTTTCTGTCCCTGTGTTTCCCCAGAATCTGGCATGTTTTCCAAAAATCAAAATAAAATAAAATAACAAACAAACAAACTAACAAACACCTCTCTCCTTCCTGTCTGCCTCACATCTCTACCATTGTTTAGCAGTCCACTCTGTGTAGAAAATGATGAACAAACCATGTGTCAAAAGTAGTGATTCTCTGACTGGGCATGGTGGCTCACATTTTAACGCCAGCACTGGAGAGTCAGAGTCTGTGTGTTCCAGACTAGGCTGCTCTACACAGTGAGTTCCGGCCAGGGATACATAGTGAAGTCCTGTCTGGAAAAAAAAATAGTTATCTCCCTCAGAAAGAGAACAAGATCTTTCCTGAAATAGAATTGAGGATCTGTTATATACCTCCCTCTGTTTAGAAACTTGGTTATGGAGGATTCTAGTAGCTTTTGAAACTTAAAAAATAATCTAAGTATGTGAGTGAGGAGATGTTTCCAGGGTAAGAAAAGCTTGTTCTGCAAGCATGAAAATGTGGGTTCAAATTCCAGCGTCTATGTAATAAACATAGACGGGCATAGAGATTCTGTGAGGAAGCATCATAGCAGACAGAGGGGTTTCTATGAGCTTGAAGCTTTGCCTCAGCGTCGAGCCTTCTCTCAAAGCAATATTCCTAGAGGAAAATGTTTTGCTCTGGCCTCTGCATCTACACACTCACATGCATGAGCCCTGCACACATCACCCAAATCTTAAGTTCAGACCCAGTATCAGGATCCCGCAGAAGAATAACAGCTGTCGGGAACAGAATCCTGGTCTTAACAGTAAGTAGCAATTAGACATTGTCCTGGTCTGAGGGGTCTTTGGGCAAGGGATGGCTTCATGTCCATGACCCCTACTGTCTTCTTCCCAGTCCGTGATGTGCGAGTCTGAGACCACCATCCACTGGAGTCCAGCTCCTTCTATCTTGAATGGTCTTCATTTGCTATTTTCACAGGAAGGTAATTCTTCAAAAAGCCAGCCTTGCTATATTGACTGGATGTGAGGGGAATATTGGGCTTATACAGCATCTGACAAAAGAATCTTCATGCACTCAGGACATTGCTCTAAGATTAATGGACACAAATGAACTGGTCATAGCTCTGTCTTCCTTCAAGGACAAGCAGGGTACAGGCACTGGAGATGTGTGCCTCAGAGGGAGACCATGCTCCTACTAACACAGGGTACATGTTATCCCTTCTGGATATGACTTCCCAGTGAGCAGCTGGGCCCCACAGGCTGTTTTGATGTAAGAACTTCAGAGCAGAGGTCAGTTCCAGGATGCTGGAGCCCCAGCAGAGGCCAATGGTAAGCAGCTGAGAGAGTGACGGTCTGCCCTCCCTTCTTGTGATGGCTCCATTTGTTGTGATCATAAAAAGAGAAAGAGGTTTAGAGAATATGGCATACAGGCGGTGTGGGGGAAGGGGGTGCCCCAGTGGACCCATGTCGAGGCATCTCTTCCCCCAAGGGATCAGACATACACTGACATAGTATAGAGTTTATTCAGGGCATGGGATGGGAGTTAAGGGGGGTAGTGGAGGCAGAGAAAGGCAGAGAGAGGGAGAGAGAATAGAGAAGAAGAGGCCAGCCATGACCACCTGGAGTGAGGGGGGAGGGGAGGAGAGCCCAAGAGGGGCAAGAGAGAAGCTGAGAGTGAGAAAGGTAAGGGAGAGATAAGAGGTAAGAGAAGAGAGATAGGAGGGGCCGAGCACCCTCTTTTATAGTAGGCCAGGCCTACCTGGCTATTGCCAGGTAACTGTGGGGAGGAGCATACCTGGCTGTTGCCAGGTAATTGTGGGGTGGAGTTTAGATAGAACCCTAACACCATTCCTGGGCAGAAGTGATCCTCCCTGTCATCCCCAAGCCTTGCCTTGGGTAGCAAATAATATTCAGGGATAATTTCAGCCTTGTAGATGCCTTGGGAGGCCAGGGCTGGTCTTTGATTGCTCTTTGGGAACTGGAAAACAGTGAGGTGTAGCCACTGGAATAGTTTTGAAATAGTTTTGTCTCGGTAGCTTTAAATGCCGTCATACAGAAAGAGAAAAGATGCACTGGAGAGCAGATATTTATTTAGGATGCTGGTTTTATTATCGTCTAACTCAAACATTTTAATTATTAAGGATTTATTTTTTTAAACTCACATCATTGGCTGAGGTTTAGGGCAAAACAATATAGCCAGAGTCAGATTCCAATCTTGAAACATTGTCTGCTTTCTTGCGATTTTATGAAGGGGTTAATCTTTATAAGGTTGGAATTTGCTTGTTGGAAGCTAACTCTTCCAGCAGGTTTTTGTAATCTACCAAATGCCAACCTTGGAACTAAAAACAGCAGCGTGCTGGCAATCCAAGCCAGCTACTTACATTTTTGAAGGAACAAAGATTAGAATGGTTGAGTAAGTTGTCCAAAAACTAGAAAAAAAAAAGATTGCTTTTGAGATGATGAAAGAAATCGGGTTTCTAAACTTTTATTTTTGTCAAATGTTGAACTAATTGGACCGAGCAGGAAGAACTGGGGCCAGAGAGAGCCAATGGGGAAGAGGTGCCACAGGGCAAGGGCACTGGGCAGTGATCTTGATTTGGAAGTAGCCATAGCCAAGCAACAGGACCCCTGCAGGCTTTGCACCCAGAGACAACTTCCGATTCGGACAATTGTTCTGGAGGGAGTCAGAAGCCCCAGGGCTGATGGTGAACCTGTCAGAGAATTTAGAGAGGTCTATGAGTTATAGTTACTTGAGTTTTACTTCCTGGCGACCTTTCTGAGACAGTGCATCCATAAGGACTCAACCTCTCTGGTAGCAAACTGGAGCAAGTGTGCTTTTGATAATACAGACTGCCGAATCTGACTTCCCACACCCAGCTCAGTGAAGACCTTGGCTCACCAAGGTCATTAGGAAGTAGTCATGCCGCTCACTCTTGAAGATCTTGATCACAGTGGGCTGAGGAAGAAGTTGCCTTGTGGCATCTTGGCAGGACCAAGTTCAGGAGGAACAGGAAGCAGTTTCTCTTTGTTTTCTTTCCAACTCATCCTCTATCAAGGCTGCAGCATTGTTTGACAGTTCTTTGCTTCAGCGGAAGAACAGATGAGTTCCAAGAGGTTCTACCATATTTTGTGTGTGTGTGTGTGTACGTGTGTGTGTGTGTGTGTGTGTGTGTGTGTGTACGTGTGTGTGTGTGTGTACGTGTGTGTGTGTGTCCGTGTGTGTGTGGAGGCTACAGGTTAATCTTCAGTGTTGACCATCAGTGGCTACTTACCTGAGTTTTTGATCTGGGGTTTCTCACTGTTCTGCTGTACACATGTTTAGTTAGTTTGGCAAGAGGGCTGCATCCGCAGGCTGCATCTGCCTCCTTGGTGCTGGGGTACACATGTGTACCACTACATCTGGCCTTTTTGTGGGGGTTCTAAGGATTGAACTCAGGCCCTCCTGTAAAGCAAACACTTTACCAGCTGAGTTATCTCCCCAGCTCTGTAGGATCTAAAGGAAAAAATGGGATTTAGCTTAAGGTTTTAGCTCTGATGCCCAAGGTGAGAAAATGTCTCTTTACCATTCAGTTTCACCTTATCAGGGTAGAGACCACTATCACACTGAATTCCCATGTATGTTTATTTGAAGTAAATCTGTCAATGGTAATAATCCAGGTTCTATGAAGCAAGAGAAGGTTGAAAGGCAGTCCAGAATTTCATGGACTAGAAATTAGTCCCAACAGGTACCATTTTGTGTTTAGCTTATTTACCTTGTTACAGTAACAACATAGCTTCTGGTCAGAAGCAGAGTCACCACACACTTACAGACCAATTGCTCTCTTCCAGTTTCTCCATCAGTGTAGATAGAAGTAAAGATTTAATTCCCAGGAGAGAGAAGTAGCTGGCACCTGGGCTGTCTTATTCTTTTTCAATATGAACAAGTACCTCTAGAGGAGACCCTCTTATCAGTTTATTATCATATTGTTTGGTCCTCACCCTTAAACCTGGATTATTAAGAAAGCTGTGAATATGCAGAACCATAAGAACATGTACAGAGATCAGATAAAGCACCAACCTTTGATGTAGACTTAGAGAGACCTAGAGCCAGAATCCTGTTAGGAAAAACTGCCCCTGGTCTCACCCATCAAGTACAATTCCCCAGTGACTGGTTTCACTGATGACGGAGGTAGCGTGGTGCACTTGGTACAAAGCTATGACATCACTAATTAGAAGAGATAGGAAACTGGTTTCCCACCTTCACTCCGTGCCAGACACTGCCACGTGAGTATGTTCTCCTGTTTCCCACATGTCCACCCATCCTATTTTGCTGGTAATAAAAATTACCTCCATTAATGATCTTCGAAATCTGTGACAGGTGGTGTTAATAGTCACAACCAAGCCTGCCTGCCTGAACACTCAGTGGTCGCTGCAACCTTCCGTGATGCTTTTAGCATATTTTATCTCTGAAGTCTTACAGAAACCACGGATCTTGTTTGAGTCTTGATTTCTCTTTGGTAGGAAGGCAGATTAGTTTATCCACTGTGGAACACAGTGTGGAGGAATGATGGTTGGTTTTGATTGTTAAGGTTGTTAGATGTAGGGTTGCCTAGAAGATATATCCCTAAGGCATGTTGGAGGGTATTTCCAGAGACTATCAACTAAGAGCAGAAACCCGTCCTTCTGAGTGGGCCCCTTCTTCTACCAGATTGTCCAGATATAGGGTAGTCTGAGGAAAAAGCATCCCAAACCCATTGCTTTCTTTCTTCTGAGCAAGGTGATCTATTGTTGCTGCCGCTGCCACTGCCTTTTCAAGCCTCATATCTGGCTTGTTTTATTGGATTTTCCAGTGTTTACTTTATATCAGGCCCTCTTCAAGGAGCTTCCAGATCTTCAGAACCAGCCTGGGACTGCTGTGGCACCCAGCTTCATGAACTGAACAGCTACCAGATTCTGCCTCTTCAACAATGGAAGCCATTGCTGGACTACCCAGCTACTATTATGCAAGAGAATAATCTTTTACACACACATATTTATATATAACACACACATAGATATAATATATGCATAAGCATGCATCCGATTGGAACCTTGTCTAGTAGAGGAGGTTTTCCAAATAATTAGAAACAGAATTACCATGTGATCTAGCAATTCTGCTGGATGTATCATAAAAGGATGTGAAATCAATACGTTCAAGATATAGCTATACTTTCATGCTCATTGTTTATTTAACAAAGCCAAGGCATGAACTCAAGCAGGTCTTCACATAGCAGTGAATGTGTAAGGGAAATTTGATATAAACATAATATTACTTAGTCATAGAAAAGTATGAACTCCTGTCAGTTAGAGCAACATAGGATCTAAAGATCATAACACTAAATGAAATAATCAAGGTGCAGAAAGACAAATGCCACCTGATTTGTATATGGATTATAAAAAAAAAACTTGGGCTCACAAAAGTAGAGAATGGAGCACTGAGTGTTAGAGGCTGGAGAAGGTAAGTAGAGGCTGGAAAGACTGGGTTCTGGGTACAAATTCATAGCTGACTAGAGTGAATTAGTGCACATGTTTTATATATAACAGAGATAACAATTAACACCATTGTGTTGTATAATGTAAAGTAGTTAGAAGAGAGAATTCAGATGTTCCCATCACAAAGAAATGATAGATGTCTGAGACAAGTGATGAATGACCCGAGAATTCTCACTTGATCATTACAGAATTCATACAGGTTCCTGAATAGCACATTAGACCCCAGCAAGCTATGTGGTTATTATCTGCTAATAATAAAGGTGGCCAATACATAAATAAGTTAGCAGAAGTCATAAGTGGGCCTGAGCTTCATTAAGACACCTACAGATTAATTACAAATATCCCCTAAGTTAATATGCCACATACATTCCACTTATTATTGAAAAATCGCCAGTAAAATAGCGCTACTGCTCTAGCATTCTGGAGTTTATGTTTTTTTTCCATTATGTTGGATGCTTCTATAAGTACCATAGTTCATCTTGTTTTTACTTTTCCTATTAAACATTTTTCTCATATATATGGACAGACTCAAGTTTAAAGATAGCACATGATTACATGATTATACATTGTCCTATAAAAAGTTGATCTAACCACATTTTATCCAAAACTCAAAGGGGATTAAGGGATGAAACATTAGGTTTAGATGTTCTCTCTCTCTCTCTCTCTCTCTCTCTCTCTCTCTCTCTCTCTCTCTCTCTCTCTCTCTCTCTCTCTCTCAGAGCTGGTGTCCTGCTCTAGGCTGTTCTTCTGGAGCTTTCTTTCTAGGTAAATGGATGATCCATTGCACTTCATAACTGAGAAGGGTGGGTACCCCTTAAATACACATTGGGATCTCTGGGGGAATCAATGGGATGGAGATGTAGCCTCCAAAGTTTTGGTGGTAGATGAAAACCTTAATTCATAAATCATGCACTTCAGTGGACCCACTGGGGATCCCTAAGGGGTATGGGCGTGGAGCATGCAAGGAAGCACTATTCATAAATTTAAAAAGAGGGTGAATATGTCAGCACATGGTAGATTTTCTATTAAACTTGCTACATAATTTGTTTCATCTCACTTTTTTTGGCACTCTCTTGACTCTTCCTCCCTATCTCTAGGGGCTGGAAAAGATTACAATGTTCAAAAGTCATGTAAACTCTGTGTACTAGTTGCATTTCTGTTTCTGTGATAAAAATATCTGAGAAAAAGCAACTTTTGGAGGAAAGGGTTTATTATACTTACATTCCAGACTATGGTCCATTATTATGGGGAAGTGTGAGACTATGGTTTATTATTATGAGGTAGTGTGGTGGTTTGAATATGCTTGGCCTAAAGAGTGGCACTATTAGGGGGTGTTGTCTTGTTGGAACAGGTGTGGCCTTGTTGGAGGAAGTGTGTCACTGTGGGCATAGGCTTTAAGACCCTCCTCCTAACCATGTGGGAGCCAATCTTCTCCTACTGCCTTGAAATGAAGAGGCAGAACTCTCCACTCTTCCTGCACCATGTCTGCCTGGATGCTGCCATGCTTCCTGCCTTAATAATAATGGACTGAACCTGTAAACCTGTAAGCCAACCCCAATTAAATGTTGTTCTTTGTATGAGTTGTTTTGGTCATTGTGTCTGTTCACAGCAATGAAAACCCTAAGTCAGGAAGTCAAGGTAGGAATTTAAGGTATCGAATAATATCATCTCTCAAGAGCAGAGAGGCAATAAATACACAGATTCTTGTTCACTGGCTTTCACCTCACTTTTCCTGCTCTCATGCTGGTGAGAACTTACTTGCCAAGGGAATAGTACTGCCCATAGTGGGCTGGGCTTAGTCTGCCTATGTCAGTTAACAATTTAGCAATCCCTCATGGACACACCCAGAGACCAACTTGGTCTGAATAGGTTCTATTTGAGATGGTCTTTCCAGGTGATTTTAGGTTTTAGCAGGTTAACAGTTAAAACCTAGCTAGCACACTCTCCTAACAAACCTAGTAACCGAGAACAGATATGAGTGGTTCTTTTGCCAGCTTCAAAAAAAGGATGAAACCTTAAGAGTTCCTCTAAGCGCTTAACTTACCTCAGATGTTGTCTGAAGTTAGAATTCTGGGAATTAGCAACAAAACTTTCAAAAGTCAGTGTGTCTGATTGTGTTAGATTCACCGCTCATCAAAACCCTTAAGCCTCAGGTTAGCTCTCTAAAACAAATATGCAAACGTATGCATGCATCTTAGACTTTTAATAGTATAAACATTTCTGCTAATTATAATGTTGTATGATATTGTTACATATTGCAACTATTTCAAGGAGAGAACCTCTTGGCCTTATTCTTACTTTGTCAAGAAGCATTTGAGAGATGGTGGCTGGCACGTAGTAGGGATGGTAACATAGTCTAACTTGCTCACCACCATACACAAGACCCTATAGTCTAGGCCTGCGTGATATCTCTGGTATCATCTTTCATCTTCTTTCTTACCTACTCCTGGCCCTCCACTAGCCTGATTGCTCATATCTCTTGCTCTAGAGACATTTTGGCTTTGGAATTCTTTCCTCTGTGTGTTTCCTTGCTAACCATTGTTCAGAGACTCCTCTGTAGAGAGCCTTCTTTGATTCTTACTTGAACTTGACCTAGTCAACCCCATTGTCTGACGTTACTCTCTTTCTCCTGCTAACCTATACATGATATTACTTCAAGCTCCTGCTTGTATGTCTCTTCTCCTCCTCTCATATTGGTAAGTTTCATCAGGGCATGGCTTGTTCCAGGGTAGACATGAACACACATCTACTGATGACAGACAGAAGACAGACCAATTAAAATATTCCACCTTAGGCTAATTGCCCGAAAGAATGAATGTACTGGGGCTCACCTTAGGTTAGCATGGGTGTGACTCAGAAAAGCGATATCCCTATAGATCTCTCTTATACTATTTGCCGGCAGCTCTACTGGCTAGAGCATCTCCTCTCTCTAGCAATTATTAGTGCTCTGCTCATATCATCTTAGGGGTGAATCTTTACACTTAAGGATGTTCCTGGGCCCTGCAAGTTTCCTATACTTCTTGAATGTTCTGATCCCTCTTCTTCCCTCCAGGAGGGAATGTACCAATTTTGAGGGAAGAATACAAGGGGAGCCCTGATTGGTTTACTTGCTGTTGAATCAACTTTCACTAGATGCTCTACAAGGGGGAAGGAAAACAATAATGACAACGACAACAACCACAACAGCAAACCACAAAAGCTAAGCAGAGATTGACTGGGAAGCATAAAGAAAGCATGTATTTAGTGACTCTATATGATACATTGATTGCTCTAATGAGCATGATTCTAGATAGCTTAGCTGGCTGGTTTATTTCCTTGTGATTCAAAGATAGCTAGGTCGACTCTGCTTCCTTTATTCGTACCACTGGATTGAGCCAACCCAGAACAAGGCATGCTTCATTGTCAGTGGGAACACTCTGTTTATTAACAAGTGTTAGTTTTCTTATTTATTTTTATAGTTTTACTTTTTAAATGAGATTTTGCATTTCTAAATAAACTCCTTAGCCAAGTCCAGATCTCTTTGTATCACATCCAAGGTGAACACGTGTGCAGATTTCGACATGCAAATTTAGAAGTTGCCTCAGAGAGCTACAGAACTCAGGAGTGGGGACTGTGAGAATCAGAGGGAAGAAGCAAGGCAGAGGGGATGAGTGGGTACAGGACAGAGAGCCCCTACCCACACCCTTCTCTGCCATCTCCAGATCTTTAGTATAACCTACTGTGCTCATGGAAGGTCATGCAGAAATGGAGGAAGAAATTAAGTTTTTGTGTCTCTTATAAAGTATGTAAGAAACTCATATCAAGGTTACATGCATGGAAGAAGGCATAAGGTATATACAAATCCCTGAGAATACATAAAACTTTTGTGGCTGCATTGAGACTTCCACAGGCTATAGATCTGAGAGCACTGGCTGAGTTGATCAAGGTCTGGAGTGGCATGTAATATATATATATTCATACATACATATACATTCATACATATATATATATCAACACAAATAGATATATGAATATACCATATAACTGTATAGCTATATAGCTATGCAACTATATATATATATATATATACATATATATTTTGTGTTGATATATATATGTATATGTATATAAATATAACTGTATAGCTATATAGCTACACAACTATATATACATATACATATATATATATTTTGTGTTGATATATATATATTTATATCAACACAAAATACCCAGAGCCAAAGGAAACTCATGACATCACCACTAAAACAATACTTCAAAATAAGGCTGATGTTCATCTACATTCATTTCTGTCTCCCATTAGAAGAACTATGGGACTGGTCAAAGAAGTTATTGCCTATAGCTTTGTCAGGAATAGTTTAGTGTGTTGGTGGGTCTTGGCCTATCAGGATTAAACCAAGTTTGAAGGGGCACTTATGCCTGTTCTCATTTAAGTCCTTGTGGTACTTTAGCCCTGGGACTCAGTCATCTCCTCATCCCCTACTTACACATTCACATGTGCTCTCATGTATGGCATGGTAGGGCAGCTGCCCGGGGAAAGCTCCCTTCCTGTCTGCTTGGACATCATCTGGCCCCATGAACTGCTCTTTGAGAACTTTGTTTTGCTCTTATTGTTGTTTGTTTCACTGTATTTATTTTTCCATCAGATAACTATAATTTTATTAGTAGAGTCCTTTTTTAAACACAAATGTCTTTAATGGGTACAAAATTTTCATACTTCAATTTTTCTTTTAAATAAAAAAGTTAGGGAGATTTTTATGCTATTGTGAGTCAGCAAGCAATTTTCTTGCTAAAGAAACTTAGTTCATTGCAGGAACAATTTTTAGATTCTAATGAATTTATGAAAAGTGTCTGCTTCAAAATAAATATATAAGCCCAGACCATAGAGCTCTGCACATTTACCACAACAACATACATGGATGCAAGATGTTTAATTTATTTTGCATTGATGAATTTTGCATTTCTGTGTATGGGCGCCTAAAGATGCCAGAAGAGTGTAGGATCCACTGGAGCTGAAGTTGCAACTGTTGGGCGCCACTCTACATGGGTCTGGGACTGAACTCTGATTCTCAACAAGAATAGAAAGCACTCCAAGCCATCTCTCCAGCACCTATATATGAGTCCTTTAATATTAAAAACAGTAGAGAAATAACACAGTCTGAAGGGTAACCTGTCAGCTACTCAGCTTTAAGCCGTCACGTTGGATGGGGCTGTCTCTATCCAGATAAGCCGTGGAGTCTTCCATATCCTCAGACACTAGAATCTTTGCTTGCATCTGTCATCTGGCTGGGAGGAAGCTGAGCATTGAAGGAACATTCTTAGTGAACAGCTTACAACTCCAGGAAGCCTGGAGAAAGCACATTTACTGCTATTACTACTCTCACTGAAGACTGCTCAGGCCCTTTTCAGAAATGAGACCCTGAAAGTTGCATAGTGTGGAATGATAGCTATTAACAACAAACCAAACCAAACCAAACCAAACCAAACGAAACCAAACCAAACCAACAAAAAACCCAACCCACCACCACCACCACCACCAAAAACCCCATGTAAGTAGAAGAGGAATATTTGGAAAGAAGAGGGCTCAGTGGGATTGGGAGAAATCACAGAAGGTAATAAAAGGAATGTGATGAAAATACTTTATTATACACATATGAATTTGCCAACAAATTTAAAAGCTATAATAATTTACAAAGGGTATTTTCATGACAATCCTTTTATTAGTGCAATGACTTATACTCTGACTTTATTAAGCATATATTTGAAGATAAATCAATTATAAACAAACTCAAGAGAAAAAATGAAACATATAAGCCAATAAAAATTTATGTTCAGAAAGATTGGTGTATGGAGAATTCACCAATTTGTGTGTGTTCACTGTTTAGTTAAGTTTTGGGCTCAAAAACCATGTGATTAAAAAGCAGATACCATGTTTTACTCTCACAGTTAGGATTCACGGTTACAGTGGCTACAGCTCAGGATACAGAATCACCAGCCTGCTCAAGCCAGCTTATACCAAACTGAAATTCATCTGATCCAGGCACTGGGTATTCGCTATCATTGACTAGTGTACAAAAGAACTAAATTCCCTACATCTGGGGAGAAATAAATGGTAGTGGCATCCTGGGCTTTGCCTTTCTGTTCCATTCATGTTGAGAATCTTTCAGGTCATTTGATTTTGTGAGTTTGCTTGCCTTGGGGGTTTGGGACCCTCTAGAAGAAATTTTCTGATCTTGTGATTTCTGCTTTTAGTATTTGGTGTGGAGTCACATTCGTCCATGGTTGTGAAGGGACGTGGAGGAGCTGTCTCAGATAGATGAGACCTGTGGCTTCTTCAAAGCATTACCCATGAAACTAGGGTAAGTACTTATCATCCTGGGCAAGAAAGCCCCTACACACTCCAGCAAAAGTGGACATATGGTTTACACTAATCTTTTCATATTTTGTCCATTTGTTGAGACTTTTATTTGCCTTTGTCTGGCTGGCTCTATTAAAATAAATCAAAATGATTTGAAGGATTCTGTTATCTTGGTGATGTCTCAGTACCAAGGTGTGCACAGATGTTGGTGTGTTGGGTAGTTCCTATGTGGTTCCTGTCATCACTGTTTTGTATGTGCTGATTTGGCCTTTGTATGTTTTTGGCCCACTCTATTAAGGAGTCACATAGTGAAATAATACTTAAAATACATTAGAAATATCTCTTCTCTTCCTCTCTCTCTCTCTCTCTCTCTCTCTCTCTCTCTCTCTCTCTCTCTTTCTCTGTATGTGTGTGTGCATGTGCATATGTGTATGTATGTGTGTGTGGTGTGTGTGAAAGTTCAGGGTGTCTTCGTTGGCCTCCAGCTGGGTGATTTGACAAAGCTGGTTGGTTGTGTAGCAAGCCTAGACATCCATCTGTCTGCTTCCTCATGGTCAACTGGAGGTAGCTCTAGGACTCAGAGCCATTTATGCCTTTTCATTGTTTTTGATTTTGTGTTTTTTTTTATCACATTATCTCTATTTATTTAATTTTTACCCATGCAGCTTCTCTGGTCTTCTCACTTTTATGGTGAGGAGGGGGAGACTGGGTTAAGGTGAGACACAATATCTCTAACTCAGGCATTTGTTAAATTTGAGACCCGGCTGCTTGCTGCGATTTATCACTTGATAATGAGTACCGAGTCTCTTCTATTGGTTGGGGTGAAACACAGGAAATCAAATTGTATTGAGTGTTTGAGACAGAAAACTACTTAATACAGGACATGAATGTTTATGCAATTAGATGAACTGGAGCATGAGATGAAGGGGACCCCCATTGGAGTGTCCTTGACTGTCACCAATGTATTAGGTGGCTGGTTACTTTGGTTGTCTCTGGGTGCCCATGAACCTGGCTTTTGATACTGACCTTGGCATAAAACCTGTACCATGGCTTCTCAATGAACACATTTCAGTGGCTTTTCAGTATGATCTCTACATGGAAATATCCTCTATGGCTTGAAATCTTGGGCAGATGCCTCCCACTGGCAGAACCCCATTTTATACATACCTGGTGTCTAAGGAACCTGGGGAATGTAGACTTGAACTTGCCTCCATCTGCAGGACAAGAGAGAAGAAAGTCTAAACAGGCTTAGGAAACAACACACCCAAGTATCTGCCACATCTCTGACTTCTGGTCTACCTTTCATCCACTCAGCCTGCTGCCACCTTCCTCAAGGTCATGGTCTTCCTCTGTCAGATGACTACTGAGTTGCTATCCAGTTTCTGTAAAATGATACTGCATTAGCAGACTTGCTCCCTCCCCCAACAAGGAATAGCATGTTCTCTGATGGGTGAACAGAAAATCGTAGGCATTTGGTAGGGTGTGATAACCTTATCTTGTCACAAGAATAGCGAGTCCTTTGTAATGTGATCATTAATAAATATTGTTGGTCACATAAGCTGTTTCAAAGCTTCTATAAAAATAAAGTAGGGTGAATTTCCTTCTCCTATCCAGAAGTACACAGTTCTGTTACTGATGTGCAGGATAGGTTATTGCATGCAACACTGTCTTTCTCTTTCTTCTGTCTCTGTGTCCTCTGTGTCTGACTCCTCCGTCCGTCTCTGTCGTTCTCTCTTTCAAAAACTAAAGCTGATTCTACAACTGAGTGTGACCTGAAGCTCAAGTGGAAAACACACTCAGAGTTTCAGCCACTTTTCCCTTCGCACAGTCATGGACTGTAGGAGGCCATAAGTACTGCACGCTAATTTGAATTCTTCAGAACCATTGAAACCACTGCCTATCTCAGTTCACATGTGAGCTCCCATTTGCCTACTCGGCGCTAATGGAGAAACATTTGGTTTTGAAACAAGACTTTATTTAAGAGGGGGAAGTGTATAGAATTACATTTGAAAGTGCAGTTATTCGAAAAGATAAACCATATGTTGTAGCCTTTGTTTTGCCTCCCTTTGCAGAGCAGCTTTCAAGAGTTCACTTGGAGATATGTGGAAATTTTAATTCTCCAAGCAAGCTGAGTACACCTGTTATTTTGTATATCTTCATCTGAGTTTATACTTTGATGTACTTACTGATGAGGTGGCTTAGAGTCCAAAGATAGTCTTTCTCAAGATGAGCCTCAAATACTGACTCACTTATAACCTGCCCCCTTCTTCTTCTGACTGTGACCCCATGGGGCATAGCATACATAAAAGAACAGAGAGACCTTGAGTTTGGAGGAGGGGGAAGAGTAGGAACAAGTAAGAAAGAAATTGTAAGTCTGGTTCATTGACTATAAGCTGAGTTGGTCACACCACAGTATTTCTAAGGGCAAAGTATGAATGAAAACCTACCCTGGTTGGTCACCAGTGCTAAACTCTACTTTTGGACAATCACAACCTTTTACAAATGCTACTTCTGCCTTTCCATAAGGCAGGTAAATAATCCTCTCTCAAGGCAGGACAGAGTTTAGCCACGATGAAGATGTCTGCTTGTTGCAAATTTAACTGTTGCTTTGGGTTTGCAATAACTCTTAGTTTCAGAAAAAGTAAAGACTCTAAATGTTTACATTTGATAAGGGCTTCTATTCCATTACAACCTTCAACACTGTAGTAAAATCAAGGAACTGGAAGTGACATCACAGGTACAGGGATTTTCAAACACACTCTTATGCACCTAAAGAGATGTTCATCATCCTTAGTCATTAGGGAAATGCAAATCAAAACAACCCTGAGATTCCATCTCACATCAGTCAGGATGGCTAAGATCAAAAACACAGGAGACAGCAGTTGTTGGCGAGGATGTGGAGAAAGAGGAACACTCCTCCACTGCTGGTGGAATTGCAGGCTGGTACAACCACTCTGGAAAGCAGTCTGGCGGTTCCTCAGAAAACTGGGCATGACACTTCCGGAGGATCCGGCTATACCACTCCTGGGCATATACCCAGAGACTTTACCTGCATGCAATAAGGACACATGCTCCACTATATTCATAGCAGCCTTATTTATAATAGCCAGAAGCTGGAAAGAACCCAGATGTCCCTCAACGGAGGAATGGATTCAGAAGATGTGGTATATTTACACAATGGAATACTACTCTGCAATTAAAAACAATGAATTCACGAAATTCCTAGGCAAATGGTCAGAACTTGAAAATATCATCCTTAGTGAGGTAACCCAATCACAAAAGATCACACATGGTATGCAGTCACTGATAAGGGGATATTGACCCAGAATCTCAGAATACCCTAGACACAATCAGCATATCAATAGATTTCTAAAAAGATGGAAGGAGAGACCCCTGGTTCTGGAAAGACTGGATGTAGGGGAATGCCAGGACAGAGTAATGAGAGGGGGTTGAACGGAGAAAAGAGGGAGGGAAGGGGGCTTATGGGACTTTCGGGGAGGGAGGAAACGGGAAAGGGGAAGTGATTTGGAATGTAAATTAAAAAAATAAAAAAAAAAGAGTGTCAGGTATCATTTAAGCTATGTTGGACTTGGTGGAAGAGAGTCCACAGCAAGGTTCTTGGCATGCGAAGTACTGTGAGCTAAGAGAAGGTAGAAGGACTCAGAAATCTCTCTGGCCTTCAGTCTGCCTCTCTTACCCCTGTCTCCAAAATTACTAATGAAAACAAGAATTGTTTTTCTCCAAGTTGATTGGAAAACATTAGAAGCCCCATTCCCCAGAGCAAGCCATAAGTCCTAGAAAGGCCATGGTATCTCTTCTCCCTCTGAAACCCTTATTCCAGAGGGTTCCTGTTCCATAGTGCACAGGGAGGCCAAGGGAACCCTGAACAGCCAGGTCCTGCTCTATCACATCACATCACATCACATCACATCATCACATCATCACATCACATCACATCACATCATCACATCACATCACATCATCACATCACATCACATCATCACATCACATCACATCACATCACATCATCACATCACATCACATCATCACATCACATCACATCATCACATCACATCACATCACATCACATCATCACATCACATCATCACATCACATCACATCATCACATCACATCACATCATCACATCACATCACATCACATCACATCATCACATCACATCACATCATCACATCACATCACATCACATCACATCATCACATCACATCACATCATCACATCACATCACATCATCACATCACATCACATCACATCATCACATCACATCACATGTCTTCCTGGTCACATTTCTCTCCCTTTCCTATTGAGCCTAAGGATAAAAATAGGCATCATTATGATGATTAATAAGTAATATCATTATTAAGACGTTATTATGTCTTCTTTCTAAAGTTGTGTTTTAAGCAAATCTTTAACTCAATAACGTTGTTATGCTCTTCTTTTGTCTGTCTGTCTGTCTCCTGTGGTAGGATCATCTACAGTGACCCTTTTGATATCTGAGGAAATATGGTCTATGGTAAAATGTAGACACGGCCTCTTTCATTTCTCTTGTCAACATCTTATAAGAAATGTTAAACAACAGGGATGTATCCATCTCCTAGAAGAGAACTCAGTTATCTCTTTAGCAGGAATCAGAACTCCATGGAAGATATGCTGGTTAGTATTAACTACCAACTGGATAGAGCCTAGACTCACTTGGAAGGAGAGTCTTGATGCAGATTTATCTAGATCCATTTGGTCTGTGGGAGATTTTCTTCATTGTTAATTGACCTAGGAAGGCACTATGGGTTCCCTAGCCAGGGGGTCCAGAAAGGTACAAGAAAGTAGAAAGCTACACTTTAACCTGGAATTGTAGGGCATATAAGCCCTTTCTTCTGTAAGTTGCATTTGGTCCAATTGCTTTATCACAGCAACAGAAAGGAAGGTAGAATAGTTGGTGATAGGTTGATCTTAAGGAAAGCTGTAAAGACACAGGTATTTCCAGAAGGATGCCATGCATTGGTTAGGAGACACCTTCTCTGACTACTAGATAATAGGGGACTTTATGTCATTCATTGTCTTTTAGATATTTTACAATTTTGTCCATGTAAATTAATATGTGGCTCAGCTGCGATACCCATGTCTGCCTGTTGAGTGAGGCATGTGAATCTTTTCTCTACACATGTAAATGGATATTTTCCAGTGTGAACAGACTTCCTCTCTCCATAGTACTAATGTTATCCCTAACAAAGAAGTTACATTTCAGAGGGACTGCCACAGGCTCATGCCTTTGTTTGGCCTTTGAGGTCTCCTTTGAACAGTTTGTAGTTCCTTTTCTGGTTTTCTCAATTAATGAATCAAATAAAATTTTTGATATATTTCATTTTATACTATAGAGAGTCATGATTTTGCCCATTAAAAAAATATTCCTGCCACCATCCCCTGGGTCTAACATGGAGTTGGCTAGATCTTGTGAGCGATTCATCTAAGTAATTTGGACTTCATATAATTTCCAGTCTAGTGTCTTAAATGCCTTCAATTTTATAAATTATTCCACCCAATCCCTGACTCTTGCATAGTTTTTAATTTTACTCATAAGGGTCCAAATGTAAAATTAATCATTCTAACTACTGGCTCCTTGATTCTGCCATGCATTTCACTAATTAACAAAGCTTCAGGAGTTGGTAAAGATACAAATAAAGGACACACACACATACACACACATAAGCAGACACACACACACACATACACATGAAAGCCATTGCTGAGGAAGCATGGTCACCCCAGGGGGTCTTTTTGGAAATCTGTATTAAATAAGCATGTTCCTGTGTCATTCATCTGTAATCCCAGCATTCCTATGCTGATATAGAGGTGGAGACAGGAACATCAGCCAGAAACTAGTAGCCTATTAGTTTAGACTATGAAGGATACAAAAAGTAAGAGAGACCCTGTCTCAAAGACAAGATAGAAAGGGAAAACCAACTTCTGAAGGTTGTTCTCTGACCTCCACATGTATACCATGGTATATGCTCATCTGCACACATGCACACCTGTGCATACATACACATGTATACACACATACAAACACACATATAAATGCACACATGCACACACATACACATACATACACATGCACATACATACACATGCATACATACATACAATCACACACATAAACACACATATACATGCACACACATACACACACAAGCACACACCCATACACACACATACACATGCATACACACATGCACACACACATACACACATACACATACACACACACACTAACACAAACACACATACACATGCACACACACGTCAGTAAGACAACTGAAAAATGTCAGAGTAACATAAAACCTTGCAGTGACTGAGTGTGGCCCTCATCACTTCCCCTGGAGTAGAGAATTTTTGCTCGGAGGAAGGCATTGTTCTTGGGGCTTAGGATTGATTATATGACACATATAATCAATGGAATGGCTAGCTGTGGTATAGAAATAGAAAGCTTGGCCATTTGCAGCAGGGAACCAGGCAGCTCCACAGCCTTCTGTGCTTAGCCCACCAGGAGAGAATGATCTCCCAGCACCGATTTCACTTCTGAGTGCTGAGGTGGGATCTCCACCTTTTCTCTGGAGGGGTACAGCTAGGAGCGCACAGGGCATATGATCAGTGGAGCAGCTGGGACAGGAGTCTTCCCTTCTGGCTGCCATTTGCAGCAGGGAACCAGACAGCTCCACAGCCTTCTGTGCACAGACCCTGCCAGAAGAAAGTTGGTCTCCCAGGAGTACAGACATAGGTTTACAGGCCCATAGGAGGGGCAAGCTCCAGCCAGAGACAACAAGACCAACTAACACCAGAAATAGCCAGATGGCGAAAGGTAAGTGCAAGAACCCTACCAACAGAAATCAAGGCTACTTGGCAACATCAGAGCCCAGTTCTCCCACCACAGCAAATCCTGGATACCCCAACACACTGGAAAAGCAAGAGTTGGATTTAAAGTCTCTTCTCACGATGCTGTTAGAGGACATCAAGAAGGACATAAATAACTCCCTTAAAGAAATACAGGAGAACATGGATCAAATGGTAAAGGCCCTTAAAGAGGAAACACAAAAATCCCTGAAAGAAATACAGGGGAGCATGGGTGAACAGGTAGAGGCCCTTAAAGAGGAAACAAAAATTCCTGAAAGAATTACAGGAGAACATAAACAAACAAGTGAAGGAACTGAACAAAACCATCTAGGATCTAAAAATGGAAGTAGAAGCAATAAAGAAATCACAAAGTGAGACCTCTCTGGAGATAGAAAATCTTGGAAAGAATTCAGGAGTCATAGATGCAAGCATCAACAACAGAATACAAGAGATAGAAGAAAGAATCTCAGGGGCTAAAGATACCATAGAAAACATTGACTCAACAGTTAAAGAAAATGCAAAATGCAAAAAGCTGCTGAGTCAAAACATCCAGGAAATCCAGGACACAATGAGAAGACCAAACCTAAGGATTATAGGTATAGAAGAAAGTGAGGATTTCCAACTTAAAGGGTCAGTAAATATCTTCAACAAAATTATAGAAGAAAACTTCCCTAACCTAAAGAAAGAGATGCCCATGAACAACATACAAGAAGCCTATAGGACTCCAAACAGACTGGACCAGACCAGAAAGTCCTCCCGGCACATAATAGTCAAAACACCAAATGCACTAAACAAAGAAAGAATATTAAAAGTATTAAGAGAAAAAGGTCAAGTAACCTATAAAGGCAGGCCTATCAGAATTACACCAGACTTCTCACCTGAGAAGATGAAAGTCAGAAGAAAATATAAATGCCAGCCCAAACTACTATACCCAGCAAAACTCTCAATTACCATAGATGGAGAAAACAAGATATTCCATGATAAAACCAAATTTACACAATATCTTTCCACAAATCCAGTACTACAAAGGATAATAGATAGAAAACGCCAACATGAGGAGGAAAACTACACCCTAGAAAAAGCAAGAAAGTAATCTTTTTCTAACAAACCCAAAAGAAAGTAGCCACACAAACATAAAAAGAACATCAAAAATAACAGGAAGCAACAATCACTATTCCTGAATATCTTATAATATCAATAGACTCAATTTCCCAACAAAAAACATAGTCTAACAGAGATGTTTTTCATGTGGATCTCCGATTTTATCAGAAAATGTTTGTGACTCCTCTTTCAATTTAGTAATGTTTTTTGTGTCTACCATTTTGACTGTATTATTTTCCATGATAATCTTTAATTATAACATTTCTTCTGTGTATTTCTT
This sequence comes from Tokudaia tokunoshimensis, assembly GCA_036184795.1. NCBI lineage: Eukaryota > Metazoa > Chordata > Mammalia > Rodentia > Muridae > Tokudaia > Tokudaia tokunoshimensis. The sequence goes on along the minus strand of BTHU01000013.1, from coordinate 9,699,517 downwards.
CAATTTTGTTGGAGGTGTTTTTCATGTAGATCTTTGGTTTCGTCAGGGAGGGGGATGTTTGTAGTTCCACTTTCAATCAATTTGGGAATGTTTTTGTGCCTACCATTTTGTCGGTATAATTGTCCATGATAATCTTCAATTTTAAAGTTTTTCTGTATTTTTCTTCAATTTTGTCAGAAGTATTTTCCACGTGGATCTTCAGTTTTATCAGACAATGTCTATAATTTTACTTTCAATTAACTTAGGAACATTCTTATACCTTCCATTTTATCTGTATAATTTTCCATGTAATAGTCGGTTTTAACATGTTTTTCTATATATTTCTTGAATTTTTTCAGGAATATTTTCCTTGTAGATCTTCAATTTTATCAGAAAGTGTTTATAATTCCACTTTCAAAAAACTTAGGAATATTTTTATGCCTACCATTTTATCTGTATAATTTTTCCATGAAATACTCAATCTTAATGCATTTTTTACATATTTCTTCAATTTTATCAGAGATATTTTCCATGTAATTCTTCAGTTTTATCAGAAAATGTTTATAATTTCACTTTCAATCAACTTAGAAATATTTTTATGCCTACAGTTTTATCTGTATAATTTTCCATGATAATCTTCAATTTTAATGGTTTTTCCATATAGTTTTTTGAATTTTATCAGAAATATTTTCCATGTAAATCTTCAATTTTATCAGAAAATGTTTATAATTCTACTTTCAATCAACTTAGGAATATTTTAATTCCTACCAATTTATCTGTATAAATTTCTTCAATTTTATCAGAGATATTTTCCATGTAAATCTTCAATTTTATTAGAAAATGTTTTTACTTCTACTTTCAATCAATTTAGGATTATTTTTATGCCTACCATCTTATCTGCATAATTTTTCATGAAATAGTTTTAAAGTGTTTTTTCTATATATTTCTTGAGTTTTATCAGAATAAAATTTTCCTTGTAGATTTTCAATTTTATCAGAAAATGTTTATAATTCCACTTTCAACCAACTTAGGAATATTTTTATGCCTACCATTTTATCTGTATAATTTTTCCATGAAATAGTCAATCTTAACGTGTTTTTCTATATATTTCTTCAATTTTATCAGAGATATTTTCCATGTATACTTACACAATGGAATACTACTCAGCAATTAAAAACAATGAATTCATGAAATTCTTAGGTAAATGGGGAACAGGGGAAGGGAAGAGGGCTTATGGGACTTTTGGGGGGGGAACCGGGAAAGGGGAAATCATTTGGAATGTAAATAAAGAATATAGGAAAAAAAGAAATAGCTCCACTGATAGATGTAACTTTATACAAATTACTTGTATGTAAATTATGCAAAACAATGTCTATTTATGTAAACTCTATGCAAATTTTTAACCATTTTGTATAATTCTCTCCCTCTCCCTCTCCCCATCCCTCTCCCTCTCCTATGCCTATGAGGTATTTGAAATTACAAGTATCAAATGCTGGTCTTTCATGGTCCTTTGCAGATACCTGCAAAGCTGAGAATCTTACAATGTGAATCTATTCATATAATTTGCAAGCAAAGTCATTTGGTGTTCACATTGATAGAAGATAAAAAGGTGAAATTTTTATTGTGTTGAAACAAATTCTGATACATTTAGTATTATATAGTCATTAACAGAAATCTATAGAAAAAGAAATTGCATCCATAGAAACTTTAACATGAGTATATTTTTCCTTGAAGAGGGAAAGGAGAGAATTTTCCAAAATGGTTAAAAATTTGCATATAGTTTACATAAATAGACATTGGTTTGCATAATTTACATACAAGAGATTTGCATAAAGTTACATCTATCAGTGGAGCTTTCTATTTCTATACCACAGCTAGCCATTCCAAAGTAGATCTGTACCCCAGCAGCAGTGGGTACAAAACTGAGCCTAATACCTAGCTAACACAGCCAGGACTAGTCCCAAGGACAAAATGATCATTCTTTAATGGAGCACCATAGAATGATGGAACATGCTAAGGACACATTTAAAGAGGGCACTTGAATGATGATGGAACTCAGAAACATTTTCTATTCATCCACAGCAATAGAGGATATCATCTAAATAGGAAAAGAACTTTCTACCCAAAGATGTAGACATATAGGAATCCAGAAAGCTCCTCCCCTGCAGACCCAACATCAGATGGAATTATCAAGAGCAGGATTATGGGTTGCCAAAGAAACACCATGGCTTGAATGTCCTTTCTGACATCTGTGCTCCAACTTAATCTCCAACTTCATATATTGATGGTGTCTCCAGGTGAGGGTTTGAGAAGATTCTCAGGGTGTGGGCCTCATCATGGGACTGGTGGTTTTACAGGAGGAGAGGGCAAACTGACTAGTTCTTCCTCTCTCTTAGCATATGATGCCTTCTGCCCCTTTTGGGGATAGTTTGAAGTACCTCACCCAATGCTGGTAGCATGCTCCAGACTCCAGAACAATTAAATAAACTTGTGGTTTTTAAATACAAATTACCCATTCTCAGCTTTTTTGTTAAACCATGATAGAGAATCTTCTAGACAAACAGGAAATACTATGAATCTCAGGGAAGGGTTGAAGCAAAGTTTTGTGTTTTTGATTTTGAGACCGGGTCTTCCAAAGTAGTCATGTAGGTTACAAATTAATCACTTTGTAGACCAGACTGGCCTTGAACTCATAGAGATCCGTCTGGTTCTGCCTCTCAAGTGCGGAGATTAATGGAGTGAGCCACCATGCCCACCTGAACTTGGAGATCCTGCACTGAGTCTGAGGACTGGCTGTTCTGTGAGTGGAGTGTGTACTAAACATGGGTTCATGGAGATTGGATTATTTAGGCAATTTGGTTGAAAGCCATATTGAGGCAGAAGATAAAGGAAATGCCACATATTTCTCCTGACTAAGGCCCTTGCTATCTCTGGGGAATTTTTTCCAGATTCGTTTCCATCAGAACTATGTTGCTCTCTGTCTGTGAGTGATTTGTGAGTGATTTGTAATTTGATGGCTACTTTTAAGTTTGATCTGTTGAAAATCCATCTTATTTTGAACATTTTAGTATATATATATACTATATATACATATATACTATTTATAAGTATATTATATATAAATATATACACTATATATATATTTAAATGCAATAAAATTTGAGAAATATCTGAAATAAAAAAAAAATCTCTTTGGTTTATGTTAAGGAGAAGTGTCTGAGCCAGGAAAGCCTGGTAGATATTTAGTTTCTATCTTTGAGGATCTATTGACTATCTTTTATAAAAAAATCCCTGGGATGGAGATGTCTCATTAGAAGTCAGCTGTTATTTCCCCGGCATCCTTTTTTACCTCCATCTGGCTAGGCACTTTGTCAGCTGGTTATTCTGTGCTCCAGCATCAATACCCCTCTTCCATTTCCTGCCTCCAACAAACGGTTAAATTCTGCTTGCTCTCTTCCCATAATTTACTGTGAAATTCTTGCTGGCAGCTATTACTAACCCACTCCCGTGTGCAGCCCCGGACATCACCCTGTGATTACATCATGGCTTTTCACTTTGATTATCTTTCTGATGCAGCTGGTCTGTGAATTTTATTGGCAGGGGCTGTGTCTTTTCAACCGTGGTGTCTTTACAGCTTAAACTGTGAGGTAAGCCCGTGGTCCTCTAACAAACGCCAAGTGGTGGATTGCAAGGGTAAGCTGTAGCATTGGATGAAGCTATTTCTACATATCAGGAAATGGAAGTCCATTCTTTATCTTTTGGCAGCGTGCCAGATAAGACCACCTCCTACAAATAAAAAAGCAGTGTAAAATTTCATCACCAGCATTGTCTCTGCTGTGCACAACACTTTACAGTTAGCATGGACCAAACTGACATGGAAAAACGAAAGCCACGAGCTGACGAGACATCGAGTCTGCCACTGTCTGGGATTGCTGAATAGTTTTGGACAAAATCCCAGCTTTGGACATTTAGGTGAAGTGGGCATAGAAGCCAGGCACAAGGCTTTGTGTCTGGACAAGGTGGGAGTTGTGGTGTTAGAAAGTGCCTGACTTTCATGAAATGGGGACTAAAGAAATCCCCATGAGAAGTTGTTGTTAAGGAATTGAGTCTTTTTCTATGTGAGCTGCTGGGAAAAGCTTTATCTGAGAGTTTACAGCGGGGAAACTGTGTCCACGTCCTCCCTCTGATTTACAAAACCCGAACCTAAGCCATCTACATGATGCTGGGGCCCAACAGAGGCGCTGTAAATTCCCATCATGGGGAAGATCTCAACCCTGATCCACAAGCCTGTTACTGTGGACACAGTCATGACACTGGTGATGATGCTTCTGCCATTGTCACCATTCCAGAGGACCTGCGCCTGCATTTTACAATCACGCCAGAGACCCTCATGCTGCCCCCACTTCAATGTCACAGCTGACCTCATTTCCAAAGACAAGTTACACCCAGCTATTGGACTGAAATTGAGGACCCCTGTGCTGAATTAGGAAAAGGCTGGAAGAAGCTGAGGAGGGTGACCCCTTAGGAAGACCAGCAGTCTTAACTAACACCTGAGATCTCTCAGACACTGAGCCACCAACCAGGCAGCATACACGAGCTGGTCCGAGGCCCCCAACACACATACAGCAGAGGACTTCCTGGTCTGGCCCCAGTGAGAGAAGAGGCGCATAACCCACGAGAGAGTTGAGGCCCCAGGGATTGGGGCCTGGAGGCAGGGACGACATCCTCTTGGAGACAGGGGAGGTGATGCTGGGAGGAGAAGGAATGGGATGAGGAACTGTGGGAGGGCAAACTGGGAGGTAGGTAATGACTGGATTGCAAAAAATAAAAGTAATTAAAATAAGAAAAATCATTAAATAAATCAATAAATCAGAATAAAAATGAATTTTAGTGACAGAAGACCAGCGACACCAAAACATCAATCTACAGTGTATGGCCCTTTGGGGAGCTGAATTCTTTGCAAAAGGATTCATAAATAAATTTGTTTTATCCTCCTTTTCAAAGTAGATTGAACACATACCTTCTCCCTTGATAAAAGTTAGCAAAATTACTCTAGCATAATTAACTTAGAGTTCTGAGTTGAAATAGTGTATTAACAAAGATGGCTGTAGAACTGAGTGGCATCACTTTGAAAGTTTAGGCTATATTCTTTCCACAGCTATGTCCAAACATGTAGAGTTGCCATATCTAGGAGTTTTGGGGTTTACCCAAGTCCCTATGAATTTAAGGCTGTTTATCTGTGAGAGAACTAGAAAACTTCAAACACAATAGGGACTCAACTCAACCTTAAGCAGAGCCCTGAGAAATCCCACTTCAGGCGCAATATATTGGGTGGGGATCACAGTCAGTTTATTATTTTCTATAGTTATCTGCTTAATATACAAAGCCAACAGTATAATTCTGTAATGAATGTATGCATCAGGGTTCTTATGGCTACGTACAAACAATCCTATGACTATGCAATCTCTCACTTATTACAGACAATGGTTTTTGATATTAGAGGTAAAACTCTATATAGTCTTGTGATGTTTAGTTTTGTCAACTTGACACACTCAGGAATCATCCGAAAAGAGATTCCCCGTGAGAGACTGTCTGGATCAGCTTGTCCTGTGAACAGAACTGTGAGGGATATTTTAAAGTATGTTTGACTGAGCTTGGCACACCTAGCCTGTGGTATGGGCAGTACCATTCCCTGGGTTTGGGCCCCGGAGTCTACAAGGGTAGGGAAAGGGAGCTGATTTCTAGACATGTCTCTGTTTTTGGATGTGATGTGACTGGCTGCTTCAAGCTCTTGCCTTGACTTCCCCACAATGATAGACTGACTGGATCCTGCCCTCTCTTCCCTAAGCTGATTTTATCAGGGCAGGTTATCATAGCAACAGAAATGAAACTAGGGTAAGTCTTCATGTACATATGAAAAGATCCAGTGTGTGCGGATGCTAACTACACAAAGCATGTCTGTAAGTTGGTCTGCAACCGGCTTCTATGAAGATGGATTTTTGGATCCTTCAATTAATACCTTGAATTAATAACTGAGTCTGGGCTTGGAACAGAGAGCATGTATGTAGGAGACTGTTTTGATGTTTCTTCCTCATGGCGATGTAACAGAAAGGTACATTCAAGATTCTTGAGGAGATGAATGTTTGAAATGACATTCTATCAACTCTTGGAGGCCTTGGACATTGCTAAGTAAAGCCAGTTGGATGAAGGGCAAATGAAACTCATTTTTTTTTTCAAATGTCTCGTCTATCAGGAAAGAAAACATAGCACCATGTCTTCACTTCTAATGTGATATGATAAACACAGAAAAGGAAAAGCATTCATTTTGTTTAATATTCCATGAAGGTATTTGAGCTGGGTAATGTTTTATTGTCTGAGGGTATAACAAATGTTCTTGTCATTTCTCAGTACTGAAACCTGTCAAGGAGTGAGCACTTCTTGGGAAAGTGAAGTTTAGAAAGTATGTTTTTGCTAATAAATCATAGGATGGAACATAAGGTGGTGTGAGGATGTTAAACAAATAATTGTATCTGCAGATGGAACCCGAACCTAAAGGGAAACACACGCTGATTTTGTTTTGTTTTCAACCTCACATCCAAGATGTCACACACTCGCACATGCTTCAGGCAGGTACACCGTATCATTCTCAAAGGACAGGGATATGCCATCTCATGACTAAGAAAAGCAGGCTGGTGACAACAGTGTCTTAGCTTTGGTTCCCTCTGCCCTGATGTCCATTTTATAGATCTCCATGATGCATTATTTGCTACTTTTCCAGTGTAAATCTTTGTGTATTAATATTACTTATTAATATTTATCAGAGCAGGATTTACTACAAAAATGGGTATCAAAAACTTGTTTCTTCCTAGTACTCAGACATCACACGGCCAGTTATGCTGCTTAGAACCTTTGGACTTGCTGCTCTCCTTCATTAAAAGTCACAACTTCCTTATTTCCTCTTTGTTCCTCAAACTTGGAGGGAGGTAACCTGTAGCCTGCTAGTCCCCACTCTCTATAGGGATGCCTTTCCATACCTCTGTATTTAGCCTAAACTCCTGCACAGTATAAAATATACGTAAGACAGATTATATTTTTATTCTATGTATTTATAATTCATCTTAACCTGTAAGTTGGGCATAGTAAGTCATTTGTAAAAACCAATAATGAAACAGGACATTATAATACTAGGCTCGAGGAATCCGATGGGTATACTCTTTCTCTCTTCCCTTTCTCCATCTCTGGGCCAAAATTTCTTATTGTTCTGTCCCTACCCCATTTTTTTTGGGGGGGGATGCTGTTTAATGATGCCATATGCATGTGTTAAGAGTCATGAGTGATGACTTTCACTTGAGTATAATGTCTGCACTGTAGTTGGCTTTATAATTGGAGTAGCATCTAGGTGACTAATGCAGATGCTGCTTATGTAACAGGGATACTCTGGAGGAAGGGAAGATTCATGTCCTAGGTGGAACATAGCTTTAAGTATCACTATACAATGAATTATGGTGCAGTTTAAGAAGGAACGATTTTTCTTAATTTCTGAACACTGCAGGCTCTGAAAATCTACTGTCCTCATATTCCGTGGGTAACAGAAACCATGCAAAGCAAGACTGTAGACAAAGGGGGACATCTGTGGATAAGGGACTGCGGTCCCTTTACACTGTGTGCACATGGTCTGTGTGTGCGTAGTAAATATTCTGGAGTTAATTCTTTCTTTCTGCACTATAAACCCCCTTGACAGATGCTGGAGTTGATATGCAGTTGTTTCTTTTGCAGAGGCAAACATCTGAGATCATTCTGGTGCTTTTGTGTTTGCTGAGGTTGAGTCTACCTGTTTAAGGTCATAGTGAACTGTGTGCGTGTGTGTGCATGTGCGTGTGCATGTGTGTGTGCTGTGTGTGCCCTGGGGTTGGGGAAGACCCACCATCAGCAGGTCTGACAGTGTTTTCTAAATGTTATTTTTGTTGGCAAGGCCTTATCTCAGATGAGGTGTTAAGCTAGTGAGCTGCCACAGAGAAGAATTATTTTGTAAAATTAGAGGGGTATGAAAAAACACAAGTAATTCCAGACCCTCAGGCAAGGGTGATGAAGTAACTGGGGTCTTTGTTCTTGGAGATTATCAGATATACCATCTTTTTTTTTTCTGAGCGACAGCAGGCACTCTCTGACTCTCCACTGATGTGTATGTAGATACTTGTAATGTGGACGAGGCCACCCCAGGGTTACACACTGGAATCCCTAGGAAGAAAAATAGTGAACCTCTCAGCACTCCCAAATAGCTTTTTTTTTCTCCAACTAAACCTAAACACCAGTGTCCTGCTGTGCCACAATTTTCAAAATGACCCCAACTGTTCCTCAAGGTAGCCAGGTAGAACCCCAGTGAAAACCCCTGAAACTCCCATCAACATGAAGATACACTTTACCCACAAAAGATAACTTATATTAAGAGAAGGTGTGGGAAGTCTTTAGGGTAGTACAGACTAGGTAAAGCTTCACATCTGTACCTGGTCTCCTTCTGGGAGCAGGCAGGGGCAGAGTAAGCATGAAAGCCAAGCTCACTGCTTTGTGCCAACTGATGTGGTCAACAGTATACCAGGAGTTTGTTTACAGGGGTATCTGGGGGCCAGGAAAGACCATTTTTCTCTTGCTACTGGGTCTTAACTCTCCCTATTCTTTAACAAAAATTATACATACTGATCATACAGATGTATAGGATACAATATAAAAATTTAAGCCATGACTACCCTCTGTTATAGCCATATGAGAGTACATAGCATGACCACCATTTTGAACCTTCCCAGTGAAACAGAGTCTCTTCATTAGCTGGCTTGGAATAAGTAGTCACCACTTCTCATTACCTTCAGTTCAATAGAACCCCAGAACTAAGCTCTCCTAGCTGTGCATCTCTTGACCAACCTCTTCCAATCCCTGTGCAACCTTCTCCTGCTAATCTAATGTGTGTTTCTATTCCCTATTTCTATAGGATCTCAGTTCTCTTTGTATTTTCTAAGAAGCAACCACTTCTCCAAGGATCTCTGGTACCAATTGTTGGGTGATTGTATTTTAAAAATGCAGATCTAGGTAGTAGAAATCCTTATTGCTACAGTGGGGTCATTGTTTCCAGACCTCCTCAGTGGACAGCAACGGAATGGTCCATGTCCACTAAGTGATGCATAGAGACACATCTGTGTCTATCTCTGCATAGCTTTGTTTGCATTGATAAGTAGGTTCAACACTGGCCCCTCTGACTTCACTCCAGCCTAACCATCACTTCTGCCTTCTCTCCTCCTTGTTTGTAATTTTCTTCCCTCACAGTGAGAATTTTTGGCTCTTGTCCTCTCAGATATTTACTTATCTGTTCAACCACACACAGTAGGAGCACAAGCTGCTTCAGAGTTTCTGACTGGTTCCTGTGGGAGAAGCAAGCTCACTCAGAGTGTAAAGCACTTAGTGGAGCTATGCTTCTTTTATAACAGAATTAGATCATTGCATTTGTGTTTTATTTCGAGTTCCCCTTAACAACCTCACAGACTTTACCACTTTAATTAATGTGTAGTGAAGTCTATGCTTTGTGGCACACAGTTGTACAAGATCAAACAAAAGCCTGCTTCCATAGTAACCATCATCAGGATGGTGCCATCTTGTCAATCGTGTGTTTATGCCTGGTCCTTCCTTCTAGTCAACCATGACTCACATTCCTGACTTCAGAAAAACTGACCCATTTTCTTTCCCTAAAGATTACCTTGTTAAGATTGTTGATTGAAGAAATTTATATATGTGTATGTATATATATATACACATACATATATATATGTACACACATATATGTACACACACACACACACACACACACACACACACACACATATATATAAGTAGCATCTTATGTTGGGTATTTCTACCTTTAAAAAGTGCATTTGATGGTGTGTCCATGTGGTTACCGAAGCCAGCACTTGGTCCCTTTTCATCGCCGAGTAGTGCTTTACGGCAGACGAATCATGCTTGAGTTGTCTTCTGTGAGAACACACTGTTTGCAGTGCAGGGTGATCATGAATAAAGTCACTGCAGACATTTGCATAAATCACTATAAAAATAAGTTTTCATTTATCCCAGCTTGGATTTTTGGATCATATGGCAAAAGACATTTAATTTTATGAGAAATGGCCTAACACTACAGTGAACTTTTTTATTTAGCTACCTGTAAAGCATAAGCATTCTGGTTGCTTTGAGAATTTAATACTAAGAGTAGCACTTAAAATTCTGCCATTTTATGAGCGTATTATCATTTATAGTTGTGACTTTAATTTTCTGAATAATTAATCATACTTATTCAACTAATTGCTTTGGTGAAGTGTGTATTCATAGTTATTGTATGAGTTTAACTGGGCAGTTCCTCTTCCTGTAAACGTTTAAGATTTTACCTATAATGTACAAACATCCTTTGTCAGAGAGATGACTGTAAAGGTTCTCTCATTCTGTGGATCTATTTACCTACTTAAGCCTGTTTTCACTTCATAAAGATTTCACTTTTGAAAGAGCCCATGACAATCGACCTTTAAAAATGTATTGTGTTCTGTGTCACATAAAAAACTTGTTGCCTAACTCAAAGTCAGAAAGATATTCTTTTATATTTTTTTTCTGGGAATTGTGTGTATTATTTACTCCAATGATCTGATTGACTGAGTGAGTGAGTAATTGGTTGGTTGACTGGCTGATTGGTAATGATAAGTATGGAATACAGAGCTTACTGATCCACATTTTATTTAGATTTTATATAAAATTTAAAGTATAGATTAAGGATTCATCTTTTGCCTATAGGTCGTGAAGCAGGCAGAATGAGAGTTAAAACATGGCCTTCTCTTACCCCTGACTGGTGGCTGTGATCAAATAATACACTGTGCTTGTGTTAATCTAGAGGCTGAAACGGTTATGTCACCATCATTTATTCTATTGTAAATGTGTTGACTTTGGGCTTATCAAATGAGCCGTATCTATATACGGCTGATCCAACTCACTAACTACAACATACAGCATGTTTGTGCGGTACTGTTTGTGCTTAGCCCTTGAATATTCAGATATATTTTTTTTTAAAGTGCTCGCTGGAAGTGAAGGTGAAAGTCCAATTCTAAGCATAGGACTTGATAGAGTCTAGGAAGACGTAGAGAAGCAGTGTAGATTGCTTCCAGAAGCCAGAAGGAAGAGCTCACCTGGGTTCTGTGACTGTCAGGAACTAGGTTGTGACAACAGGGCTATGAACTTGCAGACTGTTCCTCAGAGCCTTCAGGAAGCACCCAGTCAAGCCAGCGCCCTGAGTGCAGCCTGAAGCTGCATGAATGTATCTTCTGACCAGAACCATGGTTATTTATATTTTGTTTATTGTAAATGCATGTGTGTGTGTGTGTGTGTGTGTGTGTGTGTGAGAGAGAGAGAGAGAGAGAGAGAGAGAGAGAGAGAGAGAGAGAGAGAGAGAGAGAGAGAGAGAGAGAGAATATAAAGACAAAGACACAGAGAGAATATACAGGCATTCACATGCTACAGCATGTGTGTGGAGGTCTGAGGACACCTCAGTTCGTCAGGCTTGGTGGCAAACACCTTGGCATCTCACTGGCTCCCTCTCCCATCTTTCCCATCTTGCATGTCTGAGATAAATAACACCAGATTTTGTTCTCATCCTGTCTGTATATTGTTGGACTTGATTTTTCATGTCTTGTTGAGGATTCTGTGTCTGTTCACAAGGGATTTTGGCCTGTAAGAAGTCTGAATATTAGACAGAAGGTTTTCATTTAGTTTTTGTGCACAAAGGCTTTCAGTGTTCGGTTTTTCTTGCCTCTATGTATGTTACATTCTGAAACCAGCTTGACACCATCTACAATAGATTTCTGGGACTGCCTTTAATCTAGAGATCCATCTGGAGAGGTGACATTAATATTGAGTTTTACAATTTATAAATAAGTTATATCTTTATACTTATTTCAATGTTGCAAATTTTTTCTTCCATAAATTTTGTATATTTTAAGTTTTATACCTTCTTATAACATTTCCATTATAAGTACATATTTTTAACCGTTAAATCTCATTGTTGTTAATATATAAAAATGCAACCTGCTGTTCTATATTGACATCATATCCTATAATTTTGGTAAACTGACCTATTAAAAATATTAGTAGATTCTTTGGAATTCTTTATATCAACACTTATGCCATCTATATAAACAGTTTTCCTTTTTTTTTAAATAACTGGTATGCATTGCATTTCTTGTTTTTTATTTATAACATTTTCTTGCATGTGTATGTTGAATACTCTCTGCCTCTTGTCTCTTTCCTCTTTACTCTCTTTTATTTCTTCCCTCTTTCTCTCCTTAATCTTCTTTGTTTCTCCAGGCACTTTCACTTCTTTTCTTATTTGATGTGTGTGTGTGTGTGTGTGTGTGTGTGTGTGTGTGTGTGTGTGTATGTGTGTGTACCCGCATACACATATGCATGTGCACATATATATGTGTGTATAATTTTATGTGACTATAGAAAGCTGTGGGATTGTAAAACAATGCCAGGAAGCTTGATAGGGTAGAGCATGTCTGAGACCCAGGAAACTTGGTGGACACACATTTGAGATTTAGGTGACTCTCTGCTCCATGCCAGATTCCTGACCTGGAACACCTGCTACACTCCTCACATAGGGAAATGTGACTTGTGGTCATATAGTCCTAGAACAGAGTTCTCCGTGCTAATGAGGTACCTAGAGGCTCTGAGGGCTTAGCCAATAATTTTCCCTTCTCAGACATCCCTCCCTGCAAAAGGTATTTAATCTCATGTCTACCCTGAGAAGTTGGTACATACAGTATGCATCCATTCTCCAATAAGCAACAGCCAATGAGCAATATAGAGAAACTGTCTCTTTCATGTACCACTGCCATGGGGAACATGGAAAAGGTCTTTACCTCCTGATCCACAGCTAAATCTCCCTTAGAAGGCCTCTCTGTGCTTCCAGCCTGCCTCTGCCCAGCTAGGGACAATCATCGCTGAGACAAGCTGGAGTTCTCCTTTCTCCCTACCCCAGGCTAGTTGCCAATCCAGCCCACGGGTACCTGACAACTTCTCAGCTCTTCCAAGATTCCCAGCTTAGTATGATGGTCTCCAGTTACATCATTTTTCATGCAAATAGCAGAACCTCATTCTTCTTCATGGCTGAACACTTTTCCCACTGTGTGTGTAAGCTACATTTTCTTATCCATTGCTCTTATTAGATACATACATTAATTCTAGATTGTAGCCATTGGAAATGGCGCAGCAGCCATGATCAATGTGCACATATCTCTGTGACATGTTGACTCTATGTTCGTTAGGTCAACACGTAGGAGTGGTATAGCTGGAGCATAACAGTGAGGTTTGTCACTTTAATCGAGCCTTTCTCTTGTGAAGCATTTCCCAGTAGCATGCAATTCTGTTGAATGGAATTTCACTTATAGTAGACTTCCAATCCTGTCAGAGTGACTCTTTACTAAGAAATTTTATGCAATGGTCTAAATCTTTTTCTGGTCTTTTGTTTTCCCTTGGTTTTTAAGGGAGGGTCTCCCATGGTCCAGGCTGTGTAGTTATGTAGCTCAAGCTGAGTTTGAACTCCTGTTCCTCCTTTCCTGAGACTGTACATTTCCCAGCGCGCCCAGCTACTCTGAACCCAGAGTTATCACTTCAGCAGCTGTCACAGAATCCTCAGTAGACATAGATTCTACCTCAGGGACAAACTATCATTGCTCACCTAAGCAGTCCAGCCCCTGTGTTCCATCCTGAGATGCTGCCATCCAGTCCCATCCTCTGAGGCTGCGCTGTTTCACACCCTGCCTCTGCCGCAACATCCGTGACCGCAAGGCTCCTCCATGTCTTCTCAACCTCTGTTGGCCTCCGATAACTTATATATACTAATTTAAAACAAATACATGGTTTGAGAGTTTCAAACAGGTCTCTGCTTTGATCACTTTAAATCCCTACAACCTGCAGTTCTCCCCGATCTTCTCCATGTCTCCTTCCCTACTTCATATTCGTTTATTCTTTTTTTCTTTTATATCTATAATCTGCTAAACTCAAAATTAGTGCTACCCAAACGTGCATGGATGTGAAGCCATTTACTGGAGCATGGGCAACCCTCCAGGGGCCACACTCCTGAAGGAAACTGACTGTTACTCCCCTAGAAGCTGTCAACTATAATAGCTCCTTGTTTATGGGTAGGGTCTATTGAGCACCTTCCCGCTAAACCATAGTCTTTTAAAAGATTTTTAAAATTATTTTTATGTGTGTGTGTGTGTGTGTATGGTATGTGTGTATATGGTGTGTGTGTGTGGGGGGGTATCTATTTCCATGTCTTGTGCCCTATGACTACAGTGCCCAAGGAGACCAAAAAAAAGACACCAGAAACCCTGGAACTCTGGTTATAAATGGTTATAAGTTTCCCGATGTGGGTTCTGGGAACTGAACTCTGAAAGAGCATCTTTGTTCACTGAGCTCTCTTGTTGCTCTAGATTAGAACAAATTTTGTCATGACGTATTATCTGCTTTTGCTTTGCTGCATTTTATCCTTAATATTCTTAAGGACTTCCATGCTTGCATTCATAAAAGATATTGGCATGTACTTTCGTTGTTTAAGAAATCATTTTCATTTGTGTGTGTGTGTGTGTGTGAGTGAGTGTGCATGTGTGTGTGTATGTGTGTGAGTGTGCATGTGTGTATGTTTGTGTGTGTGTGTGTGATGTGTGCAAGTATCTGCAGAGGCCAGAGAAGGGTGTTGGATCCCTGGATCCATGAAACTGAAGTTCCAAGCCCTTGTGAGACACCTGCTGTGGTGCTGGGAACTGAACATGGGTCCACTACAAGGGCACAATCATTCTTGACTGCCAAGCCACTCCCCAGGCCCCAGTGCCTACTTTTGTTATACTATCTTTGCTTTTAATATCAGACTAATAGCATCATTAAATGAGTTTGGGGGAATAGTCATTTCCCTTAGTTTTCACTAGAATTTATAAAGACTAATACTATTTCTAAATGTTTGTTGACTGTACCAGCCAAATAACCCTTCCCTAAAGATTTCTTTGTATAAAGATTTTTGGTTCTTAAAATGGGGTAGAATTATTCGGGACATTTTTTCTTGTGTGAATTGTGGTAGTTTGTATCTCTCAAGGCATAGTCCATTTTATCTAGACTGTTGAATTATGAGCCTAAAATGATTTTAAGCATCCTTCTATTATTCTCTGCTGGGTGAGGGGTTAGAAGTAGCATCCCTGCCTTTTTTCTCCATGTCAATAAATTATAACAGCCTTGCTACCAGCACCCAATGTATTTAGTTACATTATAGTTTAATTGTTTTTCATAGCTTAAATTCTTCCAAAAATTTCCTTAAAACTCTTTAATTCCAAATTATTGGAGGGATTCATAAAGTATCTTATGGTTGAGGTCTGCTTTAAATCCTCCATGAATGCTTTATTTGCTTTTCATTCTTATGTATTGGTAATTTGTTTTACTGATGGTTCCGGGTGCAATTGAAATAAAAATGTATCTTTTACTGTCATAGTTAAGTGTCCACTTTGACATGCCTTCAAATGAAAAGTCCTTTTAGTGTTTATATGGATCAGCATTTGGGTACAGACAGGTATACATAGAGAAGTGTATGTCTTTTGGTTAAAGCTCCAGTCAATGGGAGGGACAGACGCCACGAGAGAATGAAAATTATTGTGACTTTGGGGAAAGATATATATTCCCCACCAGGCTTCTCTAATGGTGTCAGAACTGCCATGACCAGTTTTACTTAGAGTCTAGCTTGGGTTTTCTGATAAGCACCAATGCTGAACCTTAGAAGCCACACTTGTGCAGAGCCTTGGGAGAGACTCTACAGATGTAAGCAATGTCTCCCACGACTGACTCAGATAAACCTTGCTCTCTTGTCTCCAGCCAGGTCTTCTAGGAGCCCATCCATCTTGCTGGGAAGCAGAACCCCGGCAGTTAGTGACAGGCTGCAAA
The DNA here is from genome assembly GCA_036184795.1 of Tokudaia tokunoshimensis. Classification (NCBI taxonomy): domain Eukaryota; kingdom Metazoa; phylum Chordata; class Mammalia; order Rodentia; family Muridae; genus Tokudaia; species Tokudaia tokunoshimensis. The sequence goes on along the minus strand of BTHU01000013.1, from coordinate 9,683,533 downwards.
TGGACCCTCCAGATGTGTTCACCAACCAGGGTAGACTCTACAGCCAGAGCTTGAGATAATCTGTTAATTTGGCCAAACCTTCTGCTCTGTGAACACCTGGAACATGTCCTCACAGCAGACAGCACTGAAGACTGTGCTTGCAAAGACTCTGTGGAGTTTTTGCAAGAGCAAGGAGAAGTGAAAAAAAAAAAAGACTGAGAAAAGAGAACATCGGTTTTTGTGGTGGTAGAGAGAAACAGGTCCAGGGTTAAGACTCTGTGGTGGGAAAAACAAAACAAACAAAACGATCAAAAAAGACTTGAGTCTACTTACTTCCTGCAGACTTCTTGGGAGAAAACAGCCATGGATGTGTCAAGCAAGGAGGACAAAGTGGCCCACAGTGCAGTCATCTCAGATACTGCCCAGAAGGGTAAACATGGGACTGACTGCCTTAGCATGATGGGAAACAAAACAAGCTGCCCGTTACTTATCTTTTCACTTTTACCCATACTTTATTGTGTTTAAAGATATCAAGAAAGTTCCTACTTATCTTTGCAATCTGGTTTCTTGACACCCCTTCCTCATTGCCACGAAAAGTTATATGAGTTCAACGATCCATATTAAACGTATGTCATATCTTCTCAGAGAATTTGATAGTTCCAATCTATATTAATTTCTTAGAATGAATTTTCAATTGGCTTTTATTTACTTAAAAAACAAACTGACTGGGTTTTTGATGCAAGTTTGAGCTGGTCAATGAAATTAGGAATCGTCAAGCAGTCTCCAAGAATAATAGGTATTTTTCTCTTGTGGGAAATATTCCCCTCCCCCAAGGGGTAAAATTATGAGCTTCTATTGTCCAAGCAACCTTTCAGAGCTGTTTAGTCAGAGGCAATCTGATAAAGGGAGATGTCGGTCCGTGTGGGGCCCTTTTGGAAGAGAGAATGAGCAATCTTCCCTGTGAGACTTGCTGACTGCACAGTGGTGGCCAGGTCCAGACAGAGGCCCTATTAGTCAAGTCTGACAGGAAAGCACGCACTGCATCCCTGGCCTTCAGGGTGATGAACGAGCATCTAACGTGCTGTTAGTTTCCCCTGATGGTTCCCAGCACCCACTTTCCACCCAGCATCAAATAATCACAGATCTACAGGGTGGGAGACTGGGAGGGAGATGGCCTGATTGCCAAGTGATGGATTTTCCTTAAGCAGAGAGATCAGCGGAACCTAATAAATCAGTCAGCAGAGGGGAGGGCCAGTTAGAGATTGAGCCACTGGCCAAGACAATACCACATGCTGTTCCCCTTGTCTGAAATGCAGGGGTTTGGGCAAATGCCTACAAAAATCCCCAGGGCAGCTAGAACTGGAGACCCACATGTGCTTAAAAGCCCCTAAGATCCTGTTTCCTTCACTAGCTGCAGTTCAGCACTTGGATTCCCTGCCGCTCTTGGCTATGAATTTAGAAGACACAAAGGCTGGTGAGCTTTTCACCCACAGGATAAATAAATGAAAACTCAACATTTTTCAGAAGGACAAACTCTCTAGGCTTTCCCGGGTGGACCTTTGGCCATTCCACACTAATTAGAGTAAGAAAATAGATTCAGACGGGCCCAGGAAAGCAAGATCTGTCTCTGTCTTTGAATATGTGGAGGTATTGCCACGAAGAATTCCATGAGAAGTAGCAGTTCCCAAAGGGAGCCCAATTGTCTTTCCTACGGCTCTGAGCCTTTTTTTTTTAAAGTAGTTCTATATCCATGCATTCTTATTTGCAGGGAACGCTGAGACCAGAGTTCCCGTCTACTTCGGTTCTTTGGGATAAAATTATTCTGCGGTCAGAGACACCTAAGCCTACAAGGCACCCGCCATCCAGAGCGGAACACAGGCTGTTTACAGGCGCTTCCAGGAAAAATATTGACAAGGCAGTAAAAATACTTTCCTTGATTGCTCAGCCTTGTGTTTGAAAGCTGAAATTACAGGGACTTTTCTCTTTTAGTTGTTTATTTTTAGCTTCTGTATTTTTCTATCTTTTGACTTTTTTTTTTTTTTTTGTGGCGGGTTTGGGGGGGGACTTGCCCTTTAAAATGCTGTCTATTTATACCCACTGTGAAAATCGAGGAACAGAAAACTTTCACAGCATCCTCAGAGCTTCCCCTCCCTGGGGTTCTTAAGATGTTTGGGGGTTGGGGGGGGTGGCAGGGAGGAGTCTCTCAGCTTCTGGAGATAATAAGTAGTAGAAAGGAAGTTTCTCACAGGACCAGAAGAAACTTCGAAGAACAAAAAAAGAGCACCAGGTATTAGTTCTCAGAATGTCCACCACTCCTTTCCATGTCACAGATCTGAGGGGAGGAGTTGAGTCTAACTTTATGTTTGCATATATGTATGTATGTGTGTATGACGGCATGCATGCATGTACATATGAATACATATATATGTGTATGCCCTCACGTATGTCTGCAGGCATTTATGTACTTACCTGTTTTGAGACAGGGTCTCACTGTGTAGCCCAGATTGGTCTTGAACCCCCGGTTCTCCCATTTCAGCCTCCTGAAGTCTGGGATTATAGGTCCTGGGGCACAATACCCTTACTGAGTCTGACTTTAGTGATATGAAACATGATCTCATTTAGCTCCCTCATGATATCCCAGAAGCAAGAGATACAACCCATTTGGTCTCCCTGACTGCCTTCTGTGAGCTCCGCCCTCTGTTCCTTCACCTATCTCTTCTTTATTTGTCACCTAACTGAAACTGAAGTGCGCATTTGTTTCTTTATTGTTTGCCATTTTCATTGAAATTAAGGGTACTGATGGTCTAGACGCAAACAGTATATTCCAGTTTTACTTTTGCATTTGATTAGAGTCACAGATGGGTGACATTTTTCATTGATCTTGCAATTCATTCACAAGCATGGTGCTTATGTAGCTTGACTTGCTTACTGATTTGCAGGGTTGATTTAATTTTTCCTACCCTAAAAGAGCCTATGGACTTGCGACCCTTTAAGGAAACTGCTCACAGAATCTGCAGCCGTGCTGCAGTGTATCCTGTTGACCTGAAAACATTTCGTAGGGAATGGATAATGTGTTTCTATTGCTGCTGGGCATTGACTGAGTCCCTTCAAGGGTTAGGTACTGATTTCCTTTATGCCAAAGGATCCCCCAGAGCTTCTGCTGCTTCAGCCTTGGATTTTGTATCTTACTTTTGTATCTTACCTTAGCCTATTTCATATTCTGTTGTGAAGACATATGCATGTCTGGCTGGGCAGCTATCCAGAATACACAGAAGACATTGACTAAGATAAAGGCAGGAAACTATTGCATTACCTAGAAAGGACTCCCAGTTGTCATTCCTGGGAACATAGACAACTGGTACTCATGAAAGAGGTGGTTGGGTGATTAGGTGATCAGGTACCTGAAATCTTCATTTCCAGCCCACTGAAAGCTTCACCTACCCTTTTCCTAACAGTTCACACGATGTTGGGCCTCTTCTTCTCACTGGTAGCAAGATATATATTTAGAATACCACCACATGGCTAAGGGAGTGACTTGGTTGTTACAACGATGAGATAAACCTGCATGATTCACCCTGTAGGGAGGCTGGTTTCCTTCCACTACCATTGCTGCACCTCTGTCCAGCTGCTGCTGTCTAAAGTGAGCATAGCATTAAACATTGCCGTGTACATATACATGGATCCAATGCATGCAGCGAAGCCTGAATACAGAGCCATGTGCCACGTGTTCAGATGGTCACAGAGCCCCCACTTCTTACTGTCACATCTGAGGAAGACACTCTCATTTATCACTGGCCAAGGAGAAAAGAGTCAGTCTAGTCAATTCTGCCATGGTCACTAAAGTTTGAAACCAAATTGTCAGAGCTCACCTAAGGACACTTCCAGCACTGACAATGGCCCAGAGTTGTTTATGTGGCCTGGGAGGTACCTAACCCAAATGAGTCACTCACATTTAGCTTCTAAGATTTGGCCAATTTCTCTATTTTAGAATCCACAAATATTACAGTTTCCACGAGAAACCTCAGAGGTCCCATCCCTGGCTCAGGAGAGGGTTACCACACTCCACCCAAGAGTCTTCCAGTACTAGGCTTCATTCATTTTCCAAAACGCGAGCATGTTCTGTTTATTAGCCCACTGCACATCGTTAAAGGAAACCCACACAGCAACAGTGAGCTGACTCCTGGCCATGCAGGGCTGCGGCGACCTTGACCTCATCTGCCTCCCAGGCTCTTGGATTTGACCAATTCCCAGAACCCGGCGTTCTGTAGAGAGGCCTCTGACTCAAACAAACGAGGGCGTTTCAATGGCCTGTTTCCACAAGGAATTAAGTGCTCTCTTCGGATGTGTCTCTTGACATCCATTTACTAAGCCTTACAAAAAGAAAGTTTCCAGGAGCAAGTAGGGTTTATGAAACAGTCTGATCGATTTGATGTGCAGATAAAGGCTATGTATGTAAGACTGGAGGGAGCCGGAGCAGAAGCTGGGCCTTGGGGCATTTTCCTCATGACTTTGGGGGTTGTTTCTGCTCTGAGAACCAAAAGCAATGTCTTTTGACTGAAGGTAACACAGCGGCTGGCCGTCTCTAACACCCCTTTGTGATTCACTTGATCCTTAAGGGATTGGATCCAGATCTGGGCTGGAGAAAGGGAAAGGGACACCTGGTTCAAAGGAACCAAAATGTTGGAAGAGATCTAGCAGAAGTAACCAGTGGTGACTCAGGAAGGCTAGCACCCAACAAGGGCACTCCAGATTTGAATTAAAGGGCCCTCAAACTTCAGTGTCCAGATGTGTTCTAAGGGTTTCTTCCCTCTTCCTAGTCCTAAATATCTTTAGAACTAAACCAGTTTGAGTTCTGGCTTTAGGCTTGTGACAACAGGTTGGCCTCCTTGAAGCATCATTGGACTTTGGGAGAATTCATGTAAAAGGGATGTTCCTGTGTGCCTGTGATACAGCATCGAGCACTTATTAATGTGGAGTGGGATGGATCGAAGACTTTAACACAATAATTAACATAATAAGAAGGATCTCTCTTCACCTTTCATAACAAACTTGCCTTAATATACATGGATAGCTGCTAGACTACTCGTTTATTCTGTGACTCAGTTTTCCATGAAAAGCAAAAGGCCTGTGACCTACACAAAGGAAGATGTGCCAGAGGAGAAAGCACTTGGTCCTAAAAGTGAGGTCATGTAGATGGGAACTCTTCTTCATGTGATTTGATGAAATTCCTGGAGCTTCACCTCGGCAAGTCAGCCCATCAACATGCTGAGTTAAGGGTATTTTCCTTCTGTGTCCCTCACACTAGGAAGTTAGCACTTAGTAGATTCTCAAGAATTACTTTCCTAGATGCTACATTGTGAAGTCTGCAGGTTTTTCTTATTTAGTTGATGACCTGGAATTTAATTGTTCATGATAAGCTGGAGGACAAAAAGGTCAGCAGGTGGTAGGTTGTTAACAAAGAACTCTTCTGACAATTTTTCCCATGCCTTACACAAATGGTGTATTGCCATCAAGATGCAGACTGCTTCCTTACCTTCTGACTCATGGGCAACATTTGGCAAATTGTTCCGACTAACGCAATGCAGTGGGAGCAATTTCCTGAAATTTCTGAAACCAGCTTGAAAAGGACTTACAAATTCTGTTTTCTTTTTTTTTTAAAAAAAATATTTATTTATTTATTATATGTAAGTACACTGTAGCTATCTTCAGACACTCCAGAAGAGGGCATCAGATCTCATTATGGATGGTTGTGAGCCACCATGTGGTTGCTGGGATTTGAACTCAGGACCTTTGGAAGAACAGTCAGTGCTCTTAACTGCTGAGCCATCTCTCCAGCCCACAAATTCTGTTTTCATTCAAAGTGTATATCTAGATGTCATTGAAAAAAGTTTGTGTTAGACTAGGCATGTGGAGTAAAGGAGGCTCCACCAGTTCCTGGCCACTGGAACCTTTTTAACTGAGATGCCAAACATGTGTGTCTATGATCTTGGGTGTTCCAGCCCTCGCCGAGCTCCTAGCTGAATGCAGCCGTGTGGCTGACCCCAGCTGACACTATTGGAAAGGACCCAACTGACACCAGCCAACCTACAGAGTCACAACATAACAAATCATGTTGTCTTAATCCCTAAGTCTTGAGTCGGTTTATGGATTATTAGGCATCAGTAAATAACTGGAAGCCACAGGGGGCTAGGCTTACCCAGCTCTGAACCCTTGATTGACTGCAGGGGGAGGATTTCTTAGTGGTAGTTTATCTGGTTTGTGGACTTTGTCCTTGTCACAAGTTTTGCTTTTCTGTAGAGCAAATGTTGAGAAGCCATACCAAGGGTTGGTATAACTTTAAAAGCCATATCATCTGGACTTAAATAATAAAACTCTTGTAACAAAAAAGAACAAAGAAAAGGTATGTTCAATGGACAGAGTGATTGAGAAGATAGACTTTGATTCAAGGTTAGCTATGTTAGCATCTTGATCTAACTGAGCAAACTTGTCAGGCATTGCTAACTAGAATAAGAAAGGGTAGTGAATACATATCATTTTATGTTTAGAAAGTTCTTTGATGTGGCATGTTTCATTTGATGCTCACCCTAAACTTTTGAGAAAAAAATGTACTTTACAATACAAACTCAGTTTCTGTTGAGGTGTAACCCATATAATATAAAATCCTTACTTTTTTAAGTCTAGGAGTCAATTTTGATAAATACACATATCATGTAACTCCTTCCTGCTCCAGAGTCAAGATGGTTCTAGAATCTTTTTATTTTTCCAGACCATCCCCTTATTCATTTTTCACTCAATGCCCTCAATTGGGTCTCCTTAGACATCTCTGATTGTGTTTCTGCAGCTGTGAGACAGTTTTGCTTTCCCCAGAATTTCATAATATAAAATAATTAGGAATGTTCTCATCTCCTCCCAGTTTCTTTTCTTTAGTATAACTGTTAAGACCCAGCTATAATGCTGCATACGTTTCTTCTGAGAAAGGACTTATCTTTCCCATTTTGTTTCTTAAAATTTTTAAATCTTATTTTTGTGTGTATGTCTGTGTGTATACCCCTAGTCTTTGGTTTCTTGAGACAAGGTCTTAACTTATATACCTAGGGCTCACCACAAACTTGCCATATAGCTTAGGCTGACTTTGGAATCATGATTCCATGCTTTGACCACCCCAATGCTGATGTGACAGGCGTAAGTCACCACACCTGGCTTCTTTTCCTCAGTTTATGAAAGAGATGTATGGTTAGTCTGAAGGTGTTCTCTCACAAATAGGCCAACTGGGATGCCCACAGTAGTTTACTACATCCCTGATGGCTTATGAAGCATTTCTTATACAGCACCAAGTAGCATCCAAATCGAGAAGACATCCCCAGCATCAGGGAAGATATTCTGTTAGGGTGATGCCAAGATTATTTTTCACGCATGGCATGAGTGTCTGCTACATATAAACCAATCAGAACCCTTTACCTGAACATCTGTGCTGGGAATAGGAGCAGAGCTGCAGACAATGGTGCCTGTGAGTAGCCAGGGACCATGCTTTGAGGTCCTGTGGAAGAAACTTAAGAGCGAAAGAAGCATCTCAAGAAAAGCAATGAGAAGAGGAAGAGAAAGTGAGTCCTGGCACTTTGAAACTTGAGCTGCATTTGTGTTTGAAGGCTGGTGGCATCCCTGTTTGTAGTGAGCTGACATCCAACATTTGATTTGACACCTTACATTGCTTCTGTCTCTACTGGTAAACTTTCTCTGAGTTACCCTGAGTCAGGTTCTGTTTCTCATGATCTAAAGACCCTCCAGTAATGAGGAGCATTTAAGAGGGCTTAAGTGGGATTAATTATTTGCATAAGGTTACCAAATCCTGCAGAAGGACCTCAGCCTTCACAGTAAGCCTTGCTGACAACCCTGCATCTATCGGATAACAGCGCAGTATCTGCCCATTCAAATGAATTCTGTCTCCCTAGCACGTGAAGAAGTTGAAATATTAACAGTGTGCCCCAGGAGGAAATCCAGGCCTACAAAGCCTATGGATGATAAAACATATAAATATTCCATGGTCAAATCAGTCCCCTCTCGACATATTTGTTCCTGCTGAGAGCTCCTCATATTTTATGGAAAATTACCTGGGCTGTACTAACAAGGGTGAGCAGATCTGCTGGGGAATATGCTCTCAAATTCTTCTTATGTTAGAAAAATGTAATGGATAACGATATGTGCTTTGGGCACAATACCTCCACATGGGAGAGAGCAGGGGTAGTTCATCTCCCTATAGGTAGGTGCCAACAGTCAAACGAAATCCTTCTTTTTTGAGTTTTGTTAACCATTTTCATTAGTTCTTTGAGAATTCCATACATTGCATTTTGATCATATTAACCCCTAGGCCCCCCTCAATTTCTATATCTACTCCTACCTCTCTACTTACCTACTTCATGCTCACCTTTAAACAGTGTTAATTGAACAAGCCACCGACTCCACTTTCCACTGTCTCTTAACTTGTGGTCTCGGGGACATCCACCTAAGTATGATCAGCCAACTTGCATCCACAGCCATGAGTAAAGCTCTCCTCTCCAGGGTCAGTAACTGCTCAGAGTTCCTCAGTGAGAGGTTCACAAACTCTTTCCCACTCCATGCTGGAATGTTGATTGGCTCGATCTTATGCCAGTCTTGTGCAGGCAACCACAGGGTTGTGAGGTCATGAGTACAGAGGCCCTGCCACACCCAGAAGACAAGGTTTTGCTCTGCTCTTCCTCAACCTCTGGTTCTTCCCATCTTTCTGCCCCTTCCTGTCCACCTTAGCAGCCATAGGCATGGTCAGGATCACAGTGTGGGTTTCTTTCCAGTGAGGTTCCAGAGTCTTGTGGTTATGTCACTTAATCTGGATGTCCTGGCTGGTTTTGTGTGTCAACTTGACACAAGCTGGAGTTATCACAGAGAAAGGAGCCTCCCTTGATGAAAGGCCTCCATGAGATCCAGCTGTAAGGCATTTTCTCAATTAGGGATCAAGGGGGAATGGCCCAGCCCATCGTGGGTGGAGTCATGTCTGGGCTGGTGGTCCTGGGTTTTATGAGAAAGCAAACTAAGCAAGTCAGGGAAGGCAAGCCAATAAGCAGCACCCTTCCATGGCCTCTGCATCATCTCCTGCCTCCAAGGTTCTGCCCTGTGTGGCTTCATTTGGTGATGAACAGCAATGTGGAAGTGTAAGCTGAATAAGCCCTTTCCTCCCCAACTTCTTTCTTGGTCACAATATTTTGTGCAGGAATACAAACCCTGAATAAGACACCAGACTTTGTCACCTGGTTCAAAGCAATGGGGGTTAAGGGGAGAAGCAAACTCATAAACCTGGTGGATGGCAGGCCAGAGTTGCTTCCAGACCCTATGGAGGGCTTCCAAGGACTTTAAAACCTTATGTTGGTCACATTCAGTTAAGATATTAGACTGGAGGTTAGGCAGCATGAGAGGAGGCCTCCTATATAGGATCTCAGAATAGTGGTACCTAAATGATAGGGGAATGCTCCTAGCCCTATATAAGACATAAGATAGGAGAGACATCCAGTCATCACCAGTTTCAAGGGTTAATTTGGTCAAGGCCTGCTTTAGGGTTTGATTCATCCTCTCTGCTTACCCTGGACTCTGGAATCTGTATACAAAATGTAATTTCCAATTGGTTCCCAGAATCTGTGCTAGAGATTGAATTACCTGAGAGATGAATGCTGGTCCATTTTCAGACCCAAGCAGGGTAGGCAGACCATACCTGGGTATGATATCTTCCAGAAATTTCTTTGCCACTACATTGGCAGTCTCCTTCTTTGTAGGGTAGGCTTCTATCCTTCCTGAAAAGATATCTATAAAAACTAGCAAATACTTATATCCATATGTTCCTGGTTTTATTTCTGAATACTCTATTTCCCAATTAGCCCCTGGCCATTGACCCCTGATTCTGGTTCCTGGAGCGGCTCCTTGATTGGGGCCTGGGGAGTACACAGCCTGGCAGGTGGAGCAGTGTGAGATTACCTGATCCACCAAGTGTCCTAAGTCAAATATTTTGTGTCTTGCCTCTCACAGCAATTCTTTTAGTTTTCAGTGACCAAGTGTGAAGTTTGATGAGTTGCTTAGCAATCTCCTTAGGTAGGATGGTGTATCCTTCAGAGGTCAGCACCTATCTGCCTCTTTTGTAAACTCCTTGGCTTTTTGCCTGATGTCATTTGTCTTCACCAGTATATTTAGGGATGGCTGGGAGTGCAGGATGGCAGCAAACTACCAGGATGCTAGCAGTGGAAGCTCCGACAGCTTCCCTTTTGCTTTTATCAGCTAGCCTGTTCCCTCCAGCTATTTCTGATGTCCCTTTCTGATGCCTTGGACAATGAATTATGGCCACTTTGATAGGAAGCCATAGTACCTCCAATAAAGCAAGTATTCCTTCCTTAATTTTAATAGTTTTTCCTTCAGCAGTCAATAATCCCATTCACGGTCAGTGTAAATGTTAGCTAGGTCTCCTTTTGCCAGTTTTAAAGCCTGGGTTAGAGCCTTTAGTTCAGAAGTTCCTGGCAGCAAAGCAGTTGCCCAAATAACAGAGTTCAAGTCCATTACCCCTACCCCTGCATATTGGTTCCATTCTGGATGAAGCTGTTCCCATCGTGAAGTAGATACATTCCTCATCTGGCCAGGGTACATCAGTCAAGTCCAGCATGATGTTCTGGATGTGCCCCAGAGCTATAGAGCAATCATGCTGCATGTCTGATGATGGGTCAGGTAGCAGGGTGGCTGGGTTTAAGGCAGATGATGGGTTATATCTTACACAAGGGGGATTAGAGCCTGAAAATTCAACTGTCTGGAGTTGGACAGCCAGCAACTGGGTGGATTCGTGAGGGTTCCCTCAATAGCATGGTGGGGAGGGGGGTTAGAGCTGTTATAACCAGTTCCTGCTCTGTGGTTATTTTGTCAGCATCCTTGACTAGCAGGGCAGTGGTAGCTCTGATCCAGAGACAAGCTGGCCATCTTTGGGCCTCTGGCTCCAATTTCTTAGATAAATAAGCCACAGGTCTTTTCCATGGTCCCAAAGTTTGGGTGAGCACCTCCTCTGCTCTCCCCTTTCTCTGATCCACATACATGTGGAAAGGTTTATCCAGGAGGCTCCAAGGCCAGTGCCTCCAACAAGGCTCTTCCTAGAGTCTTAAAATCCATGTCCATCCCAGGGGTCCATTATATTTTGTTTTCTTGGCCCTTGGTGGCCTCATATAATGGTTTGGGTATCTCAGTGAACCTGGCATCCAAAGCCTATAAAATCCTGCAGATACCAGAAATTCCCCTGCTTGTCTTCCTGTTGATGGAACTGGGATGCTAAGGATGGTTTGCTTCCGGGGCATGTGACAGCATGCCTTGGCCAACCCCTTGAACATGTACCCCAGATAGGTAACCTCAAGTTGACAAAGTTGGGCCTTCTTAACAGACCCTCGGTAGCCAAGTTCACTCAGTTCCTGTGGCAGGTCTTGTGTGGCCTCCTGGCATGTCTCCAAGTTGGGGAACCATAATACATTCTGGAAAACAGTTATTTTCGGGGGAGGGGGGACCCGCTGGGACTTACCCAAGTTCTCATGCAGTGCCTCCTCAAAGGTGGTAGGTGAGTTCTTGAATCTTTGAGGCAGGTATGTCCAAATCAATTGTCCCTTGAAGCCTCCCTCCAAGCCTTGCCATTCAAAGGCAAATAGAGACTGACTTTTAGGTGTCAGAGGCAGGTCTCAAAGCCATTTAATTGGCTGAAGCTTTGAAGGGATGTCAGGAGCAATTTGATTCACAGCTGACTGGTGCTCTCTGGCTTCTGGGTCAAAGCAGTGTAGGTCCTATAGTCTTCTAAAAGTCTTTCTAGATATTCCGTGGGGCTCTCATTCTTTCCCTGCATTACCTGGCTCACTTTAGATAAGTTTGTGGACTCTCTGGCAGCCTCTTGAAGACCCCTGCCCCTCATCCCCCCGTCAGAATCTGGCAGTAGACCCAGAGCTTCTCCTTACCTTCAGCAGTGTTAAAATCCCAGTCAGGTCTAGTTAAAGGAAAGCCTACATTGACATCAGTCTGAACTTGAGTGGGCAGCCCATTTGCTCCCAGAACCAATTTCTAGGTGTCTTCCATGATCCTCTCTCCTTTGTTGTGAAGAGGACCTGGAGCAGTTGCTGACAGTTGTCCCAGGTGGGCTGGTGAGTCAGCATCATTGAATCTAGAAGACTTCTGAGAGCTGATGGTCTTCCTAAAAAATGGGGAATGCTGCAACTTCCAATTGTAAAGATCATTACTGGCAAATGGCACATATGTCATGAACTGTCTCCCCTGAGTATCTGAGGGCCCCGTAGCCTCGAGAGTCAAAGGAGCCAGGGCCTGCTCCTCCCTCTGCCTGTGTTGGTTGGGCAGAGGCAGGACCATGAGGAGGGGAACAGAGATCCTCCTCAGGAGCAGAAAGGGGGAACAAGGCCGAGGGCCAAAGCTGATCATCCTTTAGAGGAAGAAGAGTGGGGAGCGGCGAGGCCCATAACAAAAAAGGTCTCATTCAAACAGGGGGCTTCTCAACCAGGTATTGCTACATGGTGATACTTGCTACTTGGTTGGGGTAGCCTCAAGTCTCATAAACTAAACCGTCACCCTGTAAATGATGGGGAGATGGCAAGTCCCCTCCTCAGGCCATACGTGGGCCATTCATTCTTGCAAAAGATGGTTAGTTTGCAGGGACAAACAATCAGACTTCTGTGACTCAGGGAAAGTCCTTAAAATGGTTCAGGCCCAGGCCCAGGGGTGTGTGTTATACCTGTCCCATCCTAGGAACCAAAGAACAATTTGTATGAGAGGATATAAAGCACAAACAGAACACACACACAGACAGACACAGACAGACATTCCCAGGAAAACAAAAACAAAACCAGACCCCTGCCTCAGGTGGTCTTTCTCCCTGAGCATGGGCAGCCCACAGACCCACAGTCAGTTCAGGATCCAGATGAGAACTAGCAAGTTCTCTTGTTTCTGGTAGGAAATTCAGGAGCATCATCTGTTGCCCCTGGTGGGATGACAAAATACAGGCCCACTTTGATAAAACCCAGTTTAAACCCAAAACAGAATCAAACCGAAATAGAAACAGATATGGACAAGACCAAAGACAACCAGGTACCCCAAAATACTGATTGGAATACACTCCACTATTTGGGTCAGGGGGTCTCCAGTGAATCCTGGACAAGAACCCTGAAAGGTAAGAGTCTATAATTCTCTGAAGAGTGATACCCCAAACTCAAATAGTATGTAAACACAGAGAGTGCTTTATTCTGCAGAAGTCCAGCATGCTGGGGTCTCCTATTACCAAGATAGAGAGACAACCAAGAGAGCTTATAGGCCTGATTTAAAACATATTAGGAGAATCCTAGGGTAGGCGGGCTTTGCCTTAACTCTATCTCTAGGCTTTCCTGAACTATTCCTGGGATGTGGTGACTAGAAACTGTTGCGGAGGAATCTCAGATTGTTTTTTCTAGTAACTGACTTGCCTGGGCTTGCCCAGTTCTTAGGCCTAGTCTCCTAATCTGCCAATTTGAAGCCTGTCATGGAGTCAGCCTAGCCTTCTCAATTGTCAGCGGTCCCTGAGAGAACTGGATCAGTAAGTGAAATTCACTCCTGTTGCATTTCCCTTTGTCTCTCTTCTGCTGTTCTCAGTGTAGTCTGACTTTGGACTAGACTTCCTTTAGCAGCTTTCCCCTCCTATTTTCATTTTTTTTCTTCTCATTTCTCTCAACAATCTTTAGCACACAGCCAAGCCTTCCATCCCCTCCCAATCAGGCCCACACATGAGCAGAAGGGAGAACATTCAACAGTTTTATCCCTGAGTCCCATGTTCCTAGGGTCAGCATGCTCAGAGGGTAAGCATGCAAGAACAGAGGATAATTGAATTACAGATTTCCATTATATTCAAGATGTTTAGCTCTCACACACACGTAGCAATTCTTGATTGCTTAAGAGGTCCCTGGCGTGTTTTTGGCACGAGAAGAGCTTTACATGTGTCTGGCTCTCTTCCAGGTGACATGTAAAGTTCTGGGATTGCTTAACTACTCCTCTGCCTATTTTGTTCCAATTCCTTAGAAAGAAAATTGAAAACAAGGATGAAGAAAGACAAGGGGGTGTTGACTCTGATGATTCAAATGATTCCTTTTAGCTAAATCCCAAGATAAAGTTCAAGACCTAACAGATAAGACGCTCCTCAGTGGAATACTTGAAGAAAATAAGAAGCAACAGAAAGTCTCATTAAATGTCAGTCAGAAAAAATAAAGACCAGTTCTTGGAGATGTGCATGCGTGCTCTGTGTGTGTGTGTGTGTGTGCACGCATTGGACTTCATCTTATAAATGTAACAGTATTTTTTAATGTCTTTCAAATATGCTGAGGATGAGAAGAAACTAAGTAAAAAATAATGCTGAAAATCTCCACACACTGATTTTGAAGGAGGCTTCTAAGGAACTAACTCAGGTCTTCATGCTGCAAGGATTTTTTTTTTTTTTTTTTATGACTGAACCATCTTCTTGGCCTTATTCTGATGAGTGCTTGAGGTTCCAGGACTGGGGAGACAGACTTAGGCAGAACTCTGGGGCACACTAGCCAGCCAGCCTAGCCTCCACTTGGTGAGTTCCAGACCAGCCGGAGATTTTCTACTCAACCCAACGAAGTGGACAGTTATTGAAAGCAAGAGTCAAGGCCTAGATCTCTGTGTGTGTTCCCAGGTGCAAGAGAAACTCTGCACACCAACTTAAAAGAGAGACTCACAAAGTGTGAAAATTAAAAAAAAAATAAAAAGGGAAGTTAATTCTGTTTACAGCTTGCATTTGCAGTTTAAGGTGCTTAGTAGTAAATATGTAAGAGTCTGGAATCCAACATGGAGATCGGAAAGAGGGCAGAATCCTTTAAGATGGCAGAAGTCCTGAGTGTCTACATCCTGGAAGAGCCAAACTTATTCATCTCATTTTCTCCCATCTTCAAGGGACAGCATCTCAGAGGGTAAGCATGCAAGGTGAATGGGCTTCTGGGTGATGGGAAAGAGTGAGGATCATTCTCCTCTGGCTCAGAGACATGGCTTCCCCTGCTTTACAGAAAGAGTGAGTTCTTTTGTTCCTTACAAGAAAACCACACCGCATTTGTCAAACTCTCAGTTAAAGAGAGATGGGGACAATCATGGAATTTGGTAGACATTTAGAAGGAGCTAGTGGTATGTACAGTTGCTCAGGCATACAAAGAAACCTGTCCTGTCCTCTCTCCTGATTTAGACTTGACAGCCCCACTATCTGGCACATGTTCATGGAGCAGTCTTAAAATGGAGCACAACGTTCTGAATCTGGACTGACTGTGGACTATTTGACTGTGGGGCATGAAGTCTAGAAAAATATCTGAAGAAGAAGGAAAGGATAAAGATGAGGGATGCTTGATCACCTTCCACTCGGTATAAACTGGAGGAGTTGATAGCTATTGCCCAATACCTAAGAAATAGTGCTTGTTAGAAATACCTAGTATGGAACAGAGTCAATTGTGAATACCTTCAAGGTTGCACAGCAGTAATATGATTAGTGGAAATGTGCACACAAGATCTTTGTGCACCTGAAGATCAAAAGAAAGAGACTGGTTTATAACAGAAAAAGTGATAAAAAGTGGAAACAAAATCAGATGCAAGGAGTAGAGAAGCTTAAGGAGTAGAGAAGCTTAGGTTGCCAGGTAGACGGTGACCACGGGACCAGCTCCAGCTGCTCTCCTTTCTCTTCCCACTGAAGTTCCTCTGAAAGTGCTCCTTGTTCCACACACAGTACATGGTTTTCTTGTCTTTCCTGTGATGTTAATCATTCTCAGGGTTAGGCTAAGCTGTGAACTATATACCCTAAATTTCTGTCTTTTGTTATCATCTCTCTCAGCACAATTCCTGGAGCAAAGTGAATATCCCATAAAAACTCTTGCTCAAGGATGTCACCAGAGGAGGCTGAAGGATCAGACTTTACAGTAAACAACTGCAGAAGCAGCAAAGAATTCCTTTTGGTGAAAATACTGCTTTCCTTATCAGGGGAGCTTTTCCCAATGATGGTTTATTCAGAGAGAGGGAGGGGGAGGGGAAGGAGGAGGGGAGGGGGAGGGGGACAGGGAAGAGGAAAGGGAGAGGGAGGAGGAGGGGCAGAGAGAGACAGAGAAAGAGAGAGAGAGAGAGAGAGAGAGAGAGAGAGAGAGAGAGAGAGAGAGAAAGGGAGAGAGAGAGAGAGAGAGAGAGAGAGAGAGAGAGAGAGAGAGAGAGAGAGAGAGAGGATTTGATAAAGAGGGGGCAGATTTACTGTTTCTATTCCTCTAAAGACTATCCAGAATTTGTTATCTGTGTGGCCAGGAAAACCATTGTCTACCGAGAGAGAAAGTGATCCCCAGTTACTCCTCCATCCTTATATTGTTTTGTGGCTCTACTTGCTTACAAAGACAGGGTCTCACAAAGCACAGGCCACTCTTGACTTTGCTGTGAAACTAAGGATGACCCTGAGCTCCTGACCCATTTGCCTCTACCTCCCACATGCTAAGACCACAGGTATGTCCTACCACACTCAGTTTATGCGGTGCTAGGGATTGTACCTAGGGCCAGCCAAAAACTCTAAACTATATCCCCATAATGTTGTTGGCTTCTTGAACTCTGTGTATAAGATGACGACTCCAGGAAAAACAAGGCAAGTGCTGGCCACAGAAGCAATTGCTGCCACTGTGTGTGGAGCCAGTTCTTTCTATATACTTGGGTTTTAAAAGCTGCATGATATCCCTTTGAACTTGATGGCCAAGGAAGCCCCAGTCAGTGTGATAAGGGTTTGAAAAATCTCATCATCTGACAAAATGATAACCATGAAGCTTGGCACTCAGGACCCCGAAGCACCAACTCTGGATAAAAGAAAGAACAGTAGATGCCAACCCTCAACCGGATTGTTATATGAGACATTCTCTTCAGCCACCAAGAAGTTTATGGTGTAGCAAACTTTCCTGGTGGTAGGGCCAACAGACTGGAGGGCACCAAGGAGAGCTTTATGAGAGCCAAGGAGAAAAATGGTGTTGGAATTTTTTGCTTGCTCCCCACCTCCCCTTTTTGTTTAGCTTAGCCAGCTCTGAAGTCTACCATAGAAAAGGCCTTGATTATCAAATGTAATATTCACATACGTTTTCTGCATTCAGCCTCGCACGGGGAAACATAGAGGGCTGCAGTGTTCCTTAATAAATTACCTCTTCGTGTAGCAATTAACCCCCTTCTGTGAAGGCTCAGTGTTTCCTTGGTCCCGCGCCAGCGCTAACAGCTATGGCTTAGCATTCCTCTTAATGGGCAACATTTACTGCTGAGGGCAGGGAAACATAAAATATTAACACTTAAGCATCTTTTACACTTCTTTGAAAGTTAGATTACGTTGAAAATATAACTGACTTTTCATTCTTAAACCTGGTATTTACTTAGAATTCCACTGGACCCGTGAACATGTTTCAGTAAGTGGTTTCTGTTGATTTATTAACTGCCACGAAGTCCTGATGGAATTGCCTTGGCCCCCAAATATTTAATATGTCTTATTCATGCTTTATGAAAGCCTTGTTTACCGATACAATGACTTCTCCATAGTTGGAGAAGATGAATGATTTAGAATATAACATGAGAGAACCTCATACTTCTAATTCTGGGACATGTGCACAGGACATGGGTATGGCACAGTTACATGTAGGCATCTGTGCCAAACTGAGTCACTGTGTTCTTCACCAAAGGTTTTAGATCTTTTGGTGTGTGTGTGTGCATGTGTGTGTGTGTGTGTGTATGTATGTGTATGTGTGTGTGTGTGTGTGCACACGCGTGTGTGTATGTGTGTGTGTATGAGTGTGTATGTGTGAGTGTATGTGTGTGTATGTGTATGTGTGTGTGTATGTGTGTGTGTGTATGAGTGTGTATGTGTGAGTGTATGTGTGTGTTTGTGTGAGCGTGTGTGTTTGTGTGTGTATGTGTGTGTGTGCGTGTGTGTATGTGTGTGTGCGTGTGTGTATGTGTGTGTGTGCGTGTGTGTATGTGTGCATGTGTGTATGTGTGTGTGTATGTGTGTGTGTGTGTGTGTGTGTGTGTGTGTACATCCACCTATGCGAGTGCTGTGCTTCCCCGTTATTTTCTACCCATTCTTTTGAGGCAGGTTCTTGCCCTGAACATGGAGTTTATATTTTCCCTATTACACCGAAAGCCAGGAAGCCCCAGCCAACCCCCCGCCTTTGAGATGGGCTACAGTCAGGTGCTGGATGCCTGGCTGGTCACGTGGGTCTGGGATCTGACATGTTGCCCTCAGCACTGCTCGGCAAGTGCTCGCCACTGCTGAGACATGTGTAGCCACGAGCTGTCTACTTTTAAAGCCGCCTTTTGGTTTGAAAATTGAGTGAGGTAGCCACGTGAAGATATTTATCATCCCATGTACTTATTGTTTTCTCTGTATATACTACAGCTGCGTTTTTCTTAGCACTTGGAAGTCTCCACAAGAAAATTTTTTATCATTTTAGATCTTAAATAGCAGGCTGGGCAAATCTTTGGCTGTGGCTGAAGTTCATACTGTCTGTTTCTGCAAATAAAACGACCCTGCATATTCATTTCTGTGCCGACCGTGACAGCTATCACACGACCAAGCCAAAGTTGAGTAGCTCTCACTGAGGCTTTAGTGAACTTACAAAGCTGAAAAAGTTTCTGCCTGGGTTTGGTAGAGCATGCTCTCCACTCAGACACAAGTAGGCAGGTAGTGTAAGTTCTATGACTATCACATTACTACAGAGACAAACATTTAGACTTAGTATTGGTGGCCATGTTGATGCATACATCCAGTTGAATGACAGTGGGTGTCCAAAGTGCATTTCAATGTTCCATGTCATTTACATTCCTTGAAACAAAATACAGCTTTGGGTGTCTTATAGCTCATGCTGCACATGAGACCTGCCTCTTAATGGCAATTAGTGTGTGTTAGGTACTGAGAGAAAAGGGCAGAAGCTTGGGGATGCCTCTTGAATTCTCCAAGCCTTATTTTCTTCCTATATAGAAATAATAGCAGTTTCCTATCTCCGGCCTCTTGTGTGAGAAGTGTGCGTCTTTCAGTGTCTATCGTTTCGGCTGAGGAGATGGCCCAGTCAGTGAAGTGCTTGCTTTACAAACATGAGAACCTGAAAGCACACTCTCCCCAATCCATGGAGGGGAAAAGGCCGGGCACAGAGGGTCGTGCTTGGAGTCTTAGTCTCAGAGAGCGGAGATCTCTAGCGCACAGCGCCCTGCTAGCCTGGCTTACATGACTAGTGAGTCATCCTGTCTCAAAAATCCACAGGTGGACAAGGTCTAAGGAGTAGCCATTTGGGGTTGTCATTTGACTTCCACGTGCACGCGCACATTCATGAATGTGTGTGGGTACAGGTGCACATGTGTACTCCTTAATACATGCGCATACTCACATATACAACATGTCTATCATGTGTTTAGGGATTGTGGACAGAGTGTGTGTCATATGACCCATAAATAATTTGTGTTTTTCATGATGACTACAGCTCACAGAAAAAATAATTGTAATATTAGAGCTGCTGCAATCCTTCACTTTGTATGTTCCATGCAGCCATTAATCTTACCCCTAAATAAGTGGCCTTGGCTGCGCCTTTGGCTCACGATGAAGCTCAGCCGTTTTCTCTGAGCCCTAATGATAGGATGTGAGGCAAAGCAGAGCTCCGGCTTGTTTATGTTTCTTAATTAGTCTCCTTCATTGAGCCTCTCCGTCTCCAAGCACAATTAAAATGTTATGTGTTTCTTCAACGCGCCAAGCAGCCCTCAGTCACCAACCACAGCAGAACCCCAAACGGATGAGATGATTAAGAGAGAGGAAAATAAATCCCCAAGGTTCTCAACTGTTGCGTGTAAACACGAGAGACATCAAGAACACCCACATTCGAGTGAGCACGCAGAGCGTGTGCATACGGAGCATGCGCCTACAGAGCATGCGCCTACAGAGCATGCGCCTACAGAGCATGCGCCTACAGAGCATGCGCCTACAGAGCACGCGCATCAGACCTCATTCCGAAGTGCTTCACAGCTTCAACCATCCAGAACATTTTGATGTTTATGCTATACTGGACAGTTTTTCTCTCTATTATATATGCTTGCCATAGTATCTGAGGCTTTATTGTTAGAGAGCCAGTCACAGGAAGACTCTCTTTGTACCCTATAAAATAGGCCCCTATTTCTTCGCTTTAGCAAACATTTCTCCAGGGAAAAATAACGCCTCTCCCTACTGAAGGCCGTACTCTTCGGTTGTTCTCTCTCATTGACTGTACCATGCGCCATATGAAAGTATAGTCATTTTCATGTGAATCTGAGTTACTTCCTCATTTGTCTCTGTGCTTTACAAGAGGCCCACCATGGCAAATATATTTCTGTTGAGATTCAAGTTCTGTGCTATTTTTGTTATGTCATTCAAAGCTGGCCGATGTCATCTTTCTGAACATTTATTGTGGCAAGTGCTGTAAGGTCACCACCATGCACCTATCCCTTCTCTCTTACCCCAGTTCCTCTTTAAAAGCTGCCTAAGTTACTATCTGTTTTTGTCACTTTCTCTGCAGAGAGAATTCTAAAACTATACAGAAAGCACTTAATTGGCATATACAAAGTGCTCGAGAAACATTATCATTGTGACTCATAATTTTACAGTATAAAATCATGATTAAAAACTTGATTCAGATGGGGCATGCTGGGAGAAGCACAAAATTGAAGCCAGTCTGGACTAATTGGAAAGATTCTAAGAAGTGAAACAACAAACAAACAAAAAACCCAAACACCCCCAAATTATAAGATGAAGCAAACTTGGTTCACGGAAGCCGTTATGTTTTACTGAGGCTCATGTTACTAGACCTTTAGGTTATTGTCCCTTGCTTTGATTTTACAATAATAAATTCAATCCTATTCACTATGTCTGCCAAACGGGACCGGAAAGGTAATTATACAATGCCAAAAGATATTCCTTTGCTGTCCATCACGTTCGTATTTTAATTCTAAAATAACCCCAATCGCACAGCCGAATCGTTTTAACTCTAAAAGTTCACCAGAATGAGGTTTATTAGAATTTATACTTTAGTTGCCAGAGTAAACCTTCTTGCCCCATCCACCCACAGGCTGCTGCTTTGCTTTCACTCATTGTCCAAGTTTCACCCGTGTGTAGTTTCAGAATGAAAGAAAGGCAGAACTCTCTGAGCTCTCTCGACCCCTTGTTGGGAGAGAGGTCTTATGCATGAAGATTGTTACTAAAGCAGGAGAAATCAGTCGAAAGGAAAGGGCATTACATGAGAAGAATCAAAATAAAAGCCACACATCATCTGGAGGAAGAGCCTGGGACACAGTCAAAAATAGTTGGAGGCGGAGGCTTGGGGACTGTACCCATTCTAGCACTACCTGGCATTCTGACCGACGGAACATTCTGGAAGGAGGCTTAAGCAAGTAAGTCCACTTAGAGGAGCACTAGCGTTGTGTCATGCCATGGCTGTTTAAGCCTCTGAGCGTGAACTGGTTGTTATTTAAAGCAGAAGGAAAGAGGGTTCTGAAGTCTATAATAGGCTTCTGTGGTGGCAGCTGGGACCCTAATGTTGCATACCACAAAATCACAGGGCTCTCCATCTCCTCTGACCAGTGCAAATTCCAGACCACTCTCCAGCTTCAGTATATCATCTCCGGTTAGGTTTGTGGGAAGGAACTTGTTCTTGTTGCTCAGATCTTGGAGTAAATCAATGGTATTGGCCATTGCTATACATGTAATCCTTAAGAGACAGATGAATCGCTCCCTTCCAGGGAGGTTCACATAAGTCATCTCTCACATTTCCTTTCCTTACATAAGGTCACTGCAAAGCATATGGGATTTATTATCTCATCAAGATGAAAAATGAGTGTCCTTGTTAAGGAGAAAAAAAAAAGTATATAAAACCCTTAACGATGATCAGCATTGCAGAACTCCATCCTTCTGTGCTGACTGTGACCTTTTGGATCATTTCTAACAGTAACAAAAATCACTTGAGTCTCATCTCCTGTGCAGGAAGACCTTGTGAGGACAGACTTCTAGATACTTCAACAACCTCCTACTGCTACCACATCCCAGCCCCTTGTGCCTGGGGTTCTGCTCAAAGGTTTTATAAAGAAGGAGATGTTCATGCTACCTGCACAGTCTATTACTATCCCATTGGTTATCTAGGTCTTGCTTCAAACTCACATATGATGTAAGTACCCACTGTTCTATATCGCTCTATTGCAGACACAGGGTGTTTAAAATAATAATGTTAAGTATGGAGTTTACTGGGTCCCAAAGGAGGGTTTACATATTTGGGGGCATCTGTCCCTGATGCCATGTTCTTACATAGAGAGGCTCCATTCATCTTCCTGAGAGCTTTGTGTTTGGAGCAGACATAAACTCTGTGTGTGATTGAATTGCTTCTGTGCTGGGCCAGCCCTAGCTTTCAAGCCTTGTTTCTATCTGAACTTGACAGCTGTGGTCCAGGCAACTTGGTTCATCATTCTTCCTCCAGCACACGGTGTGACTCCTCTTTTGAGCTTTCTTGTTTCACCTCCTGTTACAGAATTCCTTGTCATTGGTTTTCATGTTTGACTTGATTTGACCTACCTAACAATTCAGCAGACTATTGACTACCCTCCTTTCTAGGTGACAGCAACCGTCCTAGGGACAATAACATCCTGAAGAAGACAGATATGAGTCATACATTCATGAATCCTCAGGAGCTCTCTTCCATGAATTTGTCAACCCCTCAAATAGAACATTCACCCTTCGCTTTTCTTTTATATTTAAAAGAATTTTATATTCAAAAGACAATTCTTTGGCTAGGATAAATAATTAGTAAGTTATATGAAGTAAGTAAATCATTGTAGCCTGAAAGAATCAATTTCTCCACTTAAAGCCAGTATCACACAATAGTTCCTTAGCATGCCGAAAGAAACTAACATATAGTATAATCCTTTTTATATGTAATAGTTCTAGACTCTGGAGGGCTCAGCTCTAAAAGGCTCGGGAATCATCTTGGGAGAGAACAGAAAGACTATAAGAAGCAAAGTTGATGGACATCTGCAGCAAAATATTATTTTCCAGGCATGATAGGGCCATGGCACACATGAACTCACAGCACCTATGACTGCATGCATAAGACCTACACA
This sequence comes from Tokudaia tokunoshimensis, assembly GCA_036184795.1. Lineage (NCBI taxonomy): Eukaryota > Metazoa > Chordata > Mammalia > Rodentia > Muridae > Tokudaia > Tokudaia tokunoshimensis. Next base: position 9,660,361 of record BTHU01000013.1, on the reverse strand, counting down.
CGATCAAGCCGGTCCAAACTCCAGCAGGCTCATGACATCATCCTCCCTACAACTGAGGAGCTATTGCCAATGGTTGGCTGCTGTGGATAGGGGAGTCCGTGTTCCTCAGGATCGTGGTCCTGAAAGGCTACCCATTTTCTAGAAGATGGTCCCACACCCATGAATATACAGTTAGCACTAATGGCCTCAATGCATTTTAGAGAAGAACACATGGTTGGGAAGGAATAATGGTGGGGGAAAGGGGAAGAACTGAGGGGGAGGGGGAGAGAATGAGGGTGGGTTTGCTCAAAACACATGATATGAAATTCTTAATTAAAGAAATGAAATTTTAAAATTGAAACAAATCAGTATAAAAAGAAAAAAAATCACATGCTGATGGCAGACCTACACTAAGAATGAGTCTTCTGTATCATTGTAAAGGAGGAAAAAGAAAATTATGCTAAAAGTTCTTTCCTTTGCTGCTGTGCCTTAGCTGGGAGGAGATATGACTGAGGTGAGCAGCAGGTGCTGGAAGGCGAAGGCTTTAAAATATCAAGGCTGGTGATGCTGGGGTTTCTAGCATTCTTTAGGTCATATACATAATTTCAAAACTATTATCTCCATGCAGTGCCCTCAGGAAGAAAGGAGCATGTTTATGTCTGACATTCTGGTCATAATGATAAAAAGTAGCTCAATGTCTTCAACAAAAATGAAGTGGCCAGGCTTCTGGGCACTGAATAAAGAGGAGTGTTCAGAGAGGTTATGACAACCTAGGCTCATTTGCATATAAGGAAAAAGCTCACTAATGAAAGTCCAGGCAGCACAAAAGGGCAAACTGTAGACTAGTGAAGTGAAGGAAATGAGAGCTGAGGACTGTCTAGCAAACAGCAAGTGTCTCAGTGGTAAATGGAGGATCAAAATAATTGGGGTAGAAGACTTAGGGTGCAGTAACGAGAGGGTAGCACCAAAAACATATCTTCTATTTAAAAAGCCTGCCATGTATTGGGAAATACTTTCAGTTTCTGGTATTTATTAGGACTTTGAAGGGCAAATATTTTGTCAGGTGGTAGGAAGCGGAGGGTGGATTAGAAAAAAATCAAAAGAGGTAATAATATGTATGGGAGGCTGCAGAAAACTTTTATGATATGGGTCCGTGGCAATATGAGAGAAAAAAATTAAAGTTAACAGGCAATTCAGACTTCTAGTCCTGACTGATTAACTAGTATTGGAAGAACTTGCCTGTGGTATCTGAGCCTGGTGTATGAAGCAAATGGTTTTGGAGCTTGGATGAGAGCCAGTATCAGATTGTATTCCTGGGAGGAAGAAAATCAGTAAGGTGTGCTGTGATGGCTTGGGTTTTCATTCTGGGGGCATATATTGGAACCCCGACCCCTGCAGGTACAGCCATTCTGAACCAAAGAGGGAAAAGGGCTGTGGAGACCTGAGGAACTCAAATCAGCAGGGCAGAGGTCCGGAGAAGGTGGGGAAAGGAGAGGAGAGTCCACAACGCCCCATTGTACTGGTTGTTGAGTGTGGATGGAGCTTCACGGAACTGGAGACAAAGGAGTGCAGGAAGCACATGTGCTTTGGATCTAGAAGCTGCACAACTATAGCAATAACCCCAAGTTGTGACCTAATTCGGCACACTCACTAAACACCTGCTGCACTGAGTGGAAGCCAGCAAAGGGGAGCCTCATTCAAGCTTGACCTGATCAAACTTCTTACCGAGATCCAAATGACCCAAGCTAATTGATTTGAACTAATTCTCTTGAGCCACAATTAACTAAACTGTGGCTAAAACAATGATGACGATAACTGCTTTCTTTAAAGGAAAGCATCAAGGTCAAGAAAGTAGGGGCTGGGGAGAGATTCCCAGTGGTTAGAGCCAATCCCGCTTTTGCAGAGGATCCTTGCTGGGTAGCTCAGATTTGCCAGAAATCCAGCTTGAGGGGAGATGTCATACCTCTGGTGGCCTCTGTGAGTAACCCTTACGAAAACACCCCTCCCTCACAGGCCCACACTCAGAGACACATAGCTGAAAATAAAACACACCTTTATAAAAACTCAAGGGAATAATGTAATGAAATCAGTCCAAGTGTTCTCGACATGAAAAGGAGCAGAAAACTCACCTACAATCAGGACGGAGAAGATGATGGGAAGAAACAGTTCCAGAAATGACAGAAATATTGGCATTAATGAGCACTTAAAAATAAACATGAGAGAGAAAGCCAAGCTAAAATAAGATCAAATGGAATTTCTAGACACGAGAAACCCAAGCTGTGACAGGAAAATTCCGCTGGATGAGCTTCCAAGAACAGACATCTCAGGAGGAAAGATCAATGAGCTCGGGCGCATGATGGCATCCATGCGACGAGAAGCACAGAGAGGAGCGAAAGAAAATGCAGATCCAAGTAACCCCCGTGATGATGTGAAAAACCCAATAAAATGTGTAAGTTAACCAGTGTGGGCTGTGTGCGTGGGAGGAAGTAGAAAGGGCCAAATACAAAGCAAAAGACGAAAGCAGAACACTCAGAGATGTTCCCAATGATGAAAACGGCAGAAATACAGGCGTGAGACCCTACTTAAATAGACAGAAAGTTACAAAGAGACACTTCTTAACAAATTCCTGAAGATGACTAACAATTTTGAGAAAAATCAGAGGGATCTAGGGCCATGTAGCCCTGAACACACCCAACCTCATCTGATCTGAGGAAGAAACTAAGCAGAATCAGGCCTGGTTAGTACTTAGGTGGGAGAGAACAGTCAGAGGGCATTTTGTGTTAGAGGCAGAGAGAGTAATTGCTGTTGACTTCAGCAGAAACAATACAGATGAGAGATAAGGAAACTCATTTCCAAAATACCAAATGAGAAGAGAAGCCCTGTTAGCCAAGAATCCCAACTAATAAGAAATCTTTAAAAATTACATAGTTCCAGTCACACAGTCAAGAACTGGAAGAGGGCTGGAGACATGGCTGAGTCCTTACGAGCACTGGCTGCCCCTGCAGAGGAACAGGGTTCTATTTCCAGCATCCACATGAAAATAAACACACTCCTGTAAATAAATCACAGCCACCTGTAACTCCCATCCCATGGGATTCAACACCCTTTCTGGCCTCAGAGGCCACTGCATGGACACGGTGTACCGAAAAAGCATGCACACACATAAAAAAGATGGAAAGAATTGTTCCACACACAGTATACGAGATGTTGAAGGAGACTCTGAAGCATGAAGAATACCAGGCAGAAACTACACCCAAGAGATGGGATTCCATGCCATAAGAACGCTAAATATGTAAGGCAGATTTTAGAATGATTTCTCACAAGACTCTTTCAATAGATTAGTGGCTATTGAAGAAGTGAGTAACAATGCAGGATAGAGTTGTGTTTTCTCCTGTGTATGCAATGGGTGTGACTCTCCCTGTGTGTACATGTATGCCCAGGTTTGTGTGATGCACCCACACATGTGTGTGCATGCCTTTATCTTATTCATTTATTCAGGGTCTCTAAGTTCAACCCAGGGTTCACCATTTTGGTTAGTCTAGCTAACAACTTGTTGCTATGATCCTCTCTCTCTCTCTCTCTCTCTCTCTCTCTCTCTCTCTCTCTCTCTCTCTCTCTCTCTCCATCCCAATTGCAAGGATTACAGGCCCGTAGGTCACCACACCCCCTCGGCATCTATGTGGTTCCTGGGGATCTAAAATCCAGGACTGAGATTTGTGGGACAAATACTTTAACCACAGAGGAATTAAAAAATAAATGACAATATTATTACAGAGAATGGGCAGGTAGAAAAAAATACTAATGAAAGCTTCAGATATTACTTGTGAAGCTGGTACTACATTATTTGAAGACAGCTAGTGATTGCTTTAACATGCTCATTTTGTATAAAACATAAACTCCTGTTTTGAAACACCTGACCTCAGTGTGTATTCACTGGTCCAGAGAAGCTCTGAGACCAAAGAAAGAGAAAAGTCTGTGATTCCACAGAGTGCCATTTATTGGAGACTTACCTACAGGAGTGTGACAGTGCCAGAGGTCCTGGTGATTTGGAGGCTTAAGTGATCAGGACAAAGATAGCTACATCCAATCTGCAATGTACTTGGTAGATCTCAAGGTAGGTACCAATGATGTCAGGCCACCAATGGTGGCAGGGTCTGGAGCGCTCTAATGGCTTCATTATTTATGGGATGCTGAGAATAATGTGCACAAACCCACCCAGGACTATTCAGTGCCAAACTGACTGTAGTGAGATGACAAGTCTACCTTTCCCGATTCTAACTCTAGCTTCTCAATAGCCCAATAAATCCCACAATTGTCAGAAAAGACACTCAGACAAATGAAATACACCCCCCCCACACACACACAGATATGCCTATCAGCTCAGGTCTGAGAGATGTTTATGTCCTTGGGGATACATATGCATTTTATATATAAATAGTAATATTGAATAGTTGTAACTGAATCCTTGAACTGTATTTGTTTCATGCAGTTTGGTAGCAGTTAGGGGTGTGCGTTACCTTTTGATGTGCTTAAAGCTTCCTTTTGCTGATTGTCATGACATTTTGAAAGTGACCGTCCTTGGAAGAAATTGTGGTTCACATAAGACTCCTTCCCATCTTGTGGGGAGTTAGGTACTCTCTCATCTCTTCCAGGTGCTCCTTTAAAGCTGTGATGTCATACTGTGGTCACAGTGTTTAAGTGTCTTGGTTTCTATCCTTCCTCACTGACAGGTGGTTTTCTGTAAATGTTGGCTGCTGTACCCCTTTCCCATTTACAATGGGAAAATTTCACACAATCATTAGGGAAAATTCATTCAGAATTCTTTACATCACATCCTTGATAGCATCTATACAAGAGTAACATATTTCTGCTTCTGTGTCACACTGAGACATAGCCAATAGCTGGAAAGAAGGTTTTACATTCTTTCCCATGCTTCTTGACAATTGCCATGAGAGTTCCTTACATCTCAAGGATCACCTCATTAAGCTTTACAAATACCTCTAAAAACCAGGTCCATTTTTGTCCAGCATTTTATTCTTGATACTGAATGTGGTATTAATTTGTCAATGAGTAAGTGAAATAATTCTATGGCAGTGTCAAGTAGTAGACATAATATTTCCAAGCAGTTTCTCAGAGTGTTCTGTTCATAAGAAAAGATCCTTTTTTATTTTCTATATTTTTTATTTACATTCCCAATGATTTCCCCTTTCCCAGTTCCTCCCTCCCTGAAAGTCCCATAAGCCCTCTTCCCTCCCCCTGTTCCCCATTCAACCCCCGCTCGCTTCTCTGTCCTGGTATTCCCCTACATCCAGTCTTTCCAGGACCAGGGGTCTCTCCTTCCATCTTCTTGGAAATCTATTGATATGCATATTGTGTCTACGGTATTCCGAGATTCTGGGTTAATATCCCCTTATCAGTGACTGCATACCATGTGTGTTCTTTTGTGATTGGGTTGCCTCACTAAGGATGATATTTTCCAGGTCTGACCATTTGCCTAAGAATTTTATGAATTTGTTGTTTTTAATTGCAGAGTAGTATTCCATTGTGTAAATATACCACATCTTCTGAATCCATTCCTCCATTGAGGGACATTTGGGTTCTTTCAACTTCTGGCTATTATAAATAAGGCTGCTATGAACATAGTGGAGCATGTGTCCTTATTGCATGCATGGGAAGCCTCTGTGTGTATGCCCAGGAGTGGTATAACAGGATACTCTGGGAGTGTCATGCCCAGTTTTCTGAGGAACCGTCAGACTGCTTTCCAGAGTGGTTGTACCACCTTCCAATCCCACCAGCAGTGGAGGAGTGCTCCTCTTTCTCCACATCCTCGCCAACAACTGCTGTCTCCTGTGTTTTTGATTTTAGCCATTCTGACTGGTATGAGGTGGAATCTCAGGGTTGTTTTGATTTGCATTTCCCTAATGACTAAGGATGTTGAACATTTCTTTAGGTGCTTCTCAGCCATTAGATATTCTTCAGGTGAGAACTCTTTGTTTAGCTCTGTACCCCATTTTTTTAATAGAGTTATTTGGCTCTCTGGAGTTTAATTTCTTGAGTTCTTTGTATATCTTGGATATTAGCCCTCTGTTGGATGTAGGATTGGTAAAGATCTTTTCCAAGTTTGTTGGTTGCTGCTTTGTCCTTTTGACAGTGTCCTTTGCCTTACAGAAACTTTGCAATTTTATGAGATCCCATTTGTCAGTTCTTGATCTTAGAGCATAAGCTATTGGTGTTCTGTTCAGGAAATTTTCCCCTGTGCCCATATGTTCAAGGTTCTTCCCTAGTTTCCTTTCTATTAGTTTCAGTGTGTCTGGTTTTATGTGGAGGTCCTTGATCCACTTGGAATTGAGCTTAGTACAAGGAGATAAGAATGGATCGATTTGCGTTCTTCTGCATGCTGATCTCCAGTTGAACCAGCACCATTTGTTGAAAAGGCTATCTTTTTTCCACTGGATGATTTTAGCTCCTTTGTCGAAGATCAAGTGACCATAGGAGTGTGGATTCATTTCTGGGTCTTCAATTCTGTTCCAATGATCTACATGCCTGTCACTGTACCAATACCATGCGGTTTTTAACACTATTGCTCTTTAGTACAGCTTGAGGTCTGAGATACTGATTCCCCCAGAAATTTTTTTACTGTTGAGAATAGTTTTAGCTATCCTGGGTTTTCTGTTATTCCAGATGAAGTTTTGAATTGCTCTTTCTAACTCTATGAAGAATTGAGTTAGGATTTTGATGGGGATTGCATTGAATCTGTATATTGCTTTTGACAAGATGGTCATTTTTACTATATTAATCCTGCCAATCCATGAGCATGGCAGATTTTTCCATCTTCTGAGGTCTTCTTTAATTTCTTTCTTCAGAGACTTGAAGTTCTTGTCATACAGATCTTTCACTTGTTTGGTTAGAGTCACACCAAGATACTTTATATTGTTTGTGGCTATCGTGAAGGATATCATTTCTCTTATTTCTTTCTCAGCCTGCTTATCATTTGAGTATAGGAAGGCTACTGACTTGCTTGAGTTGATTTTATATCCGGCCACTTTGCTGAAGTTGTTTATCAGCTGTAGGAGTTCTCTGGTGGAGTTCTTTGGGTCACTTAAGTATACTATCATATCGTCTGCAAATAGTGATAGTTTGAGTTCTTCCTTTCCAATTTGTATTCCTTTGACCTCCTTTTGTTGTCTAATTGCTCTAGCTAGAACTTCAAGTACTATATTGACAAGATATGGAGAGAGAGGACACCTTGTCTAGTCCCTGATTTTAGTGGGATTGCTTCAAGTTTCTCTCCATTTAGATTGATGTTGGCTACTGGTTTGCTGTAAATTGCTCTTACTATGTTTAGATATGGGCCTCGAATTCCTGATCTTTCCAAGACCTTTAACATGAAAGGATGCTAAATTTTGTCAAATGCTTTCTCAGCATCTAATGAAATGACCATGTAGGTTTTTTCTTTGAGATTGTTTATGTAGTGGATTACATTGATGGACTTCCTTATATTGAACCATTCCTCCTTCCCTGGGATGAAGCCTACTTGATCGTGGTGAATGATGGTTTTGATGTGTTCTTGGATTCGGGTGGCAAGAATTTTATTGAGTATTTTTGCATCGATATTCATAAGAGAGAGTGGCCTGAGATTCTCTTTCTTTGTCCGATCTTTGTGTGATTTTGGTATTAGCGTAATTGTGGCTTCATAGAACGAGTTGGGTAGTGTTCCTTCTGTTTCTATTTTGTGGAATAGTTTGAAGAGTATTGGTGTTAGGTCTTCTTTGAAGGTCTGATAGAATTCTGCACTAAAACCATCTGTGCTTTTTTTTCTTTTTTGGAAGACTTCCAATGACCACTTCTATTTCTTCAAGGGTTATAGGATGGTTTAGATGGTCTATTTGATCCTGATTTAATTTTGGTATTTGGTATCTGTCTAGGAAATTGTCCATTTCCTCCAGATTTTCTAGTTGTGTTTAATACAGGCTTTTGTAGTAGGATCTGATGATTTTTTTGAATTTCCTCAGTTTCTGTTGTTATCTCTCCCTTTTCATTTCTGGTTTTGTTAATTTGGATACTGTCTCTGTGCCCTCAGGCTAGTCTGGCTAAGGGCTTATCTATCTTGTTGATTTTCTCAAAGAACCAACTCCTAGTTTTGTTGATTCTTTGTATGGTTTTATTTGTTTCTACTTAATTGATTTCAGCCCTGAATTTGATGGTTTCCTGATTTCTACTCCTCTTGGGTGTATTTGCTTCTTTTTGTTTCAGGGCTTTCAGGTGTGCCATTAAGCTGCTAGTGTATGGTCTCTCCCATTTTTTTTTGAGGCACTCAGGGCTATGAATTTTCCTCTCAGCACCACTTTCATTGTGTCCCATAAATTAGGGTATGTTGTGCCTTCTTTTTCATTAAATTTTAAAAAGTCTTTGATTTCTTTCTTTATTTCTTCCTTGATCAAGTTATCATTGAGTAGAGCATTGTTCATCTTCCATGTGTATGTAGGTTTTCTGTTGTTTTTATTGCTATTGAAGACCACCCTTATTCCATAGTGATCTGATAGGAGGCATGGGATTAGTTCTGTCTTCTTATATCTGTTGAGGTATGTTTTGTGACCAATTAAATGGTCAATTTTGGAGAAGGTACCATGAGGTACTGAGAAGAAGGTATATTCTTTTGCTTTAGGATGAAATGTTCTATATATATCTGTTAGTTACATTTGGTCCAAGGCTTCAATTAGTTTCACTGTGTCCCTGTTTAGTTTCTGCTTTCCTGAACGATCCATTTCAGAGAGTTCTCCTGTATTTCTTTAAGTGATTTTTGTGTTTCTTCCTTATGGGCTTCCATCTGTTGATCCATAGTCTCCTGTATTTCTTTAAGTGATTTTTGTGTTTATTTGTAAGGGCATCTACCTGTTGATTCATGTTCTCCTGTATTTCTTTAAGCGATTTTTGTGTTTTCTCCCTATGGGCCTCCATCTTTTGACCATATTCTCTTGCATTTCTTTAAGCGATTTTTGTGTTTCCTTTGTAAGGTCTTCTACCTGTTGATTCATGTTCTCCTGTATTTCTTTATGAGATTTATTTAAGTCCTTCTTGAAATCCTCTAATAGCATCATGATTAGTGATTTTAAACCCAGATCTCGCCTTTTGGGTGTGATTGGGTATCCAGGACTTGCTGCTGTTGGAGAGTTGGGTTCAGATGGTGCCATATTGCCTTGATTTCTGTTAGTAACGTTCCTATGTTTGCCTTTTGCCATCTGGTTATCTCTGGTGTTAGTTGGTCCTGCTGTCACTGGCTGTTGCTTGGACCTCCTGTGAGCCTGCAAGGCTATTTCTGTCCCCCTGGATGACTGGGATTCCCCTGACACCGATTGCTGAGGGGCTTCCCTGCTCCTGAGTGACTTTGGAGCCCTGATGTGCCTTGCCCCAAGTGATGAATCCCTGCGTACCTGGAGACTCAGTGTAGTCAATCCCCGGAACAGAGTTGGCTAAGGGGAGGCTGGTGCGCTCTCTCCTGTTGTGGGTCCCTCTGCAGGGCAGATGTCCCACAGCAGAGCTGGCGCATAGATGACCACAGAACAGCCCAGCTCTTGGGTGCAGGGAGCACACAAGCTGGCTGTGTCCCAAGCAATGTTATGCTCGGTTATCTCTTCGCCTGTAGGTCCCAACTCGAAAAGATCCTTTATTAATATGGATAGCCTTCTACAGTTTTCTAAAGAATCATATATATATATAATATAGATATTATAATATATTACTATATATATTACACTTAAATATACACATCAGCATGTGCATTTATAGCACATATGTAAAGGACAAATGACATATTGTGGGGAGTCAGTTCTCTCCTTCCACCATGTGAGTCCCAGGAATTGAACTCCAAATGCTACACTCGCAAAGTCTCAACAACATGGGCTGCCTGTGAAAGGGCTGGGTAACAACGGCACCAGTTGATGTGCCTATAAGAATGGAGGGAACACCACAAAGTCCCACCCTCCCCCAATGAAGAGCTGTTGAGAGCCCATGGGCTCTGAGACAGGGACAATCTGTTTTCTCTAGTGATGAGCTCTCCTCTGACGTGGTCAGACCTAAACCCATGGGTGCATGAGCAAGGCAAAATGGACAACAATTGGATGTAAATGATGGGAGTGCAGTTTTTGTTTGAGATTCTTCTTCAATAAATAATAAAATAAATTCCTCTTCAATAGATTCCTCTTCAATCAGATAAAACATCTGTCAATGATTAGTCTCAATTTCACCAAAAATTCTAAGATTAAAAGGATGTTCTAGTACTGGTGAGATGGCTCAGTGGGTGAAGACACCTCCTGAAAAGTCTAGGCACCTGAGTGTGGTTCCCAGGACCCACATGGTGGAGGGAAAGAGAACCAACCCATGCAATTTGCCCTTTGACCTCCACATGTACTGTGGCCCTGATGTGCCCCACACATGTGTATACCACACAAAATAAATAAAAGTATAATAAGTTTAAAAAAGCCCCACACTAGTGTAAAAATAGATTTATTGACATGGGCAGTGTTGCTAAACTCTCTTGCCTTCAAGTTACTGAAGAAAAAGAGAATTAACTGCTGAAGCCTTCTGGTCCCTTTGATTACCAAGACCAAGCAGTACCACTGTTATACAATGTCAGCCACCCCACAGCGGAAGAAAAGGGCATCTTGCAGGTTGTGTGGTGTATTTTACTGCTGGCAAATTGTAGCAATTTTCATTATTTGTGGTACATACATGATGGTATAAATGGAATTACTTTATGCTTAATAATTTTAAAAGAAATCTAACTGTTGAAATCATTGTCATACTTTACCAATGCTTTTGAAAATGCTAATTCCTGTAGGGCTCTCTCGTTTTTCTGAGGATCTTTCCTAGGTGAGCCATAAATCTTCATATTGTTCAGGATGCTTTCTTGTGGTTGTAGGAACAGTTTGCTTGCTGTGGCTCATTAAATAACAGGCTGTCAACACCATTTGCTGTCTCATCAGCTTATTCTGAAGTCATGGCATGACTCCGTGGAAAGCCAAAAGCCTGGTTTCCCTGCTAGTGAATTCTTTTTGCAGTTACAAAGTTGAGCCTTTCTCCAATTTTGCGTAGCTTGGAATAGTCTGCAACCATTTGTACCACTTGTTAAGTCTTCCCCCCCTCCTATTCCCCCACCTCTTCCTCCCCCTCCTCTTCCTCCTTTAAAAAGACTGTAAACATTCCAGAGATATTTCCTTGGAAATTTGACATAACAGTAACATCTTTATTAAGATTTCCCTGTAAAATATTATCTATTGTTGGTGATCTTCATATATGCAAATCTATAGAACTCAATGTTAAATAGAAGATTTTTTTTCATCAGTTTCCTTCATGTTTGATGTTTTAACAGACGGTCTAAAGACACGTGTCCACTTACTTATCAGAAGGACCAGAAGCTATTGTGTGCACTGGAAACTAACTCTAAAACTGAAGCTTTTTATTTCTGTGATACCCTTCTCCCAAACAGGAAGCAAAGTTTTGTAGTATGACAGATTTCATTGTGTCTTAATTTATACAGTGGAAATTATCATGTAGCTAAAAACTATCCAATACAACCTTTAATTTATATCCTAAGGCATTAGGACCAAATTCAGCAATTAACTGTGATTTATTCTTATTATGATTATACATATCATAGTTTTGATTTTTTTAAAAAAATATCTCTAGTATAGGGGATAGTTCTCTGTGGTATGGACTCCACTGAACATCACAAGCTGCCCAGCTTATCTACCTCCTTTCACTAAAGGTTAGCAGTTAAATTTCCTCTCACGGTCAAGGCACTGTTGTAGAGTATTGCCCTGCAACTGCGGCAGGCAGCAGGGCACTGAGCTGACTAAAGGCTTTCCAGTTTCTGTGCCTGTGCTTGCTTAGGCCACGCCCTGTCCATATGTGCCAGGAAGAGGGAGGGAGAGAGAAGCCAAAACCAAGCAGACACTGTCCTTCCCACAGACGGATTTGGAGGCATTTTTTTCTTTTTCATACTTAAAAAAAAAAGGTTTATTTGTCAAGAAATGGCCAGGAAGGGTCACATTGGTCACATTTAACTTATTTATAAAATGGTACTATAAAAATAAAGGATGTTCAGGACAGTCACAGAGGATATTGTCCTGTCTGATGAAATATATCTGAAAAGGAAATAAATTTTTTTTTTGCTCTAGAAATGGAGAAGTCTTTTCCTAAAATCTTTTTATTTTAGCATTAGCACCATGGCGAGCAAACATGTGTCATGGCTCCTGTGTGACGATTTTAAAGACCTGGTGGCCGAAGATGTAATGATGCTGTGCTGCGCCACCTTTGTCATGGACTCATAGCTTCCCTTGCTCCTCTCCACTGTCTGGAGCTTGTTTCCAGGAGGAAGCTGAGCAAAGTGTCACTAGTTGTTAATTGTGTCACAGGTTAAAGGCAGGCATAGAGGTTGACACCATCCACACTTGTGAATGGGTCTTGTAGCCAATCCTTCCTGAGGACTGTGGCCATATTTTACTTCTTATTACAACATTTATAGTGGTCCCTTGCTATTCCTAAGTCAGAGCCAGCTTTGAGAATCTCCAGGCTGAAGCTCTGGTCTGGGGTGTAGATCGCCATGGTGTGTCCTCTCTAAATGCTATGGCTACAGAGCATTGGAAGGGGTGTGTGGGTCCCTCTCGGGAGAAGTGGTATCACCCACCCCAAGGACACTCAACTGAAAATCTCTAGGAGATAAAATGCTTTTATAAAGATTGGTTTTGTTGTTATTGTTGTTCTGAGTGGTTATTACTGCTGAAAATTAATGTAACAAGCCACAGGAAAAGTTTTATTTGGCTGGAAATTGCACCAGCACCAAGTCCCACTCTGAACTTTCAAACATTCTTAGCAGCTTGACATGACTTCTGCACGGAAGGCACTGTCTTTGGATACTTACCAATTTCTTCCCATAATACTCTGGGTCAGTTGACGCCCAAAGTTGTTAGCCTCGGGCTTAGTTTTCTTCCTCTCATAGCTTCTTTGCACCAATCCTTCCTTTTGGCCAAGTCTGATGGATGTCTCTCTCTGGAAGAACCTGTGTACAACACTGTGGCCAGGTTCACGTGGCCACCATGTGCCTGGACTCACGTGAGTCCTTTTAATTAGTGGCTACTCTGGTTGGGGAGAAATGTGTGATTAGGGAATACAAGGGTACTCTTTCTCTGAATACCTTGTTCCCCTTTTTGAAACACCAAGGCAGCATTTTGGGGTCTGTTATGTTTTACTAGAAGGGAAGACATCATGGTCGACTTAAGATTCATTTTCATTCTGGAACCAGACAGACTAGACCCAAACATTAGCCCTTCTACTCATCACAGGAATGCTCCTCAATGAATCTCCAATGCCTCATTCAGTGGGGACATTACTCTGCACCTGTGTGGAACTGTCTTAATCCAAATGTGTAGCTATGCCAGATCGAATTCAGTGTTGGATCCCTGGGTTTCAGTAGGGGTTCTTCCATACCAAATGAAGCTAATATCTCAGGTGCTCTGAGACAAGTTAGAACAAAAGGAACTTCCTTTCCAGGCAACTGAGAAGGCATGTCCTGATTTCATGAAATATCCTGGATCAACTTCATTACTCAAAAGCACTCTGGTTGTTCCAACAAACAACAGAAGGTGGCGATAACTGTGGAGCCCAGGTTAGAGAGTGGCGTTCATAGACTTTTGCTGGCTGTCCCTTAATGGGTTAAAGACTGAGCCTCCTTATTAAAGTAAGGTAGGTGAGCTTGCTAGTTGTCTGGACCTCAGGTTTACTTGATGCTAACCACCAGAACAGCTGTTATTTCTCCTGGGCAAGTGATGGTATTGAAGGGGGAATTTTGCAGACTGTCTGCTGCCTACTTCCCCCCAATGCTTTTGTGTATGTTTTTATGAGACAGAAGATTTTCTTTTCAGGAAAATATACTGAACTGAAAAGCCCTTTGTATAGTCCATAACCTTGGGAGAAGGGTTTCACATCTCCTCAGTCTGGAAGGTAAAGGTCAGCAGAGAGCGAACAAAGGTAACCGTTTTTAAGGTTGATGAGCTGAGAGAAGGGAGACTATTAGAAACTCTGGAAAAATCCCAGAAGGTAGATTTGCTCCTTTTTTAATATAAATGTGTGAGCAGACTGTAGGAACTGACTTGATCTATGTGCTCCTGGTGGGCACTGGCCTTGAAGGCTGCTACCGTTGCCTGGGAAGTGCCCCCAGCACCCTCTCCTGGGGTAGAGCCAGGGCTTAGGCCTTAGGATGGACGGTTTTATGCACTGTTGAAGTACTCCTAACCATCACCTAATTAAACACACTTGAATGTCAGCTCACTTTGTAATACTCTAGAGTGGGGGGGGGGGGATTTTTTTTTGCATGTAGCAACAACTTATATAGCTTTAAATATTTCATTAAAATTCTATCTTCTGTATTTTTCCAAGTTCTCCATGAATTATTTTAAAGGATGGAAGGAGATCACGAACTTCCCACCTCACCTCCACTGGCCCCCTTTCCTTTGGACTCTAGTGAAATCCCCCAATCCGGGAACTAGGAGGAGCAGGGTCTTTGACCCCCTGACTGGGACCCTGGGACTAGAGTTGATTATTTTTACACAGGGGCATTCAAACACCAGACATCATGTTTTTGTTTTGTGTTTTGTCTCCTGGTAAAGATATCTGGACATTGAAGAAGCATGCCTCAATTTGGCTCCAAGAATGCTTCCAAGTGCAAATTATGGAGTCCTGGAGAGAGAATTGGCTGCAACTTCTTTAATTCAGTCCCCTGGAGGCTCAGGGGAAGGTTTCACCTGGGGGAAGGCAGCACCCACATCGCTCCTCACCCTCATACTCCAGCAGCATAGGGTGTAGCTGCCATAGTCATTGCTCACATTAGGTAATACGCCCCCCCCATACACCCCCCCCCGTTAGACTGCAGATGTGTGAACTAGTTTAAAACTTTTATTGGGGTTTTTTATTAGACTCCAATGCAGTCCCAGCCTCTTTAAACTCGTCAGCTTTGCCAGTTGCTCACAAGTTCTAACAAATTAGGAATACCTAATGCCTAAGCTATTCTTACACTTTAAGGGCAAAAATCCCAAGCAAATCATCGTCTTCCCTGTGAATCCAGTCTCCCTCTGAGAAGCTGTACTTACAGGCAGAAGGGCACTTGAGCCAGGCTTTCATTATGGCTCTATAATAACAGTGTGCTTCAGTTCCCTCAAGCACTTAACAGCAGGGTGCTTTCTCATTTTCTGCCTGGACATTTAATGTCCTCCTTCCCATCTTTGATGCCCTTCCAACTTTGTGTTTTCCTCTTCCTTCTAGTGACTATATCCCATAAGTTACCTTTACATGTCTCTGAGGGTCAGACTAGCATCTCCAAAGGCCCACATTGGCTTTGGCTCCCTCGGATCAGGGCTGCTGAAGCAGGAGATTTCTGCTGTCACTCATCCTAATGGAAGAGCAAGAGGAAAGAGGGTTTCTCTTTGACCTACATCAGCCTGGCCCCTGCCACCAAGGTTTTAAATTATGTGCCATCAAAACAGGCTTACAAGACTTTCAAGCTCCTTCATATGAGAAAGACATCAATTCCTATATTGAGACCAACTTCCATGCGTGTGAATAAGAACACTATGACATTATTTTTGTTTGTTTATTTATTTAATTCACATCCTGATCCCAGTTACCCCCTCTCCCCTCAGTCCCACACTCACAAATCCCGCCCCCATTACCTCCTCCTCTTCTCTTCAGAGAAATGGAGCCCCCCCTCCTTGGGTACCACCCTGCCCTGGGACATCAAGTTGCATCAGCTCCCACTGAGGCCCTACCAGGCATCCAGCTAGGGGAAGGGGATCCAATGGCAGTCAACAGAGTTTAACCCTAACCCACTGTGAGATTCTTACGTAGTAACAGCTGCCCTGAAACATGAGTCTTCCAAGCCAATAGAATGATAAGATAGAATAACCTTACTAAAGAAATAAGCAGGCCACCGAATTACTACAATGCTCTATTCAAACCCATCAGAATGCATTTAATACAGTACACAAACATTTCATGCAAATGAAAATTGCCTGTTCTGAGCACAATCCAACATTCCAAAGGATGAGGCCATTTCAGAGCACCCCATAACTTCTCATTCCTTGCATCCTTCTCTTCCTTCCTTCTCTTCCTTCCTTCCTTCCTTCCTTCCTTCCTTCCTTCCTTCCTTTCTTTCTTTCTTTCTTTCTTTCTTTCTTTCTTTCTTTTTCTCTTTCTCTCTTTTTCTTTCTTCATTCCTTTCTTTTTCTTCCTTCCTTTCCTTCTCTTTCCCTTCCTTCCTTCATTCCTTCCTTCTTTCTTTCTCTTCCTCCTTTCCTTCCCTTCCTCTCTACCTTCATTTTTTCTTTCCCTTCCTCCTTTCCTTCCTTCCCTCTCTCCTTCCTTCTTTCCTTCCTTTCTTCCTTTCTTTCTTTTCTGTCTTTCTTTCCCTCCCTCCCTCCCTCCCTTCCTTCCCTCCTTCCTTCCTTCCTTCCTTTCTTCTTTCCCTTACTTTTTCCCCTTCCGTCCTTCCTTCCTTCCTTCCTCTTGTTTTTGTTTAACTTCTTCCCACAACAATAATTTCCTTGAGTTATGCACAGGAAATGGAAAATGGTTTAATAATTCCCAGAAAATTACATAGACATTAATCATAGTAGATCTAAATTTTATCCCATCAAATCTTCATAGAATTGATAAATGGCCTTAGAAATTAGAGGCCATGGATTCTAGACTCTCACTCCTGAGGTCTTCCATGCTGCAGCTTTCTGTGGGATTTCTGAGGAAACTACTATGGGGTAGAATAGTTGCTGCCTCTCACTGGGGGATATGTGAGGAAGATGGGGTGAGAGGAAGGTAGACACATACTGTAAAGTCCCACCGCCTTCCATCATAACCACCCATGGGTGGGATTAGGGGCTAGGTCAGGGTGCTGGGAAGGCACTGCTGCTGATGGAAATGTGGTGGCAAACTATGTGTCGTTTAACACCTCATCCCCAGCTGTCAAGATGTGGTGAGCTCCTTAGAGCAATAAGCATCTCAAGTCTGTGTCCAGGCTGGATGGCTCCTGCCTTTCTCAGCAGGCAGATACTCATGTTGGGGTTTGTTGCTGTTTTGAGACAGGGTTGCCTGTAGCCCAAACTAGCCTCTCTAGGTATATAGTTTTCACAACCAACTTTGATAAGGGTCCAACCTTCCCTCTAGCCCACCACCAGAAGTAGTGGGACAAAGAGGTTATTAGGAGATGGGGGAAGTGGTGTATTTAGAAATAGTTCTTTGGGGTGATGCCAATCTTTGTTGTTCTCAGTCCAGTCCGCTAGCAAACAACAAACACAAATCAGCAGCTACAGTTAAGTCCACTCTGCAGACACCACACACGAATCATGTTTTGTATATAGACAATTTTAGATTATACAAAGTTTGTTTCAAATGAAAATTTTCCTGTGGCAAACTTTCTATAATTCAGTCAATGAGTCTCAAAGTGTGAGCTTACCAGGTCTTGCCTGTCATTCCTCTGTGGTAACATCTTTATTCTCTCTCTCTACCTTGCTTCCATTATATCTGAGCCTCTTCTGATCACTGTGAGAGATGTCTTCTCTGAGGCTGGCAGAATTAACAAGATCAACATGGGAGAACAATTTAGGTAGTAAAAAAACTGCATGGGAATGTTCAGAGAAAGGAGAGATCTGCTGAGGAGGGACTGGGAGAAGACTGCACACTTAGAACAGGGATAGATGGGAGGCGACGAGCCAGGAGGGGCAGAGGAAGATAATGCAGGATTTGTTGACCACACTGATCTCTTTCATAAGAACATATTCTAAGAGCTCCGAGACCACGCCCACACTGGCACCATAGTCTCAACCTAGTGGGGACCCTGAGTTGATCTAAGTCTTCGTCATCCTGGTCACAGTGTCTCCAATTAGAGGCTGAGCACACTGGTGCCCATACCAGACAATGTGGCTTCAGAGATGGGAAGCTCAGAAATCATTGAGAAGTAACTCTCCACCATCCATCCTCAGTCTCCCTCTCCCTCTCCTAATCCCCTCCCCCTACCACTTCTCTTCTTCCCTCCCTCCTTCCTTTTTTTTCTTTTCAAATTAACTACCTTAGCTCAAACAATCCAATGGCATGTAGTGCTGTCACAAGGCTGGCATGACACCACTGTCTAGCTCTACAATATTTTCATCACTCCACAATACTACTTTTTACTCATTAAGTAGCTTATCACAGGATACCTACTGCTGCTGGCCCATGGTCACAACCAATTACAGCTGTCTCTGTAGGATTTATTTGTTTCAGATGCATCTTATGTCTGAAACAATATAACACTTCACTTTTGGTGCACACAATCTTTTGCTTAGTGGCTTATATATTTCATAACCTGTGTTCCTTCCTTTTTAAGGTTGAATAATACTCCATGTTCTTCTACCTTTGAGTAACTCTGATAAAAGTTTATTTCCTAGAAAATTTAAATATGACCTCTAGCATCCACACATTAATCTAGTTTTTTTAATGCTATCAGAGGA
The DNA here is from genome assembly GCA_036184795.1 of Tokudaia tokunoshimensis. Taxonomy (NCBI): domain Eukaryota; kingdom Metazoa; phylum Chordata; class Mammalia; order Rodentia; family Muridae; genus Tokudaia; species Tokudaia tokunoshimensis. The sequence continues at coordinate 9,641,852 of BTHU01000013.1, read as the reverse complement.
AAACAAATGAAATTATGTATAAGGAAATAGGCAAAAATATTGCAATAGCATTTTACAAAAGAATTATATACTTGGCAGTTCCCTATTGGTCATCACAACAAGAAACAAATTGATGTTTCAGTGATAATGACTATGGGTACAAGTTCTACCAGGACTAAAACATTTGTACAATAGTTTAGTTTACAATATGTGCTGATTATATATACAATAAATTCTCAAGCTGAGGTCTATTATATATACAATAAATTCTCAAGCTGAGGTCTTAAAGTCACTTATATTAAGAGTACTTATAAATACTCATATATACAATAAATATATATACAATTGTATATTATATATACAATAAATTCTCAAGCTGAGGTCTTAAAGCCACTTATATTAAGAGTACTTAGAGGAGAGGATGTTATTATATATACATATATATATGAGTGAGAAAGAGAAGAGAATGTATGTATACATGTGTATGAATGTGTGTGTATTTGTGTGTATGAGTGTGTGTGTCTGTGTGTATGAGCATCTATGCATGTGTATGAATGTGTGTGCTTATGTGTATGCATGTGTGTAATAGAGAGCTCAGGTGTGTACATGAATGTATTTGTTAGAAATGTGTGCAGGCCCATGTATCTTTATGTGCATATGTAGAAGTCAGAGCATGCTAGGTGTCCTGCTGGCTCCAGTGAGCCTCCTATTTCTGTCATACTTCTATATTGGGGTTGCAGTCAAATGTACACTCTTCTAGTTTTTGATGTGGGCTCTGGGGATTTGAACTCAGGTTTTCATATTTGTGCAGCAAGTATTCTCACCCACTAAGCTTTATCCAGCTCCTGAACAAATTTTAAACACTTGTAAGTGAAATGATTGTGAAAAGCAAATCCTGAAGGGGTTGAAGAAATGTTTCAATAGTTAAAAGCTTGTACTACTCTTGCAGAGGACCCGCGTTTGGTTCCCAGCACCTCTGTCAGGCAGCTTTCTTCCACATGTAGCCCCCAGTCTAGGTACAATGCCCTCTCTGGCCCCCATGAGCACCTGCACTCACATAGACATGTCCATGTTTGAAAGCAATGTAAATAAGCCTCAGAGAACTAAACCTCCATTTCTTGCTGCTTCAACAAGGTAAACATTCAAGATTTTGTACCATGAACATTTCTCTGTATCAAAGCAACTTTCTCCAAAGCCTACTTCATGACTATGCGTCATGGAGAACAGCATGGACCGCTTAAAGTTTGGAGACAACGAGGAAGAGCACCCTTTCTTGTTTAGCTCTGGTTTTATCATCTTGGATTGTTGATTCCTAGTGTTTCCTGTGTTTTGAATGTGGATGCTTCAAATCTAATCATTCCATTATCCACAGTTTGGATTGTTAGATTTTTTTTCTTGGCTTTTAATGAAATTTGTGCAAATAACCATTTATTTTGCTTCCTCAAAAAAGCAAAACAAAATAAACGGAGCTAAGGAGAAGGTGGTATTGGGTGCAGACTGAGGCAAGATGTGAGGCTCTGCCTGCAGCTTCATGGTATCCCACGAGAGAAACTGAGGGAAGGAAGCTCCCCCTCCCATGAGATATCCTACCCAAGGTGGGCCAATGAAGTCCTTAGTGGATGAAGCACTGACCTGTTACCACCAGTGAGTCTCTTGGCCCAAATTATCCTATCTGTGCCCCTGTGCCCCCAAGATAAAAATATCTAATTGTATTTTATCCATGGGTCTTCTATCTGTTCAGAAACCTTCTGTCTACACTCTAGAAGTCTTTCAGAGCCTTGACTGGTTTGAGCCACACAGGTCATTTTCAGATTGGCTTGTTCAGTCTGATTGTGTCTTATTGTTTCACAGTGTGGTGGTTTGAATGCAAAATTCCCCTCACAGCCTTGTGTATCTGAACCCTGCGATGGTCCTCAATAGGTGGTGCTGACAGGGAAGGTTATGGAGCCCTTAGGAGGTGAGCCTCACTAGATGAAGTATGTCACCAATGGAGGGCTTTGAGCTTTTACAGCCTGGCCTCACTTCCTTTGGCCTCTCTGTGTGTGTTTTCTGTGTATAGGTGAGATATGATCCTCTACTCTCATGGTCCTATGCTCACTTCTTACCCATGTAAGGGACTGTATTCTCTCTGGAGCTGTAAGCCAAAATAAATTCTTCATAAGTTGCTTTTGGCCCAGGTGTTTTTTCAGAGCAATAGACAAGCCATTAGCACATGCACATTGTCATTATTTTCATGAAATCAGGGCTTCTTCCCTTTGTCCAGATCTTAGACTCTGGCTCTGAGTGCTCATAATAGAAATGATCTAGCAACTTCCTTACGATTAAGTCTCAGTTAAAACTCCGAAGTTTAGAGCAATGTGATATAAGAACATATTTTCAAAATGCCATCTTCTACTACTCACCATAGATAAGAGAGCTAACCTCAACCATCACATCTCATGAAGCCATCCCAGGCTACATAATATGAGAGAGAATTATTGGTCAGGTATGCCATCAGTGGGAGCTCAAAGACATAACTACTACTGCTGCTCCTCCCACCACAAGGAAGGTTTCCAGAATGGTCTGTAGAACCATGGTCATATTTTGGACCAGATTTTAGAAATTTTACATTGGGATAGCTGTGATAAAGGGCACTTGGTATGCATTCTTTCAGGATTTGGAATTTTTTGAGAAGAGAAAGCTGATTCAATCTGACTTTGCCTGAAGAACTTTAAAGGCACCTGTGGTAACAAAGGGGGAGAGGGCATACCAACATGGCAGGCACACATCTAAGTTAATCTACATTGTTGACATTTTTCCATGGCTTTTATTTATTAGTTCTAGAGTCATATTAGTCAATCTGGACACTATTGTCATTTGAGCACTAGTAACTCTTTGATGTGGGAGGTTGTCCTGTGACTTAGATAGTATTTGGCAGCACCTACAGTCTTTACCCACTAGCCTCCAGTTCTATGTCACAAGTGGAACAGCCAAATAAGTTTCTAGATATCGCCACATGCTGGGTACATAATGGGCAAATTTGCACCAGATTAATAACAGAGGGTTTAGACCACCAGCAAAGCAAAGCAAAGCAAGCTGTAAACCGTGGTGTTTGTACATTTTCATGGTGTATACACTCCTACACAGATTTCAAAACGATAGTGTGATGTGACCATGGGTAAAACTGGGAGGAAAGATACAGAGTATGTCCATGAGGCTACCATTAAACACAGAGAGCCTGTGATACTCCCATAATACACAGTGTCCCAGAGGCTCTCATTATGCATAGTGTTCCTTGATGCTTCCATTATGCTTAGTGTCTGGGATGCCATTTTTTCATTTACATCACAGCAAGAGTGGAGGTTTCAGTCAAATAATGAGGCAGTGTTAAGCTTTGAAGGGGCATTATCAGGGTCCTAGAGATGGTTCCACGGATAAGAGCACTGGATGCTCTTCTGAGAGGACCTGGGTTTGATTTCTATCACTCACACAACAGCTCTCAACTATCTGCAACTCAAGTTCCAAGGGACACAATGTCCTCTCTGGCCTCTGCTGGCACCAGGCACGTAAGCAGTACACTTAAATAGACACAGGCAACATACCCATGTACACAAAATAATTCTTAAAATGAAATACATTATTATTATGTTTAATATTGTGTATTTGTTTGAATGTTTAGAAATTCTATTGTTCAATAGTGAATATGTTTGACAACTAACATAGGTAGCTTTTGAAATTTGACCAGTCTTTCATGTGTCAAGGTGAATTGCCTGCCACATGCCAGGTTACAGCTAAGTAAGTTAAGAAAGTATAGTCAAAAGGAATTCTCCCTGAAGCAGAAAGTTTTAACACCAGATGGACCCTGATTATTGAGCATATAATTATAATTGCCAAGTCTGACCTAGGAATACACAGGACAGCATTTCTCCTGTCGCATGTTTTGGAAGTCAGAAGGTAGTCTCCCCTTCTTCAGTTGTTCCTGTACCCAACAGCTTTCTCTGGCTATTCTGTGTTCTTAGCCACGTACCACTCACTAGACAATCACCATTTTCAATGGTGCAGTTTGGCTCTGGGTATCCTTGACTGTTGTCCTTAAGGATCTGCCTATATCCTCCACAGCATCTCTGTTCAGTCAAGGTCAGAGCTTGGAGTCTAAGCCACAGTTTAAGCCTTGTATTTCTCCTTGGTACATGTCTCTACAATATCCTTTAAGAAACCATGTTCTCCTAAGCTCTTTGATGTTTTTGTCTATGTTTTTTTCCATGCGAGAAAAAAAAATTATCTTCCCATTTAGATGATACAAGAGTGTTAGAGTTCTTCTGCCTCTCTGTTCATGTAAAATTCATGTAAGAATGAGTCAGGGCTGAGGACAAAGCTCTGTTAGTAGAGAACTTGCCTACTGTGCATGAAGCCCGGACTGATCGTCACCACCCCAAGAAGCTGGCATATATAGCTGTAATCCAAAACTTGGGAAGGGGAGGTAGGGGAAGAAGAACTTCAAGTTGAAGGTTATCTTCTGCTACATTGCAAGTTCAAAGCCAGCTTGGGATAGATGAGAACCTGCCCCAAGAATAAAAGAATATTTCAAAATATGAGACAGTGGATTTTAAGTAACATCAGCAATAATTATGTCAACATGATCCATGCATATGGCATATATAAATGCATGGAATATTATGTGTGAGTGCATGTGTAAGTTTCTATTTGATATATGTATACTTCTGTATCTTCAGTCTTACACACATATACACACATATGGGTGTGCATACACACAGAGAGCTTTTTCACAAATCTTTACTAAGATCTTCTGCTAAGACACTTTTATGTTTAAGACCAAAGCAAATGCCTGACAGCTTTGGTTTCTCCCTCTTGTCTCTGTAACACTTTTTGTCTATACTTAGGTATGACTGGTTCATCAGGATATTTAGCTCACAGAAGTCCTGGTGTTGATCATCACATTGAAAGCAACAGGTTTTGTCCTCACTGCAGGGATCACCTTCTCCAAATGAGTCTGCTCATAGAGAAACTTTCAGACACAGGCACAAAAGAGGTAGCCTTCAGGGAAGATGGGTCAATCACTCAAGAGCGGCATTTCTCAACCTGTGGGTTGCCATCCCTTTTGGGGGTCAAAGGACCCTTTCACAAGAGTTAACTAAGACCATCGGAAAATACTAATATTTACATTAAGATTTATAACAGTAGCAAAATTACAGTTATGAAGAAGCAACAGAAGTAATTTTAAACCTGCACACATACTCCACACATACTCTCACAGTAAACCCAAATAACATTAAAAAAAAATGCACAGTGAAAATGAGTTCAGAAAACCAGCTCATTCTTTATGGAAAAAAACTGAAGCTGTAGGAATTGCACTCAATTTTCCCAGCCTCAAAAATAATGAAAGAAAAACAGAGCAACTAATGCTAGGTTTATTTGGATAGGTGAGACCAGGGATCACATGTCAGCCCTCAGAAGTTATCTTGCAGGCTAGTGGGCTCATTTCAACATTGGATTTTATTCTTCTAGCATATTTGAGAAAAAAGTAACTATGCCTGTGTTCTCCACACCCTCCTTTGAAATAGGAAGTTCCCCCTTTAGTTGGTGAAGCCAAGAGTCACTTCCTACCACCATTAATGTCTGTTTTGAGGTTTTCCATGCAGATAAGCAAACTGTCAAATAAAGAGGTGATTAGAAACTAATTAGAAATCTTGGGCATTAAAAATATATGGGTTTTTTTTTTCAATCTTCATTTAAACCCAACTGTAAAGACCAGACTGACACTTTGGAAAACATTGAAATCCTTTGAGAGGAATAAAGTTGTAAAGTGGTCTCCTGTGCATAAATATAACATAAAAAAACCTCTCTAAAATAATATTAGTTTTCAACGTCAATCTTTCTTTAACAGCAGCTTCTTTTTTGACCGTTTTATTGAAATATTCTACAGACAGTAGCTTATTTTTCCACCAACCTCAGCACCTGAGATTTTTGGCCAATGGATATAAGGCCAATAAAATTGCCTATAAAAGGTAACTTCATGCCATAAGTTGCACAATGTTTATAGAATGTGTTTCAACATTTGCTTCCCCTCCCCCCAAAAGCAAACAACTCTGTCTATATTCAGCCTATCTCCATGGAAAACAAAAGTCATCATGCTTGAAGGTGGTAATGCTCACTCTGGGGTGACAATGCTATTTTGTATCTTTCCAAGGATAACCATGCAAGGAGAGCTCACAGCTCACTCAGCACAGAGCTTCTGTGGGCGTCACCAGGCGGGAGTCGAGGCTTGCTTGCTTTCACAGGTTTTATCTGTGCAGTTCCAGACACTGTGGTGATGTTGTTGTATCCTCGTTCCTCTGCACACCGTGATGATAAAAATAGCCAAGGTGTCTGCTTGGCTGGAATCGTCCCAACCCTGTATGTAGACCCTGGGTAGCTTTCCTTCATATCCTTAGCATCTCTCCTTTCTCTCTTGTACTTAGTTTCAGTTTTCTGTGGTCGTTTTAAGTGAAGCTGTGATTTGTCCCACTTAGGACCTCCCGTGTAAAAAGATTTTCCTCTGAGATGCTACATAACCGCACTTGTCATTACAACTCTCATTTCTTTCCTCAAAGAAGACTGTGAAATTCATGATGGGGAAGATGTTTGTCCCACCCTACTGTATTTTCACGACCCATGGAGTACTAGCTATATAGAGGGAATCAGATAGATATTCTTGTGTAAATGAATTAACAAAGACATCATTTTATGCATGTATTTGTTGTGTTTATTAATTAATTGTTTTTAATTAAATATTTTATTTAATACTTACACATATATAATGGGTTTGGATTCAATCTACTCCCCATTCGTTCCCATAAACTTCCTTTCCTAATCCCTCTTTGTCTTCCATCTTTAAGTGCATGCTCATGCTCTCTCTCTTTCTCTCTCTCCCTCTCTCTCTCTCTGTATGTGTGTATATGAGTGTGTGTGTGTGTCTCTGTCTCTCCCTCCCTCCTCTTTCTTCCCCCTTCTCTATCTCTCAATATACACCGAGTCTTTTTATGTATGTAAAAGTAACTACTGCTTAGGCTATGTGTATTATGAACACTGAGAGAAAACTCCAGAAGGGAGCCAGTGATAGGATGAGGCCAGTTTGCTAAATACCATGCTATTTTTCTTCTTGATAAAGAAAAGAACTATGACAAACCTGGAGTCATAAATTGGCTCATCCAATACAAGGAACTGGGTTTAAAGGCTTTATTAAGAGGGATTCACTGGAGATGTGACTTGTAAGTTATCAACTTATCACTCGGTGAACTGTCTAAGCCCTGATGTTTCCCCCGACACACCTTGGGTTGTCTTCTGGGCACTGGCTTCCTTCTCCTGCAGTGGGAATTAGGTCGGAATCACAGTGGCTTGCCATAGCTGACTGGTGACTGGTCGGTGACTTGGAGGAGAAATGTGATTCCAGCCGAGAGTGGAGAGCTGTGGGGCTTGGACTTTTCCTTCTCGCTCCTTCTTCTAGTCTTTGTTTTTTCTAACAATTTGATTTTCCTATTTGAGTAGGAGGGAGCGAGTTAAGCTTTTTCTATTTTCTTTTCTTTCGTATTACTGCCACCAATCAAACTCAGGGCCTCGCACAAGTTTGGTGAACCGCTACCAGAGACACAGCATTTCCTTCATCTGCTGTGTCTGACAGTGCCTTTCCCTCTATAAGCAGTTACAGTGTGACACAAGAGTGCATGCCTTCTCTCACCACTTCTCATCCCTCCTGTTCTGAGGCTGGCTTTGTGCACACAGTAGGGACACAATAAACCCTAACAATGAAACTGTTACAATAAACACTAACAATGAAACTGTTTCCTGAGGGTAAGAAGACAGGGCTGTGCTATCTCCTGGTTTCTGTGGCATCTTTTTAAACTTTTTTTGTGCTAGTTTGACAGAGGAAATTATTTTCTGGGCATGCAACTTTAGTTTTCCCTAGCCAAACATAGAAAGCTGTCATGTGAATATTTTTGAACCTCAAAAACAATTTTGGTTTAACTTTGGGCAGGTTGGTGGCTCTTGTTTCTCCCACACCAGTCCACCCATCTCTTATTAGGACATATAATTCCAACTGTGCTGACTATCTTAAAATTTGTGAACAGAGTGTCCTCTGGACACTGTTCCGTACACACGGTGCTTCTTTAAGAAGTTTGCTTGTAGCTTATAATTAAATTAAAGGATCAGCAGCTGCTGAAACCGAGAATAGCCTAGAGCGCATGTTTATGAGCTTCTCGGGCAGGAGGTAGTCATGTCCGAGCTGCCATTGCATGAGTCTGGCTGTTCCCAGCATCCCTTCGCACGAATCCCTCGATCAGCATCCTCATCTGGTCATGCTACTTGACTTCGGCCCACTGTTTCCTCTTGGAACTGGCAAAAACAACTGTGCAGTGCAAAACATTTCACAAGAAAAGTCTCACAGACTTTTGATCTATAAACCATAGATGACTTGGACCCGTAGCACAGGCACAGAGTCCTGCCTCTGATGAGGGTAGCCAGGGACGGTGGCAAACGGTGGGAGCCTGTGGACATGCGAACTGTATCTTTATTTTGTTCATTTACTTAGTAGAAGATCTGAAATGATTTTAATATTTATTTTCATTATTATGTACTCCCTAGATAATACTGGATTTCATTATGACATTTTCATACATACGTACAATAAATACTGATCATATTTACCCATCATTCTTTCCTGCCCTTCTCCTCTTCCCTGCTAGACCTCCTTCTCCATACCTGTCTGATTGTGTGTGTGTGTGTGTGTGTGTGTTCAAAAGTTTAGTTAGGGTTGTTTCAGGAGCATGGTCTATGCTTGTTGATAGGACATAGGCTACTTGCCTGTGATAGGCAGAGGATTAACTGCACCTTCATGCCATGGGAATCCTTTTAGTCCAGATTAACCTGGAACAGTTGTTCACCTTAGAACTGGATGCTTTCTTTTTTCTTTTTTTTTTTAATCATTCATTGTCTTTAATTCTTTTTTTTATTTTTTTTTATTTTCTAAGTTTTTTTATTTACATTCCAAATCATTTCCCTTTTCCCGTTTCCTCCCTCCCTGAAAGTCCCATAAGCCCCCTTTCCTCCCTCTGTTCCCCATTCAACCCCCTCTTGCTTCTCTGTCCTGGCATTCCCCTACATCCAGTCTTTCCAGGACCAGGGGTCTCTCCTTCCATCTTCTCTGGGATTAGCACAGAGTCTAGGTCTACACTTTGAACCACAGTACTCAGACACTGTTGCAAGATATTTCCTATCCAGTCACATTGAGGCAGTGAGAGGCCAGAGATTGGAGGGGAGAGAGGAGGAGGAGGAGCTAGGGGCAGAGAGATGCTGGGAGATCTGGGGGTGGGGGAGTGGGGGGCAGTGTGAGACTTGTACCAAGATTGGGTTCAGACTTAAATTTATCTAAAGGATAGAAATTGGGATAAGACTTTTATCATTTTAAATTGGCATCTTGTAATTGTGAGTTTCATATACATAACTACAATTGGTTAACTATTTAAGAGTCATGCTTTACCGGGTAATTTGGGGCACCATGGTTGGGGAGCCATAGGAACTGGTAGCCTGTGGATAGTGTGACATGTGTGAAATGTGGGTCTGCTGATGGCAGAGGGAGAACACAGCTGAGATGCTAGGAAACAAGCTGGAAGAGATTGACTCACAGGCAACAGGGAGAGCTGCACTGAGCGAGACTCTGTGGAGACCTGGAGAGTGTCCGGTGCGGCAAGAGAGCGGCCGGGAGTGACCTAGACTGCTCTCAAGAGTGAGTCCGAGGCAGTTACCGATTCTCAAGAATGTGGCTTGACCCCACCAAAGAGTTAGATCACCGCCGCCACCGTAGACCTAAGATTAACACAGTGGTGACAGCAAGAACTGTGCTGAGCGAGCTGGTTGTTTGTCCTGCAGTTACGGCCGGCCCGGGAACGTGTGGGGCCATTTTATAATTAGTTCCCGTTACAAGACACCAGTGACAAATCCCAGGAAATTCATGGTACAAAGTAGTCACAGACCCCAAAGGCAGTCCGGTCTATTGCTTCAGAGCTTTTAAGCTGGTGTGTGTGTCTGCGGATGGCTGTGTCCATAGGTGTACTACAGATGGGCTCCAGGGGTGCTAAGATGCTGATTCCCTGAGACCTTGTGAGGTAGGGACAGGCTCTGTGTTACCAGGCCTCAGTGGTCATTCTCTTCTGACCATGAACTATCTTACTTTAAGACAGCAAGTTCTCAAAATATTATTTTTCATATGTTCCAATATAAATTAAATAATTTTGGGATAATATTGTTGGAACCCCCCCCCCAAATTTTATGAATGAAACATTCAGTCATTTCTATTAGATACAAGCTTGTACAAAGCTGAGTAAGGCCGTGTTCAGTTTGTGTCACGGTTAGCTGTCCTCAAGGTGACTTAAATCCCTGCCAGGGAGAAGCTGGTAAGTCACCCAGTGAATGGCGGGTAACAGCTCTCAAGCAAGGTATATGTATGCGTTGAGGGAACATTTCTATGAAATGAGTTAAGAACGGATGCTGGGATGCTATCAAAAGCGATCTATGATGCTTCCTTTATTATATGTTTTCAGTGATTGAAAGCCAGTGTTAAGCCTGAGTCAGCTGGTCTCAGTTTCAGTTGTGAGTTTGATTTGTATATTTGGACAAAGTATGGTTTCAAAAATCAGGGTCTCCAGAAATATGAAGACAATTATGAGTCCTGCAGCGAAGGCTCAGAGGAATGAAGCCATGGAAGAGAAGACAGGAATGGGAAGGCTGTAAGAACCAGAGGACCAGTGAATCTGCTGTGAGATTGTGTCTCCTAGGAATGACAGGGAAACTTTACCCACAATACCTCAACACCGTGACTGCATAAAATAAGACCCGAGTGAGGATGACAGTGGTAGACAAGCTAATGTGGAAAGAAGAGCTCTCACAGGACCCAATCAAAAGCCAAGAGCAGGAGAAATAGTTTTGTTTAGGGTGGAGGCCCCTCATTGGTTATCCAATACCCAATGGTCAACCCTGAAGTCATATGTATATATATATATATATACATATATATATATACATATATATGTGTGTGTATTATATATTACATATAATATATAATTTATATATATAATTTTATAATTTAGTGATATAGATATAGATACAGATATATCACTAAACAGGTTGGACAGGTTGTATTTATATATTTAGGCATACACAATAAAAAAAGCAATAACAGTTAAAAGAAAAAGTGCATATTTGAGTAGAAAGTTTGTGTGTGTGTGTATGTGTGTGTGTGTGTGTGTGTGTGTGTATGCATACAGGAATGTGCACGCACATGGGAGAGAGGTTAGAGGAAGAGGGGAAATGATATAATTATATTTTAATTTAAATTTAGATAACAATGTTTTAAGACAAAGAAGCATGAATACTTCAACATAATTATCACCCTAGACTGATTTGTTGAAGTTTAAAATAATAATGGACCCAGAGCCAGAGGCCGTATCTAACAAGGGCCTATGTTTGAAGGTCACAGAGATCAAAGCCCCCAAACCCGCTCACTGTGAGTGGAGACCGAGAAGAATCTGTGTATCAAGATGGGCCTGCGCAGATCAGAACTTAGCTGAGTCTTGCTCCTAGACTGCCCAACCGCTGGCTTGTTGGTTGCTTAATACATTAGTGGATGTGTTCCAGTTCCCAGCGGTTGGAGCTCCACATCACACAGTCCCTGTCCCATCTGGTGCTAATTGGCACCCTCGTTGGTAGTTTCCAATAGCAGAGCAGGAAAAATAAAAGGGACAGTCGTTCTATCCTTAGAAGCTGGGAGCCTAGTTCAGGCAGTGCTCGGTTTCAGATGAGCCGGTGGACTCCAACCTTGTATGTAAATCAGTTGTTTAGAACCAACCGGGAACAAATTTTTCCAATGAAAGGCAAGCTTGCCTGGTGGCTCATTTTCCAGGTCGGCCCAGGTCACAAGATTCTGTCAGGCCCACGAAGTGTTCAGGCCACGAAGATTTTTTCTCATCTCCTAACAGACCATCCTGGGTGAACGGAGTACTGTTGTTTAGAGTCAGAGGCTGGGCTGCGATCCTATGATCTGGGTGAACTAAGACAATTCCCAGGATTCATAGCGTCGGGTTTCTTTAACTGAGTAGGAATCCAGCGGGCAAGACGATCAGTTTTAGCTTTTTCCTCGTTACTGTTGATAGGACTAAAGATGGTACAAAGAGAACAGTTTGAAATACCTCGCCCCCAAGATAATAGAATCTGGGTTTCTCCTCTTGCCTTCTATGCTAGGACACCTCCTTGTGGTTTCTGCATGGGGAACAAGGGTTGGGAGTCAATGATGAAGGAAGCTAGATGGCTGAGTTGTACCAAGAGGGCTGGTACCTTAGCCTGAGACTTCTGCCTCCCTGGTCAGGCCCTGGGACATACTGCTTTTAGTTGTTCCTACGTCTTTCCCCTACAGATTGGTCTGTTGCTTTTCTGTCGGGTGTTTGCAAACAGCACCTTTGACTTCTTCCCCGTGTATTATTGAGGATCCCACGTCCTTCCTGCAGCCCCATAAGGAGTCTGATAGCTTGATTGCAGGTGAAAGCAGAGTTAAGGTTCGCCCCTTCCTGGCTTCTTCCTGGCTCCTTCCTTGTTTCATAAGATCGAGATGAAAACAAGGGTCCAGATGTATCCTGAATATATATTTAAATTGGAGAACAATTAAGTTCAAGGAGAAGCAAAGCCAGAGGATTTCACCTACGCCCTTGTGCTGGAGCTCTGGGGTAAACAGGCTTTAAGCTCTGCCAGGAGGATGGAGACGCTTCCCATAGTTACCTTACAAAGCATCCCTGATCTCTGACCACTTCCAGTTCCGCCTTCATCACCATGGTTCTGTTCTATCGCCAGTCTCTCCACTAGCACCCGTTTCCCTATAACCTTTCTGCCTGTTCAGTTTAATGTAATATTTATTATTAAATGGTTAGATCTTTGATGATGGTGTCTAAAGGGATGGCTCCACAGTTAAGAACACTTACTGCTCTCACAACGGACCTGGGTTCAATTCCCAGCACCTATATAGTGACTCACAACTGCCTGTAATTCCAGTCCAAGGGGATCTAATACCCACGGGCAACTACACACACACACACACACACACACACACACACACACACACACGGTCCATATAAAGTCATGCATATACTCACATATACTTTTAAAAAATAATAATTTAGAAAAGAAGTAGGATGCTAGCTGACAAGTTCTATTGTCAGGGAGCTGTTGTATGTGCAGCTGCCATCTACATGAGCCCCAGAAGAGAAGGCACGGGTCAGAGGTCAGGTATTAGGGGATGTAGGAGGGGAAAAAATGAATTTCACTGGGCCTGGGCCTGGGTAGAAGAAATGGAAGAGAACACCCTGAAGGTAGCACCATCTCTGCTAGGCCTCAAAGAGTACAAAAGAGGTATAGAGGGGGTGGAGCTTGGAAGACAAGGGAAGATACCCGTAATCAGATTCCAGGTTGATTATTACATATAATAAATAATCACAGGCCAACCCCCCAACAAATAAAGAGAATTTCCTAGATTTCTCTTGGAAAAGATGGCAAGCAGCATGTGAAAAATCTCTGGCAAGCACCTTGTTGGGGACGTAGCTCAGGGGCAGAGCACTTACCTAGCATGCATGAAGGCCAAGGCTCAATCTTCAGCACAGCCACAAAAGACTCCTGGAGGTTCAAGGAGATGGTTCAGTGTGTAAAAGATTTTCTCTACAAGTGTGAAGACCTGAGATCGAATCCCTCCAGCCCAGGTAGAAGCTAGACACAGCAGCTGATGCTTGTAGTGTCAACATTTCTCCAGCAAGATGGGAGGCAGAGACAGGAGAATCCCTGGGAACTCGTGGGCCAGGGAGACGGATGCACACAATGGTCAGCAAATGAGAGACCCTGCTCCCAACAATGTAAAAGGCAAGGACCAACATTTCTACTATTCACACATAGTCGCACAAATGAGCATGCGCATATGTGCACACACATAAGTAAAGCAAAACATAGAGACTTCCGTTCTTTTCTTTCTCTCCCTCTTTCTCTCCTCTCCCCACCCACCCACATTCTTTTCCTCTTTAGAAACTGGATCTAGAAAAGGCACTGAACTCCTGAGGAAGATGTCAAGACGCTAGTTCCTCATTGAGCACAGGAGCCCTGTAGTCAAAATGGCAGAGGGTCCCTGCAGTACCTCTCCACCAAACCCTCAGAGCAAAGGTTGCGGCCATGTGGTTCTACTTAATTAGAGCATAAACAGAGGCCATCCCATTCTAATTTAGAGGAAGAGAAAAACTGAGCTCTGGGGTTGTCAGGAACAGTGACTCACTTCTGAGCCTGCCCATGTGGACATGTACAAACTCACTGTCTTGTGTTGACTGGTCAAGGACACAGGCTGGTTTTGGGCTGAAGAACAAGAACCAGTAGACGGGGGTAGTCAGGACACAACAGATGAATAACGTGATAAATGACGCCTGTTCCGCTTTGGTCTGTTACACACATCAGTTACCATAGATGTGCTTCAAGCTCAGTATGCCCTTGGTGGAATTCTGGCCATCCAGTGGAGATTCCAAACACTTCACTTGGCTTTCTCCTCTCCTCCCTCCCCTGTTTTCCTTTCTCACTCTTGTCCCTGTTTCTGTTTGCATGCTTTCCTTTTCATCTCCCACCATGTTTTCTTCATCTATTCCTAAGAGAAAAACAAGAGATTGTGCAAACTTTTCTGTTATGAATTTAATTCTAATGCTGCTTCTAATTCTTAAGAAGTCATATTAAAAATAAATACAAGAGCTGACATTTCTAGACCAGCAGACGTGTGTGTGTGTGTGTGTGTGTGTGTGTGTTTGGCATGGTGGTGCACCCCTATTTATATATATTTGTGGAGGTCAGAGTTAGATACTTTGTTTGATAGTTTGTTTGTTTGTATTTGGTCTGCAAATGTCAAGCTAGCTGGCCTTCGATGTTCTGAGGGTCTCCTGTTTCTACCTCAGATCGTACCTCACTGTGTGTGCTACTGCACGTTGTTTTACTTGGGTCTGGAGATTTGAACTCAGATCTTTAAGCTTGTGACGTGCACATTTTAGCCACTGAGCCGTCTTACCTGCCTAATTGCTCCTTGCAACTCCCTCTGGGTTCTACTAACATGAAACATTCACCAGTCAGTATTTCATGCCCTCATAGATTGAAAGCCTTTGCTTATAGGATATCTTGCCCTGCATTTTAATATGGGAACCATTAAGTTGTATCTTACCACATCGGACACAGCACTTCTTAAATTGATGTGGTTGATACTCCACTACATATGACCCCTGCACACCTGCTATGCAGATTTGGCAGTTTTGCTCCTTGACCCTCTGGTTTGCAGGTTCCTACTAGTCTCTGCTAATGTTGAGCTAGGAACGGAGCCTTCTGTAAGGTCACTTTATTTCACTGCTGATACCTGCATCTACTACTATTCTGTAGTACTTCTTCCTGGTCGAGCATCTTACTCAAAACAGGAGCAAGGCATTGTAGGGGAAGAGCCCAGGCTTGGTGGCTTAATAAACCACATCTATATGGATACTACTCTTCTTCTGGACAATACTGCTAGAGGGGAGGGGGCCCATAGCAGAGCTGCTATTTCATGAAGCAGAAGAACTATTTTGGCACTTACTTAGAACTTCTCATGATGCCCCAGCGCGTGGGAGAAGCTGGGCAGGAGCCTCACCCTGGCTGTGCTGAGAATCATCTTTTTTAATCCCATGACTAAAGTTCTTTGACTGAGTCAACCTCATCGTTACCAGATCCTTTTGGTATGAGGAACAGTTTCCTCCAGAAACATCCTCAGTCTTCACGCAAACAATTCTGGGGGCTGACACTGTCCTTTAGCCTGATGTCCCTCGACACATCCGAATTTCTTTCAGTCTCAAGCAGGGGCCTTTATTGTAGTTGAATTAAAAAAATTGAGCAAAGTTTAAATTCTTGACTTTTTTTTTTTTATGTTTCAAGAGTGTGTCCTCTGCCACCGTACACATTTCTTCCTATGTGAGGGCCCAGTGCGACTTGACTGAGTGCTTTGACATGGCTCACTCTGATTACAGCCAGTGTCTGCTTCCCAGAGGCAGTGTTCTCAGCGGCAGATCCTGTGTTCTTTTGTTCTCCATAATGTCCTGAAAAATTCTGCTCATAAATTACAATTTTTGAATGAAGCAGAGATATCTAGGAGTGTTGCCAGTGCTTTGGATAAATTAATTAGAACTAAAGAAAATTAGAATTGTGAAAGATAGCGGAATGGGAAATATACTCCTTGGGCCACCATAACTCCATGAGTCTAGGACACGAAGATATGTCCCCTCCCAGGTTACCACAGTCTTATAGTGTTGTTTAAAGTCCACCAAGGGGTTTGGACTCCTTGCTTTACCTCTATCACTAGGTCATATTTTCGTGATTTAATACCCAGACAAACAATTTCAAAATATAATAATAATCCTAGGGAGGGAGCACGAGACATTGGAAAGACTGTAATTATACAGAATCTGGAAGGATTAGGACATTTGAGTTTGCTTAATGTTATGGTTAATTGCCGGTTAGTCAGAGAAGCATTCTTATTTCAACACTTTTGAATAATACTCACAAAATGCCCTCAGCAAAGTCTATGTAGTAAACAGAACGCAGACTCTCTTTGATGTCTGAGAGGTTTTTCTTACAGCCTTTTGGTCAATACTGCAAGCACAGGTTTTTCACATAAGTATTAGAAGGCAAGATGTCTCAGGGATCCAGCCATTGCCCGAACTGGCTTCTGTATTCTTTTGAGTAGTTTAGATACATCTTTCATCTCAGGTTAATGTTTTTTTGATTGCCTTTCTTTGAATATCCAACACTCTAAATTAAGTGTTGGGATACTTTTATGTCTGAAAACTGTATGTGTGAAATAGGAAC
Organism: Tokudaia tokunoshimensis; assembly: GCA_036184795.1. Lineage (NCBI taxonomy): Eukaryota > Metazoa > Chordata > Mammalia > Rodentia > Muridae > Tokudaia > Tokudaia tokunoshimensis. The sequence continues at coordinate 9,624,953 of BTHU01000013.1, read as the reverse complement.
TTTAGAGAAATGTTACTCCCAAATTATTCTCTTTGTTCAGCCAAAACTTTTCAGCATACCTACTTTCTACTTGTATTTTCGTAGCTTCCAATGAAATCCTTATACCCTAATAATTTAATAATTTAAGTCCCTGTAAGCATCTCCACTTAGACTAACAGAACATCTATGACGTAGAAAAGCACATATAGGGTAAAGAGCTTTTAGAATTTTCTAAAGTATTTTCTTCATGTTTCTTCAGTCTTTGATGCCCAAGGTATGCATTTTTAAATTGCAGGCTGGTACAACCACTCTGGAAAGCAGTCTGGCGGCTCCTCAGAAAACTGGGCATGACACTCCCGGAGGATCCGGCTATACCACTCCTGGGCATATACCCAGAGACTTTACCTGCATGCAATAAGGACACATGCTCCACTATATTCATAGCAGCCTTATTTATAATAGCCAGAAGCTGGAAAGAACCCAGATGTCCCTCAACGGAGGAATGGATTCAGAAGATGTGGTATATTTACACAATGGAATACTACTCTGCAATTAAAAACAATGAATTCACGAAATTCCTAGGCAAATGGTCAGAACTTGAAAATATCATCCTTAGTGAGGTAACCCAATCACAAAAGATCACACATGGTATGAAGTCACTGATAAGGGGATATTGACCCAGAATCTCAGAATACCCTAGACACAATCAGCATATCAATAGATTTCTAAAAAGATGGAAGGAGAGACCCCTGGTCCTGGAAAGACTGGATGTAGGGGAACGCCAGGACAGAGTAATGAGAGGGGGTTGAACGGAGAAAAGAGGGAGGGAAGGGGGCTTATGGGACCTTCGGGGAGGGAGGAAACGGGAAAGGGGAAGTGATTTGGAATGTAAATTAAAAAAATAAAATTAAATTAAATTAAAAAAAAAAAAATCATATTCTGTTTGTTTATAGGGCCCATATCATCCTAACTTCATAGCACTTAAGTTAGATTTTCATGGTGGACTGAATACGTGTATTTACTTATGATGTTGTAGAAACCTTTCAGAATGACTGGAAAAACTGAATATGTGCATCAGAAACTAACTCTCTTACCCTTTTTGTTTTATTTTTATTTTTTATTTTTAGTTTGGAAACAGGGTCTCACTTTAGCTGAGGCTAGCCTTGAACTCACTGTGAGGATGGGAGTGAACATGAACTCCCAATCCTTCTATCACAACTTCCTAAGTCCTAGGATTGTAAGTGTGTGCAACAACAATAATAACAACATCATCAACAGCAGCAGCAGCAGCAAAAAACAAAAACAGAAACAAAACAAATCAAAAACTGTCCAGGGCAGGCCAACTGGCAGCAAACAAAATTAAACAGGTAGAATTAATGTCAATTTGCGTTTGGCTAAATGTTGGCATCTTAATTGGCTTAAGTCCCTTGGTAGGCTTACCCTGTACTCTGTGTGGAGCTCTCAACTTCTACAACTTAACGAGCTTTTCTGATAGTCGCATGGGTTCTAGTAGAAGACAGAAAACCAAGAGCTTCAATGCACATGCCTGGTAGAGAGAAAAGATGTAAATTATATATGCAAAGCAGAGAAAAGGGCTTTATTATTCATGATTCCTTAAGCTCCAAAGTCTCAGAGAGATCCGCAGTGGTGCAAGGAATGCTGTGTACTCTCAAGCCAGCATCATAGCTGAGAGAATGAAATTACAAAGTTCCGATCTTTTATAGGTGGCTAATAAGTCCTGAAGAGTTTTGATGGAGTGAAGCATTCTCTTTAGTCTCTTGGACAAACAAACTTGTGTACTTCTCCAGAAGGCAGTATCTGTTTTTTCCAAGGTTGTTCGGTATACATACCAAGTAAGATGTATAGAAACAGGACATGCCCAAGTAGAACTTTCTCCCTACAATGACATAATTCTATAAGAATGTGCACATGGTGTTCATGTGCATATGTGTACATGTACATGTGTGTGTGTGTGTGTATTCACATGTTTGTGGGAAAACCTGTGTGTGCAGATACACATGGACATGGTGCTCTGTATGTGGAAGCCAGAGATTAACAATGAGTTTCTTCTTCCTCACTCTCTACCTTATACACTGAAGAAAGGTACCTCACTTGAACACAGAGATGTCTGATTTGGCTAGTCTTCCTAGCTGGCTAACTCCAGGGATCACAAGTCGGCTTCCACACCTTCTGGCTGTACGTGGATGCTGAAGTTCCGAACTCCAACTCTCATCCTTGTGGAGCACTTTCTCCACTGAGCTGTCTTCTAAGCTCCTCAGTAATAATTATTTAAAAACAAATTATTTGACTTTTAAGCAATTTAGACTCATAGTTTTTCTATAGTCTATAGTTTATGTGTTATTTCAAACATTGTTCAGGTTTCTGGTTCCAAGACTTCACTTTTTGTTCTTCTCAAGTCTCCAGTCTCCAAAACAATGTAAATTTGTTCCATACATCATGACTTCTGAAAATGATGGATCCCATCTGTGATGGAGGTCCTTTAGGATTGTAATGGAGCGGAGAATTTCTGTAGCCCTGTGATGTTCGACCAATCTTCCTTTATTTGTATTCTTTTATTATTGATGCAGACTCATTGTACATACTGGTGAGTTTCCTAAGGTCATTTTTATACAAATATATCATATAATTTGACTTTATTTCCCCTTCCCCTCCTCCTTCCATCCATACAATTATTATCTGCTCCCCAATCAGTCTCAATTCAGTTTTCATGCCCTGTAGGCATACATGTGATGTATCTGTGCAGTATCTGGATCAGCAAATGAGAAAAAAATGTGTATTTTTCTTTTTGAGTTTGAATAACTTCCCATGCTATGATGCTCCTCTCTTTTCCTGTTGCTCTGTCCATTCCTCACAGATGAGCTCACGTAGGTGTGAATACGCATACTGTGCTGACAGCTGCTTTAGACTCTTACCTAAGCAATTACGGCAGGACCTAGTACTGGATAATAATAAACAAATGTTACTAACCTTTAGATTTACTCCAGGAAAGTTTGTGTCACTATTTTAGAATTCAGTTTTTCTACTCTGCATGGTGTGTGTGTGTGTGTGTGTGTGTGTGTGTGTGTGGTGTATCATGTGGTGTGGGCATGCGCTTATATAGGTATGTGTACATACTGGGGTCATAGCAGACCTGTGGAGTCTCTTCCTCCATTCTTCTCTGCCTTATTGTGTTGGGAGAGGGTCTCTCAAAGAACTGGAAGCTCAGTATTTCTGCTAGGCTGGTTGGCTGAGAAACTTTTAAGATGTGTTCATCTCTGCCCTTCCATGCTGGTGTTATAGGCATATGTGACCATGCCTGGCTTTTTACATATTGTTGAAGATCTGAACTCAGTTCTTCATACTTTCACAGCAAATTCTCTTACCCACTGAGACATCTACCAAGCTCCTTCTATCTCTTATATAAAGTAAATTAATTTACTATAAAAACGCTGTAATACTACAGCTTCCTACATTTCATGTGGAATGGACATTGTGATTACATCATTTTTCTTTTATGCTTGATTGGCTTATGATGTGTGTGTGTGTATGTGTGTACTTGTGTGTGTGTGTGTGTGTGTGCATGGTCCTAAGAACAATGGCATATAGCCTCGGTATATTGTATCCTGTACCATCTAGGCTTGTGTAAATACACAGAACAAAATGGGACTGCCCTGATGATGTCACTCAAGCTTAATGACATCATCACAGGTCCCAACACAGTACAGAGTGGGTAGGCCTTGATGTATGCATTGTAAGGGGAATCACACAATCCTTAGTATTTGCCTTGTGTTTTCACACAGAAGAGGCAGTGGCCTGCTGCTCTTGGCTTCCCTACTCCTGCAGGGGAAGCAGGCCGGGATCCCTCCTGCAGTTTCATGCTGGCATATAGATTCTTATGCAGGAAGAGACCAAAGGCAATGAGTCCACACGCCAGAGGAGATCCTCTTGGCTGGGCAGTTATTTCTTAAATATAAATGGACAATTAGGCATTGCTAAGTATATAAAAAAAGGGGCATAAAGTAGCATGATTATTTTCTTAAACAGAGAAATCAGAAAGCATATTTGTAGAGGATCCAGGAATGAAGTTAGAAAACAAACACCTATAAAAATAGAATCTAATTTAAGTAATTTGAAATTGTATTTTACGTACAAATCAAGTGTAAGTTGTTGCTATCATCATTTATTAATTATCATCATCATTATTATTATTTTATTATGTCAAAGAATAAGAAAGAACTCTGCATCAGGCTTTTTATATAGGTTCTGGGGATTGAACTAGGGTCATCAGCCTTGGCAGCAATCACTTTTACCAGCTCAGTCATCTCCTCAGCCCCTTTATGCCCCACCCCCTTTAAAAATAGATCTCCCCATGTAGCCCAAGTATCCTCTAACTCTCTCTGCAACCCAGACTAGCTTTGAACTCTTCTTATACTTTCTTTTTTTTTTTTTGGTTTTTCGAGACAGGGTTTCTCTGTATAGCCCTGGCTGTTCTGGAACTCACTTTGTAGACCAGGCTGGCCTTGAACTCAGAAATCCTCCTGCCTCCGCCTCCCAAGTGCTGGGATTAAAGGAGTGCGCCACCACCGCCTGGCTAGCTTTGAACTCTTGAGCATCCTGCTTCAGTCTTCAGAGCCCTGGGAGTCTCATCAGTCCCAAATCCTCACCGAATTTTAAGATTCACAATAAAAAACACTATTAAGGACATGTGGTATTGGTGTAGAGCTAGACAAAGAGAAAAATGGGAGAGAGTTGAGTCCAGAAAGTTCCACATGAATGCAGGGAATAGACTCACCACAGAGCTGGTGATGGAATTCACCAGAAAGAGTGATCAGTAGAAGATGCAGATGCAATGGACTAATAGTACATGATAAAATGAACCTACGCTACTTACAGTGAGCTCACATCATTGCTCAGAAATCGACTTGTGCTAGATGGTAAACCTAAATATGAAATACTAAAAAAACAAAAACAAGAACAAAAAAAAACCAATCCCCCCAAAAACCAAAGCTTTTAAATTAAAAGAAAGCAATGATTGTATTCATAAACAAATATAGGGAAAGATTTCTTTCTCTGATTTTAAATCATATTTACTTTTGTGGTACTGGGAATTGAACCTGGAACCACAATCATGCTAGTCACACAGCTACCACTTAGTTACACAGTTTAGTCCCCACATTTTTTCAATAGGCATTAATCACAGATTAAGAGACTCAGAACGTGGCTATCTGTAAACCTAAAAAACTTTTCTACATAATAATTGCCTTAAAAGAGGACAAACAAGCCACAGAATGCAGTAAAGATCACTCATTTCATTTAATCACTCCTAAAATATAATGGGAAAATACATGTAAGGCAATTTTCAGTGCATAAAACATCATATAAAATGTTTCTAAAAGAGGCTATCCAAAGTTCCATGCACACGTGAAAAATGGCTGACCATCATTACTCATCGGAAAAATGCAAATTGAAGCCATAATAAAGCACCACATACACCCACTAGGATGGCTTGACTTCAGAAACACACTTTGGTGAGGCTGTGAAACAACGTGGATTCTCACACAGGAGGGTGCACAGTGGTGCAGTCAACACGAGGAAAAGTGACAGTTTGTTATAAATTCAAACACGATGGCCCAACAGTTCCATCTTGGCATTCCTAAAGGATGTCAGCAAAAATGAACAGACATGCACAAGATGCTCAGTCTTCCTCTTTGAATAACTTCCAATGGAAACCACCCAGATGTCCACCAACAGGGGATCTCAAAAAGAAGTTGTGGAACATAGAATATCCTATAGCAGTTTTAAGAATAATGAAAAATGATGTTGTAAATCATAGCCTCAGACATCATATTGAGTGAAAGAAACCAAACAAACCAAAGAGCACAGACTGGGTGGCCCCACCCACAGAAAGGTTTGCTGTGTGGCCCCACTTACAGGAAAGTTTGTTACAGAAGGAACTGGCCAACTTCTTTATGTGTGTGAGGGGTGAGGGATTGATGCAGTGGGTGGTTTTTGCCTCTATCTGGTGATGGCTTTGTGAGTGTTCTACATAGCAACAAAATAGAAGAACACCAGGAAGCCATTTTATCTGGTCCCAAACTCAACTAAATGTACCACTGTGTATTACTCGATACATACAGATTATACCAACCTATATTTACTATGCTAGAAATTGTAGTTATATAATTTGGAAACATGTATTTATTCATTTTGAAATAATAGTGCATATCATATATTTATGAAAAAATGAGATGGAGAAAGTGATGAGAGGGATTATTTTCTAAGATGTCAACAAGTTTTGAAAATATTCAAATAAAAGATTTTCTTTTATTATAAATTCAAAATCAACAATAAAACCCAAAGAAGCTATTGAGTACTTAAGATAGATTTTCCATAAAATATGGAAAGGGACAACAGCCAAATTCATATTCTTATAAGTTATGGTATGTTACTAGAAAATTGTACAAGGATTCTTCAAGTTTCTAAATTTGCCCAAGTGCTGAGCTGGGATGTAACTGAGAGGTAGAGCCTGTGTCAAGAATGTAGAAGGATCTGGTTTGAGCCTTGGTCTACACCACACTACAAAAACAACAAACAATAAATCAAGCATGAAATGAAATGAAATGAAATAAACCTGTGTGTCAATAGACACGAAAAAAAAAGGCAAGAAAGTTTGCCAGCAAGTAGAGGACAGCTGTGCTTGCAGGTGGAGAGGAAAGACAGCTGTGCCTGCAGGTGGAGAAGGACAGCTGTGCCTGCAGGTGAGAAGTGCAGCTGTGCCTGCAGGTGGAGAGGACAGCTGTGCCTGCAGGTGGAGAGGACAGCTGTGCCTGCAGGTGGAGAGGACAGCTGTGCCTGAAGGTGGAGAAGGACAGCTGTGCCTGCAGGTGGAGAAGGACAGCTGTGCCTGCAGGTGGAGAAGGACAGCTGTGCCTGCAGGTGGAGAAGTGCAGCTGTGCCTGCAGGTGGAGAAGACAGCTGTGCCTGCAGGTGAGAAGTGCAGCTGTGCCTGCAGGTGGAGAGGACAGCTGTGCCTGCAGGTGGAGAGGACAGCTGTGCCTGCAGGTGAGAAGTGCAGCTGTGCCTGCAGGTGGAGAAGGACAGCTGTGCCTGCAGGTGGAGAGGACAGCTGTGCCTGCAGGTGGAGAGGACAGCTGTGCCTGCAGGTGGAGAGGGCAGCTGTGCCTGCAGGTGAGAAGTGCAGCTGTGCCTGCAGGTGGAGAAGGACAGCTGTGCCTGCAGGTGGAGAGGACAGCTGTGCCTGCAGGTGGAGAGGACAGCTGTGCCTGCAGGTGGAGAGGGCAGCTGTGCCTGCAGGTGGAGAGGACAGCTGTGCCTGCAGGTGGAGAGGACAGCTGTGCCTGCAGGTGGAGAGGGCAGCTGTGCCTGCAGGTGGAGAAGTGCAGCTGTGCCTGCAGGTGGAGAGGACAGCTGTGCCTGCAGGTGGAGAAGTGCAGCTGTGCCTGCAGGTGGAGAGGACAGCTGTGCCTACAGGTGGAGAGGGCAGCTGTGCCTGCAGGTGGAGAGGACATCTGTGCCTGCAGGTGGAGAGGACAGCTGTGCCTGCAGGTGGAGAGGACAGCTGTGCCTGCAGGTGGAGAAGTGCAGCTGTGCCTGCAGGTGGAGAGGACAGCTGTGCCTGCAGGTGGAGAGGACAGCTGTGCCTGCAGGTGGAGAAGTGCAGCTGTGCCTGCAGGTGGAGAGGACAGCTGTGCCTGCAGGTGGAGAAGGACAGCTGTGCCTGCAGGTGGAGAAGTGCAGCTGTGCCTGCAGGTGGAGAGGACAGCTGTGCCTGCAGGTGGAGAAGTGCAGCTGTGCCTGCAGGTGGAGAAGGACAGCTGTGCCTGCAGGTGGAGAGGACAGCTGTGCCTGCAGGTGGAGAAGGACAGCTGTGCCTGCAGGTGGAGAGGACAGCTGTGCTTGCAGGTGGAGAAGGACAGCTGTGCCTGCAGGTGGAGAGGACAGCTGTGCCTGCAGGTGGAGAGGACAGCTGTGCCTGCAGGTGGAGAGGACAGCTATGCCTGCAGGTGGAGAGGACAGCTGTGCCTGCAGGTGGAGAAGGACAGCTGTGCCTGCAGGTGGAGAGGGCAGCTGTGCCTGCAGGTGGAGAGGACAGCTGTGCCTGCAGGTGGAGAGGACAGCTGTGCCTGCAGGTGGAGAGGGCAGCTGTGCCTGCAGGTGGAGAAGTGCAGCTGTGCCTGCAGGTGGAGAGGACAGCTGTGCCTGCAGGTGGAGAGGACAGCTGTGCCTGCAGGTGGAGAGGGCAGCTGTGCCTGCAGGTGGAGAAGTGCAGCTGTGCCTGCAGGTGGAGAGGACAGCTGTGCCTACAGGTGGAGAGGGCAGCTGTGCCTGCAGGTGGAGAAGTGCAGCTGTGCCTGCAGGTGGAGAGGACAGCTGTGCCTGCACGTGGAGAAGTGCAGCTGTGCCTGCAGGTGGAGAGGACTGCTGTGCCTGCAGGTGGAGAGGACAACTGTGCCTGCAGGTGGAGAAGGACAGCTGTGCCTGCAGGTGGAGAAGTGCAGCTGTGCCTGCAGGTGGAGAAGGACAGCTGTGCCTGCAGGTGGAGAGGACAGCTGTGCCTGCAGGTGGAGAAGGACAGCTGTGCCTGCAGGTGGAGAGGACAGCTGTGCCTGCAGGTGGAGAGGGCAGCTGTGCCTGCAGGTGGAGAGGACAGCTGTGTCTGCAGGTGGAGAAGTGCAGCTGTGCCTGCAGGTGGAGAGGCCTGCAGGTGGAGAGGAAAGACAGCTGTGCCTGCAGGTGGAGAGGACAGCTGTGCCATTTGGAGGAGAAGAGCAGCTCAGTGGTTAGAACACTTACATAGTTTGTATAACCCTTCAGTTATGCTCCCTAGTGAAACTGAAGAAAGATAAATGCACAGTTGTACACATAAATGAATGGTTGAATAAATAGAAAAGCAGTTGTGTAAAGACATGTGAGTTATAGAGTTTAAAACCAGAAGGGTAGACAACAAAAGGTTTTCAAAGTATAGCCTCCCTATGAGAACTCAGCGTGTGACTCGTAAGGACAGAGGAGAAGGGCAAAGACATTGACTACATAAAGGCATTCTATGAAGCTGACTTTCTAGACATAACAAGCCAAGGATCCAGGAGACACTCATTAGAGACACCCGTGCAAACAGGGCTAAGAGAAATTCTTTCCTGGAGTTGCTGGGTTTGGTGAGAGCTGTCTGTCACTGTGCCCACTGTAAGACCCTCTGTAGCACATATCCTGGGACCTTTGTAACTATGTGTTCTTGCCCAAACTTTTCAAAACGCAATGGCTTCATGCTATGAGTATCCCCTCCAAGTACCCACTTACCGTTGTTTCCTTAGGAACAGGAACTTGGTTCTTAGGATCCATCCTTAGGCCTCATCATCCAGTGCATGGATGCACACCAAGCAGGTGTCCTAAATCAGATCCACACATCTTGGGCTGGGGGTTGGGCAGAGATGCTTCCTGCCTCCTCGATGGATGCACTTGAAGAAACTATGTACAGGCTGAGTGTGATGTGGGTCCCACAATGCTCTCAATGATTCTGACAGCTACATTGTGATCAGAAGGTCTCAGAGAAGAAAAACTGTAGAACCTGTTAGAAGAAAGGGGTAACTGCTTCCCCCCCTACTCTTGAGAGCAGTTTTAAAGCCTCATCTATGACGTGTTCTGCCATGTGCCTGTTTAAGTTACTTGGGCCATTAAACATTATTTTAAAAGCTAGCACAAGTCAGGTTTGCATTCCTAACAACCAAAAGGTTTCTAAGATAAGACAAAACACATTGAGAACATTTATCAAACAAATAACACTATAGAGGATTTGCTCAGATTTCATGGGCTTCTTAACAAACATCTTCACAGATATCCCCTTAATGTTTACGGCCCCCTTGTAAGGGAGTTTATTGTTACCATGTGTTATACAGAAAATTGAACAAAATGGTTAAATGACGTGCTCAAAGTCCCCTGGTTATAAATGATCCATTCTCTTGCTTTTAACAATTGTGTGGTTACTAAAGCCTGACATTGCAGGTGTAGATCAAAGAGCTGGTAGAATATTCTAGAAATAGCATCTCCCATATGTGGAGCTTTAATAAGGGCAGAGGTGGCCTGGCATTTCAGTGGAGAAAAGAGGGATTATTCAATAAAAGGAGCTGGAAAAATTGGTTGTCTATTTGGAAAAAAATGAATCTGGATCCCACCCTTACACCATACCCAAAATCAACTCCAGATGGATTAGGTACTTAAATGTCAGAGGCAAACTTTAAAACACTGAGGAGAAAAATATAGGTGGGTATCTTTCCGAAGCAGGGGAGGGAAGGGATTTGTTAAACAGGCACGAAATGTACAAGCCATAAAAGAAAAGATCTGTGATGCTGATTTTGTTAAAGCTAAAAAATTCTGTATAAAACGAGTCCTCAAAGAAGGAGGAAAGAGCCATTTGCTATATAAAACTGACAAAGGGTTACTACCAACAATATGTGAAGAATTTTATAAAATGCTGAGAAAACATTATGCAGCATAGACAAAGAGGAAAAGAGAGAGAGAAGACAGAGGAGAGGGAGAGAGATAGATGATAGGAAGAAGATAGGTAGAAAACATACGGATGATAGGTGACAGACCAACAGACAGACAGACAGACAGACAGACTGACAGACAGATGACATTCAGAGAACCATGCAGACAGAGTGATGATATTCAGAGAACTGTGCACAGTCACATGAATATCCTGCTTTGGCAGAACATTCTTGGATATCATTTTATATTCAATTTCTTAACAAGAGTTAAAAGTTTAAATTACACCTAAAGCAGGAGCATTTCCACCAAAGAGTCTTCATATACTGCTGATATAAACTGGCGAGCCATGTGGGAAACAACTTGATATAATCTTTTAAATAACACACCCTGTAGTCTGACAATTTCCTAGACGTACAGACAAAAGGAAATTTGCAATTTGGGGTACTCCAAGGTACATTTAAAAAGGTTCACATCAGGTTCCAGGGAGATAGGTCAGTCTGTAAAGTGTTCACTTTGCAAACACAAGGACCTGAGTTTAATCTCTAGAACCCACATTTGAAACACCTGTGTGGTGGCGTGTGCTTGAGATCCCAGTGCTGGGGACTTGGACAAGCAAACCCTGGGGATTGCTGTCTGGGCATCCTGCCCTACTTGGCAAGTTCCAGACCAGGGATGACCCAATTAACAGGATGAGCATCTCCTTAGGAATAACATCAAGAGATTGTCTTCTGGCCCCTTAACATACACCCACACGTGTGCACTTGTACACTCTGAAACACACACACACACTCACATACACACATGCACTCACTGTGTTTATAATAGCACTTCATTACAACAACAGGTAGCAATATCTCTCAACAGGAAAATAGATACAGAATTGTACATGCAGGGGTATATTATCACTGCATAATGAATCATAACTATATATAATAACATGGCTCTGAATGGCAGGAAATTCTGAGATGAACATCACATGATGTTTTTAGTGACATCCAGAGCCTGCTAAAGTGGCACAGTGATGGTTGTAATTGCAGGTGTCCACATGAACTTATTTTTAAAACCAGAAAGAAAAGGATACAGTGCAAAATTCAGCCTGTGTGGATCACACAGTGGTAATGAGATGGGAGAGACACGTGTGTGTGTGTGTGTGTGTGTGTGTCTGCTTCACCTTGGTTCTGATTCTTGGACTGGGTGTGGCTTTTATTAGCGACAGGAGTGAACAAAAAGGAGTTAGTCAAAGAAAGAAAGCCATGCACGGCCGACATTGATGGATTATCAAAAATCTCGTGTTCTCCTCTTTACAGTGGAACTGAGAACAGTACATTCATCTTGGGGTGCAGGAAGAATTAAAACGTAAAACACATCTGGCATGTAGCAAGTTTAATATGCGTGCTTGCGAAAGGTGCAGTTGGGGAAGGGCTAATAAAGGAAAAAGAGATAAAAACGGTGAATAAGATGGTTTTATACTCGAAGTCCATTGCTAAGTCATTAGCTCAGGGTTGAAAGGCATCCAAACATGTAGATGAGGGTGGACCTAATCAGGGAAAATACTCCAGGACATAAGATTTGGAAGAATTAGAAAAAAATAAGTGTAATAATATTGTTAAGTTATAAATATTCCACCAGATCGCTTGGCTGGTTAAGGGGGGAAGGTTCCAATGTCTATTTTCAGAGTAGGTCTCAGGTGCCATGATAATAGGAGGTGACATTTGTTGGATTTTCCTCCCTCGAGTTGTGGAAGAATCCTATAAACGCCTCTATAAATAAACCAGCGGAGGCCGGAAGGTTTCCTGTAACTTCAAGTCTCCAGCCGGTAACCTCTGTGGATTGTATGAGTGGCGGTTGAATCAGCTGTGGGGCAGCTTTGGCCCCCAGTGTGGTGGCACTGCCATGAGGGTCTAGGATTCTTCCCCTACCAGTCTCTAGTCCCAGCAATTGAAGAGCCAATAACCACAGAGCATGCCACAGAAACCTTAGAGTCCCAGAGCCTCTGATGGAAGCTCAAACTCCTGTCAAAGGAAGGCCATCTTGTCACTAAAATAGAAGAATGTCAGCCGAACACACCAGACTCAGTTGTCCACACCTGGGCGGGGACCAGGTCACAAAGCCCTTCAATGGGGGCAATTATAGTAACAGTACTTTCAAAAGCCACAATGAGACACACAATGGCCCGAGCTGTGCTTCCCTGAATGTAGACTGGGAGGGAGTAGGTGTGTGGTCGTGGGTACATTGATTTCTTCATGGAGTCTGGACCTCTTACCGAAGCAGAATACCATATTACCTTTGTTCTCTGGGTTCCCAAGTTGTTGATAATCATTTCCATCCTCACTATTTTCTCCCAGTCTAAAAGCATCCTGGCTGCCTTTGAGGAAGATGAAGGATGAGAAGGACTTAGGTCAGAGTGGCATCTCTTTATCCATCCGTAGTAGTTTATTTGATTACTTATATGACTCCTCCTCTTTGGCAGATCACAACACCTTAAAAACCACCACCAACAGAAACCTATTTTAAATCTATATCCCACAAAATAAATAAAGGTTCCAATAATTAAAAAATAAAACACCAGAGTGATTTTTAATTTCATATCTTTTCTTCCCAAGATTAGTTTCTTTTTTGTTTATTTTTCTCCAATTTGAATAGACATGGACTTGGAAGGCTCCTTTGATTGGTCGATGGACTGGATGACGCCTGTCAAGTCTTAGGCTTCACTCTCTCCAGTCTCCTTTGATCCAGGAATAGTCTCTTCCTTCTGTGCCTTGTCCAGTGACCCAATTTTGTGGAAAGACCAACTAATGGTTACAAATGGAAACTTGTTATTAAAATTTTTAAAAATCACAGTATAGAGAAAGGTCTTCCCAAGAACCAAAAATAGAGTAGAGTATGAGTCAGGGAGTCACTTCCAATGGGCGCACACAGCTCAGGTCCTTCTCCTAACATTCTCATGATTAGTTCTTCTCTTCAAAAAGTGGTCCAAAATACCAGCTGTGATTGTGTAAGAACCCTGTTTCCTGTTAGACATTTCATACTCATTTGTTCTGGGTTCTGAGTGAGCAAAATTTAGTTTACACACTGTTCAATCACAGGTTAAAATAAAAACAACCCAAGAAGAGCAATAGCCCAGTTTACTTTCTATTAATTTTGCCACTCTAGTTGTTGGGGAGTGGGATAACACAGGGACTGAGGTGATGTGCCGTGAGTCTCTGACTTGCATCATCAAAGGGTAATTTATCATGTAGTATATAGGGAATATACTTATGGGGCCTGTGAGGACAGTGACTTTTCTAGGTAAGACTTCAGCTTTTTCTCTTCAGGAGATAAAAGGCCACACAGCTAGTGAGATGACCTCAGACAAACTCGGAGAATTTCCAAACAGAAGACCTTGTTACAGACAGAATTTCAATCAGTTTTTGCTTTTATTTTTCCCTTCTATGATGAGCAAGGATAGGGGTTGATTCAAGAATGCTTATATGAATGTGGGACAAGAAGACAACGTTAGTGCTTTTGGTGGCTGGAGAAAGACTGAGACTTGCCTTTTCTGAATCAGACATGTAACCCTACCTTGGCCCATTTGGGCACATGGAAGAAATGGGAAGCTAGGTCAACATGGTTGCTGTGTAGACTTGTAATGTCAAGGGGTTTGGGTTCGCATCTATGAAATTGAAGCAGGGAGGGGCAGATCACCTTGCTAGGTAAGAGCAATATTATACTGAATACTTTAGGGTGTCCAAGGAGTAGTGGGATTTTATTCCTTTATTTCGTGTGTGTGTGTGTGTGTGTGTGTGTGTGTGTCTTGTATGCACATACATATAGATGAACATGTGTATGTGTGCATGTGAATGTTGAAACTAGAAGTCAATGTTCGTATCTTTCCCAATTACTCTTCATTTGCTTTGTTGAGACAGGATCTCTCACTGAATCTGAGGCTCAGAGATTGGCTGGACAGAGAACCTGATGTTCTTTCTGTCTCTAGCTACCCTGCACTAGGATGGCAGGTCTCTACTGCTGCCGACAACTTTTACAATGGATGCCAGGCATCCAGACTCAGGCCTTCATGCCTGTGAGGCAAACATTTTACTTACTAATAAAATCATATCCATAATCCATGTTATTTTTTAATCTTATGTTTCTCAATAAACCATGGTCAAATCATATCTTATTATCTACAGGAAGATCAGTGGCAACAAAGTAGTAACAATTATATTTTATTATACCCAGTTTTTGTCAGAATTATTAATATGACTTAGGGTATATTAATCAGTTATAAAAATAGAGATTAAATGGGTGTGTTTAACATTACTAACCCTTAACATTTGTAACCTTTAAATCCTCGTGTGCTAGTATCACGTAGTCTTGTCTTAGTCATAGAAATTTAAAGCTGTGTGGTATCTTACAAATAGAGAATTATCTCCAAATATGTGCTAAGTAGCTAAGTAAAGGGTAGTTACAAGAGAGGCCAAGAGAGAGGGTCACAAATTCAAGGAATGACTGCAACAGAACAGTTCAGGAACAGCCAGGGCAACTTGTGAGACCCTGGCAAAAAGTAAGACAAAAAAGATTAGGGACATAGCTCAGAGGCACAGAATGAGTAGTTAACATGCTAACGCCCTAAGTTCAGTGCATACGCGCATGCACACGTGCGTACACACACACACTCACACACACACACACACATATATTAGACTTTTGAAAGTGGCCATAAAATGTCTGATACACAGGAGAGGAAAAATGGGAAGAAAAGAATACTGCCTCACAAATAATCTTGATTATTAGTTATTAAAACTTTTCTGCTTGTATGATTTTCCCAACACCAATTCCCGGTGAAATTGGACAGCATTATTTAACCACACCTCTCAGAGGTCCACGGAGCTGTCTTTCCAACTGACGGGAGAAATGCCTTTCCCAGCTGGTCGATACTGAGTTCTTTAAATTCCTTCCTAAAAGAAGAAACTGACCAGGATGTAGGATTTCTGACCTATAGATTGCTCACTCTCTGAGTAACTCTTTGAAGTTGAGTGATAAAATCCATCATTTGTCACAAAACTTTCCTGTAGTCATGAGGCCAGACATCCCAGGGTCCTTCTAAAATTACCATGCAGGCACTCAGTGGGAGACATGAGCACAGCTGTGGTTGCCTTTATGACACAGAGATCCTGCCTTCTGAATAAATGGACAGTCAGGAAGACAGGAGTCATTGAGCCCTGGTTGAGTGAATTCACATTGAGTCAATCTAACCCACAGCCTTCAGACTAAGGGTCACCTGCATCTGAGGCACATGCTTCTCTCCTGAGATGTGCTGTCATTAGCCCTACTGACTTGAAGAAACAGCCTGTATATTGTTTTATTTAAAATTGAGTGACCTGGTCACACTGGGGAACCTGGTAGAGGTGGGGTTTCTTGACTGTGGCATCAGAGGCTGAGATGAATGGACTTTTTCGAATATTGATATCTGGGCTACAGATATGGCTTGGCAGAAGGGTACCAGTCTAGCACTGTCCAAACAGGATAAACTAAAGGCTTATTCTTTTCTTTGTAACCATATATGTAAGATTTATGGCAACGCAGATCTAATTCAATCCAATTCAGATTTGAAGCATTTATTTGCTTGTGTCCAGTTAGACTGTGGCAAAATCTTCAGTAAGAAAAGCACTTGCTGCCTAGAAACCTCAGAGGAAGGGACTACTTCTACCACCCCACTGCATAGCCAGACAGGGTCTCTGCTGTCCCTTTTAGTGTCAGTTTTAATGGATTCTCCCATCTCAGCCTCCTATCTCAACAGAGGGGATTATAAATGGGCGCTACTGTGTATGACTTATGTGAGTTCCTGGGATCTGAACTCAGGTCCTTGTCTCTCTGTCCCTCTTCCTCTGTCTCCCCTCTGCCCCTGTCCTAGGTGGCAGCTGCAAGGTGTTCATTATTATCAATTCTGTCTGACCCTTTATTCTGACTTTTGTGAAAACTGGATCTTACGTTTTGGTGATCTGAACTTACTATTCATCTAGTCCAAAAGAGCTTGATTGTTGGTAACCAGCATTCATAAAAGCATAGAAGACCAGCTCCCCACCAAGTGTCTGCTCAAGTAGTTATCTGTGGGGACAATCCTCCACAGGATGAGACCTCATCTCATTTCATCTATGGTTTTTAAAATCTTGTGTTCATGGAGTAGGTGCACTTGCATGTGTCTGTGTGTGTGTGTATGTGTGTGTGTGTGTGTGTGTGTGTGTGTGTGTGTGTGGAAGTTACAATGGTAACACCAGTTGGTTTAACTTGCATCCTATAATCTTCCTTGAAGTCAATTAATGAAGCCTTGAAATAGAACAGTCTAGAACAACATGAGTCAAGTACTCAGATAGTGGGGTAGCAGAAGAATTTTACTGCAATACATATCTAGAAAGGCTCACCCAGCTATTCCTTCCCACATCAGTTCACTTAAATTAGACAAATGTGTACTAAATACACACTAACCCCTCACCTAGGAATGTCCACATCGTTCTGACCTTTATCATATGACTTCTATGAAACTTATAAAAGAACCAAAGGTGACTCATTTCCTCAAAAAAGTCTAGTGACAAAGCAGAGCATCAATAAATACTATAGGTCGACTTCCTCCCACAAGGGAGGAATACCAGAAACGTTCACGGCTAGCGGGTCCGGGTTCACATCACAGAGGCAGAGGTTATAAGTGAGGGTATACGTGTGTGTGTGCGTATGTGTGTGTGTGTGTGGCGGGCATTGTGCAAAGGTATATGGGTATGAAAGAGGGACAATCCAGTATTCCTGGTGGCCACAGAGCATCTGGCAAAAGCCCTTTTTGAGGGTCTCATGCTTGTCAAGTGGGTAGGTCAAAAGAGCAGGACTTGGTGAGGAACACAGAGTAAGACAAGCCAGGGGAGTTTGTGGTGAGTTTAAAGGTCCAGTAGTCTTGGGGAGGCGGGAACAAAGAGAAGCAAGCCTGAAGTTGATACGATGAAGGATCTTACACGTCAGGCAGGCCAGGAGAAGCCTGAGACCATTTATTAGTGCTACCAGGGGATGAACATTCTGCCTCAAAAAGAATTAAAAGTGTAAAGTTTCTAAGTTCTAAGCTCCCACCTGCCACTGAAGACATGGTGACTGTAGAAATGGCTCAGGAATTCTTCCTTTTCCTGTGAGGCTGGTCAGCTCTCACCCAGCTTCCTGTGGAGACTTCTTTTTCTCACCGCATCCAAGCTTCACAGAAGCAGGTTGGAAAGCCAAGTCAAATTTAGATTGATCCGGGATAGGACCCCATCATTCCACTGTAAGGGTCAACAAAGTCCACGACTGGGGAAGGAGTGGGCATATTTCAGGTAGGAGGACTGCGTTCTGGGCTCAGAAGCTTTAGTTACACACAAAATATGCTAGTCGTGGGATTCAAACAGCCACTGCAGCAACAAAGCAACCTGAACAATAAACACACTGAGATCTCTGCTTCTTGATTATTCACACACACATCAGAGCCAAGATCTGCCTCCAGGACTTAAGTGGACGCTTACTCTCCAGTCTTAGGTTTATCCAGGGAAGCTCAAGGGTTCCAAAAGCCTTTTATAAGACTTACAAGAATAAACAGTGTTTGAAATATATGTTCTCAAAGGTCAAGCCTTTGACTCAAATCTGAGGATTCAAAGAGTTCCTCGCTCAATTCTCTGTGCTCCCCAACTTCATACAAATCCTTTATTTCGGTGTGTGAAATGTGCATAAGTTGTGTTTTCTTATCTGTACTTTTGCTGGAGTTCATGGGAAGACAGACAATTGTGTGTAAAAACAAGCAACTCCAGCTTCTTCCTTCCCAGTGTTTACAGACTAAGACTTGCAGAGACTGCCTACAAACTGCTAACTCCTCCCTTCTGGGCCGTCCACAATAAACACACTGAGGTTCTGCATTGTTGTGGTAGTCAGTGTGGATCCATTCCAGTGCTCACAGCCAGAATGACAACAGATTTTCAGTACATGTTTCTGTGTGACTGTCCTTTCTTCATTCCCCAACTGCCTCAACTCAGGTCACAGCACGAGCAGCAAAGGCAACTTTCCTTTGAAGGATTCAGCTCTGTTTAGTAGGCTAACACACAGTATATGACATAGTATTTCTGCCCTGCTTAGGACTCACACTGAGTGAGGCCCAGTTTCCGTTCTTAAGGAGTCTGTTATCTACTATGTGGATGAAAAATAGGCAGACCTACAAGGAAGCACACATCTGTTTACAGCACAGTCTTGGGAAAAGGTAGGAATAGTCCACTGTTGTGGGATATCTTGTATCTGGGTCACTGTTGTCTAAGTGACCTTAGACTGACCTGGTTCTTTTCCTTAATTGATGCTCTCAAGAATTATATAGAATGTACTAGAGATGTGCTGCTTGGAGAAGAGAAGGGACTGGTCAGAACAATCTGTGAGCACTTTGTTTCTCTATAGAAATGGTGTGTCCTTCATTGTGTTAGTTCAATGGGTTATGTTACACTTGGGGTACACACTGGAATTAGGGCACTGTTGTTCATGGGCCCCCAGCTGTGGAGATAGGGGGGTATTCATGGATGAGACTTCATCTACAGCAAACTGCTTTCCTGAGCCTCAGGGTACTCTATTATCAGTGATGGTAACTTCTGTTGACCCTTGCAGTTTAGTTGTAAATAATAATAAGCTCACATTGCTGTTATCTGATCCAAAGCAGGAAAGGTGCCACATGAGATGTGGCAGGCCAAAGGAACCAGGGCACAGTAATCTTGATTGACACAGGCTTTGATTATGAATTTGAAAATGCCTTCTTCAAAGTGGTCAACTTTTAACAGAACAGTATTATTTCAGGGCATCCTCACACAGCAAAGGACATTGCAAGACCAGTAAGGGAGTTCTTGCTCTCCCTGGGATACCCTTGGAGTCTCTCCTGCTCTCACAGACAGCTCACTAAACCATCACTCATAGCTACCCAGACGAAGGAGCTGGGTGGTTTGCTTGACTGTGGTTGCTTACCCATCGACCGGCACACATGGAAACCCTGAGGCTGAATTTACTGTCAGCCCTTTGAGTCACAAAAAATTCCCCCAGCTCCTTGTCTCTCCCCCACTTGGAATTTGGGTCCTATTCAAAGATGTTTTCCCATTGCTTTAACATACCTTGTGAATTCATCTGGAAGAATGTACCAAGATCCTTTGAATCCTGCAGGAATGTTGAACTCAGTGAAAAGTGATGAGGTTAAGAAAGCAAATAATATGCTCAGGGATGTTCCCTGGATGTGGCTAGAGGCATCAAAGAGATTGATGAATCTGCATTTCAAAAAGCCAGCAGGGGGTTGCAATTCAGCTTACATCATATCAAAATTGGCTATCCACTCCCTATGATGTCCGTCCCGACCATCAGGGTAGTATATGAACATGGCTCACCGTAGGAAAGAAATGCCTGGGAATGATACTGTCTCCTTCAATCAAAGCAGCTCAGAGAAATTTGTCTCTTGTATTAATAGAATACAGCAGATCTCATTAGGCAAGCATTTGCTGTACTGAAGACATTATTAGTCTTCAGTACCACTTCCGAGACAGAATATTACAGAGAACAAGAGTTAGAGATGTGACAAAAATAATCGAGTAAGGACTTGTATTGGACCCCACAGAATGCTACTTTATTGTCTCTGAGCCATACTCCCTTGTGAGGGCCTCAGGGGACTAGAACGCATGCTGTTTAGTACAAATAGTTGTTCAGAATAGGCAAAGCAGAAGACATGCTTTAAGAATCACCTGTTGAAGTTCAGTTTCCATTGACAGTTATAGCTAGTTGACAGGCATTGACAATGGGGATCAGTGCCAACCCAGCAAGATCTCAGGACAGCAGTCCAGTGGAGAGTTACAGCTGTTGTCATGGAGACGCAAGGTTTAGAGGAACTGTGAAGACCCTCTGGCTCAGCCAGTTAGGTTAGACATCTAGGCCTGGCCCCAGTGTCTTCCGTAGCCAAGCATGACAGGAGACATTCCGCCCACAACCAGTTTGCTTTAAGACAATTCTCTCATTGTAAAATCTTACACTGTATTGATTTACAACCTGTCTTCCTGTGGCTTCTGCAGCATCAACTTTGTATTTGATCCTATTCCTGTCCTCTAGGAAAATATATGAGAAAACCCCAAACTCCTTTCTATAGGTGAGGTCTTCCAACACTTACAGCTAGCCAATCACCCTTTTCTCCATCCTTCCTATGACTCTGATTTGAACCTTTCACTATTAAATTCTTCCCCTAGTTCTACTTCTGTTTGAAGGGGAAAACATTGGTAGCGGGAGGAGCTATGGAAGCTTCTTAAGGAAGGGAGCAACCAACAGTCCTATTTAGCAGCAATGCCTATGACCCACGGCAGTGACCAGCATTGCATGATAACCCTAAGGGTGCAGAAGTGGTATATGTGCCTCTGCAGTAACTTACAGCTCTGTAATTGGATTAAGATCCATTCTATAAGAGGGAAGCCTTGCTGGTACTAGAAACCCAGCCAACTATCCAGAGGCTAGTTACTCATGGATTTTAGAGGAGAAACTACAACCTAACTACATGCTAAACATTTGTCTTTATACCCAGAGATTAGGGTCATCATCATTTCTTATCAAGGAAAATTCTCTTTTTGACAGACAGAGATGGGTACAGAAAGTCACAACCAATCAGAACACAAGGCTGTGGAGCTCAGTCCCAGTGGATACATCTACATCCACTGAAGGCTCAGGGACCATTGCTTGAAAGAGCGTAAGATTCAGAGATTCAGGGAGTTTGCTGTGAGATTGTGTTTCCTAGGAATGCCAGAAGCTACACACACAAAGACTCATCAATATGACTGTCTAAATGTGAGCCAAGCAAGGACAATACGAATAGTCATGGTAATGTGGACAAAGAAAAGTCCAAGGTTTCAACCCTACACAAAGAAATAAGGAGTGTCGAGAGAAGGAGAAATAGTTTTCCCCAGGGAAGAGCACAACTGGCTATCCAATACCAAATAGTCAGCCTGAAAACATGAATACAAGTAACATGATAGAGACTGTGTATGTTATATTACATGTATATATATATATATATATATATATATATATATATATATATATATATACATGTAACAGCAATGAAAAAAGAGGCCATTAAATATGAATGAGAGCAATGAGGGATAGTTGGGGGGAGTTTGGAGGGAGGAAAAGGGAAAATGATATAATTATAAGATAAATTCCAAAATCAAAGAATTAGTAAAAAAAAGAAAAGAAAGACAAATGAAAACTCCAAATTACAATAGAAAAGAAGAGGAAGGAGAAGGAGATGAAGGAGGAGAAGAAGGAGAAAAAGGAGAAGGAAAAAGGAGAAGGAGAAGGAGGAAGAAGAGGAAAAGGAGAAGGAGAAGGAAAAAGAGAAGGAGAAGGAGAAGGAGGAGGAAGAAGAAGAAGAGAAGGAGGAGAAGGAGGAGAAGGAGAAGAAGGAAGAAGGAAAAAGAAGAAGAAGAAGAAGAAGAAGAAGAAGAAGAAGAAGAAGAAGAAGAAGAAGAAGAAGAAGAAGAAGAAGAAGACATCTTTAAGAATCTCTTAAAGATGACTGTACAAGACTGGCCATCCCATAGCTCCAATCAGTCCTTTTTAAAAATTTTTTATCAGATATATTCTTTATTTACATTTCAAATATTGTCCCTTTCCTGGTACCCCCCCCCTGCAAAATCCCCTAAACCATCTCCCCTCCCCCTGCTCACCAACCCACCCACTCCAGCTTCCCTGTCCTGGCATTCCCCTATACTGGAGCATCAAGCCTTCTCAGGACCAAGGGCCTCTCCTCCCTTTGATGTCCAACAAGGTCATCCTCTGCTACATATGCATCTGGAGCCATGGGTTCATCCATGTGTACTCTTTGGTTGGTGGTTTAGTCCCTGGGAGCTCTGGGGGCACTGGTTGGTTCATATTGTTGTTCCTCCTATGGTGTTGCAAACCCCTTCAGCTCCTTGGGCCCTTTCTCTAGCTCCTCCATTGGGACCTGGTGCTCAGTTCAATGTTGGCTGAGAGTGTCCCCCTCTGAATTTGTCAGGTACTGGCAGAGCCTCCCAGGTGACACCTATATCAGACTTCTGTAAGCAAGCACTTGTTGGCATTCACAATAGTGTCTGGGTTTTGTAACTGTATATGGGATGGATCCCTAGGAGGTGCAGTCTCTGGATGGTCTTTCTTTCAGTCTCTTTCCACATTTTGTCTCTGTATTTCCTCCTGTGGGTATTTTGTTCCCCTTTCCAAGAAGGACCAGAGTATCCATACCTTGTTCTTCCTTTTTCTCAAGCTTCATTTGGTTTGTGAATTGTATCTTGGGTATTCCAAGCTTCTGGGCTAACAGCAGGTACTGGCAAGGATGTGGAGAAAGAGGAACACTCCTCCACTGCTGGTGGGATTGCAAGCTGGTACAACTAATCTGGAAATTTGTTTGGTGGCTCCTCAGAAAACTGGGCATAGTAGTACCAGAGGACCCTGCCACTCCTGGGCATATACCCAGAGAATTCTCCAGCATGTAATAAGGACACATGCTCCACTATGTTCATAGCAGCCTTATTTATAATAGCCAGAAGCTGGAAAGAATCCAGATGTCCCTCAACAGAGGAATGGATACAGAAAATGTGGTACATTTACACATTGGAATACTACTCAGCTATTAAAAACAATGAATTCATGAAATTCTTAGGCAAATAGGTGGGACTAGAAAATATCATCCTGAGTGAGGTAACCCAATCACAAAAGAACACACATAGCCACAATCAGTCTTACACAGTCAAAAGCATTCATATAGAGTACCTAGTTTGCTTCCCAGCACCTACATGGCCTGTTAGAACCATGTGTAATTCCAGTTCCAGGGGATTTATTGATCTCTCCTGCCCTCCATAAACATTCACACATGCAAACCACATAAAGTAACACATACATGCACACATAAAAATAATAAATCTAAAAAATAGACTGACTATTTCAAATACTTCTGACATATGAAGCCTACATATAGGCAATTATTATTACCTCCTCTAGTTTGAACATAACGTCTCCTTCAAGGGAACACAAACTGTGTTATCATAGTGAGTTATAATCAGGTGTCTGACATATTTTACACTGGTGGCTAAGCCATGGCATCACAACAGAGCCATGAAATGGGAAGGAACATGTGTGATCAAGGCTTTCACACTTATTAATTCATGTTAACACGACCCATTCACTCCTTAGTTTATATTTATCATTAATCCCACAAGTACCCAGATCTGCCAAGTCATGTATGTTGTATCATGTGGATTGAATATGAAGAAATAACACACTGTCTTCTTTCTTGAACTGACTCCAGTGAGGGATAGGAAAATCAACTCTGAAACAAGACTAGGTCTTAAAACATCACATAATGCAAAGACAGAATTGAATCATGACCCTAGAGTTCTATACAGAGCAAGTTCCAGCTACCAGCCAGGGAAGAGAAGGGCCCAATGTCTCCTGCTTGTTGGTGCTTCTTTGATGAGCTTTAAGAGAACCTCATACTAAAAATGGACCATAACCACAATGATGTATTTATTACAGTTGTGAGAGAAATCATTGCCCTAAACCTGTACTCACTGACTGAGGCCAACAACATTGTACCCCCCCACCTCCGTTTTTATATTTAATAATGAAATACTTGCAATTTGGGGTTCAGTTCCAAGGAACTGATGCTTCAGGATTCAGGACTATTTATTTATTTTCCTACAGAAGGCATTGAAAAGTGTGTGAAATTAAATTTCCTACTAAACTATCGGCACTAACATCCTTTAATAGGTACAAACTGGCTGAGGAATTTATATTTTGACATGTCAGTATTGGGGTGGAGGTGTGCTGAGACAGGAAGATTATGAGTTCAAGTCTCACTTGAGCTATATAGCAAGACGCTGTCCAGAGAAAGTAAGGGCTGACATGAGTTTTGGATTTAAGCAGAAGAGGGGTGACGGGCAGGAGTCCTGTGCCATTAAGGAGCCCTGAGCAGGTGCAGTTTGGTGGATCATGGCTTCAGCGCTAGTTCTTTGAGGTGGTCTTATTTGCCCTCAGATAACTGCCATCTGCGTGGGCTCTATGCAGCTTTGCTTATCTAAGGTGAGTACAGGTTTAGGACAATGCTTTCTCTCACAACTGTAATAAATACATCATTGTGGTTATGGTCCATTATTAGTATGAGGTTCTCTTAAAGCTCATCAAAGAAGCACCAACAAGCAGGAGACGTTGGGCCCTTCTCTCCCTGGCTGTCAGCTGACACTTGCTTGTCTCAGCGATTTCAAAGTTAGAAAGCTTCAGGCAATCTGTTATATGACTGAACCTATTCATGCTTAGAAAAAAAGATGAACTCAAGCCACGGGATGTTCAATAGGGATGATTTTGAGTTCTAAACCAATAGGGTGGAAGTGTGGGGCAAAGGCTATGTGTAGAACTCAAAGATTGTAATTTTCTCAAGTACCAGAATATAGGAGGAAAAGGGCAGACATTTCTTGATATTGAGACTTTAAAAACCAACATCTCACAGCAAATAGATAAACCAGCCATTTTTATTTCTATTTTTTATTTTTTTCCATTTCTGTAAGGTAATATCCTAGTTTACAGAATTGAATATTTGAAAATTATTCACCTTTGCTAAACTTTTGAATTTATTACAGAGTAAGGTTCATTTTTTTCTCATAACTGGGACTAAGACAAATTAGACATATATTCTTTGAGAAATTAAGATGTGTAAATACACAAGCTAGAGTCTGACTGAAGGCAAAGGAGACAGACATAAAAAATGAAGGCAGAAAATATACTCCCAGATAGGATGAAATTAAGAAGATAGGAAGAACTTGGAAAATGAGTTTGAGAAATTTTAAAAGTTCCCTCACGAGGAAGGGTAATAGTGGCAACATATTGGGGAAAATCAAGAATGAGCTTATGAGATACGATTTGGCACCACCATTGAATCTTTAGCTCCTGGGAATATTTGCATCTGGGACTAAAGATGCAGGTTCGATTCCCAGCACCCATATGGAAGCTGACAATTGAAACTCTAGTTCCAAGGGATCTGATGCCTTCCTCTGGCCTCTACAGGCATGCTTACAAGCAAAACCACTCATATACATAAAACAAAAATGAGTAAATATTTTTTAAAAGGAGTATTTGCATCCATGTTCAGTGTTCTTGTTAGACTATAATCTCCTTAGGGCCAGGGACCATATAGATTACAGTGGAAAAAAATACAGAAATAGGCAGACCTGCAAAAACAGTCTTGTTGATTCAGTGTGGTTGTGGAAGGATAGGCCTGTTCCCTACAATCTTTTTTGATGACAAGATATGTTATCACTGAAAGTAAATGCTAAGTTATAGTCGAAGTAGCTACTTGAAATTTCCAAAGTTAGGGGTTTTGAAAGCAGTTTAAGTTTTAGAAGTAGCGTTTCCCTGGCAAGACTGACTCTCACTCTCTCACTAGAACACATTGGAGGGACTGAGAAAAGGCAGTTCTTGAAGGTTTGGAAACACTTATGCAAATGGCATTTTGATGAGATAACTGTAAGTTGATCAAGAACACATGGATTAAGTCTCCCACGGAAACCCACTGGTTTAAGGAGGAAAGGCCCAGCACTGTTGACATCATGGAGCTTCGGTTTTGCTGAGCTCCCTATCTCTGGAAAATCAGTTAAGGCTCCCATCAGAGATCCACAGCTGTGGGGTATTCTCGGATCTGCTTTATGGTTTCAGGGCTTTCAGAGTGGAGCCAAGAGATTTCTAGCAGACAGAGCAAAACGAAGGGCTGAGAATCTTTGAAAGTGTGTTCCCAGGCAGGCCTGTCACTGCCTTTGTAGTTGGTACCTGCCTAAGGGCCTAAGTTACAAGAACATTCACTTGGAGTTTGTGTTTAGAGACTTGTCTGGGTCGTAGACTTTGCTGGGATTGCTTAAATGGAAACTTTGGCTATTTTTTCCCCCTACAAACTTAAAGTGCAATTTAAATGAAAAACAAAACACTCCCAACTCTCTGAGCACAAGCAGAAATTGCAATGCTGTTTTGCAGACCAGGGAGAAAATATCATGAGAAAGAAGGAGGTGGAAAGTAGAGGGCATGAACATCTCCAACCATTCCTCTCATTAACACTACAGGTTGTGGAAGTCAACCATTGTTTTCAAGGTCAGTTCATAGATGAAGGGTGAGTATAAAAAATTTTAAGTTTTCTGTACTTTTCAATTTATTATTTATTTTATGTATCTGAATATACTGTAGCTAGCTGACTTCAGACACACCAGAAGAAGGTGTTGGATCACATTACAGATGGTTGTGAGCCACCATGTGGTTGCTGGGATTTGAACTCAGGACCTCTGGAAGAGCAGTCAGTGCTCTTTACTGCTGAGCTATCTCTCCAGCCCATCTTCTCTGTATTTAAGTCGTAGAACAACTTTCACGAGAATAGAGAATTTTGTATTTCAGAAAGCAATGGACATCTTCCACAAGAAGCATGAGTGTCCTTACAGGAACAGTTCTATAGCGACTACTTACAAAATTTAAAATGTTAAACCATACCACCTGAGATTCTTAAACAGGGGACCATGGAGTTTGGACTTGTATCTTCCCCAGATCTCCTTGTTGTGTCTCATGCTTCGAATCAGGTGCTACCTAATACCTATAAGCAATGGTTTTCCCATCTGAATTCAGAATTTTCACAGTGGAGCAGACAGAGAGATTAGAGGCACTTATAATCCATAAGAGAGTCCGTGGTGGTCACACTAATGCAAAGGGTAGTTATGACTAAGACAAGGACCAAGGAGGAAAAAGCAAAGGACTTGAGGATGACTATATGTAATCACCCCAAACTAATAATTACTTTGATATAGGAAGCAAACTATTGTAATGGAATTAGGAGATGGGAGGGTTGGGAGATCTAATTTACAATGGCGCTCCTAGCCGTGTTACCTCAGGTAAGGCAATCAGGATTTGATTTAATTTAATTAATTTAATGCTTCACCCCTAAAATAAAGATAAAGCTGTGGTAACTGACATCAAATGCTTAAGGGTCTCAGAAAGCTCCCGCAGACCATAAGCATTATTCTTTACAGTTGCTCAACTCTATAGCTCTGTGGCTGCCGCCATGTGACGGTGGCCAGTTTCTATTTTTTAAATAGCTGCAATACAGCAAAAGCAAAGTTACATAATTTCTGTTTTCCTGACCAGGGAGGGTCTCTCATGGGAGTAGTGTACTCCCCAGGGACTGGCTTGAAAGCTGAGCACATTTCAGAGGGGGTGAGGGCAGAGGAAGAATTTCTTTCTTAAAATCATAACTGATGAATTCTTCTTCTCATCCGAGTCCAGTCAGTGGTACCAGGATGTGCATGGGTGTAGGGCCACCCACGGGAGCATGGGAAAGCTACCAGGAGCCAGCCACATGCTAGAGGAAACTGACCCTCCCTTCCTAGTAGACATCAACACTAATAAGTCTTCCTCAGTGAGGCTGGGGTGGGGGGAGGGTTCATGTTCTCTTCCTCCATCTATGCGAGACTTCAATAATAACTTTTAAAGTTTAGTTTTTAAGAGAAGCCACAAGTGCTGAGAGGACATAACGAACAGAGGGCACTACGAAAACTAAATATTCTGTGTCGTGAAATTACACAGAATTGTTGAAGTTATAATTGCCTAGATGGCAAACTTCTTCTAACTAGAAACCCCTCTTCCCAGACTAGGGACCTAGACAGTGATGGGCAGGGCCACACCTTGCCAAAGACTGCTTAGACTTGCATACCACTTGAGTAACAAAACTACATGTCAGGACTCAGAAGCAGGTCTTGAGAATGTAGTTCTCGGGTCTTTATTTGTTCCTCTTACAATGTGTCCACATTTAAAATCTTTCTCTGCTTTTCTCAACTACATAAATCATCTCTTTAATTGGCTGACTGAGGACTAATGGCTGAGCTTAACTCCTTAGGGCTTCCAGGGTCTTGTCGCTGATGTTAGCAGCTCCAGAAACTGTAACTTTAATTTTTTTCAAAACCTATTTTTAATGATGGCTCTTAAATGCGTTAGCCTTCCTTGTAGCCCACCACCCACCAGATGTAGCAGAAAAGAAAGGATACAGAGAAAGTGGACCCATTTAGAAAGGTTCTTTGGAGCAACTCCCATCTGTGTTGTCTTGGAAATGAGCAGTTCAGTTCACAGGTCAGGAGCAGCAGCTTGATCCATTGGCAAACACTTCAATGATACAACAACAGTCCAGTTCCAGTAGGGTCAGGATAGCAACAGCAGTGACCTGACCTAGAAGAGACAGCCAGGCCTCAGCAGCAGGGATCAGCAGGAACACCAGGAGAAGTTCTCTACTGTGCCTCTCTCAGGGAAGCACAGATCAGCGAAGACTCTAGACCCACAAGTATTGCACAGCTAGCTGCACCAGTAAGTCAAGCTCTGTCTCCTTTACTCTGTAGAGTCCTATTTCTACCCTCCAAACATCACATATCCTCCATGGGCCTGGCCTCAGCACATGTATCTAATCAGCCCAAGTCCTTAGAAGTGGCAAGAAACTGCAGCCCACCACCAAAAGTTTTTTGGTGCATTTCTCTCTATGGTGTCCTGATAAATGTAGCTCAACTATGCAATGTAAGGCAAACCAATACATGTGTGTCATTAGCAAAGAATCCTTCATCACATGTCCTTTCTCATGCTAGCTTTAGCAGAACATCCTCTCTCCTGTGTCTGCTTCAGTGAAACATTCCTTCACTTGTTTGCCCCAACCAAACATCATCCAACTGACTTTCCAAAGAACCTTTAAGTTTCCACTTTAACCTACAATTATGATAAAAATTCCAGTAATCCTGGGCCTTCATGAGTTGTCTTTCCACAGAACATCAGATGCCTGCTCTAGACCATGGGAATGAAAATTATTTCCCCAATGTGAAGGGCACTGCCTGCCTTGGGTAAGGAATGATGTGTGGACATTTCTGAGAGGCAAGCTTCACTGATAATGTGTGTCAAACTGTGCTGAATGAAACTTCCTGAATGATTCTATAGAAGCTCTGAGGGGTGAGAAAAGACCATGGAACCAATACTTCTGCTAGCCTGAAATGGCACGATCAGATCCTGGTTGTGAAGAGCCACACGAAACCCTCCAATGCTTGTGTCTACACACACACACACACACACACACACACACACACGCATGCACGCACACAATCTTTTACCTTATGAAAGTCTCTTATTTTAAAGAAAGTCCTTTACTCCTATTGTTTCAAACCAGTCTTCAAATTTTCCCATTTTTCCAAGAAATGAAATCTTTCCCAGACTTCCCAGTTCCTCCTCTGGTAGTCTCCTTCTCTCCCCCATTCTTCCTTCTTCCTTATTTGTCATGAATGTACCTCATGGCGCTAGTGTTTGTAAGTTTCCAGGACAAGCTCTACATAGTTTTCATTTCTAGGATAAATGCACATTTTTGGGATTAGGAGCCAAGCTTGAATTTTATCAGTAGGGTTTTATATCATTAGTTTTATAAGCCCTACATGATGACAAATTCTTTCCAACGGTAAAACTATGCTTAACTCAAAAGTTCTGTTAAGTATCTGCCTGAAGTTTCAGGAGGTTGAATGGTCTCTTCAAACACTTGTGAGCGGTAGGTTTAATGGTGAATGTGGTTGGAGCTGGTGCCATACTTTCCCCTGAGTTCTTGGGAGGGGTCCCCATCTTGTTCACTTATATCCCGTATTCTTTCAGTATGAGTACTAACTTTGGTCAGAAAAACACTGTTAGCTTCTAGATGGAATATTTGAAAATCCACTTGTGGTCACTTTACTTTCACTTTTATAGCTCCATGGGTACGTTGACTAGATGTCTCAAACAGTTAATAAATTGGTCTTAATCATTATGTTAAAATTATTATTAAAAGGTTACACCCTGTTTCCCAAGTTGTGAAATAATTTCAGATCATATTGGGAAGCATTTCTGGTTTATTGGCTATGTCCAGTGGCCAAGTAAACTGTTTACTTTCTCACTTGAATTTTTATTTAAAAATCAAAATTTCACAACCAGTTTAGATTTCCCAGGGGCACTTGCTTAAAGTGGAGCGCATTTTAAAATAAGTGATATGCTCTTAAAAGAAAAGAATTAAGTTGCACAAAGTAAAGATTCAAAAAAGATTTAGATTACTCTGGTTATTTGAAAGATTATGACACTTCCAGTTATATGAAACCCAGTTCCTGGGGGTACTGTAAATTCCCAAACTCAATATAATGGAGTTTTGTAGTTAGAAAAAAATGTCATAACAAGAAAAAAAAAACCAAACGTGATTCTAATTATTGTATTTTCCCTGGAGATAGATCGTTTCCTTGGCATGTTGATATTTATTTTGTAGGTAGTCAGCTATTAACAACTGGCAAATCCACCCTTACAAAATATTGCCAACTTTAAAGCAAGTCACTAATTTAATAAAAAACAAAAAGAAACAAGCAAACAGAAAACAAAGCAGTAGATTAACTACTCAAGGGATTTGCAAAAGCATCAGGGCTTAGCCGCTGTGGACTCCGGTGTGGATTGCATTAACAAGGGGAATGGGTTTGGAGATTTCTGACTTTCAACCACAGCTTTGAATGTCCGCTTAGGAGCAGATGGGAACTGAGAACAGCCTTGACCTTGTAGCTCAATGATTACTTTTACTCATAATCATGAAAAATGTAAAAGATAAAATCCAAATAGGCGGCAAACTATTAATATTTAAGTTATAGCCCTGGCATATGCAGCACCACTGCCTCAAGCATTTTATTTGGTAAAATTAAATTCTGAACACTGAGATTCTGAATTTCCTGAACTTCAGAAAGTCTTTTCTAAAGCCTTTAGGAGGCCACGAATGAAATTTGAAACAGTGGGTAAGTTCCTGTGTTCTTCTGCACGCTTGCTTTGGAAGCTTACGGTTGAGTGTCTACTCTCAGAGGACGTGCATCCCCAAAGGCCCATCCATGGGCTCTGCATCAGCCCCTGCATGCAGGTTGCAGCCCCACCTGAGTTCCTGTCCTGACTCCCTCCAGTGAAGGACTGTGATCTGGAAACGTAAACTGAATAAACCCTTTTCTCCACAGCTTGCTTTCACTGCAGCAATCAAAATCCAAACTAAGATACCCACCACGGGAACTTTGCCCGACTCCTGAGATAACAGAGACTGAAGGAGTGAAGACTGTTGGCCCTTCTTCCACGCAAGGGGATCCTATACCAAGATGGCTAAGCTTGGCTACCAACTTGAATGGATGAGGAATTGAGGAAGTCTTCTGTGTGGGTCTCCATTGGTATTTCCTGGAACTGTTAACTGAGAGGCAGGCTCCCCAGGAGTGGGCAGCACTTTCTGGAAACAGCCCAGTTATAAGGACGTTTGAGGGGAAAAAGCTGCTGCTTTTTACCTGTCTGCCTTTTTGGTCCCTGCTGGTGAGGACAGCTGCTCCGCTGCTGCCATTCTCTTTGGACATCAAACCCCAGCTCCTAACATGAGCCAAAGACCAGCATCTCTCCAGGAGTCCTTCAGGTTTTCATCAGCAGACTGAGACTGCTCAGGTATTCAGCCTCTCAGACTCAAAAGCCTCTACATCATAAGCCTCTCCTGCATGCAGACAGTTGATTTGGACTACTGGATCCGAATCATATAAGCCTCTAATCTCTGTGTCTCTGTCTGTCTGTCTGTCTGTCTGTCTGTCTGTCTGTCTGTCTCTCTCTCTCTCTCTCACACACACACACACCAATTCTATGCACATGCTTTTACATCGGTTTCCAGCCTAGCAAGTGAATATTACAAAGCCATAGTGATGAAGCCCCACCGCCTCCTGCATACTGGGCTTTGAGGAGCTCACAGTGTACATACTAGAAGCCCCTCCCTCCCTGTTTTCATCATGAAGCAATGCTCCAGACCATTCCTTCACCTTCTCCCTAATAGGGAGGAACTGGAACTGGAAGGCTAGAATACTCTCAGATTTATGAATACCTGGCCCTAGCCTGCTGACAGATGACATGAGAGATATCCCAGCCCTCATCTCTTAAGTCCTGACAACTGACTACTGCTCCCTAGGTCAGGGACTCTGACAGAGACTGCCTGGGAGAGCTGGTCAGAGCCCAGCTGGACTGCGAGCTGATTTTAAAATCCTCAAACAGTTGCAAGACAGCTTGGCAGTTTCTTATAAAACCAAGCACACTCTTACTACATGATCCAGAAATTAGGATCTCACTCCTTGGTATTTACCCAAATGACTTGAAAAACGTGTGTGCACATGGATATTTATAGTTATTTTTGTCACAATTACCAAACCTTGGAAGCAACCAAGGTATTCTTCAGAAAACAGGTGAATGAATTCATAAACTAGGATATGTCAAGATAATGGAACATTTGAAAGAGCTAAAAAGAAACCACTTAACAATGTAGCAAAGGATGTTGAGAATGGAAACTTAAATGAGTGTAACTACAAGAAAGCAGACAGTCTGTAAGGGCCATGGGCTACATGATTCCAATTATAGAACATCCTGGATGTTCTTTATTTCAGTATTATGGAGACAGAATAAAGATCTGAGAAGGAGAAACAGAAACGATAGGTGTAAGGAGGAGGGCGTTCAGTCCAGGAAGCTACTCTGTGCAGTTTGGTAATAGTTGTTGTGTCCAGATCTGCGGTGTATATAATACCAGGAATAAATTGAAATATATAGGGTGGGCTGTAGAGATGCAGGTTCATCAGTAGAAAGAAGAGAACCATTCTCCTTAGGGAGGGAGTGTTGATGGTGAAGGAGTTATGTGTTTGAGGAGTTGGCCAACAGGACATGGGACCCATGTGCAATTACACTTGCTGTGTATCTCACACTTTTCATGATAATAGGATCTCTTTTTAAAAAAAAAAAATTCTTGGATTGAAGCTCTCGGGATGGACCGGTGCTAGTGGACTCCCTGTTCAAGCCTATGGGAAGTATGACCCAGCTTCGTGGGGAGGAAGCCATATTCTTATCTTCTACAAGTGAAAGGGAGTGACCTAACCCTAAAAGACTCTGGGAAGGCAGTGGGATGGGGAGTGCATACGCTTCACTGAGAGTAAAATATACACGAGCACAGTAAAGGGAAGGATAGAGTGTTTGAGGTGTGAGTCTGGGGCCTGATTTTGTTGCTGCCTTTTGTGGAGGCATGGGTTGGGGCCAGGTATCATGAATTTCCATGTCTCAAGAACTCTTGCAGGAGAGAGCACAGAAGTCTATGGGGAGAAAGGGGGGGGGGGGGAGGGAGAGGGAAGAGGAAGAGAGAGGGAGAGGGAGAGATGTGTTTATCAATTGCAATCATTTAATTAGATTGAAGAGACAAAATGTTTCTACATTTTAAAGACATTCAACTTATGATGCTTTGCCTTAGTGACCAGGGACAGTGACATATGCACATAGCTTATTTTGAGAATACGGACCTTAGTTTACAACAGACCTGGCTGGCTGTGATTTACCCGATGATGATCACTGCTGTTTCTTCTTGTGTAATATTAATCCAGGCCCCTATCAGTGTGTTACTCATCAAGAATAACAGGGGATAGACGATTTCAAAGCATCTCTCCCTTGGAACTTAGCCCTTGAAAATCTGGTGACAACGATCACCTTTCTGTTTCTCTGTGTCTGTCCTGTTTCCGTCCTCTTCCTCTTAGCAGCTTCCTCTTCTTCCTGGTGTGAGGAAGTGTTTTAATCCTGCTCCTTTCCCTGTGTTTGATGCTTCTCCCTTCTTTATGCTTTGGATTCTTCCAGGGCCCTGCAGTCTAGAGGAGTGTCCTTGGCCTCTGAGTTCCACAGGCTCCTTAGATTGCTTGTATTCTCACCAATAGAAACCTTGTCAGCTTGAAAGCAGGAGTGGGAGAGCTGATGGAGAGAGCCTTGGCTGCCCAGGTTCAAGCCTGACCTAGTCTCTGCTGTATCCATCTTTCCTTTTGCATTCAACAGTGCACTCAACAGGGTGGGAGGCACACTGACAATTCCCAGAACTTAAGACACAGAATGTGTGCAATTGACTTTGAACACCCCACTTTTCACATCTTTTTTCCTTCTGGGACCTCACTTCTGTTGGGTAGCAGAAACCAGTCAAATTGCCTAGAAGAGGCTCACACCAACTGGGATGCCTGTGAGAGACATTCTTCATTCTGTTAAGCTGCCTGTATGTTGCACAGTGCACCCCAGGTTGCAGCTTTCATGAGCCGACTCCTATGCTGAGGGTGGGTTTTGGAAAGTAACCTCTCACCAGTATTTTTGTAAGCAACTCCAGTAGAATTCGTTGGCTCACCATGTTGGATTTTAGTGGCCTCCTGAATTTGTACTATCATGTTGTGTTCCCTATCTGGGAATGAGGAGATGATGGTTTATGTCTCTCAGGTACAGCATAACACAGTGACCTGCCACACAGGCTGTAACTTAGACCATACTGTCCTCATTTGTTCTACAGGATATCCATTGCAAGGTGGTCCCTAACCAAAGGGACACACACACACACACACACACACACACACACACACACACACACACAGAGGACCCTTTCCTACAAGAGCAGAAACTATTTGCCATGCCTGGATGGTGTCCTGTACAGAATCCGTGCCCGCATGGTGTGAGGGAAGGGATGTGTGGAAAGTGAGTGGAAATGAAAGCTGGGAGTCTCATGGCAGGGCCAATGGCTGAGGTTGACATTTGTTGTTTCTCTTTTTGTTTAAAGAGGACAGAGCAGGGACAGAGTCCTTCATATGACAATAGTCGGGTGGTCAGAATGCTTTCTGGAGCAGTAGGACTGGGGAGAATGAGATTAATGTCCCTCTCTTATGGTAACTTTTCTCTCAGGAGGGATCTCACTTACCAAAATAAATAGGGGTTTCTCATTCCTCACAGAAAGATATTGCAGGTTATCTGAGGGCTACGGCATGCTTCTAAGAGTAGCAGACCGGAATGGATCCAATTTGGAAGGTGTTTTGTTTATCTGGGGTATAGATCAGAGGCAGTCAGCAAAGCTCATATGAAAAAAGATGAGGGCCCCTTATCTGGATGGAATGTAATTAAAAACAAACAAGACCATGGCTACTATTTTAGGATAGCATAGCTTACTACAGTTTAATTTCCTTTTCAAGAAAAGATGATATAAAACCTCTCCAGATTCCAGCATATGAAGGCAAATTCTACATCACATTATTTTCAAGTGTCTTATCCCCCTTGACCCTCTCATCATTTACTTCTACATGTGAGTCCCATTAGCCGACTCAGTTATATCCTGCCCTGTATCTCAATCTAGCTCATTTGGATGACTCCAAAAGCTGGAACTCTAAACCAACAATTCCAAAAATAGTTTTTGGTTGTTTTTTTTTAAAAAAACAGAGATGTAATCACACATAGATTGGATTTAAAAGTTCTCTGGATAATGTTTGCTGAGGTTCCCTGAAAAAAAATTGGGGGACTGGGGACTAATGAACTAACTCATCATACCAGAGCTCTCAAGGAATAAACCACAAAAGTGCAGTTGTCTCCTTTGTGATGTTTAATGTTAACTCAGCCTGAAGACTCCTTTGGGTCTGTCTGTCTTCTCTGTGCATTTTACTTGTCTCAGTGACATTGGATGTCAATGGCAGACTCCCAAAGGATACTTTCTCATTTTGCGTTAATGTACTGCCCATAAGATACCATGTTCTTTGAGATGTATTTTTCCTTTGGAAGGGTTTCTTAATTGATCTGAGGAAATATATACATCCTTTGTATTAGCCTCCAAGGCTCTTTGAGGTACTACCTCGTATTCCCTCAGAGCAATGACAGCCAGCATTCCCATGTTTGTGGAGCTTTTCTGTGTGACAGGTGTCATGCCACACAGCTAACTGGCAGCATTCTGTTTAATCTTGATTATAATGCTGGGGGCATACACATGGCTTTCACTGCTGGAAAAATGTAGATAGACATAGTCACATGGAAAAGCTATTTCCCAAAGTTACAGAGTAAAAGTATGGAGTGACACCGGCAATATTAGACTAAAACCCATCAAATAAAATAGTTTTATCCCAGATATCACATCCCTAACCCTGTCCACAGGACTGCACTCAGA
The DNA here is from genome assembly GCA_036184795.1 of Tokudaia tokunoshimensis. Lineage (NCBI taxonomy): Eukaryota > Metazoa > Chordata > Mammalia > Rodentia > Muridae > Tokudaia > Tokudaia tokunoshimensis. The sequence goes on along the minus strand of BTHU01000013.1, from coordinate 9,588,421 downwards.
CTCATCCACTGATGCATGATAAAGATCACTGGTCTGCCAGGCTGCATGGAACAGGTTTATAATTGCAGGTGTTTGGGAGACTCAAAGGTCAAGATTTTTAACAAAGGTCATTAGGGTGGGAGAGAGTTCTCATCTAGTGGTTCAGAACTTGTCTAGCATGTGCAAAACCCTAGGTGTTATCCCCAGTAACACACATACACACACACACACACACACACACACACACACACACACACACACACACACTACAGGTATGGAAGCCAAAAGAAAGAAAGAGAAAGAAGGAAAGAAAAAAAGAAAGAGAAAGAGGGAGGATAGAAGGAAATTCTGATTAACATTCAGTCTTAAAAAAACCCAGTCTGTTTTCTCCATTTCCCTTTCTGTATCTGTCTTTCTTTATCCTATACCCACTAGGCATGTCCAAGCTCTGCCTCCAAGATACATGTGTTATTTGTTATTCCACAAATAACTGAGCATAGCTGCAAATGTGGCCCAACCAAGAATCATGACCCAACCAAGAATCATGAATTTCCTTAAAGCATTTTAGGAACTTTGGGTGACTGGTTTGTTGATTTAATTGTGTTATTTTTGGCTTTGTAATGTAGATGTCACATTGTGATGTCTCAACCTGTATCTTCCCATGTTGCCAAAACATCAAATGATGGTGTTTTGTGGACGTTACTGCTCGCTCTTTCCAGCTCACAAAATCAGAACTTGAGGATGTACCTCATCTTTTTCCTTAAATTAATCATAGTGTTTATAAATAACAATCATACAAAAATAGCTTAAATATTTTATAATTAAATTTGTCTCGTGATCTTGATTTTTCTAGAATATACTATTATTGCTTGATTTTTTTCAAATGAAGATGCTTGTGAATAGGGAGTGGAAGAAGGAAGGTTCCAAAACAAAATCTGGGGCCCCAACATGGAGGCCCTTGGATGTCTTGTTATATACTTGGATGATATTTGCCAGCTAGAAGAGAGGCAGTTAAGAGAAAATGAGAATCACGGATCTAATTCATGGCGAGAGAAAAATGTATCATTTTTGGCTTGAAATTCCTTTTCCATCAAAGTATTATTCTTGGCCTTATGAAAAGTCATTCAGATATTAGGAAGGTCTATCCCATTTAATATAAAAAGATGCACACTTAAAAATAAGCAATAAATAGATGTGGGCTATTGTATTAGTTAGCGTTCTTTAGAGAAAGAGAACTTACAGAATGAATATATGTATGTGTGTATATACACACACACATATATACATACATATTATGCATATATGTATATGTGTATATATATATGTAATACACACACACACACACACACACACACACACACACTCAGTAAAAGGAGATTTATTGGAATGACTTACAGGCTGTGGTCCAGCTAGTCCAACAATGACCATCTACCAGCGGGAGGTCCAAGAATCCAGTAGTTGTTTCTTCTACAAGGCTGGATGTCTCAGTTGGTCTTCCGTATATTTCAGAATCCTAAAGAAGTAGGCTCTAGTCCAGTGAAGTTATGGACTTGATAGCAAGAATGAGGGCAAGTGGGCAAAGAGCAAAGCTTCTCTCTTCCATGCCCTTCTTATAGGCTGGCATTAGCAGGAGTGGCCTGGATTATAGGCAAATCTTCCCACTTCAAATGTTTTAATTAAAGAAAGAAAATCCCTCATAGCTGTGCCCAGTGGGTTTAGTAATTTCAGATGTGGTCTCTGACAGGCAGGACCAACCATCAGAAGTTCACTCCTTGTCAGCTTCCTGCTGCCTACAGGACACAACCCCGGAATCCACAGTAGAGATTCACTTCCTAGAGCCACCCACCCCTCAGTCATTCCCCTTTGTCCCCTGACCACATCCTCATGACAGGCACTGTTTTCACATATACTGAGTTCTTTCTCATAACTGATTGCATGTCCACACCTCTCCCAAAGGGAACATCACTGTCTTTCAGTCTTTGCTGTCAGTCAAATCCCATCCCAAGTTATCCTTTTTATGACTCATTTCAGCAGTCTGCTCTGGAAAATCACTCCAACCATGCCTACCTCCTATGAGCCTGATGGCTTATATGGTTTGTGATGTGTCTATAGAACACTGCATGGGCTTGTTAATGACCTATTCCAGTATTGTGCATCAGTCTTCAAGATGGGATATTTTTTTCTGTAATAATCTCATACACTTGAATACAAGCTCTTAGTGACACGTGCTTCCAAATGACAAGCATAGGCACTTCCTTCAGGCATGCTCATTGAAGCCTCCAAGTTCCAGGAGGGGCAGGACCAGTTCTCCTCCTCTCATGGCTCTTGCCACAGGTGGTAAGCGGGGAGGAGAGCATCACGCCTATGTCCAGGCCACCTCATAGAATTATGTTACAGATATTTATGAACTTTCCAAGGTAGGTTCTTTCTTCTGAAAGAGCAGGAAATAGATACTGAGTCTTTACTGTAGTCCTTGGAATCTGTTCCTTTAGCCTATTCTCTCTAGTTGATGGAATTCCAAATTAACCGGGAGAGAGGAGCCAGTAGAGTCCAGGTAAGTTATTGCCATCCCTTGGAGCCATTATAAAGATAGAAAGAGTTATAAATAAAGAGTAAATGATTCTATTATGAGTACAAGAATAGAGGATAGATGATTAACCAGTTTAGCTGAAGTCTTCAAAAATAAGATGCAAGATAGATGATGTTCTGTTTCTTGGTAAGTACAAATTGTCCTCAGCTAAGCATAGGAAAAACTTGCTACTATAGACTGGCTTGCTTAAACTTTGTTAATCAATGACAAAATGTTGTAATTTCCTTTTGTGTAATGATTTTAATCTGTTTTTGAAAAATATGTTTTTGTGGTGATTGTTTTTCGAGAATATGTAACTTGTGACTATGAGGTAATCGTTTCCCTACCAAAAAGAACTCTGTCTTAGGTGGAATAAAATGGCTAAGAGAAAAAATAAAGTTGTTGGAGTCAACTCATTGGAGTTTGCTTCATCTACCAAGTATGTATACGTGTATATGTCTATATGTGTATATATGTATATATGTAAAGTTGGTTGGCCCTTTGCTCCATGCATCCAATGTATGAATGTGTGTGTGTGTGTGTGTGTGTGTATGTATGTATATGTGTGATGCTGTTGGAGCTTGTCTTGCTTCATCCATTCAGTGTGTGTGTTTGTGTGTATGTTTGTGTGTGTGTGTGTGTATGTGTGTGCATGTGTATATGTGTGTATACTTTTTCCCTCTCTTTTCTCTATTCACTGGCTATCATCAGCAGAGCAGCCCCTGTCGTTACTATCAGCAAGGTCCCCATTCATTGTTATCAGCACTGACCCCAACTTGGCCATGCTCAGCTTACCCTCTGGTGTCAAAGCTGGCCTTTGACAGAACTTGCCTTTATGTTTGTTTATTGGTTGTTGTTGTTGTTGTTTCTCCTTTAGCCAAAGGAGACTGGAAACACACAATTGAGGTTGATCAGACTGTTGCAGAGATCTGACAAGCAGGTCTGGAAAGATGACACAGTGGTTAAAAGCATTTGCTGATCTAATATGAAGATCCAAGTTTGGATTCTAATGCTTACATCGTGTGGCTCACACATTCCTACAACTCCTGCTCCAAAGCACCCACCACCATCTTCTGGCCTCCTAGGGTACCTGCACATATATGGGCATGTGTGTACACACACTGTTTTGACTTGCTGATAATAGGGATCCCACTTCTTACTGCCCTCCCTCCTTTCCCTGTGGTTGTTTTGTCTGACCTATGGCATTACGAACTGTGGTGACCATTTTGAACTGTAAGCTGGCATCATTAAGGTAACATGAGAACAGTGGTGTAGGCCCTGGCTATCATGCCACATAGCTGCCTTTGTAGACTCGGCTGTGAGTCAGGCCTTTAGGTAAAGATCATTTACATTGTATGTTATTTGCAGTTAGCTGCACATCCCACTGATAAAGATTTAAGGGCTCAACATTTGTGATAGGATAATAAATGATGGTTAATTCTTTTATTTAAAATGAGACCTGATATTATGGCCAAATCTCTGTAAACACGCCATACAGGTTCTTTGAGAATGAAGGAGACTTCCTTAGCTTCTGGTCAGCCTCATTCAGAAGTTGGGGTGTCAGATGGTCACCAAAGTCACCCTGAGCCAGTGGCCTTCAAGTTTTTGTGTTATGCCCAAGAAAGTGTAGACACAGATCAAGCAGAGTAAACATTCGTTTACTAAAGGAAAATGAGAATTCCGGAGATGGGAGGGGCTCCAAGGAGACATGTCAACACCTCGCTTCCATGGCTCTTATGGTGGCAATCAGAGTGACAATAAAGTCGTCTTTACTAGAGTTGGTTACTTTTTGAGGGCATTGTAGACCAAGCCAGTATGGAATCTAGATGCCTTATGCATGCTTGTTTGGTCTGGCCATTCAGAGGCAGGACACATGTACTATATGATTCATATATGATCCATCATAGTTTCTACCCAAGGCTATCCCTGCCTAGGTTTGGCATCAAATTTTACCATAAGAAGAAAAGTTTTAATCTTTTTTTTCCCTCCCTCATCTTCTTTCCTTTCTCTTGTTAATTAAAATAAAAAGCCAGCGGAATATTTATTTCCACTGATTTGAGAAGAGCACAATATCTAAATGTTGGAAAGGAACTTGGAACATCCTTAAATGTAGTCAATCTTGTCAGACAAACTTTTAAGTAGGAGGTATGTCTGTTAACCTGACCAGGGACATGGTCTACTCAGAAAGAAAGCAAGTGGGGAGTTCTTTCCGTTGAGTGGGCAAGACCTTACAGACTTCAGTCTTCTGCGGATATTTTTCTAAGTATTTTTTATTAGGTTTGGATTCTAGTGTCAGTTACAAAGCTCCCCTTTATCAAATAGAAGATGAACTGTCACTTGAATACTGGTTTAAAGTCAGTAGAGAGTTCTTGTGCTTTATGCAGAGAAAATGCTGCGGCAACAACATATCATCCACTATATAAACCAATATGGCCGCCGTGGGCCTCTTGTGTCTACAGTCTTCTAAGAAGATGGAGTTCTCTCATTCTCACACACGCTGGCTCAAAACTGGGATCTGAGGCCGGGTACAGGCAGAGCTGGCATCCTCTATATGACTATAAGCACAGGTAAGTTGAAGGGATGTATTTATTTATTATATAGACATGCACAGCATCCTGCTTTTGCCTCTTTCACCCAGTAGAGCCAACACTGCCAATTGCCTCAGACAGCCTTATCGACTGCTTGATCATTTAGAGCACCTAGAGAAGATTGGAGTAAGTGCCCTGTAATGAGGAAGGAACCAGGACCAGTTCTGCCTCTGAGCCTCCTCAGAGGAATCATAATGAACTGGGGCTCTTTGATGGTGCCTTGGCCCCTGGATGCTGCATGTGAGCTTTCTGCTCAGTCATTTCCTCTTGCACTTGGGTAGCGCAGCATGAAGCCTGCTATTAGAAGCAAGGTTTATGGCTGCCTTGCAAACGTTTATTGGGTAATATCTAAAACATGGTGTCAAGTTATAGTAATGTGCTGTTCCGGGAAGCTTTTCGAGAACTTTAGTGTTTCTGAAAATGGCCCTTTGAGAGTTCTTCAGTTTCAGAAATGAAAGGTAGTAAGGATGCCTCTGTATGTGTGTGTGTGTGTGCTTAAAATATGTCCATATAACCTGATTGTTTGGTGAAGAGACACTGTTTTCCTTTAGGTCATTTTTGGAATTTTTAAATACAACATCTCAGCACAGATGACCACCATGGCATTTGCCCATGTATAGACTAGGTCACTGACACACAATTAAATGCCCCAGTAAACCCATTTGTTACTGTCTTCACAAAGTACAGGTATCTCTAGTCCACAAAAAGTTTGCTGTAAACTTCATGCCCTTATCTCCTCTTACGTGTAATCTGAGGGGAAAAGAACTCACCTCCAATTCTATAGGGAAAGTGCATACAGTGCTGTCTAACTGTGGCTGAGTCCTCTTTTCTTCCTTGTAGCATCTGAAGATGTCTCGGTAGGGATGTGCTTAAAACATGGCTATCAGGCAATAGATGGTGACGAAGCAATTGAATGAAGGGCAGAAATGAGCCCTCATCCTCACATCTTTCTTTGGCAAGAGTCTAGCATTTTTCCAGTTGACAGTTTTTCCTGATTGATTAATGAAGCACTGTGCTGGGTGAACCAGTGAAAACTATCCAGAAGAGTTCCGCTGAGGTGGCGGGTGGGAAGGCACAAGCATGAGAGCTGGCACCATCCTCGCTCTATTGTGAGCAGCTGGTCCTCCTCCTTCCTGTTGGATCACCCATCTGTTGGTGAAAACCACACCCTAGCGCCACCTCCTCCCTTCAGTCTCATTGGCCTGATCTTTCCATTTCCTCTTTCCTCTCTCCTTCTCTGTCTGCTTCATTTGCAGACTCCCAATTAGTTTGATGCTTCAACCTGGTTTTGATTTATGAGCTCCCTCTCCCATCCCCCTTCCCCCTCTCTCTGTCTCTCTGCCCTCTTTCTCCATAGTTTTCCATAATGACAATGAGTTGTTTGTTTATTCTTAGTCACAATCTAGAAGACAGCTGGTCCAGGGGATCTTACCAAAACCAAAACATATTGATATCTTGGTTTTGGGCTTTGAGCCTCTAGAGATGCAAGAGAATACATTTCCATGTGAGCACAGTGTTTGTGGTACTTTGGTACGGCAGTCAAGCTGACCGAGACACTATAAATGGAGTTGTAACAGAACTAAACAAGTCGTTGCTTACTATCTCTGACCATAATACCTGCTATGACTCAGTTCTGGGCCCTGAGCTCCTTCCTCCACACAGCAATTGTATTTCTAGTTCACATGGATTAGTAGATTTCAGCCCATGTTTCTCTCTCATTCTCGTCTTGACTTCTTGGATTATTTATTTATTTATTTATTTACATCTCAAGTGCTGCCCCTCCTAGTCCCCCATCTTGGTGAATCAAGTCTCTGCAGGATCAGGTGCAGCCTCCCCCACTGAGGCCAGACATGGCAGCCCTCTGCTCCATATGTGTCAGGGGCCTCGAACCAGTCTGTGTCTGCTCTTTGGTTCGTGGTTCAGTCTCTGGGACCTCTCAGAGGTCCAGGTTATTTGACACTGTTGGTCTTTCTATGAGGTTACCATCTCCTTGAGGCCCTTCAATCCTTTCTGTGACTCTTGTTCATCTGTGGGTATCTGCATCTGTCTCAATCTGCTGCTGGGTAGAGCCTCTCAGAGGGCTGCTATTTTAGGCTAGATTTTCTCTTATTTTTTAAACACAGGAGGGCTATGAAGATGACTTCACCCTCAACATAGAGGGTTTAATTAGGAAGGATTACTTTGGGGGAGCAAATCTAGCCTCTCTGCCCTTATCTTCACTTCTAGAACAGGACAACTGTTTTATTCTCCCTTGCTATTGGTTCCATTCCACGTTTCAGATGAGAGTGACTGATTTAACTTCTTAGAGCATTATGCATTCAGAATCCATTCAGGAGTTCAGATGACAAAAATCATGTTTTTCATTTATTTATTTACTTATTTTTGCTGTTTTGTTGTTATTATACCAGGCAATGGATTTTAATTTGGCTTTTTATGTCCACATAACAGCACCTTGTTCATAGTCAGCACATTTTCTCTCCCCTTCAAACAGCCCCTCTTCTGCCACCATGGTTATGTATAAGTAGTTCAATCTAGATTCATACATGAGAAAAGACAGTTTTAGCCCCAAATACCTTTTCTTGGTTACCTCTCCCCCTTTCTTTCCATCATCTGCTCTGAATCAGTGTTCCCTTTCTAATTTTCACCAGTTAATTCAAACTATGTAATAAAATGACAATAATTCTCATGAGACTTTGTGTTGGCCTGCAAAAAGAGTTGACCTTGGGATGGCACTTTGGAACCTACGAGAATAACTACTTTTTAAACCATAGTGGTGGAAACCTACCATAAGTCAACTTATTGTTCCAAAATTGGTTACTTGACTCTAATATTTATAAAAGTTTTGAATATTTTAGATGTGAAGGTTTAGCTCAGAGAAAGGTAACTCTTCTAAAAAGAATCAACCATGGTTAAAGAAACTGGTTCTGCTTTCAAATATGATACTGAAAACCAAGTCAAAGCAAACCAATCAATTTTATTTAAGAGTGTGAGAAATTTAGTTTTGTCTGGGAGCCAGTTCAAGCAGCTCTGTTTAGCCCCTTGCAGAGCTAACTAAGCTAAACTCAAAGGAAAAAACTTAAAGATGATTTTTATAGCAATGAGATCATTCTGTAAAATGTTGGCATTTCATATTTTCCAAACAGATACTTGGAAGAAGCAGAATACAAGTCAGATTTAAAAGTTGACATTAATCCAGTTCTCGGTTTTTCCTCTCATTTTTTTTCTAACCAAGTTTACTGCCAGCTTTTACTTTGCATAATAATATATGATGAATTGTCCAGGAAAAGCCCACTGGGCACATTTCTCTTAAAAACCCTCACGTCCATGCATCAGGAGCTCAAGCTGCAGGGCAGCATGCTTATGTAATCATGGAAGATTTTCCTTATTGTTGAACAATTGTCAAACACAGGTTGGCATTTCATCAAATACATAAACGTGTAGAAGCCATTGGGCACTCCAGGACTGAAAACACAAATAACTCTATTTGAATTCATTCTCACTTCTAGGAAATCAACACCAACTTGAAATTTTATATGTATATGTATATATGTATGTGAATGTATATGTGTATATATATATGTATGTACATGTACATATATATGTATTCTATCAGCAACAGTGCACCTAACACAATGTGATTTACTAAGTCTGCATGTTACACATTTTTACTGCATGTTTATTTGCTCACAATCATACACAGGGGCTAAAATATGAGCTTTAAATTTTTTGTTGGCAAACATTTTAAAGTTATTTAGTAAAACCATAAATCTCACAATTCTCGTTTGATATATAAAATAGAATCATTTTGAATACTTGCCAAAGATATAATTCTTAATATAAATATTATCATTCAAAACAATTCTACAAAATTGATCACAAAATATAAAACACATTTGTATAAATAAATATGAAATACAAAGTATAGTGCTTTACTGGGCATGTGTGTCTTGATATACTTAACAGATGAGAATTTTCCTCTCCTGGTAAATTAATCTATAGAGTGCTGGATATGAGTAATGGTGAGAAGTAAATAGCATTAAATAAACAGTAACAAAAATAAGAGGGCATTAGATCCATACAGCATGGGCTTTTTAAGGATTATTGACATTTCTGTTAAAAGCATTATTTATAGTTGAAGCCATGATGTGTTCTTGTTAAAATACAGGAAACCTAGTAAGTAAGTCCATAATCAGACAAATAGATCAAAAGATGGCAAAAGAGAACAAGTCATGAAAAAAACAATAAAAATTATTTCTCTTAAGAATCTGAAAATTTGAAGAAATCTCAAATTCCTTTTATTTGAAAATATAGTATTTATATGTTGAAAACAAACATGGAACTTTTATGTCTTCCTTAAAAGTATAAAATCTATGCATTGGAGATATAGATCAAGCCGCAGAATGATTGAAGTATTTGCTAAGATCTTCCATTTTATTGAAAATGGAGAAAATGAAAAGAATACATCTTTTGTAGCAGAATAGAATTTCTCAGTGGGATTTTTATGAATTTGATTAATTCTACTTCATGCCTAAATAGATAGGTAGGTGATAGATGATAATGGAATAAACAATGGATGGATAAGTGAATAAACAAAAGAAATGATGAATACAAGCATAAATGGATGACTGGACGGATGGGTAGAAGAATGAATATGCAGATGGATGGATGACAGATGGACGGACAGATGGATAGATGGATGGAGGAAAATTGTTCATTTTAAGCTTCCATTTTTCTTATCGATGACACTTGGTTTGTTTTTAATAAATCTACTATATACTCTTTGCACATCTGCTGTAGAAAATGAATATTTTATAAATTCAGACAGCATTTGGGCATAGGTAGAGAGAAGTTTAAAAACATGAAATATGAATTGGTGAGTCGCTTGGACTCTATAAGAAAGTAGGCTTAGACTTAACTCCATGGGGACCAAGCTAGTAAGCAGCACCACTGTATGGCCTTTGCATCAGCTTCTGCCTCCAGTTTTCTGCCCTGACTTCTTTCAGTGATAGGCTATGATGTGGAAATATAAAGCAAACAAACCCCTTTCTCCCCAACAACTTTCTGCTATTTATTACAGCAATAGAAACCATGACTAAGGCAATCCTCAAAAATGCTATTTTTATTGATATTTGTGTGTTTGTTTGTTTTTGTCTGTGAGCCAATCTTATTCTGTTGCTAGGCAGCTTAAACTTGAGATCCAAGCAGACAGATACCACCACAGCCCTTCAAACTTCTGATTGAGCACGCAGCCTTTGTACCCAACAGATGCTAAGCAACCCATTCAGCCAGGATAAGAAGGGACTGGTGAGTGCATATTAATCTAAAGCATGTGTTTTCCATGTGTTATCTTGCTTAATCCTCTAATAAAGCTGGAAGACTTGTTTCTTTTTCTTTTATATGAAAAAGAGATTAGGTGGCTAATTAGGATGACTCAATTAGATGAAGGGTTTGTGATTCCAACCTAGTTGTTCTAGAAAACACATTCCTTATTCTTTCCTAGTAGGCAATACCCTATGCTGACAAGTGAACTTTAACTGGTTTTGCTCAACTGAAGCAGGAAGAAATTGGGAGATTTAAGTCAACATGTGCTACATGGCAGGGGCAGGGAGGGGCATTCAACACTAACAAGAAAATGGAGGTCCTTGTGATTTTGCCAGCCCTGCCAAAAGTCACTGAGGGCAAGGTAGGGTCATCAGAGAGGAGAGAACATCAGTTTAAAAAATGCCTTTATAAGATGGGGCTGTAGGCAAGTCTGTAGGGGTACTCTCTTATCCATCAGTGTGAGAGAACTCCTGTACTGACTGGTTTTGTGTCAACTTGAAACAAGCTGGAGTTATCATAGAGAAAGGAGCTTCAGGTGAGGAAATGCCTCCATGAGATCCAGCTGTAAGGCATTTTCTCAATTAGTGATCAAGGGGGGAGGGCCCCTTGTGGGTGGTGCCATCTCTGGGTTGGTAGTCTTGGGTTCTATAAGAGAGCAGGCTGAGCAAGCCAGGGGAAGCAAGCCAGTAAGTAACATCTTTCCGTGGCCTCTGTATCAGCTCCTACTTCCTGACCTGCTTGAGTTCCTGTCCTGACTTCCTTTGGTGATGAACAGCTATGTGGAAGTGTAAGCTTAATAAACCCTTTCCTCCCCAACTTGCTTCTTGGTCATGATGTTTGTGCAGGAATAGGAACCCTGACTAAGACAACTTCCATCATTGGTTATATGATGTGTAATTAATCCCTCCCCTAGAAAAAAATCCCCATTGAAGTTCACCCTATTGGGCATCTTCTGACCTTGGTACCTTTTCTTTCCTTTCAGGAATCAGCTGTTTCAGCTTGCCCTCTTGCTGTGTAGTAGTCTGTCTCTGGTCTAGGAAATCTTAAGTTTTTATCAGCATCCTGCAGATGGAACATAGAGTCACTGGATCCCACTGACTGTTCTTCCCACACTAATTAACCTTCCTGTTTGCTTTTCTCTCTGCTTGTTATGCAGTTTGGGCTTCTGTCCTAACGCTTTAGTTACATAACAGTAGGAGAAAAAGCAATTGACAAGAAGTGATTGAGATCTCATGTCTAGGGACAGAATGGCGACCTATGACTGCAGTCTTAGTGTTGGGTGGGCTGGCATGGGAGGATCTCTGGGACTTGCCTGCTAGCCAGGCTTGCACAGTGAACTCCAGGTTCAGTAAGCAACCATTTCAAAAGAAGTTGGAAACTGATTGAGAAGACTCTGCCTGCACATGCAAATGCTTCCTACACACACTATAGAGACAGGAACATGCATAAACACACATGACCTCTACCACCACCACCACTGCCTCCTCTGCTGCTGCCACTGCCACACTAAGCAATCTGAAGCCTTGTGGCTTTTGAACATCCTTTGACCTTGTGGTGGTTGGTTTTAGGGTCATCTTGCCACACCTTGTAATCACCTGAGTGGAGAACCTCACCTTCCAGATTGCTTTAATTGATATCAGAAGACCTGCTTCAATTATGTGTGGCACCTTCTGGTAGCACCCCATGTTAAAAAGGGGGCAGGACAGAGGGAAGATTGCTCTCCTTCCACTCACTTGGCCTTCCTTCTTGCAGCTGAATCAGTTTTCCCTGCTGCTGTTGCTGATTCCTTTGCTGATGATAGCAACAGTATTTCAGCCTTGCATCCCTGACTAAGGACCAGCTGTTCTCTAGAAACCCTGTAGGGTTTTGATGCCACATTGGGACTGCTGAGACAACAGCCTCATGAGTTGAAGGAACTGCTGGGTTGTTGGCCTCTCTCTGATGTGAGGCAGTCATTGGAGATTCCCCCAACTCCACAGGCATCCAGACTCAAGGACCAAGCAACTACCAGAGGTTACAACTTCAAGGTAAGCTGATTTGATAAAACCATTTATATATGTATTTCCCTTTTTCAGCTGTTTTTCTAGAGGAGCCCACTCATACAACCTTCTCATAGCCCATCCCTACCATCCATGTGTTGTAAACAGAATCCCAGCCTGTGTATTTTTTCAGAGCTACTGAGTACTGAGTGAGCAGAGCAAAATCAAGGGAGTGTAAAGTGTTTTGTGACACACAGAAAAAGGCCAGGCTCAGATATTGTCTAACCCAGCATGTACAGATTACTGATGAAGAAATGGAGGACCAAGAGAATAAGGTCTGTGAACACAATCAAATGTTAGAGTACCCACAAATATAAAGACTTGAGTTCTTGTTGTATGGATTTCCATGTAAACTAATCTGGGTTTCTACAGGAGGAAATATTATTACTTTAAAAAATTACTGCTTTTATCACTGTTTTTTTGCTACAAAAGTGACTTGGGCAGTCTGGACAACTAAGCTCAGTTATACATGGTTGATTATTATTCTTTACATTTTATTGACTTCTGTCAGAAATATTCTTTTGATAAACAGAGCTAGGAGAAGCTCTGAAAACAAGAGTAGATGATATATATTAAGGTTAAGTTGCATAGATGAAGATGATGTTCTTAACATGGCTCCCTCGTACCCCTTGCCTTTACTTCATTGGATGAGGGTATCTGAGCCACACGTTAAGATCTGCTCCTGACACAACTCTTTCCTTTGTTTTAGTCTGTGCATAGGCAGAATGCAAGGACAATATTTTGTGCATGTTTCTTCCTTGTTAGTCTGTGTGCTGTTATAGACCTTGTCCTAGGAGCTGTTGGACAGAAAGAAAACCCCTCCCTAGTAGATTTTAAATGTACTTAAGAATTGATGTTGATGCATATTACATCATAGAAACAGTAAGTTGCTTGATGTAGCTTTTAGTGTCTTCTACTGGTTCCTAATGGATCTTGTATGACTCAAAGAACAGGTCATATTTAGTGATATCTTTCAGAAATATGGGCTTAATTTTGCAGATTATATCCACAACTCTGGTAAATCCTAAATACTTTTTACTGCATGGAAGCTCTTTCTAATGGCCATGCAAGGGAAGCCAATTGGTCCAAAGTCAAAGTGGTAGTAGAGAAGACATTACAGTGAGCTAGCTGATAGGAACATGGTGAGCTTTGGTCCTAGGGACTGTTCTACTGGGATGCTGGTTTAGAAGTGGTTTCCTTATAAAGCAGGTGATGGCAGATTGGCAGTAACCTTCTCACAGATGGAGGTTCTTGGACAAATGTGTGCATCTGCTCTCCATCACCTAACCACAAGATGGCTTCGGTTCTGCAAAACTGCAGAATGAAGATCATTATTTCCCGTGGCTATTCTTGGCACCAACAGGTTTGCCTGCACGCCGTTCCTTATGCTTAACACAATGGGCAAGGCAGAGGGGTTGGCCAGCCAAGGTGCAGTTGTGAAATAAAACATACTTTGCCTAACTTGTCAAAAGTCTTAAAGTTAAGTCCATTTAAGTAGAGAGTCAGGCATGAGATTCATTCCTGTGCATGGCTTTATACTGAATCTTGTGAGAAACACAAAATGCTATTGCTAATAATATCTATCTAATATCTATAGATTATCACCTAGCTTTTACATTTAAGAGTTCAATTCATTTACCTAGTTGTGCTTTAAAAAACATTTGTCAGCTATGGATTTTTTTTGACATGTCTATAGTAGGCAAATCCAAAGACTTAGGAAGACCTGGATGTGGTGGCATCCACCCTTAGTCTCAACATTTGGGAGGTAAAGTCAGACAGATCTCTGTGAGTTACAGACCAGCCTAGGTTACACAATGAGTTACAGGCTAGCCTGGATAGGCGCTTTGAAAAGACATAAGGCAGAAAGTACTGTGGTAGTTGATGGGGCTGGGAGTGGGGGATGGGGAGGGACTGCGAAATGGATAGAAGACTTCTTTTGAGGCTGAAAGAAAAGTGTTTTGAAATTAGATGGTTGTGATGGTTACAAAATTACTCCGAGTTTATGATATATTCTCTCTTCTTCCTTCCTTCCCCCTTCCTTGCTTCCTTCCTCCCCTCTCTTCATTTCTTCCTTCCATCCTTCCTTCCTCCCTCCCTCCCCTTATCCCTTCCTCCCTCTCTCCTCTTTCTTTCTTTCTTTCTTTCTTCCTTCCTTCCTTCCTTCCTTCCTTCCTTCCTTCCTTTCTGTGGCTCTAGGGCTGGAAGTCAGGGCTTTGAACATTCTAGGCAAGCTCTCAACCACTGGGTGACATCCCAAGCCCTCTTATTGTAGTCAAGGACAGTCTCCTTATGCAACTCAGGCTGGTCTTGATCTTGAAATACCCCTGACTCAGCTTCCCAAGAGATTGAGAACAGATGTGCACTCCTGTGTCCTATTCTGTCTCTGACTCTATCTCTCCCCCTTCCTATCTCTTAAATAATTTTAAAATAAGAATGTTTGTTTATTTATCTGTATTTTATGTATATGAGTATTTTGTTGGCACATATGCAGCCTATGTGTTCGTGCTGCCCTGAGAGGTCAGATGAGGGGCGAGATCCCTTGGAACAGGAGTTATAGGCTGTATGAGTGCTGGAAATCACACCCTGGAATCGATCCATGTCCTTTGCAGGAGTGGCAAGGATTCTTAACTGCAGAACAATCATTCCAGGCACCTCTCTGAAATAGCTTTTAGTGACTAAATATGTCCTAGGTCTGAGGACACACAGATGGAAAAAAATAACCCATTCTCATGAAAGTTACAATCTATCATACATATTTAGGGTTCATGGGTCTACTTGAACTCAGGTTTTCCCTGGGAAAACTCAAACCCACATAAACAATTTGCCCGAGACTGTAGATAGTTCACAGATAGGTCATTTTCCTACCAAAGGCAATTCTGCAGGTTTTAGAGCTTATAAATTTCAGTCTCACGATTGAAGCACAATCTGATACTGAGGGAAGAGCATATTCCATAGTCATCATTATTGCATATACTGAACTAAAGTTCTCAAAATTAAGCGGCTTACTCAGACATAGATGGCCGAAACTGACAGGCGGAGAAGCTAGGATAAATTCTTAGTAATCTTACTTACATTTTTAAATTATAAAAATCAGTTCTACTCATTGTATTATTTACATTTCTCATGTGGTCCAAATACTTGGCAAGAAGCAACCTGAAGAAGGATGGGTTTATTGTGACTCACTGAGAAGATATAGTTGGCCACAGTGGGAAAGGTGTGCAGTGGGGCTGGAGGCAGCTGGTCACGTTGCAACTGTAGTGAGGGAACAGAAAAAGGACAATTTTGGTGTTCATGGTTTCTTTTCTCCTTTTATGGAGCCAAAGTTCCAGCCCATGGGACTGTGTTGGGTCTTCCCACCCCACTTAAACCACTTAAACCTCTCTGGAAACACCCTTTCCTTCTGTTATTACCTTATCCAATTCCAATGTGGTAGTTTTGTTTTATTTCATTATATTTTTGGGTTTTTTTATATTTAAAAAATGAATGAATGAATGAAGAATGAAGACAAAGCCACTAGGGTAAAGGTTGACAACTGAACTGTCATTTATACCTGCTGGGAGAGGAAAATCAGTTTTCTCTTATGGAGTGATGCTGGGTATATCAACCTCTCCAGGGCAGGCTTCATGTTCAGGAGTAGTTGATTATTAAATAATAAAGTTCACAGGTCTTTTTCGTATGCTTTAATTTGGTTACAGTTTGGCATTTCTTTTTATTGCAGGGGGAGGAACTGTTTTATTTTACCTTATTTTTGGAGGGTTCTATTGTTGTATTGGGTTTGTTTGCTTTTCAAGAAAGTTGGATAGTCAGGGAGAGACAGGGAGAGTCTGGAAAGACTTAGGGGAGGGGAAGAATATGATCAAAATACAATTAGAGTTAAAATTGTTTAAGTAATAAAATTGTAATTTTAAAAATATATTTCCTTGGAGTTGGAGAGATGGCTCAGAAGCTAAAGGCACTCATCCAGAGGTCCTGAGTTCAAATCCCAGCACCCATGTGGTGGCTCATAACCATCTGTAATGTGATCTGGTGCCCTCTTCTGGCATGGAGGTATACATGCAGATAGAGCACTCATATACATAAAATAAATAAATCTTTAAAAAAAGGCAAGTTAAAAGTAAATCTTTAAAAAGTATATATTTCCTAGGTGATTTTAAATTTAGTCAAGTTCACTATGAAGGTTACCAAATCGCACTCATATTGTAATTCATGATCTTGGAGAGGAAAATGCACAGTGCTTGTCTTATCAATTCCCCACCATTATATACCTTTAGTTACTTCCACAGAAGTATATGTGAGCTGCCTGTGTGAACGTGGCCATATTCAGCTCACTGTTCTAGCTTCATTTCCTTTTCCATTTAAATATTTTCCCATATTGACTGACAGACATGGACTGCCTTCATGGCTGTAAATGTGCCATGGCTTATTGAGCTAGTCCTCTGTTCTGCTTTCAGATCTGTGCTCTTGGTATTTCTCTAGAAACAGAATAACACCCGTGCCTTTGTTTGGAAATAGTCACATCCCACTGTGCTTTAGGTTCCCACTAGCTGAGACTGGTCCCTTAAGCCACTTCCTCAACTGTCCATCTCTAGTGGGCAGCAGACAGTGCCCCCTGTCTACAAAGATGCTCCTCTACCTGGCTCATCTTCACAGCAGCAAGTTATAAGCTTAAGCACTGTGATATCGACCTTTTGGTCTATAGTGTCTGTTTTCCAACATGTCTACTATATTTTGCAAAAGCAATTTGGTCACATGTGGCCAAAACCAAATTTAGCCAGTTTATGTGAAAAAAATAAAAATAAAAAGGAACGCAGTGGTCAAGGACCAGGTTCTGAGGAGGAAATGAACACCAGGCTTGAGCTCTCTCTAGAGTATTGCCATTAAGGCCACACATGGCAAACAACAACTACCTTTTTATTGGTTAGCTCCAGAAGGTAATGTTTTTGGAGGGGGGGCTTCCTATTTTTATAGTCAATTCTTAACTAACCAGTTTTGTTCAGAGCGTGGGAGGGAGTACATCATCCTAGCATGGAATTTTCTGCTGGAACCTTGGAGGAAGGTGTGGGATGGGGATCAGTTATTAGCAGAAATGGGGCTAAGGGCTACAGAGTGCACATGTCCACTCTTCTGTGCTCTCAGGGTGGGAGTGGGGATATAGAGAAATCCAGATAGCTTGGAGCAGGCACACCAACAGGAGGGTGCCAAACCTCACCTCATTTTAATAGTTTCAGTGCAAGAGACTTAAATTGGCATCATGCACTTTATAGTTAAAGGGACAGAAGAGTAAGTCCACAGAGAAGTGGTGTATGAAATGGAAATACAAAGAAGAAAAAGGTGTATGTGAGAAAGACAGAAAAGGTGGGCATGTGTTTGTTGAGGACGTTTTCTGGTAGCACTTGCAATTTTTGTTATTGGCATTTTGAACTCAGCTACATCCTCAGCCATATGGTCTGTTACAAAGTCTACACCCTGACAGTTTTCCTCTTTGACTGCATGGTCTTGACCAGAAACCACAGGCCTTTTCAGGAAGCCTTGCTTTTACCTACTCAACAAATATTTTGAATGCATACTGTGTCTAGGTCACCATATTATGTTCAGGACACACATAAATGAGCCTAGTTGGTGTGATGTGGAGCTTATAATTGGAGAAACTAAGGATATTAAAGGAGAATGTAAGATGTTTTCTGTGGGCATAGCAATGAGACCTGATGTGGTTTAGAGCTATCAGGGAAGCTTCTCAAGAGGGAGACGAATGCTCACAGTCTTTGAGAATTAAGAGCGTGGGAATAACAAGTTTTACTGGCATTTGAGTTAGAGACTATCCAATGCTATCTCCAAACTGCATCTACCAAATACTTCTAAGAAATGAGCATACAAAGTGGTTTTTCTACCTATTCATGTAATTTTTCCCGCAGGTAATTTTCTACAGCTAGATAAACTAAGAAAAGTACGGGTGATAATATCTTCTAAAATGAAAGGGAAGGGGCTGGAGAGCTGGAGATGGCAGAACGTGGACTTAGCATTTGGGAAGCCTTGGTTCAATCCTTAACAGCATCAATAAGACAACATAAACTGCAAATAAAATAATGAAGAATGGCAAACACACTTCTCATCTCATTATTAGTCAATTTGCCTGAGTAGAAACTTCTAAGAACTTATTTTAAACTCAGAGGTTAAAGCAACATTTCAGTTGCTCAGGGAAAATTCAGTTAGTAAAAACATTCTGACCTCTGGGGACTTCATGTGTCTTTATGTTAACTAAACAGAAATTACAGAAAGTGGAAGTTTGCCATGTGGGATGTAGAAGAATTAGGTAGATTTCATCATTAGAAACCCAAAGTTTCAACTTGATTAATCAGCTAATCAAAGATCTTTGTTTAATTTAGCTTTCCTTATCAACTCAAAGCAGGGCCTTTCAGAGTATAGCATCTGTATAAACACCGTGGTTATTGGTTGGCAGAGATAGCATCTATTCTGGGAGGCAATCTATTATTCCTACTTCTGATTTTTAACAAAAGAGAGACTTACAGCTTTAAAATGCTAATTTTATCACTGATTAACTAGGTAAGTGGAGGAGAAAGAGAGACAGCTTGCTGGGCAGGAGTATCTGTTTGAAGGCCCCAGGGCAAGAAGGAATGCACAAGGTTGTTATATTTGGATGGAGGAAGAGGAATGGAAGAGAGGTACTAGTCTCCAGGGAGATAAGCAGGAGCCTGATTAAACAGGGAGCTTGGAAACATCATAAAAGTCATCAAGAGGCTGAAAGCAGGAGAAAAGCTTGACTAGGTCTATATTTTACACACACAGGCACATACATAGTTGTTAGAAACCAAGTCCCTTCATTTTCATGGGTTTGGATAGGCTCATGAAGATTTTTAAAAGGTGGGAAGGGTTTGCAATTAATTTCAGAAGTAGAATTTACTGACTTGATGATCAGTTCCTCTGTAGAAGAGACCAAACTTCCAAGGAACATCCATATTGTAGGCTGTGAAGAGGAAAACTTGGGTGGGTGTCAGCTTTCTTCTTACTGAGCTGGAAGCTTTTACATCTAAACCAAGAGGCAATTCAGCAGATATGAATGCATGCTGCCAGTGTGCAGACTGTTCAGTTTCTCTTCACAATATAAGCATACACATAGACATGACATATCAACCTGTGGCCTGTAGCACAGATAGCTTTATGACAGAACTACGATAGAACTCAGGTCTTCTTCCTGAATTATTTCTTATGTCTAATAAGTAACTGGTCACTGTTTGGCAGTTCTATCCAAAGTTCTTTCAGAAAGTCAGGGAAGGAGTGTGGCACTCTAGGAGAATGGAGACGTTAAGTAACACCCTGATAGACAAGCCTCAGAAATCCCCATTCAAGCTGTGACAGTCAAGCCTGGAAGGTTTGTCATCTTCCAACTCTAGCTCAGAAAACTGTACTTTTGGAGTCCTCCTAGTCACTAGAGGGCACCAACCTCATGGATACGTTCAGGAGTGCCTTTCAAGGGCTATCTGTAGAGCTAATGTTTTAAGTGTTTTCTTTATAATTCTGCTGCACAATGCACTACTGTTAGAAACACCAATGGAGGTTAAAAAAATAGAAGCAACTATAGTTGGCTTTGCTTGGAGCTCTTTCCCCAACTGTGTGTAATTTACACAGGTTGGGCAACTTACAAAATTCTTTGTTAGCAAATTATAGGATACAATTACTTCTTGATTCTGTTTATCTTGTTTCTCTGGCTTCTCCTTCAGAAAATTTCATCCTTCTTTCTTTCTTTGTGAAGGAGAGAGAGAGAGAGAGAGAGAGAGAGAGAGAGAGAGAGAGAGAGAGAGAGAGAGAGAGAGAGAGATTAAACAAAAGCAGAAAATGGAAACTCTGATCTTTCCCACCCTTGTCCTTCTTGCCTGCCACCGACATTTTCCCTAGCTGCTTCTTAACACATATAGACATCACGTAAGTGTATTTTTAGGGTCCAAGAATCAGGACTCTGCCCTAACAATGTCACACCGCTTCCTTTTAAAAGTGAGATGTGCTGTCATCAGGTACTGCTCCCAAATTCCTCAAGGATTGGCTAACTCTAAGTTTCTTAGATTTGGCAAGGGTTCTGAAGGGTTTTCTTTCAAGTAGCCTTGAAACACAGACTCAGTCAGGTGTGGGACATGAGGGAGCTTCAGGAGGCAGCCTGGCACTCCGTCTCTTCCTCAGCTACTGGGACTTCACCTCAGCTGCTCCTACTTGAGCAATGTGATGACAATCCCAGGACTCGCGAGCTTTGTGGTTTTGTTGTTGTAGTTTGTTTTTTTGGTTTTGCTTTTGTGAGATTGTTGTTTTGTTCCATTTTGTTCTGTTCTGTTTCTCTTCCTCTCTATAGAGAGCAGGATCTTGAGGCAGACTAAAGTGAGGTACTTCTACTTTCTTCTTCAAATGGCTTGATTTGACGCTGGAGCTAGAATATTTAACTCCCTCCCTCCTGCCAAACTCTCAGAGTCTGCATTTACTACCAAATGACTTTCGCTAAACCTTTAGCCAGAGCATATTTGTGACTAAACAAAGTCAACATTCAAGTTTAAAGTTGAATCATATAGTTCAAATAATCCAAGCCAAAAAGGGTCTCATTTGGTCCTGCTGTGTGATCAAAACCAGTAAAAAGTTGTGTGTTGATTTAGATCTGGAATACACTCCCCCAGGGCCCATATGTTAAAGGCTTGGTTCCTAGTTTGGCACCATTAGAACATGGAGAATATGCTAGGATGTGGAACCTGGGAAGTCTTCCAGCCACCAAGGCCTGCCCTTAGATTGTATTGCAGTCTAGTCACTTCTTCCTCTTTGTCCCAGCCTTAACGTGGACAGGGTTTTACTTTATCAAATGCTCCTTTGTATGATGTGAACCATATATAATATGTATGATCGTATGTTTAATCTTCTCTGGTTTGCAATCCTGGAAAGTTGTGAGCTTGTAGAGGTGTCATAGTAGGCTGCCATCCCTTTGTGTGTGTGTTTCTTTGTTGTGTGTTGTGCATCTGTTAGAATCAAGGTGTCCTCCAGATGATTTCCCCCTTTACTCTGTTCTTGGTACTTATTTATTTTACATGCGTCCTCTTATGAGCTGTCTTCCTTGCTATTATTGGCAAGGGTGAAATTGAAGCATTAAGAGCTATGATGATTGATGACTATCCTGCTGTTAATGGAAGTAGAAGCAGTGTACTTCACTCATGTCCCTGATGTGGTTCAGAGTGGTGCTAGGGTGCTGACTGGAGGGGAATGGGAGAGTATAGGCTTTTAGAGCTGAGTCTCTATGGATAACTAGAGAGATGGTAGATGAGGAAAGGGGGAGGAGGAAGTGATATATGAAAGGAAAAGAATTCATGTGGGTGAAAGTATGAGGAAGTATGAGGAAGAGCTCAGAAAACATTGTAGAGCAGACATGGAGAAAGAAAGAAGGGAAGCAAGCTTCCCCGGGTGGGATACAGCTAAAACACAATGTAAAATAAAAAGATAAAAAATGGAATCAAGAGGATCATCAATTAGGGGCTCTGGCTGCTCTTGCAGGGGACCTAATTTCAATTCCCACACCCACAGGACAGTTCATAGTTCTTAGCAATACCGGGTCTAGGGAGCCCAGTGCTACATTCTGTGCTCCTCAGTACTGCATGCACATAGAGAACAGACACACATGGGTAAAACACCCATGTGCATAAGATTAATAAAAAGATATATGACCTCAGTCGGTGCTCCTTCCTGGTCAGAATGATGTGATCTTTCCCCCTGAGTGACTTTTGTGGCAGCCACTGCAGGTAAGGAGGTGGTTACCAGTCTCAGTTATTCAAACACATTGTCAGTGTGTCTCTCAGCTGAGAAGAACTTCCTATTTCTAAAACACCCTTGACTGCCAATCACAGCTTCATGCCTCCTATTTGAAGGATTGTTCTTTCCATGCATAAGCAACCCCACTTGTCCATGCTTAGCTTTGAGACTCTGAGTTCACTTCCCAACTCTACATGTTTTAAGACTAGGCCAAGTTAACCATCATGTGTGCCGTGTTCTCCTGTGGCTTGCCCAGGCAGTGGCAAGTTGCTGCCTTTCCAGGTTACTGATGCTAGGGTGCCCTTGGCAAATCTCATCTTGTGGCTCCCATGATGCTCTACTTCTTGTCTCCACTGGCACTTCCTGTCTCCACACTCTCACTTTCCTGGTCAGATCTTGTCATCTTTCCTTTCACAGTGCATTCAGCTTCTCTCTCTACATCTTACTCAGTCGTTCTGAGCTTGAGGTTCTCCTGGAATGCATGTCAAAGAGAGAAGGCTCCCCCCTGCCCAGGAAGCTACTGTTGATCACAGCCTGGCATGGATGGTGTGGTGTGGCGGAACGCTCATTGACCCCCATTCGTACCTGCTTCTACACAGAGGAAAGTCATGCCCAGATATATTGTCTGTCTGTTTTCTCTTTCCCTTCCACGAACAAGAGGTATTTTTAGCTTCTCTGTCATTTACCTAGTCTAAGAGAGGTGCTTTCTAATTTTCAGTCTTATCCAGAATTCATAGAAAATCATTGCAAATACAAGAGTACCATCTTCCTCTAATTGCATTTATCATGGAAGCCTTGTTAGCTGCCTTATGCCATTGACTGAGTCTCTGCCTTCTGTCTGACTTATTCTTTCCCTCTTTCCCATAAATTAATCACAGAAGCGTTTGGAATTGCTTGTAAAGATAAGACTGGATGTTTTCATGTATAACCCTGGTCTTGCTTCTCCACTGAGCTTCAGTTAGGTTTCGAGTGAAAGTTGTTCATGTATATTGTGTGGGCTGTGAAGGGGGCACACAGTGTGCAGCAAGAGGGAATGAGGGGTAAGGTAGAAAGAAACCTCTGCAAAAAGCCTTTTTTACTTTAGTTATAACAGAAAAATGAATCATCTGTAAACAGAAATGACATCATAAATCACTTCTCTTTTTCCCAATGTCCAAAGCCACAGGTTCTGTCTACTGCTCTATCTATTCTAAATCAAGTTCACATGGACTTTTCCACTGACTTACTGTGCCAATGAGTAACAGATAATCTAACAATAAGTACATTGATTTCATCAGTGGGCTATAAGCTATTGAGATAACTGAGTCAGAGCAGTAATAGACTCTGGAGTTATGCCATTCATAATGCTCTGGGCTTCTATTATATGCTATGCCTGGGTCCTTAGGTCAGTTTCAATTTAATGTTATAGTAAAATATTGACTGAATGTATCTGTTCACCATGTGGGTTATAGGCATCTGTTGAGCATCAGGGAACACAATCAACTGATTTACCAAGAACTCCTAAAGTATACCGACCTGCAGTAGGTCACCCCACGCTCAGACTAGGAAGCACCGCCGTCAGCTCACCTGCCAAGCTGTCGTAGCGCAGCTCATTTCTCATTTATTACAACTTGCGTCCAATCACTTACATTCCTTCCAGTTTCAGAATGTCGAAAAACCACCTCAAACTATCTGTGAATTTGATTCTTTCCATATCTTGGAATGAAACGTATTCAGTTTGAGTCTGGGGTTGAGGTTAAAGTGGAGATGTATTTCTTTAAGGATAATTGGATATAACTGAGAGGGAATGATTTATGATCCCTAAGCCTCCTTGGGGAAAAAGTTGTAGTGACATAGCTTTCCAAGTTTGTGTGAAATCAAATACTAAGTTGTTGTCTTGTGGCTCTTCTTTAGAACCAATTGATATGGTTATTCTAAATTTAATATATATATGTACATTATATGTATATAATATATAACATATGCATACAATATATTGTAAGTATATAATATATATACATTAAATTTAGAACAACCATCTGAATTGGTGACTATATATCTATATGTACATATATCTACACACACATATATAATATGCACACACATATACACACATATATATGCACATACATGTATATATACACAAATATATCCATATATACATTTATACATACATATATATGTACGCATGTACACACATATATACCTATATACATTTATTTGCACACACACATATATGTACACACATATATACACACATGTATACATACATACATTTATACACATATATATGCATACACATATACATAAATATACATATATATAATATCCACACATATGTATATTTGCAATTTTCCAATGTGTCTATAATGTGGTCAGATAGATGTAGGTACAGTCCACTCTGGGCATGTATGCTATTGCTCTGACTTAGGTGGACATTCATATACTATTTTGTTTAGAGCTGTCACATGCTTTCAAGAAAAGCCTACTTCCCACTGTGTATTTTCTGATTTGTAACTATGTGTAAATGCCAGTTATAACATCATGCTTTCAAAGTAACAATGAGTTGACTATAGCTTACTGTGTGGTCAGGGTATTTAAGCCATAGGCGGAGTGAGAGAGTTTGTGGTTCTATATTAATATTCTCTTCTTTTGCATGCATGTGTATGAACCATATGGGTGCTATGCTTATTGAGGCCAGAAGAGGGCGTCAGAGCCCTTGGAAGCACTCAACTCCTGATCCATCTCTCCAACCCCATATTTTCTCCTTTGGACATGAGGCAGCTCCACATAGCTTTGGAAGAAGTTGGAAAACTCTCTATCAGGAGTTTAAGTCTTAGTGTCTAAGGACTGGTCAGTCAGAGTGAGCCTTCCCAGTTCTATTCTTGGTGTGAAAGAACCTTACCTTCCTCTTGAAGGGGCCATAGTATTTCATAGTCAGGGTCTTCAGCCGGTCAGCCAGCCTTCTCCGAGATGCTGTAACACATTTAGATTTGCTTCCTCCTTTCTTGCCTACTCCTGAGGTCACTGCCTATGGGCAGCAGACTCTTGTGAAGCCAAATAGTGTTCCCTCAAAACCCAAAGCTGAGGCAAAGAAATGGCTCAGTACTTATTATGTAGAGCAGAAAACTGGGGACCCTGGGCAAGACCACTCCAATAGCTGCTCTTGCCAATAACATTTAACCAGACCCCAGCACTTTCCTTTGCTTTCCTCATGACAGTGGCAGGCTGATTAATTGTGACAAGTATCCTATGCACCCACAAAAGCATAATGTAAAGGCTCTTTAGCAAAAATAAATGTCCTGAGAAAATATTCACACACACATACACAAATACAACTCCAAGTTATATTTTGTGTGTCCTGTGTGTGTGTGAAAGTATGTGTAAGTATCCATGTACAAATGTATCTACAAGTGTGTGCGTGTGCACATGTGTACTCGTGTGTGTGTGTGTGGTGTGTGTGTAGGACAGGCATTGATTCCTGGTGTCACTCCTCAGAAACTATCTACCTTTCTTTTCGGAGAGAGGGCGTCTTGCCAGGATCTGAAGCCTTCCAGTTCTCCAGCACTGGAATTACAAGTCCATGTCACCAAGTTCAGTTTTTTCATTGGTTCTAGGGAGCTAACTCAGATCCTCACTCTCACAAAGCAAAGACTCACAGCCATTTCTCCAATCCAAATGCCTAAATATTTCTGTTGCCCTTTGACTTCCTTAAAGTCTCTGAAGAAGGGATCAGATTCTTCCATGATATTTATGTAGGGAAGGAATATACACATCAAGACTTGTTCCATTTATACATGAGCATTGGGAAATCGCTATGGCATCCATTTGGATGTCTGTAGATCTCATTCTAGATGATCTGTTACAGTGGCATATGTAGCCACATCTCTGGATGCTACTCCTTCAGATCCAGTACCATGCTGATGACACAAGGTCACTGCTCTGTTTGGATGTTCCCACAAGACCAATGGGGCTGGCCTTCCTCATTTATAAAATGATGATGAACAGGATAACTACTTCACAGGTATTTCTGGAAAGACAAAGTAATGTAGGTCATCTTTCCAGCCCCATCTCAGTTGCTCTTAGCGCTGACTCACATGTCCCCTTACTGTCAATGGCCTTTGGAGGCCCACTGTTCTATATCTGCCTGATGGGCCTCCTCCTGCCTTTCATCACCACATTGTGACTGCTCTCTGAACCTTGTGGTCTCAGACATCCTTTTATCTCTTCCAGGATCCTGCCAAAGCTAACAGCCAGTCTTTACGGTGAGTGATCACAGTACAATGTTCTAAATGAAGCAGCATGCATGAGTTGGTTTCTGATGTGCAAGGCATGCTCTTCTTTCAGTTTAGTCTCAGACAATTCCATGTCTAAACAACCAAAGAATTGGGATTTAAAGGGACCTCTCATTTTACCTACCACCATATCATCATCATCATCATCATCATCCTCAATTTTTTTCATAAGTACTAGAATTCAAAGTTTGAAAATAATTTAGGACCAAGAATGCAGTCCTGGAACTTCTGAGAATGACTTGGATGGCACATTTCCTGAGACCCAACAGAGACCCCACTGAGCTTACTATAAACATGGGTAAAGTTATAGCACCCAAGGAGGAAAGCCATATCCATTTGCAGTTAATCATAGCAGTGACTGCTCAGTCTTGCCAAAGGGCCACTGAATAACCTACTTAGATGAAGTTTGCTTCCCATACTTCAGGCAGTGGCCATCTGGTTTGAGTTGGAAGAGTCGTTTTCCCTCTTCCCCTTTCCCTTTCCCCACCCAGCCAAATATGAGAGATTATCCCTGTGCTACTCACAGTACGTGTAGCCACCAAGTTGGGTCAATGGTATTTCTGACAGTCAGAAGCTGGAAAAATAATGAATTAGAGGTCCAAAGAGGTCACCACAATATTTGCTGCAGATGGACCTCTGTCATTTACTGGCAAATATTATGGCCAGGCTCCAAGCATTGGACACACATCCACACTGTATTTGCTAGGATATTAAAATGAAATGTATCTATGTTGCTCATTGGCTTCCAAGGAGGAGGGGGCATGGTTTGAATTAAGACTTTGTATGTCTCTTCTGCGGACCAGTGTTTAATGGTGGACAGCTTTTCTCCTCAGCGAGGTGATTATTGGGCATGGGTTTGTCAAAACTATTTACTGTATGAGTCTCAAACTCAAAAATTCTATTAAAGTCGTAATTCAAAGCATGTAAGCCAGCTTCTCTTCTCCATCCTCACTCAGGTTTTATAAGTCAAGGGGTTTTCTGTGCACAAAGGCCCTGGGATGAACAGTGGTCTGCACTCAGCCGTGGTTTTTGCTCTCTGTGGTTGTAGTTACCTAAACACTAAAGGGAGCTTCATAAACAATTCATAACCTTTAATGACTGGGGCTTGCAGGGCTAGTCCTGTAGTTCTGTTAGTAGAGTGCTTCCCCTGCATGCAGGAATGCTCAGGCTTCGTCCTTAGTACCAAGCAAGCCAGGAATGGCACTGCATCTCTGAGCCCAATGCCTGGGAGAGGGAGGTGAGTGGATCAGAAATCCCACTCTATTCTCAGATACACAGGGAGTTGGAGGCCAGCCTGGGCTACATAAAACTATATCTTAAAAGAAAATATCACAGCCAACCACTGGATTGAGTGCGTAGTTAGAGAAAGGACTGTAGGAGCTGACATGGTTTCTAACCCCATAGGAAGAACAATATCAACCATTCAGACCCCCCCAGAGCTCCCAGGGACTAAGTCATCAACCAAGGGTAACACATGGCTCTGGCTGCATATGTAGCAGAGGATGGCCTTGTCAGGCATCAATGGGAGGAGAGGTCCTTGGTCCTATGAAGGATCAATAGATGCTCCAATGTAGGGGCATCAAGGGCAGGGAGGTGGGAGTGGGGTGGGTGAAGGAACACCCTCATAGCAGTAGGGGGAAGGAGGATGGGATAGGGGCAATCATGGAGGGGGGAAGTGGGAAAGGGGATAACATTTGAAGTGTAAATAAGGATTATAT
The DNA here is from genome assembly GCA_036184795.1 of Tokudaia tokunoshimensis. Taxonomy (NCBI): domain Eukaryota; kingdom Metazoa; phylum Chordata; class Mammalia; order Rodentia; family Muridae; genus Tokudaia; species Tokudaia tokunoshimensis. Next base: position 9,560,143 of record BTHU01000013.1, on the reverse strand, counting down.
CCAATTAAAAGAAAATATCAACAAAAAACAAAAACCAGAAAATGAACAGTCTATAATTTTTAAGTAACTTTATATCATATCCTGTCGATGTTCCTCTTCTTAACCCTACTCTGGCTAGTTCATGAAGTTACTTTGTCACGGCATGTATGCCTAGAAAAGACACAATCCGTTGGTGGTTCAGAGCACTAACGGGAAGTTTCTCCTGTGTATGGCAGGGGATGGGCATTAGTACTATTCAGTATTTAGATTCATTCACTTCTGATCCCTCCCTTCCCTTCTGTGGGAGTTTGAATAGGGATGGCTCATGTAGACTCATAGATTTGAAAGCTTAGTCATCGGAAGTGGCCCTATTAGGAGGTGTGACCTTATTGGGGTACATGTGGCCTTCTGGAGGAAGTGTGTCCTGGGTGGATTTGGGGGTTTCAAAGACTCAAGCCTCTCTCTCTCTCTCTCTCTCTCTCTCTCTCTCTCTCTCTCTCTCTCTCTCTCTCTCTCCCCTCTCTCTCCCTCTCTCTCTCCCTCCCTCCCTCCTTTTCTCTGCTCTCTGCTGTTTTCATCTGCTGACCCAGATGTAGAATTCTTGGCTTCTCCTCCAGCACCATGTCTACCTGTACACTGCTGTGCTTCCCACCAGAATGATAATGGACCGAACCTCTGACCTGTAATGAACCTGTAAGTCAGCCCCAATTAAATGTTTTCCTTTGAGTAGCTGTGGTCATGGTACCTCTTCACAGTGGTGGAACTTTGACTAAGCCATCTCTCCACCTCCTTGCTTCTTTCCTTCCTGGTTCTTTTCCTCACTCCATCTTCCTTTTGTCCTCTTCTTTCCTTCTACCATCCTTTCTTGTTCGGTCATCTTTTCTGTTGCCCCCTCTTTCCTCCCCTCCCCTCCCCTTATCCCCCCTCCCTCTTCTCTTCCACCTCCTTCCCACCCTTCATTTTCCTCTTTGACGGGGTATTACAGTTCCATCCAGAATAGGGTCGAACTTCCAGGGTCCTTCTCTCTCTGCCTTTCAAGTGCTGGAATTACAGGCAGGCAGAAGCCATCACCCAAAGATAGAATTTCTTAAAGACAGATAGCATGCCATCACAAGCATAAAATATATTTGGTTATCCAGTCATCTCTCAGTGAACATATGTTTTCAGTTAGCTATAATGAGTAGTTGTACTAGGGACATGGCCATAGAATTATTTCTTTAAGGTCCTTCCCTTTTATTTTTTAAGATTTATTTTTATTATTTGTAGTTATGGGTATAAGTCTTGGTGTGGGTATATGCACATAAGTGCTGGTGTCTTTATAGGTATCTGTGTTGGGTCCTCTGGGTTGCTCTTTAACTCTCATTGCTGGGTTTCTGACATTGGTTTCTGTTATATACATCTCTCATCATATCAGAACAAGGACTTTTAAATTGACCAGTCCCATTCCCTGTACCCTGCCTCCTCTATCTGAGATTCAGATGAATGTGCGGGCACAACAGTACTTGCTTTGGAGAGACATGGGTCTGTGCGACATGTAGATGCTTCGCATTCTTCTCAGACACTCCACATCTCTGTGTGCTGCAGAATGCACCAGGAGGTTTTGTGTCAACATGGTCACATGGTTAAGAAATGCTGCTGTGTAGTTTGGTAGGAGCACAGCCAGAGGACATAAAGACTCAGCCCCATTTACCAACTGGATTTTAATGACCAAACCACAACATTTGGACTATTTAAATAAAACAAGACAACTTTTTTTTTAAAAAAAAACAACCTAATATCTCTATTTTTAAAAGAACATGATTTGAAATCTGTAGGACTGTAACTAATGCTATTGTTAAGAGGAAAATTGAAAACATTTTATACACACACACACACACACACACACACCACATACTATTAGGCATTCAGAATTTGCCACAATAAACTGCATTATTAAAGCTTTGCAGTCAGAGATCTCTTTCTTTTTCCTTTGGTAGGTTTGTTTTGATTTTATTTTTTAGCAGTCTTCCAAAAGGAATTCCAAAATTTTTTGACAATTTTATCATTTCTGACTTAAGCCTGTTGCAAATCTCTTTGAAACAACTAGGCCCAAGGGTGGCTCCAGCAGCTGCCTGAATTCCACACCAATGTAAAAAGTCTCTTCCATTCGGAGTGCTATACTTTGCTGTAATCGAATCCAGATGCTTAAACCATTCAGATTACCTTTTACAGTGTGAACAGAAGCACAAATGTGTTATGTTAAAAAGTAGTTAGATCCCAATTGTTGCTCTACTTTCTGAATGTAACTCATGAGAGAGAGTGCCCAAGAGAGAGATCAAGGAGCTGGCCCTGAGAATCTTTTTATCATGCCATTGTTGTAGAGAAGAGTAATTAGATTAACCTCTGCAGACTATATCATCCACAGAAAGAGACCAGGAGGTTGAGACTGAAGTAAGATCTCAGCAAGCAGGATCCAAGTTTGGCTACCAGTGCATTGTGAAGAGAATAGTCCATCATGATGCTATACTGGGCCCCGGTGACTCAAGGTTCTGCCACCTGCTAACATCATGTCTAAAGGATTTCTTACATTTCTTATAGTTTAGTGTGTGTGTGTGTGTGTGTGTGTGTGTGTGTTTGCCTGCCATCTGATTCACTGAGGAAGAACAGTGCATCCATGTCTTCATTTCTCTGTTCAGTGGTAGTTGTGCTTATCCACCAATGTGTTCCATCACATTGAGATTGTATGAGGATATTTGCTTTTTCATCCACCAGAAGGAATGTCAGATACTTAGGTGATGGAGGAGCAGCTGTGTATTTTGCCATTAAGACAATGTTGTGGTGTTGCTCTAAAACTCTTTGTACATAGCAGAGCCAATCGCTCTGATAGGAACATGCACATTATACCACATTTTCAGGCACCAACACGAGGTATTTATTACACATGAGTACTACGCAGAAAACATTTTGAGATATTGGAAAAATTGAGAGTTTGCACTAAATAACTCAAATGACAATTCCTAAGAAAGATTATAAAAAAGGGGATCTATTTTGAACAGAGAGGTTTTTGCTGAGGTCTCAACTGCTTCACCTGAACATCCTCATTTGAGGAGTGAGGAGATTATATGAGATCTCAAATTTTCTCAACATAGTAATTCGTGGTCCTAAAATCTTTAGGTAAAGCTCACCTTCTGCATAGGAATAAAAGTATGGCTGTGTTTGCTTTTATAATTATGTTTGCAACAGTCTTAGCCCCAGGATATGCTCACTGAGTTCATGCTTCAACTTCTGCCAGATGGGCAGTCCCCTGAAACAACAGAAATCTTGTCCTCAGAAGACTTCATTGGAAGTGCCATTATGCTGCATGGGTGTGTAGGGTGGCACCAAACCATGCCCTTCTGATACATTTCATGTGGGACTGGAGTCCCTGAGAGAACGAGGACCACAAGGAGGGTTACTTGAAGAAGAGTATTAATTACTCACCTTCTTGCTGTGTTGAAACCTGACCAGATTAGGCTGACTTTATTTTGGCTCAAGGATATAGGCCATCATGGTAGAGAAGTCATGAGGTCTGGACTTTGAGGAAGGCAGTCACATTGCTTCCACAGTCTAGAAGCAGAGAGATGCGAATGTTTACGTGCAGTTCACTTTCTCCTTATATCCAGTCTAGGAGCCCAGCTCATGACATGGTCACATCCACAGATAGGGTAGGTCTTCTTACCAAGTTAATATGAACCAGACAGTCTCTCACTGGCATAGCCACAGGCTAACTGATCTAGGCAATCCTGTGAGGTTTGCCCAGGTTTGCTTGCTGGGGTCTTCTCAGTTCTGTGAAGCTAATGATCAATATTAACCATCACAAATAGAAAAAGGCTATGAGCCACTTAATGGGAAGACTCTTGACTTATGACGATGATGTTAGAAGGATCCTGGCAAAGTGGACCATGCTAGAAGCACTATTATTGAGATAGACTTTGCGAGTTTAATAGCATCCAGTTAGACCACACATGCTGCTCTTCCTGTCCAAGTGACTGTATTTGGCATTTATTTGGATGCTAGCACTTACGCCTGCACAGTAATCACTGCTACCTGCTAAACCATCTCCCTAGGCCCCCAAATTAGTTTTAAAATCACCCAATTATAATGCAGATTATATTCTGTCACATTATATATGGGATATCTTCATTTCCTTCATATACCTTAGTATATTCACATTTGTATCCTCGGCATCTAGCAAGAGATGCTGCGTATCAGCTATGACCAGGATTAACTGAACAGACTCAAATAAACAGATTTATTCAGACCTCCAGGCAATTGAAACATTTATGTTTTTACAGCAGAGAGTCTTTGTTCACTAGCATTCATGGACCGGATGAAAAGATTTTACACAACTGGAGTAAGAAGCATGAGAATTCTATTTTATTTTCTCCTTCATTTTAGACATAAAAAGACAGATGCTGATTGACAGTTTATGAGTCTGAAGTAAGGCTTTTATTGTCTCTGGTCTGTTTTGTACATGTCTGAGTCCTGTCACTTGGGAGCATTCTATAAAAGAAACAAAAAGAAATTTCAAAAATATGGTCCCATTTTATTTGGTTTCATTATGAAGGAGACTTGTATGGCCACCCTTGTTCAAAGCCAATGCACTTGTTGAAATCCTTTAAGGGCTTAAGTGGACTCTGAAGAAAGAAGGAACACTTTCTGTTCTTTGTTGAAGAAGGTATTTGTGTGGTGCCAGGCTTGTGATCATAAAACCACTGCCACACAAATTCAGCCTTTGCTTAAGTGATGCAGATAATAAGGGCTTAGACACATGGTTAGCTCAGGTCTGCTTCTACTTCACAGAATTAAAAACTATTTTCTTGGAGGTCACAGAACACTCGACGGTAGCATCCTCAATAGCCCTATCTCAGTTTTTTCCTTGTGGAGAGACATCTCCAACAATATGTTTGTTGTTGTTTGTTTTTTCTTTAAATGTACCCCTGTCTCATGAGACTGAGAAACCAATGACTTATTAATGCCCAGGAGTACATCCAAGCGGACACAACAATAACTATTTGCTTCATCCTAGGTCAGAGATGTCCTTCTGATTAACAAGACGTGGAGATAGGTTTGGTATGAGGAACCAAGAAAGGTTTCATGTACTGTTAAATTGCACATAAGGCACGGCATCAGGGATAACCTATGGGTTTCCACGCATGGTGATAGTTATGTGTAGACTAAAGCCAAAGCGCTGCGGATTAAGAGAGCAGGAAACAATGGAAAAATCTGTGTCTTCTGTGCAGTTATAGGTGCCGAAGACACTCTACCCTTATGTAAGTGGCGCTTAAGCTTTTATTCTATGTTACTTCATGTCAGCTTCATCATACCTGATCTCAAAAAGGAAGGCCATAGAAGGAGCAGAAAGATGTATGTACTATGCCCACTTATAATTTAATCAGGACAAATCCACGTAAGAAAAAACTAAAGATCTATGTGGCTAAGGATTAGAGGGAGAGTTTTAAGCATCTTGGTTCAGTTAACTGTAGTGTTAGCTTGGTGCTATCTGTGACTTACTCCTATGGAAACATTTTTCAATGACAAAAGTAAACCATACAGTGTCACAAAGAAAAGCAAGGGTAATTAAGTGATCCCAAAGTTGAGAACTCTGCAAAAATGCTTGGTTCACTATGATAAGGTGCGTTGTTTCCCATGGTACTAAGCATATGGAACCAACCTGACTTATACACCGAAGCCTGGTGCCCAACTGTGTGATGGCTAAAAGGTGACAAAGTCAGTCAAATACCTTCAATTCCCAACGAAATTACAACAATTTAAGCTGAGTTAAAAAAAAGCAGAATTAAATTGAATTAAACTGTTTTTCGATGTGGTGTTGTTAAAGTCATCACCAACTGACAAGAAGTGATTGTCTTATTTATTCATTTTTTCCTCTAAATAAAGACATCAATAAGCTTCAAAATAATTAGTAATAAAGAACTCTGCACTAAAGTGTATTAAGGGCTGCAAGTACATACTTCCTGTCTTCTGTCATTTATGAGATTCATCCATACAGTCTGCTTCTTTGGTGTTCTCTCTGTAGTGAGATTATCTTTCTGGCTCAGTGACGTCAGGCTTGACCATGTGACTGACCTGGTCACTAGGTGAGCAGAGCAGAAGTTGTGTGGGCTTCTGCTCTCTCTTCTGCTTCTCCCAGCAGTTGTAGCTTCAGAACAGCGTGTTGATTCCTCCCTCCCATCCTCATTCTGTTTCCTACTGCCTGAGGAGGCTACAGACCAGATCAGGGCCTCTCTTTCAGCCGGGATTCGGGAACAGTGACACAGGGGCAGAAACTGGGCCTTGGCTTGCAGGTCACATGAGCAAGAAACAGTTTCTTTTTTTTTAATTGAATATCTTCTTCATTTACATTTCAAATGTTATACCCCTTCCTGTTTTACCCCTCCCTGAAAACCCCCAACCCATCCTCCCACCCGCTGCCTCCAAGAATATGCTCCTCCACCCAACCCACTTCCATGACCCCCACTCGATTTCCCCGCGCTGGGGCCTCTATTGAGCCTTCACAGGACCAAGGACCTCTCCTCCCACTGATTTCTGACAAAGCATTCCTCTGCCATTCTTTTGGCTGGAACCATGTGTACCCCTTGGTTGATGGCTTAGTTTCTGGGAGCCCTGGGGCATCTGGTTGGCCATCATCATCATTCCTCCCATGGGGCTGCAACTACCCCGCCCCCCGCCAGTTCCTCCAATCTGCCCTCCAACTCCTCCATTGTGAACCCCGCACTCAGTTCAATAGTTAGCTGCTAGTATCTGACTCTGTATCTGTAAGTCTCTGGCAGGGCCCCTCCAAAAGACAACCATGACAGGCTCCTTTTGGTATGCACTTCTTGTCATCCATAGTAGTTTCAGGGTTTGGTGACTGTTTATAGGATGAATCCCCAGTTAGGAGAGTCTCTGGGTGGCCTTTCCTTCAGTCTCTGCTCCACACTTTGTCTCCATAGTTGTTCCTGTGAGCATTTTGTTCCTTTTCTCCGAGGAACCAAAGCACCGCCACTTTGGTCTTCCTTCTTCATGAGCTTCCTGTGGTCTGCGAATTGTAACTTGTTCATTTTGAGCTTTTGGGCTAATGTCCACTTATCAGTGAGTGCATACCATGTGTGTTCTTTTGTGATTGAGTTACCTCACTCAGGATGACACTTTCTAGTTCCATCCATTTGTATAAGAATTTCATGAATTCATTGTTTTTAATAGCTGAATAGTACTCTACTGTGTAAATATACCACAATTTCTGTATCCATTCTTCTGTTGAAGGACATCTGGGTTCTTTCCAGCTTCTGGCTATTATAAATAAGGCTGCTATGAACATAGTGGAGCATGTGTCCTTATTACATGTTGGAGCATCTTCTGGGTATATGTCCAGGACTGGTATAACTGAGTTCTCAGGTAGTACTATGTCCAATTTTCTGAGTAACTGCCAAACTGATTTCCAGAGTGGTTTTACCAGTTTGCAATCCCACCAGCAATGGAGGAGTGTTCCTCTTTCCCCACATCCTCTCCAGCATTTGCTGTCGCCTGAGTTTTTCATCTTAGTCATTCTGACTGGTATGAGGTGGAATCTCAGAGTTGTTTTGATTTGCATTTCCCTAATAACTAAGGATGCTGAACATTTCTTTAGGTGCTTCAGAGCCATTCGAGTTTCCTTAGTTGAAAATTCCCTGTTTAGCTCTGTACCCCATTTTAAAATAGGGTTTTTTGACACTCTGGAGCCTAACTTCTTGAGTTGTTTGTATACATTGGATATTAGCCCTCTATTAGATGTAGGATTGGTAAAGATCCCAATCTGTTGGTTGCTGTTTTGTCCTATTGACAGTGTCCTTTGTCTTATGGAAGCTTTGCAGTTTTATGAGGTCCCATTTGTTGATTCTTGTTCTTAGAACATAAGCCATTGATGTTCTATTCAGGAAATTTTCCCCTGTGCCCATGCGTTCAAGGTTCTTCCCCACTTTCTCCTCTATAATCTTCTGTGTATCTGGTTTTATTTGGAGATCCTTGATCCACTTGGACTTGAGGTTTGTACAAGGAGATAAGAATGGGTTGATTTGCATTTTTCTGCATGCCAACCTCCAGTTGATCCAGCACCATTTGCTAAAAATGCTGTCTTTTTTCCACTGGATGATTTTAGCTCCTTTGTCAAATATCAAGTGACAATAGGTGTGTGGGTTCATATCTGGGTCTTCAATTCTATTCCATTGATCTTCCTGCCTGTCTCCGTAACAATACCATACAGTTTGTTTTTTGTATTTTTTTTATCAGTATTGCTCTGTATTAGAGCTTGAGGTCAGGGATGGTGATTCCCCCAGGAGATCTTTTGTTTTGGAGAATAATTTTCACTATCCTGGGTTTTTTGCTATTTCAAATGAATTTGCAGATTGATCTTTTCTAGTTCTATGAAGAATTGATTTGAAATTTTGATGGGAATTGCATTGAATCTGTAGATTGCTTTCGGCAAGATGGCCATTTTTATCTTATACTTTCAAAATTGAGCAGCAAACTTACATGAGATGCAGAGGCTTTCTAGTGAGTAAAGTTGTTGGCAATCGTGGTTTGAAGGAAAGGCCACACTTAATAGTTCTCCCGTTAGGCTCTTGCAGCAAAAGAAACACCTGTCGAATGAATCACACTACCAAGGACCTAGAAGAGATCTGAGCGACCCAGTCAACTCATTCTGCCCACTCTAATCACATGTCTATAGTTCTGGAATAAAATAAAAGAGAACATAGGCAGCTCAGCATCCTATTTCTGACTAATAGACAGTGGGGCTAAGGGTGCTAACCTGAGCCTATATGATAGTTTCTTTGCCACATTGCCCTTGATAGGAATTATACATTCTTGTGTACACATATACAAACTTTGTACACATCCTCAGTTACATGAGGATGTTAAAACAAGTAGGTTGTTTTAAGGTAAATGTGCTCTTTGTTGAGTATCTGTTGTTTCTGTAAAGAGTTTTAAAATGTGGACTTTAGTGTGTGAGGGCTTTCCATGATTGAAACATTCTCTTCCCCTCTGTCATAAATTTCTCATTTGGTATTGAATTGTTTGCTTCTTTTCTACTTGCAATGTAGAAAGAACAAGGTGAGGAGGCCTGCTCAGGCTCTGACAACAGTGTGTAGATTTTCAAGAGTGTCATTATATCTGGCATTGGGTGATAACATGGCAGAAAAGGGCTTGTCACACAAATGAGAAGTCTAAAGGTCAAATCCTTAGAACCCATGCAAAAGCTGGTCAAGTGTGGTAGCCACCTGTAAAATGGACACCTGGGAAGACCAAGGTAGGGGACCTCTAGGTCCATCTGGATGACTAGATAACCTAGTTTTCTTTATATTTGTTCTAATAAAATATCCTGACAAAGCTGTTTAGTGAGAGGTTTATATTGGCTCACAGTTCCAGATTATAGACTATGAGAGATGGAGAGTCTTAGTGCAGAGTATGAGGGAGCTGGCTAAATCACACCCATAATCAGGAACAGAGAGCAAAGAATGCATACCATACATGTCTCTGCTCAGCTTCCTCTCTGCTTATTCAGTCCAGGGCCCAGCCCATGGAATTGTCCCACCAACATTCAAAGTAGGTTTTCCTACCTCACTTAATCCAGTTAAGAACACCGCCCCCCCACCCAGGCCATTGCAATCTAGATCATGTTTTGTTGACATTCCCTTCTGAGGTGATGCTAGGTTGCCAAGTTGACAACCAAAACTAACCATCAGTCTGGACCAGCCAAAGAAGGCGGGTGAGCCTCAGGTGCAGCAAAAAACCCTTTCCCTGATGAATACAGTGAAAAGTGATGGTGAACACATCTGATCTCAACTTCAGACCTTCACATGGACACTCACACAGCTGCATGGAGACCGCACATACATAGGCATTGAGAAAGAAAGAAAGAAAGAAAGAAAGAAAGAAAGAAAGAAAGAAAGAAAGAAAGAAAGAGAGAGAGAGGAAGAGAGGAAGAAAGAATGATAGGTAAATAGGTAGGTAAATAGGTAGGTAGGTGGATGGACGGACGGACGGACGGACGGACGGACAGACAGACAGACAGACAGACAGACAGACAGACAGACAGGTAGATGCATAGATAGGTAGATGCATAGATGGATAGATGCATAGATGGATAGATAAGTGGATAGAATTCACTTGTGATGGCTACCATAGAAAATGCTCCTGAAAACAGTCTCATTATTCCTTCATGTAAAGATGAGATGTCTTGTATCTAGTGAGAACCTGTATGTTCATACACATGTACACATACATGCTCCACAAATTCTCCTCATTCTAGAACATTTGTTTATCCCACAAACACTGCATGATCTCACCAATACTTTGAATCTATGAAAGATGATTTTCCAGAAGCAGGGCTACAATGCTGGTAACCAGAGATTCTGAGGATAGAAAGGAGTGATGCTGGTCAAAAGGGGAGTTAGATAGTGGTGACTGTAGTTAATGATGACATATTCCTTAAAAATACCTAGTGGATGGTAAGTACTGTACAAAAATGATACCACGTGAAACAATTAATTGGCTAACTTATCTTTTATACATGTACACACACTTCAATGTATCATGTTGTACATGACACATGTGATGCTGTTATCAGTTGGTCAGGTATAAATTAGTGGTACACACTTGTAATCCCAGCACTTGGGAAGTACAGGTAGAAGGAGTAGAAGTTTAAGGGCATCCTTGGTGTGGTGGTTTGAATGAAAATGGCCCCAAAAGGCTCATAGGGAATGGCACCATTAGGAGGTGTGGCCTTATAGGAGGAAGTGTGTCACTGGAGTCAGTGTTTGAAATTTTAGATACTCAAGCCAGGTTCCTTGGCTTTTTCTCTTTGCCTGTTGCCTGTGGATCAGGATATAGAATTCTTGGCTCCTTTTCCTATAGCACCATGTCTGCCTGCATGCCACCATGCATCCTGCCATGAGGACAATGGATTTTTAAACTTCTGAACTATAAACTAGCCCCAATTAAAAGGTTTCCCTTATAAATGCTGTCATGGTCATGGCGCTTTATCACAGCAATAAAACTCCAGCTAAGACACTTGGGCCAGCCTGAGCTACATATAAGAAACACTGTTTTCTTAAACCAAAATAAATAAGTAAACCATAATAATAGTAATAAAGTTTCAAAGGCTAAGTTAAAAAAACAAACAGGGAAGGTAGGACATGCTTATGATACCAAACTGTGAGAGGCTGAAATAAAAGAGTACCAGTTTGCAGTTACTTTGTACTGAATAAAGAATTCTAAACTTCATTCTGATCTTCGTAGTATAACTCTGTCCCTAAATGACAAAAACAAACTTAACTGAGTAGTTAAAACAAATATAATTGAGGGTTTACTCTGTAAGAGTCATTGTTGCAGTTGAAAAAAAAAAGACAATGTGATCTTGCATTTCCATATGGAGACAGTCATTATTCCCAGGTTGGAGAGCTTACATTGATAAATATTAGGACCAACCTCAAAGTCCTATCAATCTGAAGGGAAAGGCATACCCTCTAAGAAGATGTGTTCCATACTGCCACACTCATTCTATGAAGCCACAGTCATCCTCATAACTAAACCACACAAAGACTCAACAAAGAAAGAGAACTTCCAAGAGATTTCAGTTGTGATCATTGATACAAAAATACTCAATAAAATACTCACCCATCAAAAACATCGTCCATCATGATGATGTAGGCTCCCTTTCAGGGATGCAAGGATGGTTCGATATATGAAAATACATCAATGTAATTCACCATATAAACAAACTGAAAAAAATCACATGACCATTTCATTAGATGCTGAAAAAGCCTTTGACAAAATTCTAATGCCCCTTCATGTTAAAAGTATTAGAACAGGGATACAAGGTACATGCCTAAACATAATCAAAGCAATTCCAGTAAAATCCGGGACAAGTCTGCTCACTCTCTCCCTATGTATTCAATATAATACATGAAGTTTTAGCTAGAGCAATAAGACAACTAAAGGATATCAGGGGGATACAAGTTGGAAAAGAAGAAGTCAAAGTATTGCTATTTGCAGATGATATGATAGTATTCATAAGCAGCCATAAAATTCTACCAGAGAATTTCTACAGCTAGCTAATAAACAACTTCAGCAATGTGGCTAGATACAAAATTAACTCAAATAAATCTAGTAGCCCTCTTTTATACAAATGATAAAGTGGCCAAGAAAAAATTAGGGAAACAATACCCTTTACAATAGCAACAAATAATATTAAGTGTCTTGGTATAACTTTAACCAGGCAAGTGAAAGATCTATATGACAAGAACTTCAAATCCCTGAAGAAAGAAACTAAAGAAGATATCAGATGATGGAAAGATCTCCCATGCTCATAAATAGGTAGGGTTAACACAGTGAAAATTGCCATCTTACCAAAAGTAATGTCCAGATTTAATTCAATGCCCATCTAAATTCCAACACAATTTTTATAGACCTTGAAAGAGCAATTCTCAACTTCATATGGAAAACAACAACAACACAGTGGGATAGCCAAAACAATCCTGAACAATTAAAAAAATATCAGGAGAAATCATAAACCCTGACCTCAAGCGGTACTACAAGGCAGTAGTACCTATGGTATTAGTACAGAAACAGACATGTTGATCAATGGAACCAAATTGAAGACATAGAAATAAAACACCTACTGACACTTGGTTTTTAATAAAGAAGCCAAAACCATACAATGGAAAAGAGAAAACATCTTCAACAAATGATGCTGGTCTAACTGGATGTCTACATGTAGAAGAATGAAATAGATCCATACTTATTGCCCTGCACAAAGCTCATGTCCAAGTGAATCAAGGACCTCACCATAAAAAACCAGATAGACTAAATCTTATAGAAGAGAAAGTGGAAAATACCCTTGAATGAATTGGTACAGGAAACAACTTCCTGAACAGACAGACTACCAGTGGCTCAGGCTTTTATCAACAATTGATAAATGGGACCTCATGATATTGTAAAGCCTCTGTAAGGCTAAGGACACTATCAATAGGGCAAAGCAGCAGCCTACAGATTGGGAAAGGATCTTCACCAATCCTAACATCTGGCAGAGGGCTAATATGCAAAATTTACAAAGATCTCAAGAAATTAGACACCAACAAACCAAATAACCCAATTAAAAATGGGGTACAGAGCTAAACAGAATTCACAACCCTTGAATCTCAAATGGCAGTGAAGTACTTAAAGAACTTTTCAAAGTCCTTTGTCCTCTGGGAAATGCAAATTAAAACATCTTATACCCATCAGAATGGCTTATATCAAACTCAAGAGATAACACATGCTGGTGAGTATATGGAGCAAACAGAACACTCTTCCATTGCTTGTGGGAGTGCAAACTTGTATAACCACTTTGGAAATAAATATGATGGTTTCTTAGAAAACTGGGAATAGTTCGACTTCAAGACCCAGCTATACCACTCCTGGGCATATACCCAAAAGATGCTCCACCATCCTACAAAAACTTCTCAACTATGTTCATAGTAGCTTTATTTGTAATTGCCAGAAACTAGAAACAACCTAGATGTCCCTCAGCTGAAGAATGGATAAAGAAAATTGTGGTATGTTGACCCGGTGCAATACAAATCAGAAATTAAAAATGAAGACATAATGAATTTTGCAGGCAAATGGATGGAACTTGACAATATCATCCTTAGTGATGCAACCCAGTCCATAAACATATGTATGTACTCACTTATAAGTGGATATTAGTCATAAAATTCAGGATACCCATGCTACACTCCACAGACACACAGAAGCTAAAAAAGAAAGAAAACACAAATGAGGATGCTTGAATCTCACTTAGAAGAGGTAATAAAATAGTCTATAAGAGGCAAATGGAGGGAGGAAACTGAATGGGAGAAAGGGTGGGGAGGGAAACGGGGTGTTCAGGATCAGGTTTAGGGAGGGATGGGAGAGATGGCCAGAAGGCCATGAGACTGAATAGAAATCTCCAAGTGATGGTGGTGGGGAAGTAGGGGAGATCTCCAGGACTAGACAAAGACCTGGGAAAAGGGAGATTCCCAAGAATCAGTGGAGATGACCTAAGCTGTGACTCACTGCACTGGGGATATGGAACCTAAAAAGGCCTCCTCCTGTAGACAAACAGAAACCCCAGCGGAGTGATAGAGTCACCAATCCACCCACATAATTTTCAACCCAGTATTTATCCTGTGTACAAGCAATGCAGGCATGGGGGATGGAGCAGAGACTGAGGGAATGACAAACCAATAACTGGTCCAACTTAAGACATCCTATGGGCAAGCACCAATTCCTTACTCTACTAATGATACTCTGTTATGCTTGCAGACAGGAACATGTTGTCCTCTGAGAGGCTCTACACACCACCTGACTCAGACAGATACAGATACCCACAAGCAAACAGTGGATAAAGTAGTGATCAGGATGTAAAATGAATAAGAAATTAATAAATAAGGGGTGTTTCAAGCAACCCATTCTGAGGCAATGAGAAGGAGGGATCACCATGGTTTCATGATGACGGGAGAACTTTTTTTCATTCAACAGGAAGGACTTTAGCTAAGCCTGAAGAGTGTAAGCCTGAGCTCTTTGTGGTTCTTACTTCCCCGGTTGCCCTGTAAGACTCTTTCTGGCTACAGTCCATTCTCAACAATGCTCTCTTGACACCTCTTAACATGCAGAGAGGCAGGCTGGCAGTCCCAACTGATTTTGCAAAGTGTTTTTTACTAGTGCTATTTCAGAGGCCATGCAAGTGCTAGCTGAGACCTTTAAGACCTTGGGCAAAGAGCAATGGCCGAGTCTCAGAGGGAGGAGAGACCCAGACTTCCTGTTCCCAGCATAGTACAACTGGTGTCATGCCCAGCTCCTGTCTTGTGGACTTTTCTAATTAGTCTTTTTTATGTGTGACCTGTGATTATGAAATAAAGCTGCCTTTGGTCACCATACCTTGGAAAGGCTGGTTGTCCTCCCAGGTGTGTCAGGTAGTAGAACACTCCAGGACTTGCATTTTTTCTTTACAATCAGTTTATATCCCTTCAATGACATTTTCATGACTTTTGTGTGTCTGTTTGTGAATGTTTTTTCCCTTTGTATGAGTACCTGGAATGTTGTTATGCCCCCTGTGTTTATTTTGAGAAACTAGATCATTAAGTCCACATCCCGTATTTCAGGCAAATGGCCTTCAAGTACGAAACGAGGTGAAAACTGTTATTTTTAAGAAGAAAGGAATGCTTTGTGAAAGGCTGTGCTGGGCAAATTTTGCAGCATTCACTTTTTCTGTATTGTTCACAAGAAAGCAGCCTGCCTGAATCCCAAAGTAAGGGTCATTCAATGCTTTATAGAAGCCCGAGTCCCCCAAATAATGAGGCTGATGAAACTCTCCCAGTGGTCACAGGGGATAAATCCCTCACATAAGAAAACACAGTTGGCTTTGTGTGTCCTGCAAGAGTTTGGACTGCTGTGATCCTTGCAAGGCATCTGAGGCTGCTGAGGTAAGCACAGGGCTTTGAAGTGGTCTTGTGACATGGACAGCATGATTAATGCTTAGCCAGAAATGCACAATAATACTACAAAGCTCAGCGAATCGCATTGTGTTAAGAGTGACCTCCCTTGTCAGGACTTTTCCTGCCTTTTAAGTTTCCTAATGTGGGAAACAAATGTGTCCTTTCATATTTTCTGAACTGTGGTGGTGCTAATTCTAGAGCTTTGGATTGTTTGCTACTGAAGCTCTGTGGTTGGTAAATAGACCTTGTCCATAAAGTTCTCCTTACTTCTTTAAGGGGTTTGCTTGTCCCTCTGTGTCTGCCAACGTTCTTACTATGTTTTGTGAGTGGCTGTGTCTGTGACAACCAGTCTCAGAAGTAGAAAGTCCCAGATAATCTGTCACTTCTCACAAAACATGCGATGTCTAGGTTCCAAAGGACATATTCTTTATGGTATTTTTGCAGCTGAGATACTCCTATATTGTATATACTCTTATTTTGTAGCTACTGCTTTGGAACAAAGGTGAATGGGATGCTTGTGTGTCTTGTATACGCAGTGACATATTTCATTTGTGTGTGTGTGTGTGTGTGTGTATGTGTGTGTATGTGTATGTGTTTTGCTGGTGTGTCCTGCATGTTATAGGTGCAGAAAAGTTAGATCTCTATATCATCTACTGATGCGGGCTTTGACATCTTCCTGACTTGGGACTGCCCTCTGCTTAGGACTCTTAATGACTGTAAATACTCAAGAGGGACTTAGTGTGATTTTTTTAAAGGGTTTATAAGTCACACACTTAGGCTTTTTTTCCCTTATCTTATCCATATTCCACATAGAGAAATACAAACAAGATCACTCTTGGGTCCCCTAGACTTTTTTTTTTTAAAGATTTATTTATATGAGTACAGTGTAGCTGTCTTCAAACACACCATAAGAAGTCATTGGATGCCATTACAGATGGTTGTGAGCTACCATGTGGTTGCTGGGAATTGAACTCAAGACCTCTGGAAGAGCAGTCAGTGCTCTTAACCATTGAGCCATCTCTCCAGCCCATATGGCAGACTTGATATGTAGAAGGTGGACAGGAGAAGCATTGGGGAGCTATCAAGAGTACAAGTGCACAGGGAAAGCGGGACAGCCACAGGTGGGGCTGTGAGGAGCTATAACCCAGGTCTCAGAGGGAAGGACTGAGGCTACAGAGTCCGAAGAAAGCTGTCTTCTATTAGTGGGAGAGTACCAGGAATTTATAGCTGCAAATCACCCAGCCCTGGAGGCAGCCTCAGAAAAGGCAAGCTTCTGTGCCTAAAACTGCACACACAAACATGCACAAACACACACACAAACCCCACCACATATATACATGCACACACATATACACATACATGCACACACATAAATACATACACCCACATATAGAAACACACACTCATACCTACACCTACAGAAAAATAGCTCCCACACAAACACCCCCCCACAAACATCTCCACCCTACCCACTCCCACAAGCCTCCCAAACTTCCCCCACTCACCCCCACTGTGTCCTTCCCCCACACACCCCTGTACACAATGACTATTATTTTATCTACGTGACTCAAAGTCCTTGACTTATAGGAGGATTACCTCTTGTTAAACCAGACATGAATTGATAATACCATTGAATAAGGAACACATTTAGTGCCCTGTAGTGGCTATTCCTGGTTGTCAGTTTGACTATATCTGGAATGAACTACAATCCAGGATTGGAAGGCTCACCTGTGATCCTAATCTGGAGCCTGGGAGATACTAGTTTCTGACCTGGATCTTGACTTGGAGATCTTGAGGCATAGTGGCTATGAATCCCAGAAGATTAAGACAGGGAGATCTCTGAGTTCAAGATCATCTGGGACAAAGCAAGTCCCAGATCCAGGCATGGTGGCACACCTTTAATCTGGACCACACCTTCTGCTGGAAACCTACATAAGGACATTGGAAGGAGGAAGAGTCACTTTCTCTCTCTCCTTGGCCTGCTTGCCCTGTGGGACTGAGCAACTGCTAGATCCTCGGGCTTCCATTCATAACTGCTTCTGACCACTGTTGGGAGTCGGACTACAGACTGTAAGTCACCAACAAAATTTCCTACTATATAGAGTCTACGTGTAAGTTCTGTGAATCTAGAGAACACTGAATAATACATGCCCCAACCTTTCAAATGTCACAGTTTAATATATGGCACAGTGCCTGGGTAGTCCCCCATCCCACCAGAACCTCTGACTGATGTAGGCATACCTTAAGGTTGCTACTTGGGCTCTCCAGAAAATATCATGCCATTTATCACTGATCTGGGAAAAAGTCAGAGCTTGCAATCTCAGGCAGAACATGGGCTGCATACCACTGCTTGGGAGGCTAAAACAGGAAGATCATGGGTTCAAGGCTAGCATGAGATAATAGCAAGATATTGTTCTTGAACAGTGCTCATGTATAGCTTCTTTGTCTTTAAAAGTAAAGGTGTCAACCATTTCCAAATTACCCAAGTCAATGATTTCTACCATTTAATTGCTTTTCTTGAGACAGACTGTCACTAAGTATCCCAGGCCTCCCAAGAATTAGGATGACAGGCATATACTGGGACAGCTTCCCCTTTGTTCTGTAGCTTTGGTCTTCATCATCCCGGGATCACCACACACCTAATTGGTGATTTGTTTGTTTGTTTATTAGCTATGCGATATGATAAAGTTCACTCAGGGTTCTATGGAGCTTCATGACTTTTGAGGAAAGCACATTGTCATGGGTCCACCATTACAGTGTGGTACAGCTCCACTACCATAACAAAATCTCCCTGTACCTGCTGGGCACCCAGTTCTGGACTGCTTGACCCTGTAGTTTCATTCCTGCTAGAGTGCCCTACAGACAGAAACATGGAGCATGGAGCCCTTGTCACTGGCTTCGTTCACCTGTCAGATGGCATAAATGTCCATCCCTGCCTTCGGGTGGCTTGATGAAGGTTCTCCATTTATCACTGAATGATTCCATGATTATGGATATACTAAGGTTTGCTTCTCCATTTAGCTATCAATGAAACATCCATGTTGCTTCTAGTTTGGGACAATTATAAAGATGGATGCTGTAAATGCAAAAATCAGCTAAGTATCTCGGAACACTAGTGCTGAGCTATATCTAAAACTGTGTTTGCTCTGCATCCCGTACCATTAAATGACATTCCATTCTTCATTCCCATTGGTAATTACTGAGATTTCTGCTTCTCTACATCCCTTTCCCTAAACTGACAGCTACTGTAGTGGAGGGCAGCTGAGTGCCAACTTATTCTAATATCATGGGAAATTAGTGTGGAACTCTTTTCTTGTGCATGTATACAACCATACATCTCCTCAGGTGAGATGAAACTCCCCAGACCTGATTGTTTTGTTCTTGACTTCTTGTCATTTTGTAATTCTTTATGGTGAAATGAGAAACCCTTTTGCAGGACTAGGTTGTGAGGAGACCTGGCTGCCTTTCCCCACTAAACCCTTATCTCTCCTGTGGCAGGGGCACATATCTGCATAGCCGGCAGTAATTTTGCTCACAGCTGAATGAGAAGGAGTTGTCACTTCAAGAAATAAGCTGACTTTTGTGCTGCTAATGGTGACATTTGAGTTTTCAAGTGGAAAAATTGAATTTTATTATGTTGTACTGAGAATCAAACCTGGGGCCTTGGGTCTGCTTGGCAGGCATTCCACCACTGAGATATATTTCCAGGTCATGACAATTAGAACTGTAGAAAATGAGAATGTAGGAAATCTGCTCTGGTAGATTTGAACTTTCCTCTCCTCTCTGAGGTCTCTGATGGTACCCATTTCATAGATGTGATGAGGTGTGGATATACATTCCAAATCATAGATCGATCTCACAAACCTCAAATATCCAAATGACTGCTTGATCTTTCAAGATTACCTCTGAGTTTAAGGGCCAAACAAAGCACAGAACAGAGGAATGGATTTTAATGATGTTAGCATGAAAGGTTTATTGATATAGCTACACATTTCATTGCAAATAGTTTGAAAAAGCTGAACTCAGTGTCATGGCTGCTATCTACAGCCAAAGGTTAAGATACAACAAACCTTTCTTATGAGGAAGTTGTGGGAGTTTGAATGTTCTTCACATATTTCAACCCAAATAGTCTACCCGATAGCTTGGAGGCAGCATACAGGTGATAACTGGGAGATGTTTTAACAAGCAAGATTAAAGAGATGTATAAAAAAGTAAGTCAATAGCATTCTCATGAATCCATAGGAAGATATAAATAGATTTGTAAAAATTTAAGTTATACTAATCAACACTGGGCTTGTTATTTCAACCCCCAAACTCATCAACACATCTTAAGCTCCCAATTTTAACTCTACAGAGTGAAAACTGACATAAGGATCACGAAGTCTCTCGTAGCTGTAGATGAGTTTTTCAGAGTGTAAAGGCAATCACAAAGTCAGAAGCATGCATTCAACTATTCTAAGCATTTTGCTTGTATCATCTAATGAATTCTGACATATTTTCATTTTTATCAATTCAAAATATTTTTAGATTTTCCTCCTGGTTTCTCCCTTGTTGTGTGGTTATTTTAGAGCATGCAGCTTAGTTCCCAAGTATCTGTGGAGTTGGCAGATAGCTTTCTGGTTTTGATTTCTAATTTAATACCTCTGTGGTCAGAAAACATACTCTGGTTTCAATCCTTTTAAATTTATAGAGACATATTTTATTGTGCACCAGATGGTCCACCTTGGTGAGTTTTCCATGTGGTCTTGTAAGAAGGTATATTTCCATTTGTAGTTTTGCCAAAGTCTCTTGAGTCATTCCTTTGTTATTATTTAAAATTCTTCTTATTTTATTTAAAAATTTTTATGTTAATTATTTGTGTGTGTGTGTGTGTGTGTGTGTGTGTTTGTGTGTGTGTATGTGAGCGAGTGTGCCTGTGCCTGTAAGCATGTGAGTGTAGTACCTACAGAATCTAGATGAGGGCATCAGACCCCCTGAAGCTGAATTACAGATGATTGTGCGTCACTTGGTATGGATACTGGCAACTAAATCAGCTCCTCTATAGGAGCAGCACATGCTATCTCCAGCCCTTTTGTTCATGGTTACTTTGTATATGAAGAGTGTGTTTGTGTATGTATGATATATGTATTGTATAAGTATTCATGTATGTGTAAGTACACATGCATGTGGACACCAAACATCATCAAACTCCAGTGTTATGCCTCAGGTATTTTATGTATGTACGTACGTATGTATGTATGTATATATTTATAGACGGGGCCTTTAACTAGAAACTGAAACTTGTAGCCTATGAGGTCAGATTGGGACACTCCTGTCTCTGTCTTCCAGCCCTAGGATAACTGGTGTGTTCCACCATGTCCAACTTTTCAATGTTTCTCCAGAGATTGAGCAAGAACACATACACACACATATCACAAGCACTTAATCCACTGAGCTATCTCTATGTCCCAGCATCCTACTTGTTTTCTAAGTTTTAATTTTTTTCTACAGTCAATATTTGTTTCTAATGTCTACTCCTACAGTGATAGCCAGTTCAATCAGGTCTTGATGTTTCGTGTAGTCTAGCAGGCTTTCCTTGTCTTGGGTCACCTAACTCAGTTATATTCATGTAGCCATAGGCACAATTTGATTATCATTCTATACTTCTGTTCATTGTTTCCTGTTATTTTTCTCTTTCTTGAGATTCCTTGATAATTTTA
The DNA here is from genome assembly GCA_036184795.1 of Tokudaia tokunoshimensis. Classification (NCBI taxonomy): domain Eukaryota; kingdom Metazoa; phylum Chordata; class Mammalia; order Rodentia; family Muridae; genus Tokudaia; species Tokudaia tokunoshimensis. Next base: position 9,538,956 of record BTHU01000013.1, on the reverse strand, counting down.
GTGTTTTTTTTTTTACATCCTTTACCAGGTTATTAGCTAATGTGTCTTTGTAAGCACTTCACTTAATGCTGTTTGGTTTTCAACAGTTATTGTAGGCTAGGTTGCCCAGAGTACTAGCTACTTCACTCCTTGCCTTAGTTATGTCCTGTTCTTACACTCCCACATAACTGGTGCTCACTAAGCCCCATGTGGCTAAGAGTGAGCATACTGGATGTTACAAATTTATTTCCATCACTGGAGAAGGTTACTGGGAGAGACTTGCAATGGTGATCACATCACACACCTGGAGCTTACCATAATCTACATTATCACAAAACTATACAATGTCATCATTCATGTAAGAATTTAAAAATAGTATTCATCTAGTTTCACAAATCTGACCTTCTCCACTTGTCTTCTCTACATTTCACTTATGCTAGTATGTTGATCCATTCAATGTTTTATTATTGTTTTGTCAATAAATAGAATATATCCCTTAAAAATAATAAATAAAGTAGCTGTTCATGCTCATTGTGCTTACTTTACTGATGTGGTCCTTTCCTGTGTGAATTGCTGTCACCTTCCTTTAATAGATGCTGTTTATATTTAACAGTGATATGCAGTATCAACTTCAGCCTCTTTAAATCTGTTTGATTAGATTCTAGACCTCATCATTTCTGGGTGAAATATCTAGGTTCTGTTTTCTTATACAAACTAGAAGTTTACGAAGCACTTATGTCATCTGTAGTAGCCTTTTCCTCTTACCATTTAGTCTGAAGCCATTTTGGGTATGTCTTCGGTTGGCTTTTCAGTGGACTTTTGAAGTGTGTCTTTCTTGGGTTTCTTCCAAATGCTTAGTGCTCAACCCCGTTTCTCTGTCCCTGCTGCTCTGGCCACAAACTTCCCAAAGCTGCGTCAGTTAGAGAACGCTGGACTTTCAGAAGTTTCTCTTGTTCCAGGGTCTGTTCTTCACCAGCATTTCTGAGTCTCACTGTGTGTGTGTGGTGTTCAACAAACAAGCATGGCCAGAGCCTTTGTGTTATTCTCTCAGTGGTGATGTGCTCCTGCATAGTTGCTATCCATGTTGTACACTGCTCTGCAAACTCCCAACAGCCTTGACTCTCTGAATGACAGCCTCTATCTTCCTTTCTTTACCTGGGATTCTCCCCGCTAGAGTCCAGCAAATGCCACCAGGCAATAGTCTGGGCTTACAGATAATCTTACATTTTTATTTTAATTACTTTTCTTGAACCTTATGCTATTTCTGTGTAGGCAGTTTGCCAACACTCTATGGTCACTGTTCTCTTTAGTCTTCTTTTCCAGTTGCTTACAGGAACAGGGATCGTTGGTCCAAATCGTTCCATTGGGGCTGCAATTAGAAGTCAATATTGATGCTGTGTGTTCGAAGGGACAATTGAGGTTTTATGAGCAAAAGAATGACATGACACATATTGTGTTTGAGAAATGTCATGAACAGTGTGACAAGGCAATCAAGTATCATATTTATATTAACTTATATCCTATTTACATTACTACAGTACTACATACACAGTTGGCAGAAAGGAGGATTGAGAAAAGCTATCTAGGAAGTGGTAAGCCAGGTACACTGTGGATGGATCCTAACCTGGGCTATGGGTGATAACAAAGAACACAAGGTCACAGAAAATAACACATGTCTCAATGGTTATTGTTCAGTAGGATCTGGAAGATATGCCTGTTAAAATGCTCTTGGATGAGGGTTTGGGGTGTGGTTCTTTGGTGGAGACTTTGTCAAGCACATGCAAGGGCCTGGGTTTGACCCCAGTACTGTAAAATAAAAAAAAAAATTCTCAAGGAAAAATGAAAGGAAGGGAGAATGCTAGTAATTAGGATAGTTTTTACTGAATGTCCACCATGTTTTTCTGCCATTTGGAGAATAATACCAAACAAGCCTGGGGGGAATGGTTCTGTATGAGGATCAGTGTCTACTGAGCAAGGATCAATCTTTTAGAACCTATATAAAAATTAGTTGTGGGAAGATCTGTAATCCTAGTGCTGGGAAGACAGAATAAAAAGCCCTTGAAACTTACTAGCTGACCAGCCTTGGCTAATCAGTTAGTTTCAGGTTTAAATGAGAGACCCTGTCTCAAAGACTAAAAGGATGACTGAGGAAGAGACCTGGTATTTACCTTTGACCTGAAGATAGACACATACACACACACACACACACACACACACACACACACACACACACACACACAAACACAAACACACATGCACACATGCTCGTGCATGCAGACAATTCTCACAATAACCTGTTAGCTATTACTCTCAATTTACAAATGTAGAGATTGGTGCTGAAGGAGATTAGGAAAATGAGTGAAGCCGGGCAGTGGTGGGGCACGCCTTTAATCCCAGCACTCGGGAGGCAGAGGCAGGCGGATTTCTGAATTCAAGGCCAGTCTGGTCTACAGAGTGAGTTCCAGTACAGCCAGGGTTACACAGAGAAACCCCATCTCAAAACCAAAAAAAAAAGGAAGGAAGGAAGGAAGGAAAAAAGGAAGGAAGGAAGGAGGAAAGGAGGGAAGGAGGAAAAGAGGGAAGGAGGAAAGGAGGGAAGGAAGGAAGAAAGGAAAGAAGGAAGGAGGGAAGGAAGGAAGAAAGGAAGAAAGGAAGAAACTGAGTGAAGCTAGATCAGCCGCAGTGATCAGTCGACAGCTTCCCCGTCTGATCTGGTTATCTGTGGACCTGCAGTCTTTCATTTGCTGAACTTCCTCTGTTGAGTAAGGCAGATTTTCCAAACCCTGTTTCCATCAATGAAGGGATACCAGTAACATTAGAATTAAAACTTTAAATGTTCCAAACTTGTGAAGTTAGGACCAGAAGTTATTGGAAGCTGTGAATCACTATCTCACTCTATCCTTGTGAAGTTGGAAGTGACTCTTTGATGTATTCCCGGAAGTCCAGTTGGTGATAACTATTGAGGCTATACTCCTGCTACTAGACGCTGCTTCGTGATTGATGATTTGTTATCAGTGATATGTTTAAGATCTGTTCATTCAACTCTAGCTAATGGTCTGACCAACTCGATGACCTGTGCTTTACTAGAGCTCTTAGCATATCAAGGCTGTCCTCTGTTTTGCTTTAAAACACTTTAGAATGCCTTTGGGGATAAAAGAGAAAATATAGCCATGCTTTGTTATTTTGCCAAACTCAGTAACAACTTTTTGATGTGTTTATAAGCCTCTTACAAGAACATTAACTGTCAAGAAAACTGGATAGGCTGGAGGTAAAAGTAGCCAAGAGAGGGACATTCTGTATGAAGAAATTGGCTTTACCGGAAGTCAACTGTCCTATGACAGACTGCAACTTAAAACAGTACATGATCAATTGTGCTTGGGACAGTCTGTATAGAGATTGCCCAGGTAACTTCAGTGACTCTTTTGCTATCGCTCTTCTATGACATCTTTCATTTCTTCTGTGTCCCTTGTACCTTGGGATCAGATTGGATCTTTGCATGCTGATAGTTAGCTACTTGTATGTACCACCCAGAAGAGTATATTTGAAAATGAGAAGAAGGTCATGAGAAAATGTATATTATATATGTAAGTCCATATAGGAATCACAGATATATGGTCAAGTGTAATCACTAGGGAGTGCTGCGGTCGACTGTGGTTGCCAGAGGAGTTGGAGAAACACATAGCTGGCAACCCAGAAGGATGACAACAGGAATACAAAAATCTGCACTGATGGGTAAAGTGGGGACCTTCAGGCTTAAGGCAGTCATGGGAAAGATTATGGAGCGCTCTCTCTCTTTCTCTTTCTCTCTCTCTCTCTCCCTCTCCCTCTCTCTCCCTCTCCCTCTCCCTCTCCCTCTTCCTCTTCCTCTCCCTCTCTCCCTTCCTTCCTCCTTCCCTCCCTAGCATTGTAGAGCTAGCTGAACAGATGGGTCAATAGCCCCTGACCCACTGGGCTCTTCCCCTTCTGGAGGACACTGTCAGAGTCAGTATCTGTGTAAAATGCCAGCAGATGGCCCAGCTACAATGTGTTCAGCCCACTAAGCTGAGCCACAGATGTTATCTATATTCACCACAGTGTCCAACCCTTTGACAAACGTTACTGAGTTCCTTGGCTCCATAAAACCATGTGTCATTGGGTTCCCTGGGTTAAGTGCATGCTACTTAGGAAAGCATTTCCCTTGTCCATTTGTCTGATGAGATGTTTACAGACCTCCAACATCTGCATATCGGTTGGGGCCTATACTCCCTCATCCACTGTTGTCTCCAATGCTCACTCATGGTCAACTGTATGCTTTCCTGTCATTGGGAATTGCTTAACATTTCCTTGACTCCATGGAACACAGATATTCTCAACCCATAGTGCAGACTGCTGGGAGCAGGAGGAGGAGGTGGTATAGTTTCACACAGTTTTATTATTTCCTGCCCTTGGTCTTAATCCCAAAGGCTGAAGATTATTTCCAAATGTGCCCTGCAGCCAATCCCGTCATTACATGGGTATTAGGCTCTACAACTCAGCGTGATGGCTTAGGCATCTTCATTCCTCATGAGACTGTGTGTGGGTTTTGACATTGAGAGAAGTGCAGCCTTGTAGAACTGATTGAAAACATGTCCAGCGTGGCAGGGCATGCATGTGGAGTTCAGCCCAGGGCTTCAGCAGTGTGAACTGAGAATGTCAGCAGTTGTTGCCAGCAAGAGAAATCATTTGAAAACTAGACACCTTCATGCAGTTCCTATCCGGCATCGTTTAGAAGTCACGTGTGATCACATTGACTAGTTTGATGGTGTGACGTTTCTGTGTAAACATTCTGCCATGGAAAATGGGTTTTGACAAGTAGTGACCTTCTCTCAAACTCCTGCAGTGGTAGGGGATGTCAAAATGTCCCCAGGAAATGGGTTGGCTGTCTTTAGTCTTCTATAAATAGATTCTAGTTGTTATCTGAGCAGAGTGCAGGGAAAGGCATTTCCAAGGTGGTATCATCATTTATCCTGTTATTATTTAGATTAAAAGACAACAAATGTTCATAAGGCACTTGAATAAAACTGACAAAAAGGGTAAGATCGTACATAGAGGCTTAAAAGGAAATACCAGTGGATGGGCTATATGGGAGTTTAAGTGATGTTGCCCAAAATAACTTATCTGTGCCATGCTGAGGGAGGGCTTTGCTGTTACCAGAGTGCTTCACAGTTTCTGTTGTCACATGACCATCTTGATTGCCACACAGCACTCATTTATGCATGTGTGTCCACCCATGCAACCCTTGGATACACAAACACGTTTATAGCTATGTGTATACACATATGCGCACATACATTGGTATACACACATAAGTATGTAAGCATGTCGCTGGACATATACATAAGTACAAATATACACTTATCCTTCCAGTACATACAGACCCTTTGAAGACAGAAGGTCCTCATGTAGACGTTGTTGAATAAAAATGTGAACACACTTACTTTGCCAGGATGGGCGTGAATTGCTTTACACATATTTATATGTTCTCTCTGTCTCTTTTGCATATTTGCAAGAGAGTAGGCTTCCACTCCCATACGCTGGCATGTACTGTACAAAGATCAAACCTGGTGCTTTTATTCATTTTTTTTTAATTTTTGCCTTATTGACCTGATCGGTAAAGTATACCACCACTGAAGAAGGAAGTGGAAAAATTAGAAGATAGAAAGAAACCAAGCAAAGTAGGAAAAATGAAGAAGCAAAAGAGAAGAGAAATTTCAGGCATGTTCTTTCTTGAAAAATCTATCAGACCTGGAAGGAAAGCCATTTGTTGAAGTGACCCGGGGAAGCTGAGGAATCCACTGAATGACCTCCAGAGACTCCTTTCAGCACTAATGATCCGTGAAGGAGATTTACAGACCCACAGGCACTGACCCCAAGCAAGCCTTGGCAGGCTTCTTCCCTCCCACTTTGGCCAATGTTATCACCTCATTCACAATGGTCACTCCCTCTCAAGCTGCCCTGCTTGCATGCTATGCCTTCATGCCTGGGCTGCTGGTAGTCATCACTGGCCTAGGGCCCAGAGAGTGTGTGTTCAGTACCCCAGAGGTGGGATTTGCTCCCCACATAGAGCGAGGTACCAGCTGGACCATGTTTTCAACATGTTCAGCCAAGTTTTCTTTCTGGACAGATCACCCTGTGAAATCTGACTTCCCCCTGTTTGCTGACTGGGCCAGTTGAACAGTGGTCACCCCGAGATCACAGGAAGCACATCCTTGCTGTAAAGTCTCTTTGGGACCCACATGACCCTCGGATGAGCAATAATTTCATCTTATTTTTTTCTTTTCCATGGGAAAAAGAGTGTTTCTCTGCCAAATGGCATATTTTCATGCCTTTCTTTTAGTTGTTCCTGGGAAGGATGCTCATGGTCTGGCAATTACTGTTCCTCTTTGAATCAAGGAGAGACTTGAGACCTTAATGTTGAATAACAAAATAAAACAAAACAAAAAAGAAAAGAAAGGAAAAAGTATGCTACTTGTATATAATCGATTGATTGGTCTTATTCAGTGGACAAGTCTTTTCTGGCAAAGTTGAATCCATGAGCTTCTTGGTGTGGACAGCAGACAAGTTAGAAGAGGGCATGGTGGTGGATTCTTTGACTCATCCTAGCCACACCTCTTACTTAGAAAAAAATATGTTGTGGAGATATTTAGTAGATCACAACATCTATTGGCAGCCAGATTTTTTTTTTTTTTGGTTTCCCTTATGAATAGACTGAAAACAAACAGAAAGCTAGGGGTGGGTAACTATTTTCACTCTGGTGAGAAATGAAATCTGAAATCTTTCAAGGTCCCCAAACACAGACCCAGAGGTAGGGCATGTAAGAGTCTCTTCTCTGCAGATGCAGGGAGAATGGTAGGTCAATGATGTTATTGAGTGCCAGAGTGAAATTTAGTTTTTCTGTTTAGAGATGGTCTAAATGTGTATGACTTAAAGGCCTGTGTGGGGCACCTTGTCCCAAAATTAGAATGAGAGGCAGGAAAAGTGAAAACTGCTTCCTGCCTGAGAGCCAAGAAAGGATACTTGAAAGTTCATTCACTTTAAGAGCAAGGGAGACACTTGCATTGGAAAGGAGCACAAAGGAAGGGAAGAAAGGATTATGAAGCAGTGGGAGAATCATCTGCACAGAAATGAGGGTCCAGGGGAGCATTTGGTGAATGCTCTAATTACAGTCTGTAAGTGACCAGGCAGTGGAAGCACCATGGCCATTTTACCTGGAGATTTTGTTTAGTTTAGAACTCACAGATTCTCTCTGAGATACTCCTTTCCACATGACCTTGTCCAGTGACATCCTACCCAATGACCTTGGATTCAAATTTGTTGAATTGAGTTGCATCTTTTTAGTTTATTGTTTGAATTCATTTTGTTCCCGAGAAAACTTATTTTCTACAGAACTGTTTGTAGTTGGTTTCTAGGTTGCTGGAGGAAAATAAGAGTGAGTGTACACTATCACTTTCATCTTACCGATGCCTGAACACAACTGATGAGCCACAGACTGGGAGGATAGTTTGCATCTTCAGGTACCAGGTACAGAGCCAGTTCATTGACTGCCTTGTCATGCCTATGGTCCTCCTGTAAAGCATGCCTTTGAAAACAAAATAAGTCAATTAACTCAACTCAGTCAGATTGATTTAGATTTCCCACTGTTACTCTAAACTGAATTAACTGACTTTGTTTTCTGAACCATAAGTTGAAAGGTCCAAGTTAATCATTTTACTTTTTGTTTTAATAGTAGACACTCCAATTTAAACTAGGGATTGGAAAATAATGGGCCAACTCAGTTGCCTGACTACATGTTCATACTTAATAATAATATATTCATTAAGAACTTTATTCACTCTCTTCTTCGTCTGCTTGCCTTGTGGGACTGAGCAAACTGCTAGATCCTTGGACTTCCATTCACAGCTGCTGCTGACCATTGTTGGGAGTTGGACTACAGACTATCCTCCCATAAGAGAGTTGGTCTCCCAGGAGTACAGACATAGGCTTACAGGCCCACAGAAGGGACAAGCTCCAGGCAGAGACAGCAAGACCAACTAACACCAGATATAACCAGATGGTGAAAGGCAAGTGTAAGAACCCTACCTACAGAAACCAAGTCTACATGGCATCATCAGAACCCAGTTCTCCTACCATAGCAAGTCCCGGATAGCCCAACACACCGGAAAAGCAAGAGTTGGATTTAAATTCGCATCTCATGATGCTGATAGAGGACTTCAAGAAGGATATAAAGAAAGACTTAAAGAAATACAGGAGAACATTGGACAACAGGTAAAAGGCCTTAAAGAGGAAACACAAAAATCCCTTGAAGAAATATAGGAGAACATGGGTCAACAGGTAGAAACCCTTAAAGAGGAAACACAAAATTCCCTTAAAGAATTACAGGAAAACATAAACAAACAAGTGAAGGAACTGAACAAAACCATCCAGGATCTAAAAATGGAAATAGAAACAACTAAGAAATCACAAAGGGAGACAACTCTGGAGGTAGAAAACCTTGGAAAGAAACAGGAGTCATAGATACAAGCATCAAGAACAGAATGCAAGAGATAGAAGAAAGAATCTCAAGTGCTGAAAATACCATAGAAAATATTGACTCAACAGTCAAAGAAAATGCAAAATACAAAAAGCTTGTAACACAAAACATCCAGGAAATCCAGGACACAATGAGAAGACCAAACCTAAGGATTATAGGTATAGAAGAGAGTGAACATTTACAATTCAAAGGGCAAGTAAATATCTTCAACAAAATTATAGAAGAAAACTTCCCTCACCTAACGAAAGAGATGCTCATGAACATACAAGAAGCCTACAGAACTCCAAACAGACTGGATCAGACCAGAAAGTCCTGCCGGCACATAATAATCAAAACATCAAATGCACTAAACAAAGAAAGAATATTAAAAGCAGTAAGGGAAAAAAGTCAAGTAACTTATAAAGGCAGACCTATCAGAATTACACCAGACTTCTCACCAGAGACGATGAAGGCTAGAAGATCCTGGGCAGATCTCATACAGACCCTAAGAGAGCACAAATGCCAGCCCAGGCTACTATACCCAGCAAAACTCTCAATCACCATAGATGGAGAAACCAAGATATTCCATGATAAAACCAAATTTATACAATATCTTTCCACAAATCTAGCCCTACTAAGGATAATAGATGGAAAACACCAACACAAGGAGGGAAACTACACCCTAGAAAAAGCAAGAAAGTAATCTTCTACCAACAAACCCAAAAGAAGGTAACCACACAAACATAAAATTAACATCAAAAATAACAGAAAGCAACAATCACTATTCCTTAATATCTCTTAACATCAATGGACTCAATTCCCCAATAAAAAGACATAGACTACTTTTCATGTAGATCTTCAATTTTATCGGAAAATGTTTGTAGTTCCTCTTTTCATTTAATTTAGTAATGTTTTTTATGTCTACCATTTTGACTGTATTATGTTCCATGATAATCTTCAATTTTGGCATTTTTTCTATATGCTTTTTCAATTTTGTCAGAAATATTTTCCATGTAAATCTTCAATTTTATGAGAAAATGTTTATAACTGCACTTTCAATCAACTTAGAAATATTTTCATGCCTGCCATTTCATCTGTGTAATTTTCCATGATAATCTTCAATTTTAACATGGTTTTCTATATATTTCTTCAATTTTATCAGAGGTATTTTCCATGTAAAACTTCAGTTTTATCAGAGGATGTTTATAGTTCCACTTTCAACCAACTTAGAGATATTTTTATGCCTACCATATTATCTGTATACTTTTCCACGAAATAATCAATTTTAGCATGTTTCTCTGTTTCTTGAATTTTATCAGAGGTATTTTCCATGTAAATCTTCAATTTTATCAGAAAATGTTTATAATTCCACTTTCAATCAACCTAGAAATATTTTTATGCCTACCATTTTATCTGAATAATTTTCCATGATAATCTTCATTTTAACATGTTATCCTATATTTTTCTATAATTTTATCAGAAATGTTTTCCACGTAAATCTTCAGTTCTATCATAAAATATTTCTACTTCCTTTTTTCAATTAATTTAGTGGTATTTTTATGTCTACCATTTTACTATTTAATTTTCCATGAAAATTGTCAATTTTAACATGTTTTTCTACATATTTTTTCAATCTTATCAGAAATAGTTTCCGTGTAAATCTTCAATTTTATCATAAAATGTTTTTACTTCCTTTTTCAATTAAAAAAAGTCCTAAAAAATAAAAAATAAACTGCCTTCAAAAAAAGAACATTGAATTCTTCATATTTAACTGGCAGAATTGTCTTTATGATGTCTCAGTTCATATATATTAAATCAGGACTTTAAAAAACTCGATCAAAAGTGCAAGATTAGGGGTAAGTAAGGTGGATGAGATTTTCAAACTAAGTTATTCCATCACTTTCAAAAGGCCCAACCAAAAAAAATAGCATGAGGTTTCTGAATAGAAGATAAAGCAAGTTTTCTTGCTTACAATAGTAGAAGTCAGACTATTAGAAGTCTATTGCTGATTCATTGAGGCCTAACAGTATGAAGAAAAGACAGCCAATTAGGGCTCCCCAGAGTGTACCTCAGAAGTATGGTTGTTGTCTAATTAAGGAAGCAATGGCTTTGTCCGAAGCTCCTGTATATACATTGGGTTGTTTTATATGAGAAAAACTCCAGGGGTGGGAATGATTACTACATTACTAAAGTGCTTAATGTGCAATTGCTGGGATCTAAATTAAAATCCTCTGTACTGGTGTAAAAGGCCAGGCACAGTGGTGGCCCACCTCTGTAAGTCCAGTGCTGTGGAGACAGAAGTAAGTAGATTTGTGAAGCTCCCTGGCTAGCTAGCCTAGCAGAATGCATGAGCTTTGAGTTCTGTGAGAGCCTGCCCCAGAAAGTAAGGGGGCATGTGATTAAGACGCCCAAGGTAGAGCTTTGGCTTTTATGTGCATCAGTCTGTACATTCATGTGTGTTCATGTGTGTGCACACATAGAGACAGAGAGTGAGAGAGACAGAGAAATAGAAAGACAAAGAGAAAGAGACAGAGGGACAGAGGAAAGAGGCACAGGCCTAGACATACAGAGATAGACAGACAGATATGGAGAGATGGAGACAGAATGAAGGAGAGACAGAGACAGAGAAAGAAAGGGAGAGACAGAGAAAGACAAAGAGATACAAAGAGAAATACAGAGACAGAGAGAAAGGCACAGACAGAGAGACAAAGACAAAACAAAAGAGACTCAGAGAAAAGACAGAGACAAAGGGAGACAGAGGGAGACAGAGTGAGACCACCTCTACCAGCGTTGTTCTATGCAAAAAGAGGGTCTAGAACAGTCAGTTCTAGCAGAGCAGTGGTGGCGCACGCCTTTAATCCCAGCACTTGGGAGGCAGAGGCAGGCAGGTTTCTGAGTTCGAGGCCAGCCTGGTCTACAGAGTGAGTTCCAGGACAGCCAGGGCTACACAGAGAAACCCTGTCCCGAAAAACAAAAAAACAAAAACAAAAACAAAACAAAACAAGAAAAAGAACAGTCAGTTCCTCTGCTTTCAGAGCATCCCATGTATGGGCAATCTATGGGGAGGTGTCTCCTAACTACAGGTGGGTCCATGAGAATTGAAGGTGGCTCAATATTGATATCTAAATTCAAAGAGCCAGTCAAATTCAGAATTATTATCTCAAAGCTACACAAAGCTGTTACCTGATTTAAAGAAAGAAAGAAAGAAAAAGAATTAGTTTTTTAAATACACTGTAGGTATAAAAATTATAGTAAAAAAGTATTGAAAAGGCTGTTATTCTTCACCAGTCTGAACGTAATTTACACCCTTACTTCAGCAAAATGGATCTATTACAAAGACATCAAATATCCCTTACAAAGAAATTGCTATGGACCAGATTTTAATCAGCTCTTTATTGAAATAGTTTATGAACCCGTGCCATTTAAAATTTGTTTTAAAATAAATGCAAAGTTCATTTATATCATAAATTCTACGCAAATGAAAAGTGAGCAGCTTATCGTTCACACTCAGACCCCTGAAAACAGGTCCCGGTGAGTCTACCTACTAGAAACACAAACAATCACTCTTTAACAATGCTTCGTTGTGAGCTTTGTTTTCATTAGACTTATAATAATGAAAAGGCCACTTGGTCCAGGACAGAGGTGCAGATTCAATGCAGCACATTGAAACAAAATAAAGCATTGTATTGCCCTCTTGTCTGGTATTGAGTCCTACTGTTTATCAGATTGACCCAATAATAAACTCTATGAAATATAGCAATAGAGTTGGGCCTTTTCTGTAATTGGAGCCATGCTGAAGGTAGGTTAACAACATGAACACAGTGTAAGAATGGAGGAATGAGTAAAGGACAGCCTTTAAGAACTTTCTAAATATGTGTATGCTTCCAGCATGCCTAGGATCAGCAGAACACATGCTTTAAAGTAATAGAATCTGGGTATATGACCTCACATTATGAACTTCATACACCTAGAAGGATTTGATCCTCCACAGTGAAATAACAGAGTAAAGTTATTTATTATTAACATGACGAAATAAAGGCTGGGAGTTAATTTTGCTCTGGAGAGAATGGCCCATGCACTGTGTGACTGTGGGTTTTGCAATTCACTGGCTATTCCTGCATTTCATTTATTTAGCAGCAGTGATAAATTAGATGTCCACAGGCCTATGGAACCTGAACGGAGGGCACCTGAAATTAAGACAGATGCTAAGTGAATTCCCACAAAGGTTGTCGCAGCCTTAAACATTTTAGTAAGGCTGAGGAGATGCCTCAGAGGTTACGCTGGTTTTCTTGTAGATATGAAGACCTGAGGCCATTCCCCATCATAAAACCAGGCACAGTTCTTGTAATCCCAGCACTGGGGAAACAGAGACAGGAGGATGGATCCCTTCGCCAACCTTGCCCAGGAAAGTTCCAGGCCAGTAAGAGAAAAAAAAATATTGTCTCAAAAAACCTAGATGGCTGGGCATGATTGCAAATGCCTTTAATCTCAGCACGTAGGAGGCAGAGAGGCAGACAGATCTCTGTGAGTTCCAGGCGAGGCACGGCTATATAGTGAGACCCTGTCTCAAAATAATAACCAACCAAGTGAATGAACAAACAAAAGTTAAGGTGTCTGGCATTCCTGAGGAACAATAGCCAAGATTATCCTCTTGGTACTGTATGTGAATGCATAATGCACCTGTCTCCATATCCACTTGCATTTTGTGCGTGTATACCCATGTACATACAGACACAACTGCTTTAGCAGGTATAAAGTATCTTCCTCACATCATAAAATCATGAACTTACCAGTCTTATGAATAATAGTGAACATAAAGAGAGCTAAGTTTTTGTCCCAGTACCATTGATGGCCTCTTAGCACATTCTCCTTAATTAAATCATTCCTGGTTCATAAAGTTACCCCGGATATAGATGGGAACTATGTTTATAGTTATTTAAAAATGGAGACCACTAAGTGACAGTGATCAAAATTTATTTAATATCTAGAAAGACTCTGTCTAGAATTTAGATAGAAGGAAGACATTAAAAAGTTGAGTGTGAAGAACAATAATAAGAAAATGGGGTGAACATGGATATAATCCTCACCACTGGCCACCGCTGTCCCACCCTTTTAATTGTTTGGGTCTGTTCTTGATCCCTATTGCAGATAAATAATTGAACAAACCGTGGTTGAGTCTTGTGTACTCATGGAGGGGAGATGTGAGTAGTTTAAGGTGGTTTGGGTTTTCCAGTAAACAGAGGGATGCTGACATCTGGCATACTGTATTGACCTGTAGCTTTCCAACAAAAACAGACTAATAAATCTGATTCAGAGAAACTTAGCTGATCCGACCTCTATTCACTAACATTTTGCTGATGCACCAGAACCACAGTTATAAGCTACAGAGTACTCTGAGCAAATTGTTAGAAGTCACACATTGTTCAATGAGTTACATCAAATTTTAATAGGATAAATAGCTTTTATGATGGGTTGGATTTTATGTGTATATACTTCTGAAAATCTTAGAGACCTGAAGAAAGAAATGGTATAGCTATAAGATCTTGCAGGATGGAGAAACTGGCTAGCATCAGGAGTCAAAGGATACAAAGTACCAGTGTGTGACAATACACGGCACAGCAGTGGAATGGGGCTTGGGGATTGTAAGCATTCCAGGATAGCCTTACATACTTAAACAATGCCAAGTGCTTTTTTTTCTAGTTAATTTTTCAATCCTGATGCATTTTTCAGGGAAATTTGATCCATATGTGTGTTTTGCTTCAAATCATCAAACACAGTTTTCTAAGAGGATTCTCTGCACCGAGGTTATCTAAGCAGTTCCACAGAGACATCTGCTGAGGAACCCAGACTTGGCACACACAGCTCCCACTGCCAAACCGAAGCTTCTTGAACCTAGTGTTGAGTGAAGAAGTAGCAAGTGTTTATCAGCTCAGAACTGTAGGTGCCATTGGCGTAGCATTTAGCTGTTGGTCATGTAAATAGTAGATCAAGAAAGTCGATTTTTTACTTTCTAGAAAGTTGTGGAAATGGATTCAATTCTTTTGAAACTATTTAAAATTTATTTTTATGTGTATGGTTATTCGGCCTCTGAATATGTCTGTGTACATAAGTCTATATACCATGTGTGTGAAGTGCCTGTGCTGGCCAGAAGATGGAGACAAATCCCCTGGGACTGGACCTAGATATGGGCGTGAACCTTTATGCAAATCCCGGGAATTGAACCTGGGTCTTCTGGAAGAACAGGCAGTGCTCTTAACTGCTGAGCAATCTTTCAAGGCCCTGGCTTTGATTCTTGGAAGATGATAGAACAGTAACACATTTTGTCTTTTTTTCTAGTTTTACCCTTGCTTCTCGATTTAACTCTGTAAGCTAGAAAAGGTACACATTTCTCCAAGGTACAGTTGAAATAATAGGACTCAGGGAAATCAAGATGTTCCTTATGTTACCTAGAGATTCCATGGCAGAAGAGGACCTGAAACTCAATCTTTGTAGTATGTGCTTTGGGTTCCTCATGTCTTATAAAACCAGAGACACTATCCTATTGGAATGGCTAACCAAGTGTATATAATTTGCTATAATTCCAATTAAGGTTCTTGTTAGTTACAGGATTATACATGGTATGAACATATTTTTCAAGTTTTCTCACCTGCATATGAGGTCAGACATAATTTCAGGTTTTCACATATACCTGTTTACATATTCTTGGGTGTTGTTTTCTGGTTTCATTATGTCTGATTTCTTCCAATCAGTCTACTTGCACATTTGGTACAAATATTTATCTCAAAGATTACTGATGGTGCTTTATGTCTTAGTTAGGGTTTTACTGCTGTGAACAGACACCATGATCAAGGCAAGTCTTATAAATGACAACATTTAATTGGGGCTGGCTTACAGGTTCAGAGGTTCAGTCCATTGTCATCAAGGTAGAAGCATGGCAGCATCCAGGCAGGCTTGATGCAGGCGGAGCTGAGGGTTCTACATCTTCAAAGGAAGCCAGGAACAGACTGGATATTCTCAGGCATCGAGGAGGAAGATCTCCAAGTCCATCACCACAGTGACACACTTCCTCCAACAAGGCCACACTTTCTAATAGTGCCAGTCCTGGGACGAGCATATACAAACCATCATGCTTTATATTATTAAAATTATTGTCTTAGTTCATGTCTATTTTCCCAATACTGGGGAAGTTGGGACAGGAAAATTGCTTCAGGTTCAAGGCTACCCCAGGCCATATACTGTGAGTTCCAGGCAAGCCTAGGCTATAATGTGAGAGAGACCCTATATCAAAATACCAAAAATAAATATTATATTCATAATTGCATTCTATTATTATTCTATATTATTATATAACATAACAAATATTATATTCATAATAGCATTTGTTGAGCTCAAAGCATAATGAAAAATAATTTGTTTTTGTAAATTGCTACCAATTAATGAGAATATAGTGCACAGAGCTTCGGATTATCTATAAATTATATTTTTTTTCAGATAAGCTAAAAGGTATACAAAAGTATATGGATGTAAAGACACAGCTATGTGTCTAATGTCATCTCTAGCACAATGATAAAATGCTGGGTTCTGAGATGAGATACAGGGTCATCTTGTGAAGTTTGTCCTGGATTTTCCATCTTCATAATTACCATAGTAATTGATTCAGCAGCTGTTACCCTGGGAGTCAAGTAAGACTGGAGACTTGAACCAGTGGGCATGGCCAGGAAGGTGTAGCATCATTAGAACAGACTGAAGGCCTTTGAGGTAAATATGCACAGATATGGGGTAAAGCAGAACTGTAGAAAAACTGTCACGAGGAAAACATCATGCTGCTCGATGTATTTATGCTGATACATGTGAACAGTTACTCAATAAAAAGGCTCTTTCAGTTCTCTTTTCAGTGAAGGTGTAGCTCAGTCAACAAAGCCAGGCTTCATTTATAGAATTTTTCCATATCTGGAAGATATTTTGAGGAGTGGGATGGGACAGAAGGAGACATCCTGGGACAAAAGTGGTAGATAAAGGGGTGGGGTTTGGGAGGTGCGTGATGAGACTCCAAAAGGTTTGCTAAAATGATGTGTTGTATTCTTTTTAACGTTTTCACTGCTTTCCATGCAGCCTTATGTGAGCAAAGCCTGGGAGTCTAACATATATATATATGTGTGTGTGTGTGTGTGTGTGTGTGTGTATGTGTATATGTGTATATGTATACATGTATATATGCATATATGTATGTATGTATGTATATTGAAAATAAACTGTGATAATAATTCACAAATTGGCCTAACTTGCTTAACACAGCTCCAGTTATATCCACGCCTACACATGAGAGAATGTCATTCTTTTTTATGGAGTTTATAGAGTTTATGAAAATTCTATTACACACCATAGAACTCAATGGTAGAAGCCTGTTGCTGAAGAAGCTATGTAATTAGCCACAAGGCAAGGAGATATTTCCCCATTAAGTCTGGAAATCAGTAGAAGATCTTAAGGAAGTATGGGTCTGAAAAGGAGGTGACAGGAGAAGCATCCTTTTGAAGAGTGGTGCATGACCTGCCTTGCTGGCCTTGAACGTGTAACATGAAGGCTGCTACATCAGGACTTCAAGTGTTCTATAGAAACAAAATGTTGCACCTTAGTCCTACAAACACAAAATATGGAATCTTGATTTATCGCCTTCAAGGACTAGAAATGAGATCTTCCAGTAGGTAGTGATCCTTCATTTTTATAATTAAATAAGTGATGGAAAAATCAGCTTACTCACTGATTCATTGGATTTTTCCTTTTAAGGAATCCATCTATAGGTTTTGTGTCTCAGAATTAAATAACATTTAGTTGAAAAACAATAAACCATTTCCTTAGCTTTTTCTTTTTCAAACTGATACGGTTACAAGAAATATATCCTTTCTCTGCATCATCATTGGAGACTGGTACAGTTTGGATGTTGTTGAATGGTCCCTAAAGAATCATATGTTAGAGGTATAGTTCCCAGGATGGCTCTACTGAATAAAGGTGCCTTAGGAGGTAGGAGTTAGTGGGAGGCCTTTAGGACATTGGTCATTTGCCCTTGAAGAGGATGGTTGGATCGTGGTCCCTTTGCATTTTTCTTTGCTACCTGACAATGAGGCGGATAATTAGGCTCCACTACATACTCCTGCCATGAGAGACTACCACCTATCCAAAACTTAGGGCTAGTTATGAACAGTAACTTTTGATATTTTGTTAAGGTTTTGTGTCAGTTTTGTCAAGTCATCCATTGTTGTGATCCAAGGAGCGCAGTCCCTATTACCTCTGTACCCTCTGTACCCTCTGTACCCTCAGTACCCTCTGTACCCTCAGTACCCTCTGTACCCTCTGTACCCTCTGTACCCTCTGTACCCTCTGTACCCTCTGTACCCTCTGTACCCTCTGTACCCTCTGTACCCTCTGTACCCTCTGTACCCTCAGTACCCTCTGTACCCTCAGTACCCTCTGTACCCTCAGTACCCTCTGTACCCTCTGTACCCTCTGTACCCTCTGTACCCTCTGTACCCTCTGTACCCTCTGTACCCTCTGTACCCTCTGTACCCTCTGTATCCTCTGTACCCTCTGTACCCTTAGTTCCTCTGCCGGTTGTTTTGTTGATGTTTCAAAAACCTAGATATATCTGAGGAGAAGGAACCCCAAGGATTCATGGAAAACATCTTTAATTCAATTTAAATCTTATATCTAGAAGTGACTAGCATTTAGATCATGAATGTGAAAAATGATGGTTTCGTATTTGTAAAACAGCACAAAATTACCCTATAGAGCCAGACCTCTGTTCTGAATTGAAATATTTTATGTTGTTATAGTAACATTGAGCATATTGTCTATGTCATTTCACCCCCTTCTAGAAGTTATATCAACACAGAATTCTGGAAAGTCATGCCAGCGAAATATGAAATTAATTTTGTGTGGCTTAGTAGATTTTACCAAAACAGCAGTAATATCTTTAAAGTGGTTTCTTAAAATGCAGCTATGTTCTATCTATGGAAAGTTTAATTTTTCTCTTAGGACTTGGTTCTTTTATTGTTCTCCCTATGTGACTGAAGTGTATCAAAACCCATGTGTTTTCAGAGCACTCTGTCTGAGGTCTGTAAGAAAATTCCCAAGTAGGGCCCTACAGTAAATTTTTAGCATTTATCTGCTGAGCTCTGCTATATAAACAGAAGTTAAATGCTTTTTATGACAAGAGGAAGGTCAAAGGATACAGTAATAGATCAGAGAGGATGGGTATGAGCAGATTCCTGGAATTCTTGGTGGGAGATAGTTGACCCTTGTGACTGTCCCAAATTGTATAGTTTCCTGTGGCAATCAAACTCTTTAAAGCCCAAATTCTTATTATATGCTGTCATAACTCCAGAGAGAGACAAAATTGGACATCAAGTTTCCCATTGACACAGATCCCTTCTTCCCACTCCAGCTCAGCCTTTACCAGACTTGGTTAGGGAGACATGAATGGCATCCTGGTTTTGGCAATGAAGAATCACTCAGCATTCCAAGGGAAAACAAGGCACATCCTAGTGGAAACACACATTTAAGAGACAATAGAGAGCTGGTATGGGAAATGCTGTATCTAGTCAAGAAGAAGGGATTCATGGCCCATTTAATATACTTTTATATACCTACTAGATTAGGGTTATTGCCATCAATTTTGGGATTTAGGAGAACAATAAGTTAAAAAGAAAATTCCCAGAAATTCTATTACTTCTGATATACACTGTCATTGTTAAATGCTTAGTAAAAGTAAGGTCATTGTGATGACAAGCTTGCTATAATCCATGAATCAAGAAGTTTTGATTCGTCATATGTCCTCATTGTAGGAAATGCCATGAGTGCTCTAAAATATCTGGTGGTTCTTCAGAAAAATTGACATAGTATTATTTGAGAACCCAGCTATAACACTCCTGGGCATATACCCAAAAAATGTAATAAAGACACATGCTCCACTATGTTCATAGCAGCTTTATTTGTAATAACTAGAAACTAGAAAGAACCCAGATGTCTTTCAACAGAGAAATGGATACAGAAAATGGATACGTTGACACAATGGAGTACTACTCAGCTATTAAAAACAATGACTTCATGAAATTCTTAGGCAAATGGATGGAACTAGAAAATACCATCCTGAGTGACGTAACCCAATCACAAAAGAACATATATGGTATGCACTCACTGATAAGTGGCTATTAACCCAAAACTCCAGAATACCCAAGAAAAAATTCACAAACCACATGAAGCTCAAGAAGAAGGAAGGTCAAAGTGTGGTCCTTCTCAGAAGAGGGAACAAAATACTCACGGGATGAAATACAGAGACAAAGTGTGGAGCAGAGACTGAAGGAAAGGCCACCCAGAGACTGCCTCACCTGAGGATTCATCACATACACAGTCACCAAACTTATTTTAGATGCTAAGAAGTGCTTTCTGACAGGAGCTGATATAACTGTCTCCTGAGAGGCTCTGCCAGAGCCTGACAAAGAGGTGGATTCTTGCAGCCAACCATTGGACTGAGCATGGTGTCCCCAATGGAGGAGTTAGCGAAAGGACTGAAGGAGTTGAAGGGGTTTACAACCCCATAGGAGGAACAACAATATCAACCAACCAGACCCCCAAGAGCTCCCAGGGACTAAACCACTAACCAAAAAGTACACATGGAGGGACCCATGGCTCCAGCTGCATATGTACCAGAGGATGGCCTTGTCAGGCATCAGTGGGAGGAGAAGCCCTGTGAAGACTCGATGCCCCAGTGTACGGGAATGCCAGGGCAGGGAGGTGGGAGTGAATAGGTGGTAAAGGAACACCCTCAAAGAAGCAGGGTGTGGGGGAATGGGAAAAAACAAATATAGATGAACATACTTGTGCCTTAACACAGTATCATTATTTATTGAATAACAGTAGATTCACAAGATGCAGAGAAGTCAATGACAGCTCTTTCCCAGTTAGTCTTTAGCTGACACGGGCATGAGTTCTTTTGTTGAAATCTTAATTGTTACTCTTAATTCTCAGATCACACATGACATACCCCATAGTGAACATAGCTGTATATATAAGTTACAGGTGTCTACAATAAGCTAAAGAGGCAAGGTGTTTCAAAGAGATCTGGGAAGACAAAGCTGGGAAATGCTAGGGATTCTGGTAAGACAATAAAAGTAGAGCACACTACAGTTGTACTGTACTGTACTGATGATGCTGGAGAAGCTGGTGAAGCTGTGCGTGAGGGTCTTGGATGTCCAGGATTTGATGGTAAATTTGTGGACTTGAGCCCAGCTGCAGAGGAAAAGTATAAGACCAGGTGCAGATGAGGGAAAGAGCAGAAGGCAGATGGCAGGTGCAGTTGGGGGATGGCAGGGGCGGATGGGGGATGGCAGGGGCGGATGGGGGATGGCAGGGGCGGATGGGGGATGGCAGGGGCGGATGGGGGATGGCAGGGGCGGATGGGGGATGGCAGGGGCGGATGGGGGATGGCAGGGGCGGATGGGGGATGGCAGGGGCGGATGGGGGATGGCAGGGGCGGATGGTGAAATGGAGGACAGCAGTCAGCAGCACAGTAGGCTGCATCATCAGTGAGGACTGAGTCAAGGCTAATCCCCTGGGAGAATTGAAGGTTCTCTGTTTGTTGGTCCTTGATGAACACAGTAGGTTCTCATAAGATAGGTTGCTGGAGCCATTGCCATTTAGGGCTAGGTGTCTACTTCTTTATGGGTTCCAGATGAGAGACTTAAATACTCTATCCTTAGTTTAGTGTATCCCTAAAGTCTTAGGCCTGGTTTCTATGATATGATTTAAATATGTCCATGAGCTCTTACGATCACAATTCACTCTTATAACCTTGTAAAATGACACATTTTTTTACTGCCAGGAACAATTCATTTACTAGTCTGTACTACCCAGATAGTGCCAAACTGGTGACTTCAGTCAGGTATACAATGGTCCTCCATCAACAGATTCAAAAACTGTCTGTAGTATGGAGTCTCTGGGGCAAGGTACAGTCTGAAACACCACAATTTTTAAATTTATTTATTTTTATTAGATATTTGCTTTCTTTATATTTCAAATGTTATCCCCTTTCCTCATTACCCCTCCAAAAACCCCCTATCCCATCTCCCCTCCCCCTGCTTACCACCCCCTCCCACTTTCCTGACCTGGCATTCCCCTACACTGGGGCATTGAGCCTTGACAGGACCAATGGCCTCTCCTCTCATTGATGTCTGAAAAGGCCATCTTCAGCTACATATGTAGCTACAGTCATGGGTCCCTCTATGTGTACTCTTTGGTTGGTGGTTTAGTCCCTGGGAGCTCTGGGGGTACTGGTTGGTACATATTATTGTTCTTCCTATGGAGCTGCAAACCTCTTCAGCTCCTTGGGTCCTTTCTCTAGCTGCTCCATTGGGGACCCTATGCTCAGTCCATTGGTTGGTTGTGAGCCATGGGTATTTTGATCCCCCTTCTAAGAAGGACCAAAGTATCCATACTTTGGTCTTCCTTCTTCTTGAGCTTCATGTGGTCTGTGAATTGTATCTTGGTTATTTCAAGCTTTTGGGCTAATATTCACTTATCAGTTGTGTGTTATTTTATGATTGGGTTACCTCACTCAGGATGATATTTTCTAGTCCCATCCATTTGCCTAAGAATTTCATGAATTCATTGTTTTTAATAGCTGAGTAGTACTCCATTGTATAAATGTACCACATTTTCTGTATCCATTCCTCTGTTGAGGGACATCTGGGGAGCATCTTCTGGGTATATGCCCAGGAGTGGTATAGCTGTGTCCTCCAGTAGTACTATGTCCAATTTTCTGAAGAACCACCAAACTGATTTTCAGAATGATTTTACCAGCTTGCAATCCCAGCAACAATGGATGAGTGTTCCTCTTTCTCCACATCCTCGCCAACACCTGCTGAGTTTTTTATCTTAGCTATTCTGACTGGTGTGAGGTGGAATCTCAGGGTTGTTTTGATTTGCATTTCCCTGATGATTAAGGATGTTGAACATTTCTTTAGGACAATGCCACAATTTTATATAATAAGGAAAACCTTTGATCAGGACATAGTCTGGGCTCAACAACTAGGTAAAGTGAAACTTTTCATGGTCGTGGGTCATAGTGATTTTCAAGTGAAGGAATCAAGACCTATAAAATAAATGTTGATCTATAGGTAAGAAAAAAGAGCACAAAAGAAAGATGAAAACAAAAATGTTTAACTTAATAATTTTATCAAGTAACTCCCATTGATCCAACTAAAGGGTTGAGACAATTTAATGAAAACTCACAAGTCAGAAGTCAAATATATATAATGATAAAATGAAGTATAAATAAAGAGAATGAAATGATGCTTATTGATGGGTAATAGCACTAGGCAGAATGTGTACTGTGATTGTAGTCAGTCTCATGTACTCAATCATGGGAATGTAGAACAAAGCAAGAAGAACAGAATGTCTCTGGGTCTGACACCCAGTGACATTAGTGTTAGCAACCAGTATTTCACTATGACTTCCCCTGTGCTCTGGATCTCCAGTGAATGGATTCAGATGAGACATGGAATTTAATATAGAAGATGGTAACATGGTTGAGAAGGGGTGAGAGCAAAGGAACCATTGTAGAAGAAAACAGTTCTGAAATAAGCATTGACACAAAGCATCCATTGTGAGGACAGGCTGTCACAGAGGAAGAGGGAAACCCACCTGGATTAGCTCTTTGTTTAAAAGATGTGTTTGGTTTTATGTATATGAGTGTTTTACGTGTATGTACACCATATGCTTGCCTGGTGCCCACAGAGGCCAAAAGAAGGCACTGGATCCTGCAAGCTGGTGTTAACAGACAATTGTGAACCTCCTTATGTGTGCTATGAACCAAAGCTGGGTCCTATGCAAGAGCATCAAGTGATTGTGACCATGGAACTATTTACCATTTGGATTAACTCTTAACGAGGAGACAGCAGTGTGGGTTCCTTGTTTACCAGACACCCTTGTCTCCGTGTGGGGCCACAGATACAATTCAAATCCTATTCTTTGGTGGAAAAAATCATATAAAAGAGTAGTTTAAAAAGAATTAAAGACAAAAAAGGAAACTAAATATATTCAAACATACTTACCAAGAGGAAATAGCTTTCCATTAAGAGCCTCAATATGTCCACTACCTTGCTCCCTTTTATGTGGATTTTAGCTCTGAAGGGGAGATACTGTATTGTGAGACTAGTCCTTCCTTCAAACTAGTGTGTTACCAGGTTTATGACTGCCTTGGCCTGAACTTGATTGTAAGGGAGGAGACCATCCTTGATGACCTTTGGGCTTGCTAATTTCCAACTAACTACTTAATATTAGTGTGGGCAGGAGAAATGGAAATTTCTTAATGTGGCTGGATTCCACAGGAATTGTGTTCTGAATTAAGGGTGGTTCTATCTGGGAGGGTGTGTACATTACATCACAATTTATTTCCTCACTAAGTGTAAAGAATGTTTCAGATATCGGCTCTGGCCTAACAATGACCTTATCAAGTAGGAAGAAAAGGAACACAAGCTGTGTGTCAAGAGAAAATGACATCTTTTTCTATTGTGCAGTCAAAGGGTAGGACACATGCTCTTAACTCCTAAGCCATCTCTCTAGTGTCCTCTTCCTCTTTTGATCTTGATTCTCTTGCTGATTATTCTTTATGGATTCTCTATTTTTCTTTTTCTCTAACCATCAAGTGGATATAAAACTTGGTAGTGCCTCAGAGATATCCTAAGAGGACCCATGTTAAATACAAGGCTATGGAGAGCCTGAGAGTCCCTTTGACTTGCTATCTTTTAAAACACCCTTCTTTCTGGTGTTTCTCACTGGCAATGCACATGAATGCACATGAGGTTCACAGTTAAAGGTAAATTCCCAAGAACTGGCTGAATCTACTCTGATTCTGACAGGCAAAGGTATTTTTGTGTTAACAAGGGCTTAAACTACTGAGCTGAGCCACTGGTCACAGGAAGGATTGCATGCTATGGCCTAATATAAATGACCATGGTATAACTGATACCAAATTGGAGGATACTTCTCTCCATTCCCAGGATTGAAACTGAGTATGTCAATAACTGGCAATATTGGTATTGGAAGAATTTTCATGATAGCCTCTTCCCTCCAAGTGTGTCATGAATTCTGTCTTTAACTCGTAACATCTCAACAGCAAAACATAACTGAACAGGGAACTCATTATAAACTAACAAGTGAAAATTTCAGATAAGTAGCATTGGGTCCAGATTTCAGGAAGCTCTTCACACTCCCCTATCAGAGGCAATTGAGACATTTCTGTTGATGATGTGATTGCTTCCCACATTTGATTCCCAGCACCC
This sequence comes from Tokudaia tokunoshimensis, assembly GCA_036184795.1. NCBI lineage: Eukaryota > Metazoa > Chordata > Mammalia > Rodentia > Muridae > Tokudaia > Tokudaia tokunoshimensis. The sequence goes on along the minus strand of BTHU01000013.1, from coordinate 9,514,116 downwards.
ACATAAAATACTGAAAGTGCTAGTGTGTGCGTGCAGTGCCAGTGCTAGAGAGGAGGAGGCTCATATCTGTGACTCACTGGCTAGCCAACCTGGCTTAGCTGGCAAAGACCCTTTCCTAAAAGATAAAATGGACAGCTCCTGAGGAATGACATCCAAAACTGACCTCACATCTACACACACACATGCACACACAAACACACACACTCACACAGACACTCACATGTGGACACACACACAACTACCCATACACAGACATATACTCACACACATCCATAAACCTGCACACACAGACACACAAAATACATTCACATGCAGACATACACATACATACACAGACATGAACACATATACACACATACCTATGCACACACATACACTCATATACACACATACACATGCAGACACACACATGCAGACACATACACATATACACACATAAAATGCATATACACACATACCCATGCACATACATACACACATATACATACATACATATGCTCACACATACACATATACACACATACACATGCAGACACACATGCACACACACATACTCTCATACATAGACATATGCTCACACACATACATACACATGCACACACAGACACACAATATACAGTCACATGCAGACACACACATATACACACATACACACATGTACACACACAATACACATGAACACACATACACACACTACACATGAGCATACATATACACACATGCACATGTACATGTACACATACACAAATTCACACAATACACATGAATACACATACACAAATTCACACAATACACATGAATACACATACACACATGTGTACATATACATGTACACACATATACATGTACACACATGCACATGTACACACATACACATGTACACACATATACATACACACATACATATACACATACACATACACACACACACACACACACGCACACACACACACACCTTCCTGTACCTCTAAACTGAGCCAATTCTGACAGCCATCCCATTAGCATCGCATCACTCCCCACACAGTCTACACTTTACAGACTTTAAAGTTCACACTGGATCAGTCTGAAGAGATGGTAACCAGGATCAATGGGAGTCAGCACTTCTGCTGAGGTGGAGTGGATGGACAGCACATGCTGAGGAGGTGGCTGATCTCACCCTCTAGAGCTCAGCCAGAGCACGTTCTTTCTCACAGGGGTAGGTGAGGAGAGGGGGAGGTGACACAGGAAGAAAATGTGCACATGGTTGCCTCATGGATTGTCCTCATTTGTAAGCTGTAACTGCTGTCTGTATTCTTTTCAAATGGCTCCGGACAACTAGGGACGTTCAGAGGAACACAGTCATAAAGGTATAACATTGTGGTGCGACAGTCCTGCATTCAAGACAGTTAAACTGACTTTAATGCTCTTCACCAGTCAAGAGATCACGCTGCCGCTTTACTTTGCATGGAAATAGTTACAGTTGGTGCTGGGATAGTTTAGGCAGTGTCTCTATATTTCTTTTCCAGGGGTTCTGACAATGTAACAAAGAACACAAAAGGAGAAAGGGGATCAGGGGCTGAGCGAGTCAATAGGAGAGATCTTGTAGTGCAAGTGTTTGTGGTTAACTGAGAAGCACATTATGAGTCAAGCCTTTGAGAAGAGGCGAGTAATTAAAGACGAATGCGGTGACATAACCATTTACACACAGCAGAGAGATTTTAGATTAAATCTGGCCTGACCTGCTGCTCGGCAAGTGTTATCGTGGATTCTGGAGACGTATTCGTTTATTTACTTTCTAATTTGGCCCATATGTTTTATTGAAAACAAAAATTTCTGTATTTCCCGTAGGAAATAGGCTGAGTCCAGTGATGGTTAACAAGTTGGTGTGTTTGGGAATGGATCTCTTGGGTGTGCTTATAATCCCCATGAATGACATGTAAGCCTGAAAACATCCAATCTGCAATAAGCCAGCGAGCGTTGCTCTGTGCACGTCTATGGGGGGGGGCATTCTCCCACTTCTGGGGTGGTTACTATGTATACATTTAGATATTGCAGTAAAATATCAGATAAGTCAGTGAGGTCACCATGATCACAAAAGGATAAACTGATCTTTTTATGTCACGATTCTCTGGCTTACCTCCAACGTACACACACACATACATACATACACACACACATACACACACACGCATACACACATACACACACATACACATACCTACACACACTCTGCATGCATGCTTTTACAATACAACACATCACATGTACACACAAATGTACATACATCCAGATATACATCACATAATATGCACCTATAGACACTCATTCTATATATGCTCACGCATATGCACACATGCACTCACATATACATACTCATACACACAGACACATATATACATTCACATATATATACATCCATATATATTCATACACATGCATACATATATATATACATACATACACACTCTCTCACATGCACACATAGACACACACACACACACACACACACACACACACACACACACACTTTTGGGGAACTCATATCTAATTTGGGCCGTCATCTCTACCAGCCAATGTCAAGGAACTCGTTTTTTGAACCAGAGGCAGATTCTAGCATCTTTTCTTTTGTAATCTTAACTGTACTCCCAGAGATGGCTTCATGCTTTTCTAAATGCTATTAAATTTTAGCTGCTGGCTTTATTAAATGCAGGAAGGGGAGTGGTCAGGATAAACAAGAGGGCTTGTGTCCCAGGCTCTGGTTCTTTCTGTTTTCGTGGAGGTGTGACTGTTAAGTAAGGCATGTTTCTGACGCCTGAAATAGTGGAATCACAGATATGATTACATGACAGATCATGAAAGGATGTCCTACGGGAGACCTGTCTACACGGATGCAAAGGAGAGCTGGTGGTAATGTTCATCACTCTCAGAGAGAAGAGCTCAGCTTCCAGGGCCTCTGACCTATGGCATAGAGTTGAGATGAGGAATTCGACCCTGGCATGTACTTTTCTAACAGGGCCTTTCTTTCCCAGAGATGATCACCTAAACATGTTCTGTTCGCTTCCAGACAGAGAAAGAACATGGGCTCTGAGAGAGAGAGGAGCAACAAATGTGGGTAAGCCTCCCAGCCCAGGGCTCCAACAAGCATGGAGATCTAGAGAAACAAGCTTGGGCTCCACTGTGAGGCACACTAGTCAGTGTGCGTGTGTGCATGTCCATGTATGTGTGCATTTGTGTATGTGTGTGGGCCTGAGTGTGTGTGTATACCACTTTCATGCAAAGTGAAAACATTCCCATAGTGTTCCACCAGAAAGTTTAAAACAGTTGCTAGAATCTACTGCGCCCCTTGCCCTTCTTTCCTCTCTTTCTCTCCCTCTTTATATTCTGTTTTTTCTCTCTCAACCTCTCTCTAACCTCTCTCTCTTTTCTCTGTCTATGTCTTCCTCTCCTTCTTCCCCTTCCTTCTCTTTTGTTTCCCTTCCCTTCCATTTCTCTCTCTCTCTCTCTCTCTCTCTCTCTCTCTCTCTCTCTCTCTCTCTCTCTCTCTCTCTCTCTCTCTGAGATGCTGTCTCTCTAGCCCAGGCTGTTCTGAAGCTCACAATACTCCTCTTGCCTCATCTCCTCAAGTGCCAGGATTTAGTCATGTACCACCATGTTACAGGAACTGGACTTTCCTGTCCAGCTGCATGAGTGCAGAGAGGGTCTGTGATTGGACAGGAAAAAGGGGGTGGAGATAAAAGTTGCAGAGAGAGCAGATGATACAGGAGACAGATGATGAACAATGGCTTGTGACATTTTTTTCTGTGTGTTTCATAAGGTTAGAAATATTGGAATAAGACTTTTATCATTGTAAATTGGCATCTTGTAATAGTGAGTTTAATATACATAAATCTAATTGGCAGTGATGAGACGGGTAGAGTCAGAATCCATGGTGCTATCTTTCCATCTGTGTCAAGTGCCTATGGCTACTGTACCTGGGTACCACAAACTGAGCATCTTACAGGCAGGATTTATTACTGCATAATTTGGTAGCTAGAAGTCTGAAATCAAGACAGGGCCAGGGCTATGTTCCTGAAACTCATGGAAAGGCATCCTCTGTGCTTCTTTGGCCCGTGGTGTGGACCTGTTGATTCCCATTATCATGTGCTGATTTCCCCGTCAGTACAACATCTTCTCCGTGAAGCCCTATGTCCAAGGCTCACCTTGACACTCCAGTCCTGTTTGGTCAAGAAGCTCCTACTCCAATATGATGCCATTTTACCTATCACCTCAACAATGGGCTTATTCCCAACTAAGATCACATTCTGAGTTATGGGTGGTTAGGACTTTTCAACCCATGACACCTTTCTCCAAAAGATACTATCAAGAAAAGTCCAGAGAGAAGTTAGTGGAGAACTGTAACAGTTACTAGATATCTTTATTTCTTCATAAATAAAGTTTGGGAATACAGGGCTGGAGAGATAATGGCTCAGGGGTTAAGAGCACTGACTGCTCTTCCAGAGGTCCTGAGTTCAATTCCCAGCAACCACATGGCGGCTCACAACCATCTGAAATGGGATCTGATACCCTCTTCTGGTGTGTCTAAAGACAGTTATAGTACAGTTGTATACATAAAATAAATAAATATTTTTTAAAAAAAGAGTCATGTTCTACCTGGTAATTGAGCCGGGACTAGGAAGAGGGCAGGCTGGCTGATGGAGGAGCTAGGGTTTCCATGTGTGGGATCCAGCCAGGAAACCTTCAGTGTTATTACTATGGAACAGTTGCCCAGTGCAGGAGACCTGAAGGCCTGGCGTGAGCTCTTTGGTTTGCTGGTTGCTTGCCTTGCTGCTATGGTGGGCGTGGGAACGTGTTTTGTTTTTTTTTTTTTAATATTTCCTGCAATACCACCACAGTTAGCTCTACGTTACTTTCCCCCCGAGACTTTTACTACTCTTTTGCTCTCGTTCTTTCTAAGTTGTTCCAGTTTCTCTAAGGTTTATCCTGTAAGTTCTTGGGCTAACACCACCTCTATGGGGTATATTGATTTGCATTTTGCTTATCATGACAGGGCCCTGAACAAGGTTGAGAACTCTGGAGAGTAGTGACTTGAGAATATCATTACATTGCACGTATCAGATAAACTGCTCCACCCGTTCAGACATTCACCATTCTCTGGAGCTCAGTGGATGAGATACCTCCTGCCAATTTGCCTCAGTTTCTTTCTCCCTTCCTTCTTCCCAAAGGTACTTATTTGGTAAAGGGTAATGCGGACCCTTCAGAAAGCTATGCCATTGTCTCCCATCCCATCCCAGGGCTTCTATGCACTGGCTTCTCTTTCAGTTTCCCCCTCACAAGGTCTTCCCTTTAGTCCCTCTGGGGCTACATTTTTCAGCACAACTACAGTTCCAGAAGGGAACTGGCTTTAATCCCTCTGCCCCGGAAGCTTCTGGAATGTGCAGATTGTGACCTATTCCTCCAAAGCTGTCCCAGCTCCAGAAATGCCAATCAGTCGGTTCCCATAGTAGTTATTGCATTTATACACTGAGAAGTCAAGCTAAGGCTTGGATTGTTTAGCTAACTAATTGTGCATATGTATTGGGATTAATGACTAAAACGTGGTCTGGATTTCACAAATATCTTGAAATGCCAGAACCTTGCATTTCATACCAGGAGACCAGATTCATGCAGAATTTTCCCATTTTAACACCCAAGATCAAAAGGCACCACTGTGCAGCCTGCCGTGCGACACCTAAAAGGCAACATAATTTCAGGGTTTTCTGTTGGTCTCTTGTGTTAGAGTATAATCATTTGATGTTTAATTTTAAAACTCACTTGCATACATAAAAGACTAGAAGCAACAGAATTCTGAATAACTAGGGCAGGAAATGGGCCAAATAAGGAAGAAAACAGATAGTACATAGGAACTTGAGCCTTGTGGTCTGTCTTCTCTCAGAATCATAAGCATGGAGAGGGCCTGGGGAAGGTCCATAACAGATATTCAGCTCTCCTTGCTTTGCCTGACTTGTAGAGGAATGCTGGGAAGCATGTAGGGCGTGACCACGGATCCCAAGAAAGGAAACATACATCAGTTAGTTCTACACTAGCACCTTGACCCCAGGAGAACCAGGTGAATTTTACGTTTTCCCTCAGTTGGCTTCAAAGATAAATTTACTCTTCATTAACATACACAGTGTGCTTCTTTCTACAGCCAGGTACATTCATCAGACAGATGCCTGCAGCTCCTACATCCTTTTAAAATCAGTGTGGACAAGTTTATCAACCTTGCCACCCAAAGAGTCCTGGGTGGGGCTTTTTGTGACATGTTTAAGTGGTGAGTGCATTTTAGGGAGGTTCTGTGAATGGTCTGAGTTTTCCCAGTCAGTGAGATAAAACTGGACAGGAGGAAATCAAGAGTCAGTGAGGGGATTCTGAAATGGAACAAAGCGCAGCCGTTTGCAGGCGTTACATGTGATGGCCAACTCTGTTTTCCTTTTGCTCTTCATGAGGGAGCCCTAATCAACGTTGAGAACTCTGAATAGTAGTGACTTGAGAATATGATCATATTGCATGTGTCAGGTAAACAGGTAACATGTAAATGGGGAAATGCCTTTTGCAGGCATTACATGTGTTGGCCAACTCTCCGTTTTCCACAAATGACAAGCTAGGTGTACTACTAGCTAAAGACAAGAACCTGAGGGTGGAGAATTGTGGGATGAGGAGTTGGGAAAGGAAATGTCTGTAAATGTCTAGTATGGCCTCCTGAAGACTTACAGAACTATAACACATGCATGTACCTCCCTTCTTGCCTACTAAGTTGTGCATTCTATATGCTAAGTTTCTCCCTGCCTTGTTTTCTTATTATCTAATATAAGAATTAATGACATGGTTGGAAAGTTCAGTGTTCCTATTGCAGTGTATCCCAGTAATCCTCATGGTTACTAGAATGTTTCCAAGAGTAGATAACATCTTTCAAAGATGTATCCTGTGCCTTTGCTTTAGTGATGGACACATTGCCATTTGGGTCTTGATATTATCCCTTTGGGGGAAGATTATCTAGATTAGGTTCATTGAGGTGAGAATTTTTCTCTTAACTATGTGCGATACTATTCCTTGGTCGGGGCCCTGCACTAAATAAAATAGAGAAGGTTCTGGGGTTTTCTAAGGAGGGTCAGTGCGAACAACTCTTTCAAGTTCCACCTACCATGACTTCTGTCCTGTGACTGACTAAGCCCTTCACCCAAGAGCCAGAATGAAACCCCTCTCTCTTGACTAGCGTGACTTCTGTCCTCTGACTGACTAAGCCCTCAACCCAAGAGCCAAAGTGAAACCCGTTCTCTCTTGTTGCTTTTTGTCGTGAGCGAAGTAACTAAGACAATGACTTTTAAATTAATTTTCTAACTTATTCTAAATGTATTTTCTTATTTTATTATGGTAAAATATACATAACTTGGTACGTGTTTTAGGAGGCGCTGAAACTGCACTTCAGGTGCAAACTCATTTGAAGGAGAGGGATGTCAACTCAAAGCTCATCACCTGCTCCTAAGCGCTGATCCTCTGAGGTGACAGTCACTTCATGACAGTGGTGTCAGGATAACACAGGTCACCTGTGACCTGCAGACCCAGGGTTGCTCACTCTTTCCTTCCCTATGAACATTTGCCATCAGGAGTTTAAGTGTAGTAATGTGCACTTAACTGATTCTGTGGATCTCAGACGTTCAAGTATAACGCATCTCAGAGATTTTAAGTAGAAACCACAGTGGTATTCAATCTACCCATCAAGAAGCTTTGGTTATGACTCAGTCTAAACCCGAGTAACACCAAAAATCCATTCGTCAGGCTATGCATTCTTCTCTGTCCCATTCAACATGTAAAACATGAAGCTTTATAGTTAATAGACAATAATGTCACCAGCAACCTCCATCCTTTTCTCTGTCTCTATGATTTTGAAAACTGCTTGCGGCTAACTTATCTCATCTATCACCATGACCTACTGGCTCTTCAGTATTGCTTCTTTGTAAAAGTGATGGCTAATCATTTGCCACAGTTGCCTATCCCTTTGTCTGCCAGTGTATACTGGGGTTGCTTCTGTTTTACCTATCATGGGCAATGAGCAACAATCTGATTACAGAGCAAAGCCTCGGACCTGAACTAAATTGAAGAAAATCTTTTTCTCTGTAGAAGAACCAATAGTAATTCTTCTCAAATTGACAAAGAGGAAGTAACCTATTTAATGAGGCTAGAATTATACTAGATGGACCCATAGTCAGAAAGACTCTACAGGAAGAGAAAAGTACCATCCCATGAACATTGTGAACCATGATATGAAAATCCTTACCACTGGCAACTAAAGTCAGTGAATATTGAAATGATTATGATCCACTAGTAATGGGGTTTGTTCTTAAAATGCAAGACTGGTTTGACATACAAACATTGATCAATGTTACAGTCTCCAAAATAGAGAGAAAAATAAAACACATGATTATTTGAAATCATAAAAAAACCAAAACACTTGACAGTACTCATCACCTTTTCATGATAAAAACAATAACTCTGATTTTGTTGTGTTGGTTTTATTGACCTGATCAAATAGTTACTATCAAAATTAATAAAAGTGTGAGCCTCTAAAGTGGAATAGTATTGAATCTTTAAAGTTTTATTCTGATGAGTATATATAGCTTGCTACAATTTTATTCCTATATTGGGCTTCCTATTGGAGATTTTCTGGAAGTAAATATTTTCTTCTGAAAAATATGACTATAAATTATTTCACCAGCTATTAAGGAATATGATTATCCCTAAGTTTTTAAAGATAGAAAGTGTAACTTTTAATCTGTTTATCTTTAAATTTTGGCACTTTCTGCATTTATCTCTGACATTTTGCCAATATCTGCAAATAATTTTACCATATTTGTAATCACCAGAATTCCCTACAGTTCATATCTTGGAACTAGGTTTAGGCAAATCCAGCTGTATTGGTTATTTGGTGAACATCTTGAACTATTTGTTAAACTCTATTTGGGGTTCAAGAAAAAAAACAAAGCATACTTTCATATTTTACTAAATTTTTTTCTCTCTCCAATTTTAAAATGATGTCTATTTTAAGGGAAATTTAATCCATATGTTACTAAATTCCTTACACTTACCTCATCAGAATTTGATTCTGTAAGATCCATTTGATGTGCAGAAAGCCTTGGGAATTACTTTATGAGAGTTGATATATTTTTTATTTTGTTTTTTTCTTAGAAATAGAAAGTCAAATTTACTAGGTAAAGTGCAACTTGGGTTTTTTTCAACTATATGATGCCTAATCAGACAAAAGGCTGACTCTTGGGGATTGGAATGTGATTCAATTAGTGGCATGTTTGCCCACCGCACATAGCCATGGGTTGGTTCTATCCCTACCACTGCATAAACTGGGCATGCTGCCATGTGCCCATAATCCTTGCAGGAAGATCCATAGATCAGGGTCATGGTCAGCTATACAGTGAGCTCAAGGCCAGTCAGGGCTGCGTGAGACCCTGCCTCAAAAGGTATGACTTTGGTGACATTGTCATTAATCCTTTCCTCTTTGTTTGTATACTTCATCTCAACTAATTTCATGAAGTTGTGCTTACAGCAATATTGCCAAACTTTTATGGCTGAAAATGATACTTGGTATTAATCTGAATTTGATACTTCAAATAATATTCAAGATGTATATTATTATATTTTTCCTTTGTGCTAATATCTGCTTGTTATTACTATTAAACTTCACATAACCAGCCCTCCATTGATGCAGCCAGCTATGACTGCATAGACATAAAAATATGGTGACTATTCTCTTTATGTTACTTTGACAATGATGTTTTCCAGAATTCCTAGTAAGTCACCTGTCTCTATTACCTCCAAGATCTGTTAGTACTAAGGACATGAAGACCTGTTTCCAGGGCTCCTAAATCAAATCTCTGTGATAACTAGCAATATGTTAGATTAATGTGGAAAACATATCACCATGCAATTATTGTTGTAAAAACTAAAATCACAAGATGCCATAAAAGTTCATTTTTGAATATGTATTTACATAGTATACTTTCTTCATCTTTATTGAAATATAATTGACAGAAACTGTATAGTCAGGTACATGATATATGATGGTTGATATGCATATGAATTTCAAAAATATTAACAGGATCAAACTAATTTACATATCCAGATACTCCTTTAGTGGATTTCAAGCTATAATAAGTTGTCATTAATTATAATGTGTATAATTTGGATATTTTAATAATATTAATTCTGAAAGATCACAGGATGCTAAAAATTCATTCTTGGAGATAACATCTATCAAGTGTCTACTACATACAGAGAAATAGGAAAGTCAAATACTATCAGTGCCTGTCATAGCCTGATAATTCATTTCAACCTAATACTCTCAAAGGTGTGCACACAAACCAAGCCTCTTTGTGTAATTTTGTAGAGTCAGTGTCCACTGGACGTCCCTAGCCTAAGACTTGTGTGGGTGTGCCTGCACCCAGGGTCTGCCTACTTCACTACAGAACTGGCCGCACCATGCCTCAGAAATGGAAGCGTTTTTGTTTTTGATTGTTTCTAATTTGAGGGAACGAGGAAAGGAGATGCACAGATTCTGGGGAGCAGGCTGGGACTGACCTAAAGAAACCCAGAAGGCACACTTGGAGCTCTCGGCCAAATCTCAGTGTGAAATTTGTCCATGTTGCTCACATCCTCCCAATGACTTTTGCTTTTGTACCTTTGACAGCCCCATCCATCCTGCTACCCCAGAAGTCCACTGCCCACCACCTCCGTGGCATCCTTAACTGCCAATGGTACTAAACTTACTTGGGCACCTTTCCTGGAGTGGCCAGGGCTCCAACATTTCTCCTCTCTTACCATATCTGTCCTCACTTCCTTTTATAGCAGCTTAGTAAGTTCTTTGGAAGAGACATGAATAAATTAAGTTTAAGGAAACATATTGCTCTTTCCACCCCCCGCCTTTCCAAACCATGATTAACACAGGTCATAACCAGGCTTGGCAAGAAACAACTTAGTCCAAACTAGTTGATAATTTCCCTGAAATCTTCCAAAAGATTTCTCTTATACACATAATATATTATGTAAAATTTATATGCTATAGAGTTATATAATATATAAGTATATAATATTTTAATGTTTTAAATTGAATCATTATTGATAGAATATATTTACTTTTTATTAGCAATCAAAAGTAATATTATTAAATATATTTTACCTATTTAATCAGTTCCATTTTAGTTGAGGGTGAGATAAAGTATAGGAAAGGGAGACAGAGAATTCATAGTTACAAATAAGCACCAGGAAATGTCAACCTCGTGTATATTGAAACTCTTATCATTGATGTCTAACTGCCAGGTGGTATAGCAATGATGTATCTCTTTAACCATGAGTCAAATTAAATTTACTTAACCCCAAGTACCAGAGAGCATATACTTCAACTCTGACCAGGATCTAGACGAGAAAAATTGCCTGACTCAGAAAGTCAGTAGACGCTAATAACATCATGACAGATGTGGAACAATTGTAATCAGAGGCTGGAGTTCTGGGAAGGAATGATACATTATTTTATTAAGGGGATAATTATATGCCAATCTCTTTAGTCAAGCATACTAAATGCACCTTATTAAAGGGTGGTCCATTGGCCAGGCAATTGGTTGGTCCAACTGGATTAACTCTTGGGGCATGAGACAGTGGTATGTCTCTACTGAAATGGAGATTCCATTCCTTTTGCTAGGAGACAATGGCTTACTCCCAGTGTGCCTTTATGGCTACTGTAAATCTCTGCTTCAGTTAGCACTGGAGAGAAGAACAAAAGGCACCATGTAGGAGGCCCTTATGGGCCACATCTAGTAGAGCTCACCTACACACAAAACATCAGGGAGAAGGAGTCAACTGCATCCCTAGAAGGTGAAGAAATGAACCTAGTGATCATAGAGGTTCTACCAATGTAGCCATTAATTCAAAATCTACCTGGAACTGTCATTTTAAAGTTAGCCTTTAAGCTAGTTGATGATCCCATTATGTATCCATTCATTGCTTTTGAGAGAAAGGTGAGCAAAATTGCATTACTGGCTTACCCACTAATATAATATCCATTAAGCTTGGATTCCATATTATTCTCTAGGTAGACAGAGGCATCAGGAGATTTATTAGCTGGTTGACATGCTAGTTAGTTAGTTTTTATTTGCTAGCTATCTAAATGAATGGAGTCAGAAGACGATGTTATCAGTATTCACTGTTCTGAGAGGTGATAGCATAACTTTAGTCCAAGTTCAATAAGTTGAGTTCTGAGAGAGAACTTCTATTTTAGTTCATATAGAAGAAAGGAAAAATCTTATGTTTCAGCTTGATAGCAGTCAATCAAAAAGGATTATCTTTTCCCCAGACAGTTTGCTTTATTAAGATCTCCAACTGATTGGGTGCCCCGCCCCCAGGTTTGAATGGAGAACTTTACCCAGTGGCTCACATGTTTGGATTGCTTTTTCTCAAACCTGTGTTTGAGAATCGCCCCATTTTATGGAGTCTGTGGAAACTTTAAGAGGTGATATCAGGCTGGAAGACAGTGGACACTCAGGGTGGGCCTTTGGAAGTTATGCCCACCCCTTTCCAGCCTGAACCTCCTGTTTTCTAACCTGTCAGTAAGTGAAGAGATATTAGGTCAAGCCCCTGCTGTACAGACTGAATGCCTCCCACTGCCAAGGCTTCCCTGCCACAATGAAATTGAAACCATAGCCAAATAAAAACACACCTCCCTTAAGTTATTTCTGTCAGGGAACAACAAAGAGAAACATAACAAATATATCAGATTTCCTAGGGAAAATAATCTGTCTCCCTCCTTCTCCCACTTCAAATTTTAGTCTAGTTAGAACCTTCCTCAGGGACATGCCCAGAATAGTTTAACTAAATTACTGGACACTAATGGCTAAGTCAAGTTGACCCAAAAATTAATCTTCAGACCCTAAAACAGCTTTTTGGCTACTTATAAAATTTATACTATTCTTAACATTAAATGTTCCCAATTTGTTAAAGGTAAGTTCCATAAAGATTCTCTAAACATCTTTTGAGTTTTGGATACCTCCACATGTACATGCATGAAGAATTTATTCACATACACACGCACACACACATATATGATATATATGATTATTATGATTATATATATGTGATTATATATGATATATATCTCCCTGCTATGAATTTGTTGCTAGTGTTAGTGCTAACACTAGGAAGCTCTAGCAATAGCTTAAAACTTATGAGCGTTTAAAGTTACTCTGACTGTCATAACTGACAGGAGACATCAAAATAACTAAGTCCTAAACTCACAAATACAACTAGGCTGTGTAGAATTGTGTAAAAAAATATTTTTCCCATGGGAAGATCACCCAGTCCAGTGCTGTATTGGTTATTATAGGTTGTTATTATAAAGAACATACATTTAGGGCCTGGAGAGATAAATCAGCAGTTAAGAACATCAGCTGCTCTTCTAGAAGACCCAGCTTTGATTCCCACCATCAACATGATGACTTACAAATATGTGTGCCAGTTTGAGGAGATCCAAATTGCCTCTTGGCCTCCATAGGCACCAGATATTCAATTGGTGCACAGATGTACATGCAAACCAACCATCTACTCACATAAAATAAAATTTAAAAATGAAAAGCATATATTCGAATAGCAAGGCCTTGAAAAGTTGTTTTCATTATTGATAACATCATCAAATATGTCAGCGGTCTCCCCAGGTAGCAATCTTGCCAAGAAAAGCATTCACTTGAATGTATAACCTCTTGTGTTTCATCAAGAGCACAGTGACGTCATCATCATGGCACCAACTAATGATGGACTATTAGGTTAATCAGAGGAGCATGCTAGGTGCTGTGAGTAGGATTCAGAAGAGCCATAAAATACTCCCATTTCTTTAACAAGTTAGTGTACATGAAGAAACACATGTTCACAAATATAAAGTGATAGAGGGCTAAGATAAAAAATGTGTAGTGAACATAAGTGAGGCAGAAATCCAAAGAGCCATCACCAAGTGACAGCTGTGGTGAGTGGAGAATGGACCAGACCCTGGCTTGTCACAGAGGCAACAAGCACAAGAGTGAGAAGCCAAATAATGTCACTGAATCTATGAGGGAATAAAGACTGGTCTAAGCAAGGTCACTATACAATAAGGCCTCAACATAAGATTGGATACACTGGGCCTGATAGAAGAGAAAGTGGAGAATAGCTTTGAACTCATTGGCACAGGAAAGGCTTTCTAAACAGAATACCATTAGTACAGGCCCCAAGATCAACAACTAATAAATGGGATTGCAGGAAATTAAGAAGTTACTTAAAAGTAAAGGACAGTGTCATTCTGACAAAGCAGCAGCCTACCAAGTGGAAAAAAAGATATTCATCAACTAAATGATACAGGACTAATATCCAAAGGATATTATAAGGAACTCAAAAAATGAGATATCAAAAAAAAAAAACAAATAACCCAATTTAAAAACTGGGATACAGATCTAAACAGAGAATGCTCAAAAGAGGAAACTCAAATGGCCAACAAACACTTTAAAAAATGTTCAATGTCCTTAGCCATCAGGGTTGTGCAAATCAAGATTTGAATTTCATCTTATCAAAATGGTTACGATTTGGTATTTCATCTTATTAGAATGATTAAGATCAATAAAAACAAGTGACAGCCATGCTGCTAAGGCTGTCCAGCAAGGGAAGCAGTTATCCATTGCAGGTGGGAGTGCAAACTTGTGCAGCCAAGATGGAGATCAGTATGGTGGCTCCTCAGGAGGACAGGAATCTATCCATCTCAAGATCTGCTATACCAATCTTGGGCATATCCCCAAAGGAAACCTCGTCCTACCACAAAGCCATTTCACTAACCATGTTCATTGCTGGTCTATTTATAATAGCCAGAAACTGCAAACAATCTAGACATCCCTCAACAAAAGAATGAATAAAGAAAATGTGATACATTTACATGATGGAATATCATCCAGCCATTAAAAACAATGAAATCATAAAATTGATAGGTAAACGGATAGAACTAGAAAAATTAAAACGATCCTGAATAAGGTAACCAATATCCAGAAAGACAAAAATAATATGTATTTACTTCTCTGTAGTGATTAGCTTTTAAGTAAATGACAACCAAGCTACAATCCATAGAAACATAGAGGTTAGGTATAAAGTAAGGGACTTGGAGAGAGGTGTGGCAGCAGGGAGATCTCCTTAGGAAAGGGGAGTAGAAAATATATATATTTATTGAAGGGAAGACTGGAATGGAAGGTTCAAGTGAGGAGGGGGGAGAGGAATGAAGGAGGAAATACAGGGAGAGAGACATCTAAAGGTAAGGGTCATTTGAGGGCTTGTGTGGAAACCTAATATAGTGGAAACTTTCTAAAATAATATGTACATATGAAGGTGATCTAAATGAAATTACCAAATAATGGGAAAAACTGAGCCTCAACTGGTCACCTCTTGTCACCAAATGAATCTTCAAGGATTGGGTTACATTTAATTGAATTATTGGCCAAAGGGGTCTTATGGGAACCCCCAAATAATCCAGACTACGGCCATGACTACAGATTTCTCTTTAGAAACTGATGGCAAGCCAGGCAGTGGTGGCACACACCTTTAATCCCAGCACTTGGGAGGCAGAGGCAGGCGGATTTCTGAGTTCGAGGCCAGCCTGGTCTACAAAGTGAGTTCCAGGACAGCCAGGGCTATACAGAGAAACCCTGTCTCGAAAAACCAAAAAAAAAAAAAAAAAAAGACTTATTCTTTTGCCGGGCAGTGGTGGTGGCGCACGCCTTTAATCCCAGCACTTGGGAGGCAGAGACAGGTGGATTTCTGAGTTCGAGGCCAGCCTGGTCTACAGAGTGAGTTCCAGGACAGCCAGGGCTACACAGAGAAACCCTGCCTCAAAAAAGAAACAAAAAAATAAAAACAACAACAAAAAACAAAAAAAGAAACTGATGGCAAGACCCCTTGCTGAAGAAAACACCCATATAAGCCATTAAATATGGAGTTGAGCTTGTGCCTACACAGAGCCTTCACCCCTATATTTTATCATCTTTTTCTGCACACTCCCAAAAGAGAAATGTAAACACTGGCCCTTTCATCCACAATGGTTTCCTGCCTGAAAGATACCCTATGCAATGGTGGTACAATGCTTGTAGGAGCCAACCACTCTCTGATTTGACTAAAGGCCAACTCTACAAGATGGAACTCAAATCTGATATTGCTTGTGTGACAAAGAAACTTAAACCAGATAGCCCAGGGACCTAGTAAAATGAAATACTGCTGATCTAAAATGTAGTGATAGTAAGTGATTCAAAGAACTCCACCAAAGAACTCCTACAGCTGATAAACAACTTCAGCAAAGTGGCCAGATATAAAATCAACTAAAGCAAATCAGTAGCCTTCCTATACTCAAAGGATAAGCAGGCTGAGAAAGAAATAAGGGAAATGATACCCTTCACAATAGCCACAAACCATAGAGTATCTTGGTGTGACTCTAACCAAACAAGTGAAAGATCTGTATGACAAGAACTTCAAGTCTCTGAAGAAAGAAATTGAAGAAGACCTCAGAAGATGGAAAAATCTGCCATGCTCATGGATTGGCAGGATTAATATAGTAAAAATGACCATCTTGCCAAAAGCAATCTACAGATTCAATGCAATCTCCATCAAAATCCCAACTCAATTCTTCATAGAGTTAGAAAGAGCAATTCAAAAATTCATCTGGAATAACAGAAAACCCAGGAGAGCTAAAACTATTCTCAAGAGTAAAAAAAACTTCTGGGGGAATCAGTATCCCAGACCTCAAGCTGTACTACAGAGGAATAGTGTTAAAAACCTGCATGGTATTGGTACAGGGACAGGCATGTAGATCAATGGAACAGAATTGAAGACCCAGAAATGAATTCACACTCCTATGGTCACTTGATCTTTGACAAAGGAGCTAAAACCATCCAGTGGAAAAAGGATAGCCTTTTAAACAAATGGTGCTGGTTCAATTGGAGGTCAGCATGCAGAAGAATGCAAATCGATCCATGCTTATCTCCTTGTACTAAGCTCAATTCCAAGTGGATCAAGGACCTCCACATAAAACCAGACACACTGAAACTAATAGAAAAGAAACTAGAGAAGAGCCTTGAACATATGGGCACAAGGGAAAATTTCTTGAACAGAACATCAATAGCTTATGCTCTAAGATGAAGAATTGATAAATGGGACCTCATAAAATTGCAAAGTTTCTGTAAGGCTAAGGACACTGTCAAAAGGACAACGTGGCAACCAACAAACTGGGAAAATATCTTTACCAACCCTACATCTGACAGAGGGCTAATATCCAATATATACAAAGAACTCAAGAAGTTAGACTCCAGAGAGCCAAATAACCCTATTAAAAATGGGGTACAGAGATAAAGAGTTCTCACCTGAAGAATATCTAATGGATGAGAAGCAACTAAAGAAATGTTCAACATCCTTAGTCATTAGGGAAATGCAAATCAAAATCACCCTGAGATTCCACCTCACACCAGTCAAAATGGCTAAGATCAAAAACACAGGAGACAGTAGTTGTTGGTGAGGATGTGGAGAAAGAGGAACACTCTTCCACTGCTGGTGGGATTGCAAGCTGGTACAACCACTCTGGAAAGCAGTCTGGCGGTTCCTCAGAAAACTGGGCATGACACTCCCGGAAGATCCTGTTATACCACTCCTGGGCATATACCCAGAGGCTTCCCCGGCATGCAATAAGGACACATGCTCTTCTATGACCATAGCAGCCTTATTTATAATAGCCAGAAGCTGGAAAGAACCCAGATATCCCTCAACAGAGGAATGGATACAGAAGATGTGGTATATTTACACAATGGAATACTACTCTGCAATTAAAAACAGTGAACTCACGAAATTCTTACGCAAATGGTCAGAACTTGAAAATATCATCCTTATTGAGGTAACCCAATCACAAAAGAACACACATGGTATGCAGTCACTGATAAGGGGATATTAACCCAGAAGCTCAGAATACCAAAGACACAATTCACATATCAATTGATTTCCGAGAAGATGGAAGGAGAGACCCCTGGTACTGGAAAGACTGGATGTAGGGGAACGCCAGGACAGAGAACGGAGGGGGTTGAATGGGGAACAGGGGGAGGGAAGATGGCTTATGGGACTTTCAGGGAGGGAGGAACCAGGAAAGGGGAAATCATTGGGAATGTAAATAAAAAAATATAGAAAATAAATTTTAAAAAGCAAAAAAAAATGTAGTGATAGAATAATCCAGAAATATAGTGATAAAATGACTTCTAATGACATTCTGCTATACTCATAGATCAGTGTCTTGCTTAGCCATCATCAGAGAAATTTTCTCCTTCAGCAGATGAAAAAGATATACCATCCCACAGCAGATATCATGTAGAAAGTGAGAGACCTTAGAACACTGAGTTTTAAATGGGATGTCTCAATTAAATCTCTCCCCTCAGTGCTCAAGAAACTCTGGAAGAGGAAGGCAAAGGGTGAAAAACCATATAGGATGTATCATACTAGAAACCCAAGGTCCTAAGTTAACATGATCAATGTACATATGAACTCACAGAGACCAAGACAACATGCACAGGGCTTCTATGATTATGTATTTGTTGGAGGACTGGAGCTGAAAAGATAAGAGAATGAATGCCTCTATCCCTAACCCAGAAACAATCCCCAATTGATATCCACTAGCAAATGAAAATTTAATCCACTCAAAGGGAGTCTTACCTGGGATACAATCTAGTCTTAATGGTAGGCTGCCTGCCCAACAGTAAATATATATCCAACAGAAAATGAACGTGATAGCATCTCTGGAGGTCTTGTCTCATAATGTCATGTCAGGGCTCTTCTTTTTCATTTTTATTATTATTATTTTATTTATGCATTTCTTCTATTTTTATCCCTCAGGTCCTTTGCATGTATATTATAGTTTGTAGTTCAGTGCTTTTATGGGATTCCTGAGTGTGTGAATGAGTTGGTCTCTGTTTCTTGTGCATTCCCTTAGGCTGTTTCCTTCTATTTGTTTTGGCCAATTCTGATGTGTTAGTATTCGTTTTATCATTTAGGTTATATTATATTATATTATATTATATCCCATAGATGCCTGCTTGTTTTCTAATGGTAGTCAGAGAGTGAGTGGATCTGGATGGGAGAGGAGTTAGGAAAGATCTGGGAGGAATAGAGGTAGTGGAAACCATAATCAGCATGTATTATATGAGAGAAAAAATCCATTTTATTAAAAGTACAAAAAAGATATGTTAGTTAAAAAGGAATATTGACGAATTTACCAATGCTTATATCTTTGTTATCTCTTTTGAGAATGATCTGAGGTGATTACTGACATTCATCTATACATGAGAAATTATGAAGTCACCTGCTTTTCTGTGTATCCCTGAACCAAGATCAAGAAGCAAAATGAATATGACAGCATGTGATACTGTTTTCCTGGAGGAAGATTTATAGGTTCATGTATGAGAAGAAAATTGTGTGGTCTAAGCAGACTCAAAGCCACTTGTACCTTTCCTTATGTTCTGTCGTTACAACCTGATGATAGCCTAACACAATTCCCTTTTAATTTAATTCTGATTTCTGAATGTCTTGGAAGTTAAGAAACCTGCTTACACTTCTATATATGTTTATATAGACTGGATTCTCAGAATTTCTAGCCATAATCATAATTTTTGTACCTATTAATTTGCACTGATATGAATGCCTTTGGGGAAGAGGCTATGTTAATAATTTCTATATCCCTGATATTTTGAATATTAATATGATCAGTAAAAATTTATGTCATGTAATTAATATGGTGGGATTTTATTGCTAATGAATTAATAGTATTGAACTATTCTTTGAAAAACAACCTATTTGAACATATGCTAGCAAGTATAATGGGAAGATTTTTTTAAAAGAAGAAATGATTAATTATCCAAAATATAACTTCCATGACTAGTTTACTAAGCCCTATAAAAATCAGAAAAGTTTTGGTAAGAAGAATCTCATAGGTCCATAATAACCCCTTCTTAATTTTAAGTAATTGATTCATTAATTAAAAACTCAGTGGTACACATTGACTCTTCCTGTGCCTTAAGTGTGGCATGCATGATGTTTACCAAGCTACATCATCAATCCTATTTTTCCTTCTTTCATCAAACTCTTGTCTCCCTGTTCATGAAACTCATGTTTCATGTTAAAACTAACCGTTGTGTTTATGAGATAATTTCAATAGTTAATATTGATTGTCAGTTTGACAGGATCGAGAATCACCTAGGAGGCAGACCTCTGAGCATGCCTATGGGGGATTATCTAGATTGTATTCACTGAGGTGAGAAGAACCATCTTGAATATTGGCTACCCTATTCCACAGGCTGGGGTCCTGGGTTGCGTTAGGTGGAGAAAGTCAGCTAAATATGATTTCACAGTCCTCTGCTTCCAGACTGTAGAAGCAGTGTGCCCGTTCCATCATGCCTAAGACATCCCCCACCGTGATGGACCATTGGACTGGAAGCCAGAGCGAAGCCTTCCTTCCCCCAATCGTTATATCAGATATCTTTGTTGCAGCAACAAAATACTTCAAACTCTATCTAAATGCCTCAAAAGAAAATTATTCCTGATAGCTTTTCTTAATGAATTTAGATATAATCAAGAAAAATTGATTTTTAAAAGTCAGCTTCAAGGAAGTCAAACTTTCAGGAAAAGAAGTGGGCAATAACAGCCCTCTGTCTTGCCTCCACTCTGAACCACTGATAAGTTTAGCCCTTGTGGTTGCGGTCTCTGTATTCTTCTGTCTCAGGCAGCTCCAGGAACAGTGACTCTCTGCAGTGGGAAGCGAACCAACTGTACAGTCAGACATTCCTGGATGAGAACTACAGCCCCTGCACTGTTTAAGTCATGAATTTTTGGACGAATCACCTCAGCTTCCTCACTCCAACTTTCCCCATCTGTCCAATGGGGGTGATACATGATTGCACCATCGTCTATAAAGCCTTCCAAAAATTCAAGTATACATATTTTCAACTTGCTATGCCTAAATGTCTTCCTGAAATACACAGGAATCTCTGTGAGCCAATTCCTTCTCATTTGTTGCTTTTTTAAATGATATTTTTTTTAAAAATTATTTTTTGAAGACTTTATTTCTATTTTATGTGTGCGTGCTTTGCCTGCATGTATACGTGTGCAGAGTAGCCGGTGCCTGTGGAAGCCAGAAGTTGGCATCAGGTCACCTGGATTGGGTTGTAAGGCATCACATGGGTGCTGCAATCCTAACTTGGGTCCTCTGTAAGTACAGAAAGTGTTCTTAACTGCTGAGCCCATGCTTCTTCCCCCTTATACAGTGTCTTTGATTGACAGATATCATGCACCTTTATGGGGTACAGTATTATATTTCTGTACATTTGTACATTACATAACGATCAGATCAGGGTATTTTGGCTATCTGTGATCTCAAACATCTATCATGTCTTTGTGCTGAGAACATTCACAATCCACTTTTCTAACCATTTAAAATTATGTAATATTGTTTAAGCTTCTTTTGTGCTTTCCAAAACCAAATGCATGTGATCATGCACAATACATATTATGAAGATGTAATAGCTAATAATAGTGTTTGCACACCCTGGTAGGTTCAGACTCAGATAACCTCCAACTGGCTATCTGTTGAAACACTTTAAACTTTTATAAGGATGAATCCAGAGTGCATTGAGTAATGCATAATAAAATTAGTTTTAGGGGAAAGGACCCAAGTTTAAAAGAGAGAGGGAGAGAAAAAAGAAAGAGAGAGAGAGCCAGATAAGCAGAGTAAAATAGTCTCCAATGACTTCATCATGAAGTAATGACTTTTACCAAATAACTGCACCATAGTTTTATCTTCCCAACCAAG
Source organism: Tokudaia tokunoshimensis (assembly GCA_036184795.1). NCBI lineage: Eukaryota > Metazoa > Chordata > Mammalia > Rodentia > Muridae > Tokudaia > Tokudaia tokunoshimensis. The sequence goes on along the minus strand of BTHU01000013.1, from coordinate 9,492,206 downwards.
GTTGTGTTAATGCTCTAAAATTAAGTCTCTTGTGAAAGTTATCTGGAATTTCTCAACAAGTTTTTTAAAGGGGTTTTATTTTTTTCACTGGAGGTCATGCCTCAAGAATTTGTAGGAATTCCGCCTGGAAAGTAGTAATCAGTGGAAACTGGCAGTCAAAGCTAATTTATATTACTCTTCCAGATAAAAATTCCTTCCGTCTTAGACCTGCATTTCAAAAAAAGATTATTATCACCCTGGAAAGAATACATCAGTTTAGAAGAAAGTGAACTCGAGGATGTGTTTCCCGCCTCTGTGTAAAGCCCAGGCTGCAGCTTCTTAAGCATCTTTAAACTACTCTCTTCTGAAACGCTCTGTGGGTACCCAGAGCACAGAGATGTCAGAAGGATGGTTGGGATTTTTAAATGATGCTCCCTCCTTTGCTTCCCTTGGAGTTTGTGACATATCCCAGGGGAAGATGGGAAGGAAGAATATACAGGAGGGAGATGTTTCATATGTCAATATGTTTTTATTCCCTTAGTAGCTACATGCCTTGGGTGTTCCCATTCGCTGTGGTCCTGTGTTCAAAGACATGACACATTCATGAACAGGATGCATCATGGGGTGATTTGGCTTTTTTTGGTGACAGATTTGAATTTAAATTTTCATATCTTCTTTATGTAGCTGTTTGTTATTTTACCTCTCCGAGTCTCAATGTCCCCAACTCTAAAATGGTGTTCATTGAGTGGTTAGAAGCATTTGTCATGATACTATGTATATCATTTGGCTCTGCATTTTGTTAGCACTTGGTAAAAGTTTATTATAATGACCATGAGCTACCTTCTCCATCCCTTCCTGAGGATTTTAGAAATGTCATTCTGATGTATTGAAGACTCTTTCATAAATTCATTAGTGAAAATTACTAAATTCTATTGATGATGGAAAATATGGTCTTCAAACAGTATCCAGTCAATGCCAATGAAAAGCCACAACAGCCATTTACAAGCTAGGCTCTTTGTGACTCTATGAGATTTCTCCATTCAGGGGCCCTTCTCGCACTTCAAGATGAAGATGTAGTCCTAAGGGGCTGACACGGGGTTTCTGTCTGAGACACCTGCCAAATACAATCATGGTATCAGAAATGGCCCATTTTCTCTCCCCTCAGAAATGCATGATGGATCAGTCAGTGAATGCAGTTTGCTACAGAGCAAAGTTGAATACTAGATGCATGCTAGTTACTTCATTGAACTATCTCAGCAATTGAGCTAAAGTTTGCAAGCATCATAAATATAATTACAACAATTCCACAAAGCATCTCCTTGGGACAAGGCCACTGTGAGTCCTGTGTGGCTTTTCAGTGGGTAGGTATTATTTAATAGTAGAGACAGAAGACAGATTTGCTTCCAATTGTGAGCTCACTCCTAAGGTCACAAGTGAAAACTACAAGAGAAACAGAATCCAAAGTAAACATTTCTTTGGATTATAAAGCATTTCTCTGAGGGCACCTAGGTTCATAAGAAGGAATTCTACTTCAAACAAGGAGAAATCTAGCTCACTTTTCCAAGCTATTAGTGGCCATGACTAGGGTCTGCCTGTTCGCACCGCTCATCCATTCCTCAACCTCAAATACATTTTCCAAAGCCCCTGGCTTATGAACCACATTCCTGAATCCTTCTGACTTGTACTTCACTTGCTTGAGAGGGGTGAAGAAACAGTTATAAACTATCTGTAGGAACAGTCACTAACATGGCTGGCCAGAAAGGTTCGGTGAGAGAGCCAAACTGTTTCATTTGTTGTAACCTATGATGTCTTAGTAAATATTAACTCACATTGGAAATATGCATGGATTTACTTCCCTAGGCTGTTTGAGCCTTTTAAATCATAATTTTTTTAAAATAAAAAAAAATTTAAGAAAGACCTTTAAGGGTGACTCATAGAAAAAGAGTGTTTGGTTAGCATCTCTCCTCCTCCTCCTCCAAACTACCCGTCTTCACACTGATGTTTTCATTTCAAGAGTCTGTCCCTTTCACATATATGCTTGAGTAATGGCTAATCCCCTCTGCAGGTGTCTCTAAGGTCCCATGTGGCTGCTTGGGTAAAAGCCCAGGCGAACAAACTATTGTGCTAAGAGGGCCTCACCTTCCCTTCCCTGTCATGTGACAACTCTATTCCTGACGATCTTAGCATGGAGATTTTAACCATCCACTGAGAAGCACAACCTCTAGGAACCATGCAAGAATAAGAGCCGGGGCATGACCCAGACACACAGATGGCCTCCTGGGGTCTTAGAAGTTAATATTTCATTCAAATTATTTGCTCACACAATTCCAGATTGTGAGGTGCTATTTTCGTGACACCCCATGGAGATAGAAATTACTTTGGAATTCATGAAATCCTTACTGTGTGAACTAATATTTTATATTGTATTAATGCCAACTGGGAAGATGAAGGGCAAGAGAGTCTAACAAACAGAAAACACTGGAAAGGAAATCACAGTCTGCCAACTGTTGCTGGAAATGTGTAGCACAGCAGTCCCTCCATGGGCAGGATAGGCACTAGCAGAGAGCTGGGAGGTTGGGTGATATAAAAATGGCTGATGCAGGGAGGTGATGCTGCAAAGATCTTTAACATGACACAATAAGAATTTTGTGTTATATTCTTTAGGCCTCAGTGCGTCATATATGTATAATGATCCGTGGAACAATGGCAGGGGCAGGGGCAGATGCAGCTTGTGAGACTCCCTGAGGTGGGAACAGAATAACAGCAGGGGCCCCGGCAGTCTTTGGCTTTGAACTAAGACACTGAAGAGAAATAGAAGGACGAAGGACGTGTCTCCGAAGAGTAAAGTTAGCATGGCATCCTGGCATGCTTTTGGTATTTTATGTTTTTCTATTCGTGTAAAATAAGCTCCACAAAAGAGGCAAGCTTATTATTGGGTATCACACAGACCCTGGAGAGATGGCCAGTGCAGGCTCACAGAGTAGGTAGCAAGTGTCTTAGTTAGCTGCCCAGAGCTGAGAAGGGCTATGGAAAGCCTGCATTTCCTATGAGCAGAGGGCTAGTGCAGACGTCTCTGTAGATTGTCCCTGGAAAAAAAAATGAGCTGCTTCATTTAGGCTTTAGACAAGGGTTTGGGACCATGGGAAGGTCCTCCAGGCTCCAAAACTCCCAAGAAGATGGCTTTCTATAGATTAGCAGTTCTCAACCTTCCTAATGCTGGGACCCTTTTCTTCCTTTATGTGGTGGTGACCTCAAGCATAAAATGATTCTGTTACTACTTGATAACTGTCATTTTGCTGCTGTTGTAAAATGTAGTATAAATATCTTATATTCAGGATATCTGATCTAAGGCTCTACAGAGAGTCACAACCCACAGGTTGAAACCTGCTGCTGTAGGTAATATTGCTGTCCTTTTCCTCCTCTGCACAGTAGATCTTTCTCCCCCTAAGCACTGATTCCAAGAACTCTTTCCTCCAAACATAGTTGCTACTAGGTTTCATCAATCTCACTGCCAGGCAGCAGGCCTGTGAGGAGGCTGAACTTCATTTCTGTGTGTTAGGTATTGTGCCAAGAGGAAAATCATCACAAAAGTTTGGAATAAAACACGGAGTGAAGGTGGGTTTTGAGAGACGATAATGAAGTGCTTCAGCCTCAAGAATAATGCAAGAAAAAAACATGTCTATGTGAGTCTTTCTTATCAAAATGAGGGGTTTCTTATAGCTATCAGACAAAAGTAATGGAGGATTATGATGATGATGTTTTTGGGGTGCCAGGTGCATGCTGTTTTCTGCTGAGAACAGAAACTGACAAGGTGTAAATGCCAATTATAGAAAAAACAGGTACCTGTGAATAGAATGGAACAGAAAATGGGGGCATTTCAAGTTTTTAAAAAATCTGCAAGGATTTTGACTATTAAGAGAGGCCAGAAGCAAACAGCGGTCTAGGGACTTAACAATTCTGTTAAAGGTAGGTGTCCTTCTATAGACATGGATGGGAAGTGCCTAGCTTCCCAGAGTCTGATTCCTGGGGATTAAGACAGACATAGGTAAGTGGTAAAGTTCAAGGGCTCATCCATTCTCTCAAATGACTCAAAATTGTCATCCTTTGTGGCCTGACACTTGGTCAATCTGTTCTTATAAATTCTCCATTTCAGCGATCGCCTGAGCCACAGAATGAGAAAATAACTAGGCTTCTTCCAGGACCATCTAAAGGCTGTCCATCCTTCAGGAGTCAGTGCACAGAACTCACAGCTCTGTGATTGGCCTGTAACACTTAGAAACTTGAAAAGACTTTAGAGACAGGGCAGAGGACAAGACAGGCAATCAGCATCTTTTCCAAGAGCCTTGTTTTCTCTAGACCTGAAGTCATTATCCTAGGTACCATATTTGAAATACAAACTGTTTCACCCAACACTAATTCCATTCTTAATGTCTTCTGTATCAGCGTTCCTACGCCATTTGTTTCTGTCCGTGCTTTCTGTACATGCTGGTGGCTCAATCATAATCAGTTACTAATCACTTGATGAAATTAAGTAGGAAAGACATTATATAAAAACATCATTTTGTGTTTTGTAGACAGCCTCCAAAGACAAATTCTTTCTGGCTTTCTGCCATGGGAAACAAGATGTTTAATTTCAATGCGAATTTCCTGATTCCACATTCAAATAACTAACAAAACGTGACAGATGAGGAAAACACTGGTTCCAAAAGCATGCATGGACTCAGCTGACACATTGTGAGACAGAACAGGGAAGAGAGTCTGTATCTTCAACCAGCAGCAGGCATTCAAAAATTACAATTATAAATTTAGATGACGGGATTCTGTTATTCTAATATTGTACACAGTGTCAGAAATAACCCATTGCTTGGGTAGATGGGGAAAGTCTTCCATCTCTTCCCTTGTTCACTCTCTTTCCCACCATTCTCTCATTTTCTTAGTTGTCTTTATAGAGTTCACTGAGGTGAGAAATGCCAGAACTCTGGAGAAGAGCTGCTTTCATTCTAGCAAGTGAGGGCGTGGGCTAGGTCTCTGTAAGGAACATCGCCCATGAGTTGTCCCACCTTAGGAACACTAGGATACAGGTGTTTCAGTCTGAGGAAGGAATGACCAAAGGGCAATGAATGCAACACTTTAGAAAATTTTCAGGAAACCTGAGTTCCAGGGTAGTAGAACTGTCAAATGGTCCTCACATAGTAGGTGCACAATAATCTTAACAACACACTGGCAATCCATGCTTTGTGGTTGGGGTCAAAGGTCACTGTAAAAGTCGGAAGCAGATTGGAGTCTCTGGATCTAGGACATGTCTCTGATGCTTCCTTTATCAGGCAAATAAAGTAGCTCCTGTAGGGGAGCCCAGGAATCATTTGCCCCCCTCTTTCTCAACCCTCTAAATATAAAATGTAATTATATTTGCGTTAAATTTGTATTAGTACTTGTTAATTGCTATGACATTTTAATAAATGCATATAATTTCCTGTGGTGTTTTTTAATCACCCAGTGGCTGGGAAGATGATTCCAGGCTTTAAGTTCCAGCTGCTTCAAGGTCCTGAGTTGTTATACCCAGAGCAAATGTGAAAGTCTTGTGAGTAGAATATGTTCTCTAATTCCAGCACAGGGAAGGCAGACACAAGCGGACTACTGAAGATTATTGGCCAAACAGCCTAGCCAAACTGACAAGCTTCAGGGAGAGACTCTGTCTCAAAATAGAAATGTTGAGAGTAATCAACAAAGACATCCTTGGGTCTCTACAGTCACATGCATTCATGTGTATGTGCAGCCACATACACACACCACACCAATAAGTACATGCATCACACGCATATGCATGAAAATTATAACTCATATGTGCCTAACAACATGGTGCCATCAATGTTGCCATCTGACACAGAAGGCAGCACTTCTAACGTTGCCAGTGGACAGAAAGATGACAGAGTCCAATGTGAAAGCTAGACAGATGTAGCGGGAAGAAAGCTGAGGAGATATGAAGGGGTTATGCTTGACAAATGAAGGGGAGTACAGCTCAGTCTCTTTTTACTTTGGGTCTCTGAGAGGTTGCATCTGACATAACATCAGGGTACCAGCCAGAGAGGCGAGCATCAGCATTCAGATACTGAGATCGCAGTGAGTGTTAAGTTCAGTGCTTCCTCAGCATAGTACCTTGTTGCCAGGAAGGTCGGCAGGGCACAGCTGTCTGAGTGTCCCTGAGGAGGATGAGATGCTACTGAGAATCTGGAATTCCCACAATGGGACCCCCACTCTGTCCACAGAATTGAGAGATGTGTTGGAGTCACAGTGAGACCTCAGGGGCTTCACATTCCAAGAGAGGTTGGCATGGAGGACTGCTGGATTGATTAGCTCAGATGTGGTATTTGTCAACCATTCTGTATTTATTTGAAAAGTAGAGCAAAGTCTCATGATTTCCCCTGACAGCTGAAGCTGTTCCTGGCCACAGGGTTCTTAGGGCTTAGATGAGTTTTGGATTTACAGGATTGATCCTTTGGTTCTATTTTTCATTCAGTTAAGGCAAAGTTGATGAGTAGACACATCTCTCATTAATTTTTAAAGTAAGCTTGGTGGCCCAGAGCTTGACATCAGAGAGATTTGCTTGTGTTTAAGTCTGAGTTTGGTTCATGAATGATGTCATTCTGGGAATGTTTATTTAACTTCTCAATCATGCACTTCACCATTCCTGAAATAAGGCTTATGTGAGGGCCCAGCGATACCAGGAGCTAAAGAAAAGTAGGTAAAGGAGCAAGCAGATAGACAAGGCTGGAAGAAATTTTCACTTGAACGAAAGTGAATTGCAAAGAGACATGGAAGGTGCCCTTGGGGAGATCGACATGGTTGTGATGGAAATCAAGGAGGGTGTGTGCAATAAAAAAAATGATACAAATAGAATACAAAAGAACATTCCTTAGGCTCACTTCCTTCTTCTGCCCCGACCGCTTGGACACTTCAATGTCTGTGGCTTATTATTTCCTTGTTCTAATTCCCTTGTCCTATTTTGTCCTTAGCCTGGGCAATCCTTCTATATAGGATCATGAGTTCTATTCCTTATATGTCTACCTGAAGCATCCCACACAGCCTGCTCCTTGTGATTGAATCGCACGTGCCCAGTGTTTGACATTTGACTTCACAATATGGCACTTTCCAGTTTGGCAACGATAAAGACATCACCCCGTTGGTCTGACTCTGTCTCTCTCGTGCTTTCTCAGGAGCATGAGGCATGCCTGCTGGACTCAGTGCTGCTCAGGTTTTGCACGAAGCAAACACTCTGACTCTTGCCAGACTTTCCTTTGCTCCCTCGGTCTCCCTAACCTTGAGTCCTCAGACACTTCTCATTCACACACCCGGAGGCCCTGTGCCTCCAAAAGAGGGTTAGAAAAGCCAGAGCAAGCCAAGAAAGACTGAGACAGCATGCTTCTGCATACCATCCTGGCATGGGAACATGGTCTGTGTTTGCCACCACATCCAGTAAGATCTGTTTATTTTCTGACCCAGTCCAAGCAGAAGGGTTTAATGAGAACATCTCTTGTGGCACTTTGAGACAAATGACATTCTTAAAGGCATCAGCTCACTTTAAAGCTTAATTCTATTAGAATACTCAGATGTGAAAGTAAACATGACTTTAAAAGAAAAATCACTTAAACAGTTAAGATTGCATTTAAGAGCTTATTTAGGTTCATGGCAAAATTAAGAGGGAATCCCAGTGTTATCCTGTCCCATTCCTCGTACACATAGCCCTTTCCAACCCCAATATCCCTTACCAGAGAGGGACTCTTGTTAATACTCTGTCACCTCCACTGACAGATCCTTGTCAGTCTGGGTCTGCAAGGCACCTTCTAGTCCACTCACAGCCAATTCTATGCTATGGATCTGAGCAGACAAACAGCTTGTCCCCATAATATCAAAAAGTGTGTATGTACCTATGATATCATATAGTATGTATGTATCTATGATTTCATACAGTACATATGTACTCATGATCTAATATGTTGTGTATGCACCTGTAATATCACACAGTGCATATATGCCTATGATATCATACATTTATATATATGTATGATATCACATAGTCATATATACCCATGATATCATACAGTATATATGTACCTGTGATATTATAGAGTACGTACCAGTGATATCATACAGTAAGAATGTACCTGTGATTTCATACAGTATGTATGTGCCCATGACATTATACAGTTTATATATATGCATAATATCACATAGTCATATGTGCTTTTGCTGTCATAGAGTGTTTGTGTATCTGCAATTTCACACAGTGTGTATTCACTGTTGCAAGTCTTCTGTGTTCAGCCTTTGACCAATGACAAGTCCTCTGTTTCATTTCTTTTATTTACTCTGTAGTTTGACTTGATACACTATGGAGACTGCCGAGTGCCTTTAGTTAATATGTGCTTAAAGTTTTCATTGACTTTTAAAAATTGTTTAACAGATCATACCTTTTGAGAATAGATTTTGGTCTTTGCCCCAAAGTCCCTCTCATCATCTTCCCAATCTCTCCTCTACAAGTCTTCAACCTGCTTTTGTGTCTTCTTTTCATTTGTAGCCCATCACATTTAATTAGAGATTCTTGCCTGAGTGTGGGCATAAGTCGGGTAGCTCATTCTTATATTTTATGGTTGTAGCTTAGCCTTTAACGGCTGAGCCATCTCTCCAGCCCAAAGGGTAGCTCATTCTTATTCAGTACTGAATTCTATTCCATTCGTCAGTTATATCACAGTTTATTTCCATACATATTGACCATTTCAAAGTTTTGGAAATTTTAAAGCTCATAAACTATTAAGCTCATAAAAATTTCCCCTTTAGGACAATAGGGATTGTATTGTTCTGAGAATACATGTAGTTTTATAAAATGAAACCAAAACTCAAACAACTGCCCAATGCTATTCCACATCCTCTCTGACAGTTTGTGATACTGAGTTTTTTCCTGCTGTATCAGGTCTGTCATGGGATCTCCTTTCTGCTTGCATCTCAGAAGACAGGACACCCTGAAACAGTTTTAATTTCTCATTTGCTGTCTGTCTGTCTGCTGACTGGTGAACTTATCATGACGTCTCCCAGTCCTCTCTGGAATAAGCGGCACTGACTCATGGGTAGGATGAGACAGCAATTGGACCCACTTTGAAAGTGTCCTGCCAGGCTGATTGACTCTATTGGCTAGTAGGATAGAGAAGAGTCGGTTTGGACAGCATGTCTTTGGAAGCCTCCTCCTCTACAGCTCTGTGTTTAAGACTAGACAAAGAAGGCCAGTGTCATCTCTAGAGGCATAGCGAATCAAGACACCAAATCTTGAACCACATGGTGCAAAATACGGAATGAGTCTGAGCAGATGTGTTGTAGATATGTTACGTGTCTGTTCCAGGGGAAGATGTCTCCCTTCCTTCCATCCCTCCCTTGCTCATCTCTATTCTATTATAGATTTATTCAATGAAAAGGGAAAGGTATGAATGGCAGGATGTGGAACAAAGGGTAAGAAGGGGATGGTGAGTGCTGTCAACCAGACAGAATCTATGTCACCTAGGACATGGGTGTCTGGGCATGCCTGTGGGGGATTATCTTGACTTTGTGAATTAAGGAAGCGAGGCTTGCCCACTATGGGCGGCACCATTCCTTGGCTTGGGTCTGGACTGTGTAAGTGGAGGAAGGCAACTGAACAGTGCTGTGCATTCATCATTCTGTTTTTATTTGTTTGTTTGTTTTGGATTCAGATGCAAAGTGGCTAGCTAGCAAGTCTACTGTTCCTGCCACCATGCCTTTCCGGTCTGCTGCTATGATGGACTGGATCCCTCTGCAACGGTAAGCCAAAATGAACCTGTTCCATCTTAACTTGTTTTGGTAAGGCTGTTTTTCTCATAGCTATGAGAAAGCATTTAAAACAAAAAAAATGTGATAAGGCAGAGGTAACAAGCCATGAAAATATAGAACAAATTGCAAGCATTACTGTACAGAGGGATTAAGATGGAACAATGGAGCAGAAGACACTGCTTTCTGGGACTGAGTTGGCTGAGCAGGCAGGAGAGAGTTCACGACATTGCCCCACTTGTGAGGGGATGGACATCGCATGCCTTGTTCTGACCAGTGGGAAGAAGCAGGGGTGGCTGTGTCCACTCAGCTGCTTTTGTCTGGGGTTGGGGGAGACTCCTCATGTGTGAAGTGCATGGAACAGGAGCTCAGATATGAAGCTCAGATAACGTGTGTTTCAAACCAAGGCACCTCCAGCTTTGTTCTTCACGGTCTTTGCTGACCCCAAGAAGCCTGGGATAGTTCTCCTTACAGATTTATGATTGTTGTCATATCAACCAGGCCAAAATGATATGCTGTTTTTAAAGTGTAAATTGAGTCTGGCCATAATCAGGACTGAAATGTAATGTCCTCTTATTAGTACATTCAGATATTTCCTTGCAGGCCTGGGGAGTGTAGCTCAGTGGCTGAGTAATTTTCCAACAGGTTTGAGCCTGTGGCAGCTTCCATTGTGTATTCCTCAGGAAAAGGCAGTAGGTAAGTCCCTGGTGGCTGATTCTCCTTACCTTCAGCAATGTGGTTCCACCTATGTGTCTGTTATTCTATCCATCCACAAATTTATCCCTTCATCTGCCCAGCTATCGATTAAGTGAGATGAAATTCACATAAAATGAAATCCCCTTCGAAATGCACAATTGACTGGTAGATACCACATAACATTGTGTAGCTACCATCTTTCACTAGCTTCAAAACACTTTTGTCCCTCTGTAAAAGAGATTCCCCACACTAATAAGCAGCCACTACTTTCTCCATAGACCCTGGGCAATTCCTACTTGACTATCTTTCTAGGCTTGATTATTTGTAGTATTTCACATACATGAAATCATGATATGTGACCTTACCTACCTAGCTTTTTTATTTTTTAGTATAATGTTTTTGAGGTTCATTTATATCATACCGGCATTTCATTCCTCTTTCATAGCTGTAGTGGCTTTTCCAGATTGTCAACTTGACTATATTTGGAATGAACTACAATCCAGATTTGGAAGGCTCACTTGTAATCCTAATCTGGAGACTGGGAGATACAAGTTTCTGACCTGGATCTTGGCATGAAGATCTTGAGGCACAGTGGCTATGAATCCCAGAAGATTAAGACAGGGAGATCTCTGAGTTCAAGGTCATCTGGGACCAAGCAAGTCTCAGATCCAGGCATGGTGGCACACACCTTTAATCTGGGCCACACCTTCTGCTAGAGACCTAGATAAAGACATTAGAAGAAGGAAAATTTGCTCTCTTTGCCTGCTTACCTTGTGGGACTGAGAGCAACTGCTAGATCCTTGGACTTGCATGGTGGACTCTACCTAAGCCACCCTGACTATCCCTTACAACTAAGGAAGTCTCACTCTTGAGCTGTGTACTTTTTCCTCCTGCTGCTGACCATTGTTGGGGGAGTTGGACTATAGACTGTAAGTCAACAAATTCCTTTACTATATAGAGACTACCCATAAGTTCTGTGACTATAGAGAACCCTGACTGATACAATGGCTGAGTAATTTTTCATTGTAGGGATATACCACTTTCTGTTTATTTGTGTACTGAAGTACGTTGATCTTGTTCCATCTTTCTAGCCATTGTATTACACAATATTCTCATGTTTCTCTAGGGACGAGCCACGTGTAAAGCACTGTCATACTATCTTCCATTTCAGAGTGAGCCTTCTGTGGTTGCTTTTAGTAGGCAGAGCATTATAAAGCACCTCCCTCAGCAAAGCAGTTTTTATTACTCAGAGTGGTCAGTTTTCCTTCAATTACTCTTGAATTTGGTCTTTTTTTTTTTGATCCTGCACATTCAAATATCAAGAGGATAAGAAAAGGGCTTTATTTACAAAGTTAAATTTCTTTGAGGGACAACAAGAAGACTCAGAGTAGAAAGTGCTTGGTGTATAACCCTGACAGCCAGAGTTTGACCCTGAGAATCCTTGTAAAGATAGGAGAGATGTGATTCACAGTTTCCCTCTGATCTCCATATGTGAGCTGTGGCACATGTGGACCACCACTCATTATGAACACACACATATTCACACATATATACATACACCCCTCATATATACAAACTATGATAATACATAAGAATGTTTTAAAAGCTGTTTCCTTAGGGAAACCTCCAACTGAAAGCTTGATTTTTTTTTTCTATCAACTTGGATTTGAGAAAGCATCTTTGCTTGTTTTATACTAAGTAGAGTAAGTCAAAATTTTCTATGTAGTTATTTTAATCTTGCTTTTCACCTTTCCTGTGTGGACAGCTCAAGAGTGAGACTTCCTCAGTTATCCAGGGTAGCCGAGGCAGAGTCCACCATACTTGCCTATTCAGATTGAGTTCAGCACCCTGATGCACTGCATATCCATAGAAAGCACCCCTGCCTTTGGCCTGCAACTAAACTGGCATAGAGTCTCACTTATTCTGTCAATGAAATAACAGTTATTAGCCCATAAAGATAAAGATAACTGGAAACAATTGCTAAAAGTTTCAATATATTTGCTTTTAGAAACGGGAAGGGTACGCGAAAACACAGAAGGTTAGATAAAAGTTTAAGCTCTTGACTCAAGGAAATGACAAGAAGTTAGACAATTTACCCTGGAAACATTCAGAACTTAGAAGAACTAGATTAGCAGGAAGTGAACTTCAGAGCACAGTTTGGGACTAGGCCTTTGCCTCTCCTTTGTGCTTCTATGTATGGGTTTTCTTCTGTGTCAGCCAGGTGATGTGTCTGGCTCACTGTAAATACTTGCTAGCAATTGATGGACTTGACTGGCTAAGCCCAAATGGAGAGCATCTGGTTCAGTGAAAGATCCTGTCCCAGGAGCCTATGACTGAGAAGATAGAGGAAGATACCTAAGCTCCTATGTATGTGTGATCTCTGCACTTATCATGCACACACAGACACACACCCAGACACACACACACACACACACACACAAACACACACACCCAGAGACACACACACACAAATACACACACACTACACATATACACACACTACACATAGACTAAACATATACTACACACACACTCACACTACACACACACTACGCACACACAGACTAAACACAGACTACACATACACAGACATGACACGCACATACTACACACACACTACACACACACTACATACATACCACACAAACACACACTATACACACACTACACACACTACCCATATACTACACACACACATACAGACACACACTACACACTATGTACACACACTACACACACATACAGACACACACTATACACTACACACTATGTACACACACTACACACACACACACACACACACACACACAAAGACATACACATACACAGGAAAGGAAAGAAAAAATTAGTAGTCAGAATTTGTTTACACTGAATCCTCAAAGCGACTGATATTTTCTGTAATCTTCAAGTAACCTGTACATATGAGAGGGTATTATGCTCAATAATTGCTTATGGCTTGCTGTTTATGAAGTGTTGTTAGTCACTCCTATGCCACTCGTATGCTCTGTTTGGGGTGCATACGGCATTTAGAAAGAATAGGACTCCAGCAACAGAGACTGAAATAAGTTTCGACCCTTCTCCCCCAACCTGTGTGCAGTAGAGCAATGTGGAGCTGCAACTCTGGATCAGAGAGTGCTAATTAGTATAAATGGGTGACATAAAGATGTCAGAGATAGTGACAGTACAATAGTTTCTAATCCAAGTATTTTGCTATTTTTAAAATACCTATTTTTTAGGCATCAAAGAAGCCTTATGAAATAGGCATTATCAGTGTATTTACACATGCAAATGAGAGTAGGGAAAGGTATGTGGCTTAATGCTGGTCCAGAAGGGATCTGGGTAAAATCTGAAGGGTTTTAAGGCTCACACACTTCACATTGAAGCAGGAAGTGTTGAGAATGACATCCAACTATAAACTTAAAACTGGGACTTCCCTTGAGAACCTACTGCCCACATACTATGTCCTGACCTGGAACCCACGTCGGGAAGGACTGGAGATGTTTGGTAAACTTGTAAGCAGGATTTTGTTGATCTTTGTTCCCTCTGGAAGGTGCCAGCCTATTTGAACTTTCTTCTCTTCCATTTCCTGTTTCTTTCCTGACTCTTAGGCGTGGCTATGGCAATCTTGGAATCTTGTCGTAGACTCCAAGTGAAAATGGGATTCAGAATGTTTTCATCTGAAAGATATACAAATCTTGTTAGGGGGGAAAAAAACCCTCTCGGCCCAGACCTGTCCACACGGTTGAACACTCTTTTACGATAGGAGGGCTCTGCTACAATTAAACAAACATCTTATAAAGAAATTCAACTTGTCAAAACTGGCTTGTTAAACAACCTTGGAACCATTGTCTGGATAACAAACCAGATCGGCATTTGGAGAGCAAGCTCCAGTTTTATAGGTCTTCCAATGATCTCATTGTTATAATAAATGAGTACACCAGGTCTCCGTCTGCATCAGGGACATCCTACAGCCTGCTTCAGATGACTCAGGGAACTCAATGTCTCCCATGCCAAAGGGCAGGCACGTTGTGGATTTTCTTCATCCAGTGTCCTTAAAGTTACATGCCAAGGCAACCCCATACTGAGGTCAACTCCTGACTCGGGGACATTTTTGTATCTCAGTTTATCTGGACATCAGGTCTTTCACCTCCCTGGGAGCTTCAATCCATCCCCCCTTTTTATGGGGATATGTTAAATGTACTGGTGTGCATTAGCCTTGAGTACTAGAACCCACTATGCTCTCTTCTCCCTCTTAGAAACTACCTGCTTCTATCCCGAATATTTTCTGGATACAATGACATCATTCACAACTATCTCCTAACTTTGAAAGAGAAGGTAAACACAAACAGATCTTCATGCCCTATTGAGGAAGAGTATGGGGGCTTGTATGGAGGAAAGATTCCCAGAGGAGCTTTTGGGGTGCTAGGTTCCCAGAATGTCCCAGCCAGGCGTAGACCCTTCAAACTTCTTGCTATACCTAAGCCAGACTTCTCGTCCCAGGAAGTAATTTTGCTATCTGTCTGCCTCCACTTCTTTGAATATCTGACATTGTCTGGAAACTTTTTTAATTGAGGAGGCACAATTGGTTGTCGCGGACAGAAGCTGTAGTGGATGGCATCCAGGAGAGTCTTACAAGGAACTGTCTGCGGCAGTTGTCACTGCAAAGGCGATTGACAAATCCAGCCTCAGACCTAAAGCTAGGCAGGCACAATGGGAGAACACCACCCATCTTCCCAATCCCCACAACAGTAGCCAGTGCTTTTTATGTGGCAAAAGAAGTACTCAGTATTGAGTGACCCAAATGAATACCATTGAGTTTCAAGTGGCAAAAAGAAAAAGAAAAACAGCTAGAAAGAACACAGACTTAAGACCTATATTCCCAGGATCAGAGTCATCCTCGCCAGTCATGGGATGCATCAACTTGGGCAAGTGGTCCCTCACCCTCAGATATGTACAGTGCCCTACATGATAGTGTCTCCATTTGGAACCTGTGATAGCTAAACAACTGTATATACAGACTTCCAATAAGCTTGTGACGAAGTAAACAATATCTCTCTCTCTCTCTCTCTCTCTCTCTCTCTCTCTCTCTCTCTCTCTCTCTCTCTCTCTCTCTCTCTCTCTCTCTCACACATCCCTCCTTGCCATTTAATATGAATGAGTAGTGCCTGGCTTCTCTAAGATTTGTAGGGTGAGACAAAGGGTAAAGCCATTAGTTTTATTAAAAAAAAAACATGGATAGGCCACATTTTGGTGCACTGCTTCTGACATCCTTAGGTGCCTTTGAAAATGACTCACACCACAACCCAAGCTTGCCGTGCTTATGTAGACAGTGGAAGATTTGTACTCACTAAGACAGTAAGGGAAATTCAGTCATTAGACAGCATCATACATGTAAAACAATCTAAAAAATTACCAAAGATCTAACCTCAGCAGGTAAGGCTTCAGATCACATAGTTTATGTTTTCTATACTCTCATATTTCCTATGAAACTCGATGACAAAAACAATATTTTCTTAAAAACAACACTACTGGAAATGTTTTTTGGAGCCTGAAGGTTTCTGTGTATGTGAATATAGACAAGTGAGATGAATTTCTGTTTACAATGTACATTTTCTGGTTTTATGACTTAGGGGCATCAGAGAAAAGTGTGTCCAATTTGTTAGATGACTTTTGAGTTAGCAGATATAAGAATGTGTCCTGGTGTGTCAGACAAACACCTAAGATTATCAGTTTACAAAGGAGAATGACTTATTCAGGCCCTCAGTTTCAGTTTGTAGTTGTTGCAGGATATGCAGCAAGGCAGTTTACTGCAGTGTTTACTTTAAATAAAAGCTTTCATTGTCTGGAAGGAGAAAAAGAGAAGGGGTCCTAATCCTTTTTTTTTTTTTTTTTTTTTTTTTTTTTTTTTTTTTTTAATTTAATTTTATTTTATTTTTTTAATTTACATTCCAAATCACTTCCCCTTTCCCGTTTCCTCCCTCCCCGAAAGTCCCATAAGCCCCCTTCCCTCCCTCTTTTCTCCGTTCAACCCCCTCTCATTACTCTGTCCTGGCGTTCCCCTACATCCAGTCTTTCCAGGACCAGGGGTCTCTCCTTCCATCTTTTTAGAAATCTATTGATATGCTGATTGTGTCTAGGGTATTCTGAGATTCTGGGTCAATATCCCCTTATCAGTGACTTCATACCATGTGTGATCTTTTGTGATTGGGTTACCTCACTAAGGATGATATTTTCAAGTTCTGACCATTTGCCTAGGAATTTCGTGAATTCATTGTTTTTAATTGCAGAGTAGTATTCCATTGTGTAAATATACCACATCTTCTGAATCCATTCCTCCGTTGAGGGACATCTGGGTTCTTTCCAGCTTCTGGCTATTATAAATAAGGCTGCTATGAATATAGTGGAGCATGTGTCCTTATTGCATGCAGGTAAAGTCTCTGGGTATATGCCCAGGAGTGGTATAGCCGGATCCTCCGGAAGTGTCATGCCCAGTTTTCTGAGGAGCCGCCAGACTGCTTTCCAGAGTGGTTGTACCAGCCTGCAATTCCACCAGCAGTGGAGGAGTGTTCCTCTTTCTCCACATCCTCGCCAACAACTGCTGTCTCCTGTGTTTTTGATCTTAGCCATCCTGACTGGTGTGAGATGGAATCTCAGGGTTGTTTTGATTTGCATTTCCCTAATGACTAAGGATGATGAACATCTCTTTAGGTGCTTCTCAGCCATTAGATATTCTTCAGGTGAGAACTCTTTGTGGAGCTCTGTACCCCATTTTTTAATAGGGTTACTTGCCTCTCTGGAGTTTAACTTCTTGAGTTCTTTGTATATCTTGGATATTAGCCCTCTGTCGGATGTAAGGTTGGTAAAGATCATTTCCCAGTTAGTTGGTTGCCGCTTTGTCTTTTTGACGGTGTCTTTTGCCTTGCAAAAACTTTGTAATTTAATGAGGTCCCATTTGTCTATTCTTGATCTTAGAGTATAAGCTATTGGAGTTCTGTTCAGGAAATTCTCCCCTGTGCCCATATGTTCAAGGTTCTTCCCTAGTTTCCCTTCTATTAGTTTCAGTGTGTCTGGTTTTATGTGGAGATCTTTGATCCACTTAGAATTGAGCTTAGTGCAAGGAGATAAGGATGGGTCAATTTGCATTCTTCTGCATGTTGACCTCCAGCTGAGCCAGCACCATTTGTTGAAAAGGCTATCTTTTTTCCACTGGATGGTTTTAGCTCCTTTGTCAAAGATCAAGTGACCATAGGAGTGTGGATTCATTTCTGGGTCTTCAATTCTGTTCCATTGATCTACATGTCTGTTACTGTACCAATACCATGCAGTTTTTAACACTATTGCTCTGTAGTACAGCTTGAGGTCCGGGATACTGATTCCCCCAGAGGTTCTTTTACTCTTGAGAATAGTTTTAGCTATTCTGGGTTTTCTGTTATTCCAGATGAATTTTTGAATTGCTCTTTCTAACTCTATGAAGAATTGAGTTGGGATTTTGATGGGGATTGCATTGAATCTGTGTATTACTTTTGGTAAGATGCTCATTTTTACTATATTAATCCTGCCAATCCATGAGCATGGCAGATTTTTCCATCTTCCGAGGTCTTCTTCAATTTCTTTCTTCAGAGACTTGAAGTTCTTGTCATACAGATCTTTCACTTGTTTGGTTAGCGTCACGCCAAGATACTTAATATGGTTTGTGGCTATCGTAAAGGGTATTATTTCTCTTACTTCTTTCTCAGCCTGCTTATCCTTTGAGTATAGGAAGGCTTCTGACTTGCTTGAGTTGATTTTATATCCGGCCACTTTGCTGAAGTCGTTTATCAGCTGTAGGAGTTCTCTGGTGGAGTTCTTTGGGTCGCTTATGTATACTATCATATCGTCTGCAAATAGTGATAGTCCTAATCCTTCATACCCTCGACACTTCGAAACTTCTACTCTGCCCTACCCTTAAGGTCCCATTACCTTGTATTAGCACCATACTAGGAACCAAGCTTCTAACATATGGGCCATTGCTAAACACTTGAGATCTAAACCAGCAGTTTTCAACATCATTGGGAGTTGAATGACCCTCTGACAGGGGTCACATATCAGATGTCCTGCATATCAGATACTTGCACTACAATTCCTAACAGTAGCAAACTTACAGATATAGCAACAAAAATAATTTTATGCTTAGGGGTCACCACAGCATGAGAACTTTATTAAAGGGTCACAGTGTTTGAAAAGTAAAAATCTAAACCATAGTGATGAGTCGGGACCAAGCCAAGTGAGGAATAGCATCAGACACAGGCAGTACAAGGGGCCTCAGAGAGATTCCACCCTGCAGATTTTCAGCTGGAGGGTCCTCTGCTTCTCCTCACTGGGATTGCTGCTGTTCACTTAGTGCTCTTTATCTTCTCACTCTACCTTTGTCCATGTGTGGAACAAGTCCAAGAGTTAGGTAAACAGGATGATTTCAAAGTCCATAGGATCCATCTCGCCATTGAAGCACACCCTGTTTCCTTTAGGTGCCTCTCACCAACAACAAACAATAACAAACTCACCCACAAAAGTCATTGAACATTCTCAGGCTCAGGTACAAGGAGCAGTTAAGACAAACATTTGTTGGATGCATTTCAACATCTAGAACAGAAACACCCGAGAATAAAGAAAAGACTCCTTTTAAAAAGTAGCCACTTCCAACCAACAAGAGATCATGTAGGGTCAGTAGAGTGTGTCTTTTGCCGGAATCACGGATTGCTGATCTGATGGGACTGAGAAATCTCTTCTCTAAGGACCAATGGTCTTTCCAAATATTAGGCCTGCTTATTTCATTTTGATTTATTTTTGAGATAAGGACTCGCTATGTAGCCAAGACTTACCTAGACTCTTGATCCAAACTCTTCTTCAGCTTCCCGTGTGCTGAGATTACACTACCATGAGGTATAGACTACCATGGCTGGCACTGAGCTTCTTTTGTCCATTTCTCTTATTCCCACTGTGAAAAATCGTGCAGTGTGTGCCTGTTTATTCATCCAGTTTCATCTTGGTTTGTGAACTAGAAAATGAACTGGGGGTGGGGGTGCATTGTGGTGTCACACGTGCCCTGATTCAAAACACCATGGTATGGAAATGATAAAAGGTATTCACCAGCAATCCTACCACAGACCCAAAACCATGAATGTAGGCACCTGCAACCCTTGTACTTTGTCATAACGAAGGTTGGTTGCACCCCATGTGTATGCTTCCATGCACAGCCTTGTCCATGCTCCTAAATCCAAAGGATGTATGTGGGTATCACCAGAGGTGGGCTAAAATGTCTTTCTCTTCCAATATGCAAGATGATCCCCACTCAAAGCAAACTCAGTCTTACTTGTCATTTCTCTAAGAGGCATAGAACATAACTATTGTGTTATTACATGGTTTTGTACATTAAACTCAGCCCAACTCCAGGGTCAAGAAAGTAAACCATGTGAGCTAACTGCAGTGACCCCTTAGAGTCCCCTCAAGACACTAGAAGGGTTTTGCTCAATTTGGCTGACTTGAGTCTATGTCTTAGACAATGGTGGCTTTTATAAGGAAAACATTCTTGGATTGTAGATCTTTATTTTTTTAAGAGTCTAGAGAAAATGTAAAAATCTATTTCCTTTGCTGTTTTTTCTTTAATTGCAAACAATGCCATGTTCTGCTGCTACCTCCAGGACCAGGAAGGCAGTAATTTACCAGATGTGGCCGCGGGGCCTTCATTTCCTACATGATGAATTAGCAACTCTTTCCCTGTCACAGAAAATAGAAGGAGACATAAGAGCAAGTCCAATTAGCAGGCTGTTTCTTCAAGAGGGACCAGCTCAGAGATGAATGTGCTCAGTTGAGAGGCGAATCAAGGAGAGAATTACTGCATTTCGAGGCTAAGAGGCAGGAAAGGAACAGCTGCCTATAAGACCTTATTATAAATCCTTCATAGCCTAAAGATTTCAAGAATTACATTAGGTTGTTGTTGCCTTTTGGCTAAGGAGGAAGATAGAATCTTTGCTCCAATCCTCTGCAGCATTGAAATTGGAAGATTTTTGGTTTTTATTATTACTTTGAATGTGTATGTGTGCATTTGTGTATGTGTGTATATATATGTATGTATGTATGTGTGTGTATATATGTATGTATGTATGTATGTGTGTGTATATATGTATGTATGTATGTATGTGTATATATATATATGTATGTATGTGTATATGTGTATGTATGTATGTATGTGTATATATGTATGTATGTATGTATGTGTGCGTGTATGTACATGTCTGTGTTTATGTGTAGAGGTGGGTATGGAGTTGTGGGAGTGATGTGTGTATGGTGCCCAGAGAAGTCAGAAGAGGTCCTCATATTCCATGGGGCTGAAGTTATAGGCAGTTGTAGGACATCCAACGTGGGCCCTGGGAATGCTCTTCTAGAAGAACAAGTGCTCTTAACCCACGAGTTACCTCTCCCGCCCCTAGACTGAGTTTTTCAAGCTTTGGTTTCTCCAGGTAGAAAAGCCAGTCTTTCCTCTTCACCATTGTTGAGTCTCCTTTGGCTTTTCTACTCTGTCATTTCTGAGGATACCACGGGCAACTGTTTCCTACCCAGGCCACGTGCCTCCCATTTTTGTGAATTTGGGTGTAGTATATGCAGAGTCTGTTAGAATGCACTCTCTCACGCCACTTCGAGGCATTTTTTTTCTTGGAAATACTCTCCTTTTTCAAGATCCAGCTGAAATTTTACATCTACATTTCCATGCATCCCTTTTCTCACTCATAGAATCTACATCCATAACATGCAATCATCCCTTCTTATAGGAACAATTCTGTGTGAGAAGACAGAATGTCCAGTAGGCAGAGTGTACACTGAGGTCCAAAGTGAGGGCTCAAATACTGAAGGCACCAGGCTTGTCAGTTCATAACTAAGTGTCCCACCTTCTAGCCATTAGTCATCGAATTCTGTCAATTGAAGCGTCCCGAACTGCCGTCATCAGGTGCCTAAGGAAAACACAGTTAAATCCAAGTCAGCACACTCTTATTTATTTACGCAGAGATTTGGTGGGGAAAATGAAATCACACAAAAAGGGTTGCCATCCTAAATGAGGTGGGTTGAGTGAGCTCACAGCTGCACTCCCCTCCATGACGTCATCAGAGAGAGGCAAGGAAGATCTTATGTGAATCTAACCCAGTGTTTTAAGGCAGAGATATCAAATAAGGTCAGTAGTCCCCTGCTATGGTCTTCATATATGTTTACCTTTTCTGGAAATTACTCAACTTTGCAGTCACCCAAAATGAGTTCATGTGGGGAGAAAATGTGGCAAATAATCCTAGCACATGGTCCCTGAGGTTCCTTATGGAGATTCCCCATTGGTATGCCTTACCCACTGAAGCCTCACCCTCTGATTCTTTACCACTGTCTTTGTATATGTTAATGGCTACTTTGATATCTTTGTCTATGAAATCCAATGACTGCTGGCCTTTGGATACTTTGGTTCTGCGAGTCTGGACCACACTTTTGTGCTTTTGCAGCACACAACATAATTTCTTGGTCACCTTGGATTGATTTAGATAGTGTGGCAACTGTCTTCTAAATTCTTTTCTGAGAGTTCATGTTACTGACACTGCTTTGTTTAGTTCCTTATTTTCCTTTAGCTTTGAAACAATCAAGTAGCCCACACTGAATCAACAATTCCTACCAGGCTAGTAGTGTGTGGCTGCTGCTGTCTCTGTTTATGTGTTTCAAATTTTATTCTTAGTTATTATGCGTGTAAGTGTATGTAGGGGTGTGTGTGTATGTGTGTATGTGTATGAGAGAGAATGTATATGTGAGAGTGTGTATGTATGTGTGTGCATGAGAGAGACAGAGAGTGTGTATGTATATGTGAGTGTGTGCTCAGGCATACTTGTGCCATGGTGCAAGTGTGGAAGCCGAAGGACAACCTTTGGAGGTCATTTCTTTCCTTCCACTGTGAAGTGGGTTTCAAGGATTGAACTCAGGTTGGCAGGACAGGTTTGGGTAACAAGCACATTTTACCCATTGAGACATCTCATCACCTGCCTTGTTTAGAGTGACTGAACTACTACACTAATGGCTGCTTTTCTCAGGGCATCATCAAATGGTCTCTTGACAAGAGCTGTCATTTTATAGCACAGGGTAAACTGAAGGTAATTCTCTTGATGAAGGCCTGGTTTGATGTCAGGGACAAGGTAGAATTTTTCATATGGGGAAATGAAAACAATGAACAAGGCCATCCACTTATAAAAATATATATGTATACATTTATGATATGTAATATATAATGTATTCTCATTTTCTCAATCTGGCTTCCAGGAGTTATTTTTCTGTCAGCCAATGCCAAGCTTCACGGCGCCTCTTGTCTACAAGGTTTCTACACTCTGTTAGTGGATCTGTGTAAATGAGCAGGTTTCAGGTGTGTCCAAGGTCTTATTTTAGGCTGGGCACCTTCAGATGTCAACCAGTGAGTGAAGCTTCAGCTGAGGAGGACACACACGGACACATGGATATTTACCCATCAAGACCCTGGGCTGTGACAACATTCCCTCCTGTGGCCTCCCTGTCTAGTGCTCTGGTTTTCCCCTCACCTGGGCAGACCTTTTTCACGAGAGATTTAAATTTTATCTTCAGTTCACCTGAGGCACAAGTTAACAGTTCTTGGCAGGTGACCATTCCATGCTACCCCATAAAAGTGGTCAGAGAGAAGATCAGCGAGTAGACAGGAGTCTAAGGAGGAAACAAAGGACTTGATTTAGGGTCTATAAAATATTTTTTCTAATTATTAATTTATTTATTCACTTTCCTGACTGATTGCAGCTCCCTTCCTTCTTCTCCTGCCAGTTTTACCCTCATATTCCCCTCCCTGGTTCCTCATTCCCTTTTCCTCAGAGAAGGGGAGGTCCCCCATGCATGACAACCCATCCTGGTACATCAAGCCACAGCATAACTAAGTGTATCCACTCCCCTACTAAGTGTATCCAAGGCCAGACAAGGCAGCCCGGCTATGGGAAATGGATGGAAAGGCAGGCAATTGAGTCAGGCACAGTTCCCACTCTAGTTGTTAGGGGACCCACGTGAAGAACAAACTGCACATTTGCTACATTTGTGTATGGGGCCTATGCCCAGCATGCTTTGTGGTTGGCAGGTCAGTCTCTATGAGCCCCCATGGGCCCAGCTTAGTTGACTCTGTAAGTCTTCTTCCCTGACCCCTCGGGCTCCTTTAATCCTTTCCTCAACTCTTTCACAAGTCTCCCTGCCATCCGCCTAATGCTTGGCTCTGGGTCTCTGCATCTGTTTCTATCAGTTGCCAGACAAAGCCTCTCAGAAGACAGTTATCCTAGGCTCCTGTCTGCAAGCATAATGGGGGATCATTTATAGTGTCAGGGGTTGACTCTCTCCCATGGAGTGTGTCCCAAGTTGGGCCAGTCATTGGTTAGCTGTTCCTTCAAGCTCTGCCCCATCTTTATCCCTACACTTCTTGTAGGCAGGACAAATTTTGGGCTCAAGGTTTTGTGGGTGGGTTGGTGTCTCCCTCGATTCACTGGAAGTCCTGCCTGGCTACAGGAGGTAGCCTCTTCAGAGTCCATAACCTCTGCTGGGAGAGGTCTCAGCTAGAGTCTCTCCCGCAGACTACTGGAAGCCACCACAGTTCCAAAGATGCTCTGCTCCCTACAGTGATTTCTATTGAAATCTAGTCTTCCTAGTTCATTATATGTGCTGTCTTTTAATTGTCAATGTTTTTCAATGGACAGCATTGAATTCTTACAATAGATCACAATCACTTACACTCTTTGAGCTTGTTATCTAGTTTTAAAAACCCACACAGTAAGGACACAGCAGACATGCCTTCAGGAGAGAGATATTTCAACTACTATGAAATGGGGAGCATATATCGGAGGTCACTCGGAAACTCTCCAGACACCAGGGAAGGACACACATTAAACTCTATGGATATTGTGCTTCTATTTTTAATTTTATAACACTCATGTAAAATGCCATTCAAATAATTTCCTAAGTGACCACAGCACCGGACTAAGAACACAGTCCTGTCAGCTTTCTTTCTCTGCTCTTCTCTCCCCTTTCTCACAGTGCTGCGTGGTACTTCCAGCTGAGGGAACTGTATGCTGCGTATGTATGTAGGTACCAAATAGGTGCTTCTCCAGCCGCACTCTGACTGTAACTTCAGGGTGGTCTGCAGTGAGCCTTTCTGTCCCATCTCCTATCAGGAAGATCAGAGCTTAGGATTTAGACATATCTGGCATTCTATCAGACTTAAGCTCTTAAACAAGTAAGATAGCCCAGTGCAGTATAAAAACAAAACAAACAAGCCCTCATGTATATCCTTGCCACTTCTGGGAGATAATACTTTTGTTCTTTACGATACCTAATTGCTTTCCTATTTTTATTCATTGTTGAGTATAAGAAAAATCCAGGAAGGGTGGATTTATAAGATGATGCCATCTCTGCGAGAGGTTTGCTGCTTGCTCATAACACATGATTATACTTATAATTTATGATATGTTTATAGTCAACATGGCTTATAGAAAGTAAAAATTCAGTTTATCAGTTTAAATCTCTGGGAATAAAAACTTTGAATGGAGGAGTCAAGATTTGCTCCAACCATCCATTAGGCTGATGTATTTATAAAACAAAGTAAGTATGCCATTAAGTTAGTACAGAGAGTTTGACTTGGTTCTAAAACATTAGGAACAATTTTAAACGGGGTGCTGTGTGAACTTTTGTTGGAGAGACTTGAACAAACATGTCTTTGGTCTAGAGAGGGTACAAGGACAGACTGGGGCGGGGTGGGGGTGGGGGTGGTTGGCAGGGGTTATTCCATTCATATTTGGCTTGGTGATGCAATGGATTCATTTAGGGTTGCTTACAAGAACATGGATGAGGAGTTATTTACAGGAGCAGAGGCAATTTGCACACTGCTACACCACTGAAGGATCTGTCTCTCCCTCCCAGCAACTATTAGCTACCTATGGAACAGGGGTTCTCAACCTCCCCAATGCATCAGCCCGTTAGTACAGTTCCTCATGTTGTAGTGACCCACAACTATAAAGTTGTTTTTGTTGCTACTCCATAATTATAATTTGGAGTTAAATATAAGTTATGAATCATAGCATAAATGGTTTTGGAGATAGAGGTTTGTTGAAGGGTTGTGACCCACAGCTGGAGAACTGCTGTTATAGATCCTCAAAGAGCGTGAGCCCTCAGGAGCTCCTCTCCTTTCTCAGGACAATATAATCTGTACAAGTCCTATGTTGAGTGTTCTAGGGAGTGATGGCCATGAAGTGGCCACAGGTCAGTGATCCATGGGTGGTCACTAAAATGTCCTTATCTGTTGAAGCACAGTAATTAATTTTTTGGTCTCTGTGTGTTTATCTCTTCTGAATGAATAACTGGGGTGGCTACTTTTCTGCTAGGCTATGCATGACCACACTGTTTCCACTACCTGGGAAGTCTATGAGCTGGATCATTTCAAAAGAATTAGTCATTATATAAGGTTTGTTTTTTTCCTGGCACGCCTCCAGCCCATGTTTTGCTAATCTAAAGCGTTTTCTTATTCAGTGGCAATAAAAACAAGCTTAAAATACACACCATATAAATAAAAGCCGTTAGCTCAGCCCTTGAATCAACTCTCCCACTCCCCAATCCCTGCTGCCCAGGACTCTCAGGTACTACCTCCTTATTTGATATCTTCTATTCCAGTAAATAAGAAATGTCTCTGTCTTGGCTCCGTGCCCCCAACATCTAGTGTTCTCGCCTCTGCCAATGGCCTCCACTCATTTGCCATGATGTCCTGAGCATATCTTTTCTTCCAAATAAGTCTCTTCCATGACTTGTTACATAGAGATGGTGACCACCTTGATCATCAGAGGGAAGGTTTTAATTACAATGGAAGAAATTAGGCTGTGGATAAATAATAAATGATAACTTCACTGGCAAGTGGGTGCCATGTATTATTCTTAAATCCTGAAGCATCTTAGGGACCAAGTTGTGAATTCCAGGGAGCTTTCTGCACCTAACTTGGTACCCCACAAAAGGGAGGGGGCAAGTTTCCCAAATATTTGGCTGATATATGACTTAATATGTTGGAGATGTGAGGAAAGAATTATGGAGCCTCCTTTTTGGCAGAAGCAACAATTCCCATGAATTAATATATAGTCCTGATGGAACCTCCATGTGACACAATCAGGATGATCTTGAATCCAGTATATTTTATGAAGTTTATTCTCTGTGTGATCTTAGCTAAATTAGATATTAAAGTTTATTCTCTGCCAGATTATTTCCTCATCTGTAAAATGGCAATAAACACTGAGTCATCAGGTAACTGAGTGAAGGAATGGATTGATCAGAGGTCTTTAGAGTAATACTCTACAAACAAACAACATAGGGAGGTAACACAGACCTTAAAGAGACTATGTAGCTAGCTTCCTCTGGGTATAGTTTTCATTAACAAATAGCACCTTTGTAGCTTTCTTGGTTTGTCGAAGACTGAACTTAGCACTATTTCATCTAGGAATGAACTATCATTGCCATACTTGGGAGGTGGCTCATGTGCCAGGCTCTTTTGTTGTTGTGACTTATTGTGGCTGTGTATTTAATGCTATTATCTCTGTGGGACTATGTCCCAAATTTATGTGGATGGGCACAGTTTCATCAAAATTAGATGAGTGGTCTATTGTGTGGGCTGGGAGGTTAATGAGTGATGCTGTCTAAATGACTTTCTGTTCTTCCCATGAGGCATTCAGAATAACTCCATTTAGGATATTATGAAACATAAAAAGGGAATTTGTGTTCTGTGTTCAGAAGAAACACCAGGAATTATGAATGCTCCTTGGAAACAGCAACATAAAAATGGAGTTCCCTGGAACTTTGGAATTCGTTTTCAGAATAGTCAGCTCAGTGTTTTCCAGTATTAACTCAGTTCATCCATACATTCTTCTTGAACCTTCGCAGGACCAACATCAGAAGCCGTGCCCCACAGTTATCTTCTGTGTACCTCCAAACTACATCTAGTTGTTGTGGATTCAGTGTACATTCATAATTGTCACCTTTCTTGCCATCATATGACACTATTGCACACTCTTGAGTCATGGTTTAGTGTTTATTCGACTGTGACTCATCTTCTGAGGAACTCCTTGACAAAGGAGCTCACAGCACACTGCTTACTTCAGGGCTTTCATGGGAGCTGGATTCCTACCTTTAACAAAAGAGAAATGTGATAAACCTTTATTGTTTCAGTTTTTGGCTTACAACCTATCATAACCTGATGCTCTGAATCCATACGATCAAGGAAAGAAACCCTAGGCAGACTGCTAGAGAACGGTCTGTGTATACCTGGGGGCTGTTGCACCCAAGCTGGGACAACCCTCCAGACATTCTTTCTCTCAATCCCAGTTTATTGCCAGTGCTTCTTCTCAAGGAAAAACACAAAAACGTGAAACTAAGAAAAGTGAATGGAAACTTCAAACACAAAGACAACTGGCTTCCTGAGTGGGGGGAAAAATATATGGTTCAATATGCTCACCCTCACTAATAATAGACTCTATGGTTTTGAAAAGACTGTTGTCAAAATAACATCAGTGAAATGCTGAGGTCATAACTGGCACTACTGTTTTGGCCCTGTGACCAGTTTTACATCAGGGACTTATTTTCCAGTTTTTTTCCTCCCAATCATTGCAATCATTTGCTCTAGTAGAGTCTAAATTGAATGGCATGCACCATAAACCTGCTCCCCATTGCAGCTCACACTGGCATTGTAAAACGCAGGCAACAGTGGGAGGCATTGAAGTGGCTCACACACTGACCTCTTAAAAACCAAAGAGGAGGAAAGGACATCTTACAGCCCAGGTTCCTCCAGAATCCCACACACGGGACTCTTGACTGCCCTGGCTCTGTTGACTGCTCATCTCTGCTGGACAGCATGACCCAGACACAAAGACAGAGGCACCAGCCTTGGTCCATCCACAGACCCACAGTGTGAAGTTGTTCAGCCTGCCCTTGAATTACCCTGTCCAATAGGTAGCCATGCATTAGTTTTGCTAGGAAAAATAAATAAGAAAGCTCACCAAGATTCCATCAAGCTGTTCATAAAGGACTTTAGAGGAAAAATGCTTATTCAACAGCCCATAAAGTCTATTGGCTCTGCTGTTCCCTCAAAAGAGAGAGAGAAAAAAAAAAAAGAAATGATGTAACTGAATTACTCTGCCTAACCAACTGATGGTTTGAAAATTGAATTTGTCTTTCTTTTCCTGACATCATCACCAATAATAAAACTTAAGCTATTAAAACAGAGTTATGTTTTCATCAGAAATATGTGATATGGACCTGTATATAGAATTTTTATGAGTAGACTCTGACTCTGGAGCTATCGTATAGCGATGATTTAAAGATCTGATCGGTAAAGTTACATGTTGTACAGGCACAAGGATCTGGAGTTTGAATCTGCAGGACCCATCTAAAAGTTTGTTGTGGTGGTATATACCCGAAATACCCAAACCAGGGGTGAAGGAATTGGGGAGGGATGCAAATAGATCCCTGGGGTTGATTGACCAACCAGATTAGCTGAATCCACAAGCTTTAGGTTTAGTGAGAAACTTTGTCTCCTAAAAAGGAAAAAAACAAAGGTGGGAAGTTGAGCAGAGGGAATAAAAAGACTCAGCATGGAACTCTGGCCTCAGAAACATACACATACATGCACACCCCCCCCATGCCTGTGACATCTATAATATTTATGCACAGAAAATGGAATTAATTTGAATGTCATTTATTATGCTATGGTAAGCTGAATACATTTCCTTGTTTTTCACCTTCTCCAACATTGAAGACTGCTCAGTTATTGCTTTCTCTGTGAGTGGAGTTATCATCTGGTCTGTGAATTTTGATGTAAATAATTCTTTTCTCCATTTCTCTCTGAGTGGTTTATAGTCATTGATGATGTTATAGTCATTGATGATGTGGTCTAATTATCCTTAAAGGGCATGTCTCTTAAGTTCCAAATACCTATGACTCAAGTTCTTACCCACTTAAAAAAGAAGTGACTTACCTGCCAGTTAATTTTTGGTGACTGTAACTTAGTGTAGCCTTCTGATCTGCTCAAGGTGGTATAGTGTACCAGAACCTGAAGGGATTCACTGAAATGCATGCTCCGTCAGAATATGAGCTCTTTCTGTGAGCATGGGTACAGTAAATGAAATTCCTTCTCTTATTATTATTCTCTTTTATGCCAGTACTAGAGTTCTCTCTTTCCCAGGAGAAACATGCACTTTACCCTTTATTAAACTTTTGTTTAATATTACAATTACTTAGCTTTAGCTATTTCATTGCAGAGTTGTGCATATGTTATGGCTGTCACTGTGATTTCCGTTATGTCTTTCTGCTAATCTCTCCTCTGAATCTTTCCTTCTATCCTAATATCTGTATTGACAGTCTTTTTAAAGATCTATTGCATTATTAATTATGTTTATGTATGGATGCCTGTACGGGAGCTTGTGTGTAAGTAAGTACAGGCATCTACAGAGGTCAGAAGCGGGCACGCATCGCCCACAGCTGGAGTTGACAGGCTGCCTTGACCTGCGGGACGTGGGTTCTGGGAACTGAACCCCAACCCTCTGGAAGAACAGTGCTTGCTCTTAACCTTGGAGCTACCTTTGCAGCCTCTGAATCACCACTCCATGTTTCCCTGGTATTTTTCCATAGAGTTTTAAATCCACCACAGCAGTCGGTTTTAGAATGTTTCCAATACTGCGCACAAAATGCTGTGTTTATTTACAGTCATGTTGTTGCTCTCCCCCACCCCCACCCCACCATCTCTAAGCGACCATAGGTTGATTTCTTTCTTCATAGTTTCCTATTTAACACGGTATAGTGGGTGAGTCTTGCAGCAGCAGGCCCCCTGTGGGCAGGTGCCTAACTTACTGCAATGGTTGGAAACTCACTTGTGCTTTAGTAGGAAGTAAGATGTTGCTTTTATATTCTCAATCTTATTTTATCATATGAATAGATCCTGTTTAATCAGTTGATATGTGGGCTTTTGCTTTATATCTTGTATAATGGATGTAGTGGACCTTACTCATGTCCATATTTTTATGTGGACAGAGTTTCTTCGGTGTGTGTGTAAGTTTGGGTAGAACTGCTGGGTTATATGGTTATTCAACATTTTAAATTTCCAAGGCAGTCATATGATCTGACATCCCAGCAACAGCGCATAAGGGACCTGCACTCTCCTCATTTCTCCACATCCTCTCTGCATTTCTTAATGTATTTCTTTGTAGGTATCTGTCAGAGAAGACATCAATAAACATCCCTCTGAAGTTTGATGTTTCATTCTCTGATAGCTTGTAAAGTCATTTAGTCTGGGAGTCTAGAAATTATTATATCTGAGTTCAGAGATCTTTTTTCACGGTATGACAAAATGTGGACTTTATTGTTTTAAATAATAGTGTTTTGAGGTACCTTGAGGATAGCTGAATAGGTGAAAGATTTCTAGCTTTCTGGGAGATTCAAAATGGATTCCCAGCACACACAACAGCTTACAACCATCAGTAACTCCAGTTCCAGGGGTACTAACAACATCTTCTGGCCTCCACAGTTACCAGGTATACACATGGCACACATATATAAAAGAAAAAACTTTTCAAATTCAGTTAGTTTTCTTTCTGTTTTCTCTTTTTAATTATGCCTTTCATTTTTTTTCCATTAGTTTGCCTTTATGAGTTCAAGTTGTCTTTGAATTCAACATGTATCTCTGGTTGGCCCTGAACTCATGGCAATCTTCCTGCCTTAAATGCCATGCCTAGCTACTTTCCTCTTAATAAAAAAATAAGCCAATTTGATAAGTTATCAATATTAAATTATTTCCTCATTTTGTTTCTTTTTTCTAAAGATTCATTTCTTTTTATTGATACGTATGTGTGTATGCGCCTGTGGTATAGGTACCCGGTGAGGCCAGAAGAGGGCATTGTATCCCTTGGAAATGGAGTCACAGGCTCTCAATTATCATCAATGCCCATGCTGGGCACTGACCCAGGGTGCCCTGCAGGAGCCATATGTGCTCACAACTACTAAACCTGCTCTCCAGTCTTGTGATTTATTTCTTATTCAGAAAATATCCTCACGCAAGATTTTTTTAGATGTATTCTCCAAGTCTTTCCTTTTTCCCCTCTGGCTATCATATGGTAAAGTGTTGCTCTCTCTACCTTTGAACTCTTTTAATTATGTAATCACTTGTGTATTTAAATTCAGTAATAGGTACAGTGTAGCTTACAGCAGCCCAACCAATGGCAAATTCAAAAACAACCAGTTTTAAAGGCTTGCCTCGTGGCTGTGTTCTCTGATTATGGCTAAATAAAGGAAAATTAGTAACAAGAAAGATAGCTGGGAAAGCCACAAATGTCTGAAACTGAACAGTAACTCATGAGCCAAAAAAAAAAATGATCTTGATATAAATGAAAAATACCTAGAATTAAATGGTAATTAACATAGGACTACTTGCCAGGCATGGTGGTGCTCACTTGGAATGACGGCATACACAACAGTGAAACAGGAAAATCTACACCTTGAGACAACTTGGGCTCCACACAAAATCCCAAGATAGCCCAGACTTCAAAGAGTCTATCTCAGACTAAAACCACACACACACACACACACAAATAAAACAGCAACAACAACAAAAACAAACCAAAACCCCAAACTCCAAACAAACAAAAAAAGCAAGCAACAACAACAACAACAAAAAGACTCAAAATACATTTTTGGAAAAGGTGTTTGCCCTTACATTTGCATCTTACATTGCATCTTGCACTTAAGCACAAGACAATTATAAACAATTATATGTAAATAAATCTGAACTTTTAGACAAATGCACATAGTTGGGAAAAATACACCATTGCAACAGTAACATAAAAATACACAGAAACTCAAAATAGTGACCTTTATGTCTTTAGTCTGTCACTAAATATTCTGAGGAAGAATCTCCAAGCACAGATGTTTCTACTCCCAGTTTCTCCTCAACATTTAAAGCAATATTAGAAAACACTTTTAGAGCACATTAGAGCTACCCTATGACAGGGTAGCTTTGAGAGGAAACCACCTTGGGAATGTGTTAAGGAAAACGAGGAGCATGTTTATCTTATGAAAACAGGTTTTAAAAGCTCATAAAAGTCAGGAAAGGAAATGTGGTCATGATGAAAGCAACGGAATATCAGGATTGATCCGGTTACGTTTTTTTAAAATGCTATTACACTGAAAGGGAAGAGGAGCAGTATCAGGTCCTTCTCATGTTTGAATGGCGGTATCTTTACAGAATTGCATTTTGTTAGACATTTGACTCAACATTCCCTAATGATAAGCCCACTTAGATTCCAGGAGTGCAGGAAGCTCCCTTAGTCTAGTAAAGGGATCTACAAACATCACTGTGTTTAAGGGGATTTATCAAAATAACTTTGTGATGTTTGGGTTAGAGCAGGGGTTGTTCACTCTCCCCATTGCTCAACAGTCTTGAGAAATATGATAAGAAAAAGACATAAAGCTTGGAGAAGAAGAAAATTAAATAGTAATTTTGGCTCCAGGTATAGGAAACCACAATGATTTATGGTCAAACTATTAGAATTCTGAAGAGGACCTTGTAAGTCTGCTGCAGAACTGGGTGACTCATCCCATCAGAGAAGAGAGGGCACAGTGGCTGAAGCTCTGTCTGCAGCAACAGCAACTGGAGGCTCAGTTTGTGGTACCACAGTGAGTCAGGAAGAAGAGGACCCTGGGTCAAAAGAGACCCTGCCCGTAACCCCCAAGCCCCACTCCAGTAGTCGATTATCTGCCTCTATTGACCTCAGGTCCACAAGGTTCCACCTTCCCAAAACCATGGCTACCAGTTGGGGATGAACTACTTAAACACACTAACCACTCTTGATTATTGTGACATTTCCATACAAAATCTATTTTAAGTAGGCTATAGATCTAAATATAAAAGTATGCAGCTAATTTGGGGAAGTAAACATGAAGGAATATGTTTATTTTTTTTATTTGAAAAGATTTAATATGTCTACTAATTAATTGATTAATTGGTGTATTGTCAAATTTTTTAAGAGTAGTTATGCATTAGAGTTTTATTTAGCCAGAAAAAGGAATAAAATTACATATCTTTGCCAGATATAACTAGAGATCATCATATTAGACAAAATAATTCAGATTCAGAAAGTATTGTCAAAAATTTTAAGAGGCTATACTTTCTAAGAAAGAAAGACATTCCGGAAACCTAGTGGGTATTATACAAAAAAGAAAAAAACAATAAATTTATATTAAAATATAAGTTCACTGTCCTTAAAAGATACCACAGGTTGTATGAAAGAACATGGGAGAAGATATTTTCAGGTCCTCTAGAAGAGCAGCAAGAACTGTTGTCTCCTGAGCTGTTCCTCCAGCCTCATATGGTTTAGTTTCAAGGAAGAAGGATAATGACAGGAAGATGTCCCCTTGCTAGGAGAGAGCAGGGAAAGGGATAGAGAAGACCATATGAAAGCATTAAATGGAATCATAGAGTTGTTCAGCTGGGCAATGGTGTCACTGTGAGATTATCACACAATGAAATACACAACCAATGAAATGAATCCGTGTATGCATGGAGGGAGGATGAGGAGAGAGGGAAAGAGACTCCCAACAGATTACTGATATATATATATATCAGAGAGAGAGAGAGAGAGAGAGAGAGAGAGAATAATACGAGAGTCAGGTGTGAAATACTCTGGGCTACTTTGTTTAAATTATTATTTTTTAATTAGGTGTGTTGTGTGTGTATATCATGTATATATGTATATGTGTATGTATTGTAAGTAGATGTGTGTATGTGTTTTTATGAGTGTGTAAGTTTTGTGTATGTGCATGTACATGCATGTGTCTGTATGTGTGTACAAGTGTGTATATGTATATGTGAGTGTATGTACTTGTATATATATATATATACATATGTGTGTATATGTGTATATGTTTATGTGTGTGTGTGTGTATGTATTTATGAGCATCACACGTTAAATCATCCTTGAGCTAGTTGTAGGTCACTGCTATGGCTGCTGAGAACTGGTCTGGGGTCCTCTGCAAAATTATTATGTGCTTTTAACCACTGAGCTTTTTTTCTTTCATAGAAGATACATACACACACACACACATACATATACATATATATATATGTATATATACATATATAGTGGCCCACAACTAGCTTAAGGATGATTTAATGTGTCTGCTCATAAATATATACACACACACAGAGACACATATAAACACATACACACACAGACACATATGTATATATACACATACACACATATGCATATATACACTTGTACACAAATATAGATATATATACATATATGCATTTACACACACACACACACACACACACACATACACACACACACACACACACATATATACCCTTATCCTTATGTTATGGATTTCTGTGTGTGGTCTGTTCAGACAGGCTGGCATGATTGTTTTTTCCATCATGCTGAAACAGTCCATGGTGATCACAAAGGATAGTTCATACAGGAACTTTGCTGTGTTTTGATCATGCATCGTTCTTCTGTGTTGAGGTAGCTGGTCACTTTTACCAGAGCCTCAGGCCCTTGAGCAAACAGACTAACAGAACATTCCTATTGATTCCATTCCCTGGGCAGCACAACCAACCTCCCAATGGCTGAAATAACTGCCCTATAATCTAAAGATCTGCTCAGTGTCCTAAGGACACTTTTAGCCACTTTGATAGTAAATACCTCAATGCCCTTAACCCTTTGCATCCTTCAGAAGTTGATATCTTCTTTCTTGGGAATATAAGTCTTAAGGGTGAAGAAAATTAGCATGCTTTAATTGACATTGGGGCCTGAAGCTGTGTGTTTATTCTGACTTTGCAACCTGCCACTCATCCCAAGCAGCCAGGTGTGGCAAACAGACCCTCACTCGTAAGTCCATAAAGCAAACTTCTCACTAAGAGCGCCAGAATGCAGACTTTTATTACGGGGTGATGTCTTTTTAAAGAGCAGCCCAGTTTCAATGCTCGCTGCATTTGTGCGGCCCTCGCCGACATCAAACAGCTTTCAGTCTGGGCACTTGACTCTAAACCTCACTGTTTCATATGTTAAGTGATTGGAAACTTGGGAACCATGAAGTAATACTTTTCTCTGATTTGGAAACTTTGAGTCTTTAACAATGAAACCTTAGATGCGTATTAAGAAAGGTATAGTGTTTTCTTTATAGACGCCTATCATCGGCCACGGTTGTATAAGTCTTTCAAGGCTAAAAAGAAAATGTCTAAAGCTGATTTCATGTTTTCATGATTTTTTTAACCCTCTCTTCCCTTTCCATCTTGCCTCACCTACTAAGAAACCTTGCTGGTTTCTTCTAAAAAGTCAAACCAGTGCCAAGGGCATGAGGCTTTAATAAAAGGCTCCTAACACGGGTCATTTCATTTTCTGCCTTAAGAAAGAGCTCATTTGCAGCTGCTGATGACTATCATGCCATGCTCTTGAATAAACACAGTGCCTCCCCCGAGCAGGGGCCCCTGCCAGTGTTTATAATTTTGCATATATTTGAATGCAGATGGCTAGATGGAGCGTTGCTGGTTACCAGTCACAGTGTAAACCACAAAAGGCATGAGACTGGGAGAAACAGGACTTAGGTCTGGCTAACAGCCCTACTCAGGTCTTGGTCCAGTAAGTCTTGACCACGTTTTTGAGCTGGACCCTGATGGAGAGACCTGTTGCTTTTGGATTTAAGAAGTATTCAGTGCCTAGAATTGTAAAGGAGGCACAGAGGGCCACCCAGCATGATCTTAAACCTGCACCATAAATTTCATATTTATTTATGAGCAAAAGCTTGAACTTTCTCCGGGAAATATGGATTTCACTTGACAGATGTTCCTTCACAAGTTTTTGTACCACACATTTTTACCTTTACAAGAAAGCCATCCTTAGTCTTGATTCTTTTTCTCCTTCATTCTTTAGCACAGGTGGAACTAGAAGGACTGGATGTTTATTGACAGTGTCTAACATACTAGAGATTGCAAGACACCATAAAAATGTGTGCGGGCTTAACATGTCACACAGTTATCAACAAGAATGACTGATGGTTCTGCACCTGTTCTACCAGGCGGTGTCAGGGCCTTCTGCATGCATCTAAATTAATACTCAAAGTCATTCTGCCACATATTACTATCACCATTTCATTTTTGTGCTTGTATGTTTATGGTGTAGGAAGGGCTGTTTGTGTGGTCTTTCTGCATCTGGATTAGGTGGGTTCTGATGACCGAAACTCTGTTCTTCAAGCTGCCTCACAAACACCTTTCCTGTAGAGCATCTCCCCCAACCTTTCTTCACTTTTCAAAAGAAAAAACCAATTCCAGGAATGTGGTTCATCCACCGGTAGTCACACTGTAGAAGACCCAGAGGTCCAACTTTGTAGGGTAGTCACACTGTAGAAGACCCAGAGGTCCAACTTTGTAGGGTAGTCACACTGTAGAAGACCCAGAGGTCCAACTTTGTAGCTCCTCTCTTTAAGGTTCTGGCTAGTCCTTGGAATGTTCATTACTCATATAAGTGGTAATTATGATTGATCCTCCTTTGAATGAGGCTTTTGTCATAAAGAGAAAGTTCTATGGGCAGTCTTCCTTGTTGGGGTAACAATGACTGATGTATAGAAGGGAGTTGAAAGCTGATGCATAGAAGGGAGTTGAGAGCTGATGCCCCTCTGTATTTTATATCCAGATTTAGTGGCACAATCAGACTCGGGGCGGGGGGGTTGGGGCCATCCTGTCCACTAGCTTATCCAGAACTTGAGATTCCAGTATACCTTCCCATTGCTTAAAGCCTGCTCCTTTGACAGTGAGTTTTATTCTTCTGGGAAACATAAAGCAAAGATTCACTTCCAGTCAGATATTCCACTCTCCTTCAAGGAAGAGGAAGGGATAGCCAGGCACCAGAGTCTCCCTATAACAGAAGTTCTGTAGAGGACTGAGAGACAAATGCTAGGGAGATTCCATGGTAACGTTTTCTAGAATTTTAATTTGAGTCATTAACTATGAGTTGAGGTTTGGCAAGCTTCCCCAGAATTCTCCCCTTCCAACATGCAGAAGCCACGGTCCTATGTTCTATTTCCCGTTGCCTATAGTTTAGATCTTGTAAGAGTTGAAATGAGTCAAACATTATACATATCAAATTAATTACAGGCTTAATTTTATCGCAGGATGAAAATTATCTCTTCTATTCCCTATTGTAAATTAAGTTATCATGGTTAGTTCAATATAGCTTACCAGAGATAATGCACAGCACAGCAAGGCACAACACAGCAAGACACAACATAGAACTTCCACTGACATGGGCAGAGGTGCTTCAACTTGGAGTACAAAGTCATTGTCAGCACCAAACCTTCAGGACATATTAAAGGTTCCATTGCTTTCTTAGAATGTAAATGTCATTAAACATAAGTTTGGTACCACTAGAACCTGAAAACTAAACTCTCCAATCTGGTCCTCACTCTGAGGCCTGGCAGAGCTGGGTTTCTTTAACAATCGCCCTAGAGAACAAATGGCTTTCTGTAGAGATGGCAGTGCGTAGGATAAAATGCATTCTACAACCTTTGTTAGAGCATTTAACTGGTTTCGAAGCAGCAGCTTGATTTCTCCTTCTTACCTTGTAATTCTGAAGTCTTTTCAACATACAGAAGTTGAATTCTCTCTAAAGAGCTAACTCACCCAAAAGTCAAGGTTGGAAGGAAGAAGGAACAGAGGAAGAGAGGAGCACAGAAGGAGAGAGAAGAGTACAAGGAAGAAAGGAGGGGAAAGAGAGGGCAGGTGGAGGAAAGACGCTCATAGTTGTATGGATGTGGGGATGGAATGAAGGCTCTTAGGGACACACCCCCTATTTCCCAAATATGCATTAGCTAGAGGCATCCATGCTGAGAAAGCTATTGATGCTTTCTGAAACCTGAGTCTCCTATTTGGGGATTAAACCCACAGGAGAGATGTAGAAGGTCCAAAAGTCCAGAATTTCTTCACCACTTGGGGAGTGTCCAGATCTCAGACAGCTTGTTACCTCAGTGGTAGGAGTTGGTGGTTCTCCCAAGAAATGGTCCTCCATCTCCCCAGGACATGGTCCCCCATCTCCCCAGGACATGGTCCTCCATCTCCCCAGGACATGGTCCTCCATCTCCCCAGGACATGGTCCTCCATCTCCCCAGGACATGGTCCTCCATCTCCCCAGGACATGGTCCCCCATCTCCCCAGGACATGGTCCTCCATCTCCCCAGGACATGGTCCTCCATCTCCCCAGGACATGGTCCTCCATCTCCCCAGGACATACATGGTCCTCCATCGGATTGACTCTAGTTTTCTAGCAGTCTTCATAACAACAGTTTCTAGAGTATGACTCCTGCTAAGGGCTCTGTGCCATTTGTTCACAATTATGTCTACTTTTTTCAGGTTTGGTTATTTGAACCTTAGTTG
Organism: Tokudaia tokunoshimensis; assembly: GCA_036184795.1. Lineage (NCBI taxonomy): Eukaryota > Metazoa > Chordata > Mammalia > Rodentia > Muridae > Tokudaia > Tokudaia tokunoshimensis. The sequence continues at coordinate 9,453,199 of BTHU01000013.1, read as the reverse complement.
TGATTTACTATTTGTTTAAGAAAACAAAACAACAGTCCACTGCTGTATATGTATTGGGGGTCTCATATCAGTTGGTGTATCCTGCCTGGTTGGTGGTTTAGTGTCTGAGAGATCACGGGGATCCAGGTTAGTTGAAACTGCTGATCTTCCTCTAGGGTTATTCTCCTCCTCACCTTCCAGGTTTTCCCTAACTCAGCCACAGGGGTCAGCAGCTTCTGTTCATTGGTTGGGAGTAAATATCTGCATCTGACTCTTTTAGTTGTTTGTTAAGCCTTTTGGAAGGCAGTCATGATAGGCCCCTGTTTGTAAGCACACCATAGCATCAGTAATAGTATCTGGCCTTGGGGCCTCCCCCTGAGCTAGATCCCAATTTGGGCCTGTCACTGGACCTCCTTTTCCTCAGGTTCTACTCCATTTTTGTTCCTGCAGTTCTTTCAGACAGGAACAATTCTGAACCAGATTTTTGACTATGGGATGGCAACCCCATCCCTCTACTTGATGCCCTGTCCAGATTCAGTCAGAGACAATGCACCTAACCCTCAAGAGACTTGGGTCCCCAGGCAGTGGAGAGGTCTGGTAGGGTAGGGTAGAGGTGGGGACATCCTCTTGGAGACAGGGGAATGGGGAGGAGGTGTGGGATGTGGAACAGTTGGAGGGTAAACCAGGAGGAGGATAAAGTCTGAATGGTTAAAAAAAGATTAAATAATAAAGTTTAAAAAACTTAAAAATGATTACTAGATATAAATAACAACTAATAGATTTTTATCTGAGGCTTTTCTTAATTTTTAAGCTATTAAAATGGTCATAGATTTATAAATTTATACATTACACTAAATTCACAGCACAGAATATGTTAGTTTTTTTAAACTAACATTTGTAATCTGGGGTGTCTTAAAACTAGGTCTTACTCCACAATCCAACTTGCCTCAAATTCATGATTCTTCTTCCTTTGCCTCCTGATGTGAGTCACCACACCAGCTTAAAGAAAAATGAGTGTTTACATTTAAGTTTTCTGTAGGTATTTACAAAACCAAGTCTGCAGAGCTGAAATTAATAGACTGGTTGAATGAATTATAAAGTAAATGTGGAACAAAGGAGAGAGACCAAAATGACTCCATGTTACAGATAATGAAGAGGGAAGAGAATAAAGTCACAGAAATTGAACTGAAGGCGGACATCTTCATGACAGAGGACTGAGAGTTTTAGATACCATTAGTCTGAGATAATGATGACACTTGGTGAAGGCCTTCATGCTGGTGTCTGAAAATATTATCCTTCTGTTAATTCTATCCTTCCATAGCCAACATACATCAATAGTGAAGAGACCAATGGAAAGCACTGGAATTTCTACTTGGAATTCTCGAACTCAATCACTGTTAGCTGTGACTTAGATTCTGTCCGCTATTATTTTTTAACTCTCTTTGTAACTGTCTAGGTTAAAATTATAAAATCATTTGTGCACTGTCCTTTGTGTTTCCTGGGGATGTATATGTACCCACTATTTCCTATACCACATCTATAATCTCGAAGTTCAGATCCCATCTCCTCACAGCAACAACCACGCAGTAAACTGTTTTCCTTCAGTGCGGAGAGCCCAGTCTTGCTCGACTCCCCTCTCATGCTTCTGGATTCGGCTCCTTTGTCCCGGTGTGAGCAGTGCACACATCAGGAAACACTGCTCCTCTTTGCTTCCTCTTCTCATCTGTACAGATTCCCAGAGACTGTTTAGTTTCCTCTTTTCCTTTGGGTTTGCAAAATGTAACTTGTCTTTTCATCTTTACCATCAATTCCCCAAAGCAAACATTCCCACCAAAAGTTTTTGTTGTTGTTTGTAAATAAAAATCTATCACTCATCTATGGGTAGAGGTGGTGTCTGGCTCCCAGAAACCAGGATCCGTGATCAGAATTTATAAAATGGATTCATATGGAGCCATCTTGATACCACATGTTTGAGAGGCAAAGACATACAAACGTGCCTGGATCCAAGATGCTGCCTCAGCGTCTCACCAACTCTCTGCCATCTGACTAGAGTCATGAGCAGGATTAAAATGAGAAACCAGGCTTCCAGATATCTGGCTTGCCACCACACCATACACACACACACACACACACACACACACACACACACACACACACAGACACATACACACATGCACACACACATGCACACACACTAGCCTTCAATCACAATTGGCTGCTATTATAGGCTGATCCCCTACACATACTTTGCAGATTGACTGAGGAAAAACTAAACTGTAAATAAAGCATAAAACATTTTAGCCAGCTCCCTTCTTAATTGTTGTAGCAGTACCTGTACCTATCTGGTATTTAGTATACACTCTCAGTGAATCAATTCACCACAGTTTTGTATCACTTTTCTTGACTAGGTGTCATTTTCTTCTGATTTACTTGTCAGCATTAGCTTTCCATCACTTTGCCACCACCTGAGACAATGTGCTTCTAATGGGGAATGCCTTGTATTGGTTCACACTTTCAGAGCTTTTAGCCCATGCTGATTTTCTTGGTCACTTTAAAACCGCAGCAAGGAAGTACATCATGGCTTAAGTACTGTGGTTGAGCAAGACCACTGTCTTGGTAATTTTTCCTATTGTTGTGATAAGACACCTTGACCCAGTCAAATTACTAAAGAAAGAGTTTACTTAAGGCTAATAGTTTTTGAGGGTTAGTCCATGGCCATATAGTCAGAGGCCTGGCAGCAACATGGCTTTGGAGTAGCAGCTGAGAGGTTACACCTTGATACACAAATACCAGGCGGGGACGGGGGTAGCGGGGGCGGCGGGGGGGGGGGGGGCACTGGGAATGGTATGGGTTTCAAAACCTCAAAACTTGTTCTTAGTGGCACTTTTCAAACAGGACCACACCTCCTAATCCTTTCCAAACACTTCCACCAACTGGGAAAACAAGCTTCAAATATATGAGTCTACATGTACCATTCTTATTCACCCAACCATTACCATGAAAGGAGAAAAAGAGAAGGTCCTTTGATCCCCTCAAAGGCACATTCTGAGTGATAAACTTCTATCACCATGTTACAAAGATGACAAATTTTACTACTTCCTCAAAGCACCACAGGCAGGAGGCCAAGGCTTTAGCCATGGGATGTGAGGAACCCAGGCTCCAGGGTACAATTTCTCTTGTAATTATTCCAGTAAGTCATTGGAGTCAACTGTGTAGAGGTACTATAAGCACTCTGTAGGTGCTGTGTGGGCACACTGTAGGTGCACTGTAGGCACAGTGTAGGCATACTCTATTTTTACCAACTACTCTACATTGATGAAAGGCATAGAGTAAACCCACTAAAACCTCTCAGTCAACCTGTCAGTAGTGATACACGCTGTTAGCCTTTAATTCCAGCACTTAAGAGGCTGAGGATATTGAGGCCAGCCTGGTCTACAGAGCAAGCTCTATCTAGAACAGCTAGGATTACACAGAAAAACCCTATCTTGTAAAACAAAACAAAACAAAACAAAAAACAGACAAACAAGAACCCACAAATCTCTCACTCAGAAAAAGAAAGACAAGGGGCTATGGCTGTTCCTTAGAGATGGTGGCATCTGGTAAGGCAGTACTGGACTACTGCCACTGTGGAAGGGCAGACGTGTTCTGTGTAAGCTAGCTTCAGTAGCTTAGAGGGAATGGCTTTATCCTTTATTCTGATCCTACAATTCTCCCCTGTCCACTTTTATCCCCGGAATTATTGGAGATGGAAATTAGGCAGTGTAGAAGCTTGTACATGGAAAGACGGAGGCTTATAGCTGGTTTAGGCCCATGTTTACAGTGTCTTGACCAACACAGAGAGCTTTGTGGGTTTCTGAATTTCTGCTTTCAATCATTCTTTGTGGCTGGAACTGGCCAATAACTTACACCCAAGTTCTTTTACAGGTGCAACTCTTCAGTCTAATTTATTTTTGCACCCTCAGTTTAATGCTCTTCTTGCACACTTGAGTAATGACTATTTTAGAACGACCTAGAGCCCTGGGTAAGGATCCCATCATAGACCGGATGAGATTCAGTAAAGACAGAATTTTTTAAACCCATCCTATTTAAGAAGTGTCAACTTTGGGACCCAGAGAATTAGCCACCTCAATAACATCCTCACCCTGGTGGCCATACTCCTGAAAGATAGCTCGGCAACAACTCACTTTATATCTAAAGGTCAAGTTCTGTTTCTGATGGTCTGCCCATTCCAGAACTCTGCTTCTTCAAACTCAAAATATACAAGTCAGGTCATGCGCTCATATCCTCTCAAAAGCACACATCTCTCACAATTAGCAGTTAATCAAGGTTTTGTTACTTGGTTCATATATTGAGTGACTCTTCAACTGAATGCTTTCAGTGTCTTTAGGGAGCTGAAAAGTTTGCAGAGGAACAAACCTCAATCCAAACCCCCCTTTATCCTCTTAGGTCTAGAGCAGTTAGATTTTACTGCTCATAGTGATAAAGGTTTTAGACCTTCTAGCCATATTTGTTTCTTCATCTCTTATGCTCAACTTGGAGGCAAGTGCTGTATTACTTGGGCTTTTGTTTGCTACCAACTCTACCTGATATGGACTTTCTTGGCAGTGTTAGGATAATTAGGCTTGTTGTTTGACACAACCTGATCCCAAATTCAATAGACATACAGTACCTTCTGCTCCTCACTCCCCTCACAGTGTTCTGAGGTCCGGTGACTTCTCTCTGTGTCCTTCTGCTCTGTGTCATAACTCAAACCTTCCAGATCCTTCTGTCTAATGATTTCCCCATGGGGACACCTCCAGGACAGTCATATTAGCAGGAGAAATGTGATGTAAGAATCTTGTGTGGTATTTTAAGGATCAGGAATAGACTTGAGGATCATCTGGTCCCATTTTCTAAGGGAAAGGATGTAGTTTTCTTGCACGTCCAGGAAAAGAAGAGAGAATGACAGGATTAGAAATGTTTAGGCATCTGTAACAACTAAGATGTTTAGACACCTCTAACAGACCAGATTTCAAAGTTCTTTAGAAAGATTAATTCAGGTTTTTTTCTTCTATATATGCACATGTGCAGGAGTGTGTCTGTGTCTATGTGCACGTGTGTGTGCATACATGTGTGTTTCTTGATTTAATGGAAACAGTGGGGCATGAAAATTTGTCTGTTGAAATGTCCATTTTGTGAGCCACCATGTGGTTACTGGGATTTGAACTCAGGACCTTTGGAAGAGCAGTCAGTGCTCTTAATCACTGAGCCACCTCTCCAGCGCCCCCCCCCTGCTTTTTGAAAGTGAGGAGGGGGCAAGCAGCCCCCCCATTTTTAGATTTATTTATTTATTTTATGTATATGAGTATACTGTAGCTGTACAGATGGTTGTGATCTACCATGTAGTTGCTGGGATTTGAACTCAGGACCTTCGGAAGAGCAGTCAGTGTTCTTAATCACTGAGCCATCTCTCCAGCAGGAAATGTCCATTTTGTATAACTTGGTTACCTTCAAATTCTATAATTACAGAATTACAAAAATTATAGAAAAAATTTATTTTGACTTATTTTTGTCCTTTCTTTATATTAACATTTTAACAGTGTTGTCAAATAGCCTAAAATGCAAGGGATAGGCTGTATGAAAGCAGATTCATATGGTGGAACAATTTTACTACAATGATTATAATAAATCTTTTAAGAATTGGGTAAAACTAAGTCTATTAATTCATGTCACTTGCATTTTAAATGTGTTTCCATTTAATTGAGAATTCTGTCTTATCAATAATGTATTAAATAGCATGCATATCAAACATTATATTCCTTTTGGCTATTCATGCTACAATTCGCTAACTTCCATTATTCTCCTTAGGTCCAGAGAGATGTTTAAGGGAGCAAGTGATTTTCTAGCGTTTCATCAGTTCTTAAGTTCTTACTTTCCCTTGGCATGGAATGCCAGGACAGAGAAACGAGAGGGGGTTGAATGGGGAAAAGAGGGAGGGAAGGGGGCTTATGGGACTTTCGGGGAGGGAGGAAACGGGAAAGGGGAAATGATTTGGAATGTAAATAAAGAAGGGGACAGAGAGAATCTAGGAAGGATGGAGAGGAGTGTGTGAAATGCTCTCTTCTGGATGCGCTATGGTCATCGCGCTCATGAACTCACAGTAGCTGTGGCTACTCGCCCCAAACCTATACGAGATCAAGCCCACGGCATTGCTCAGCAAGCTGTGTTTACAAATCACCAAAAATCATGAAGGTGGGAAGGGGACTGGGGAAAGAATATGCTTGAAATGTACTGTATATGTATATGAAATTACCAAAGAATAAATAGGTTTTGTTTAAAAAAAAAAAAGGTAGGGTCTTGCAGTTAGCGAAGGAGGACCTTGAACTCACAACCTCATTCCAGAGCCACCTCTGTGCTATACATGAGCATGTGCTAGCATACTGAGCAAGGTAAGGGTGATTCTGAATGGGAGGAGGTTTGTGCTGTTATATTCATGTGCTGGACAGAGTGAGGCAGGCCCCACTTTATCATTCACTGTTGGTTTTTCTCCAATGGTCTTAGTCCTGTGAGGCAGATAATATGTTCTAAGTCTGTAAAATAACTTGAAATCTTTCCTTAGAACTTGAATAGATAATTACTCTTGGGCATTAGCTATCAATTTGCTTATCAAACCCAACTCAGCTTAGTACACAGAGTTCAATTAATATTGTTCCGACAAAGGAAGGGACATTCTGGTGGAAGGACCAGTTGAAATCTTTCCTTAGAACTTGAATAGATAATTACTCTTGGGTGGTAGCTATCAATTTGCTTATCAAACCCAACCCAGCTTAGTACAAAGAGTTCAATAAATATTGTTCAGACAAAGGAAGGGACATTCTGGTGGAAGGACCACTCTCAGAGATCAATGGAGATGCAGTAAAAACTTGAGATTCTTAGTGTTTTGGAGATTATCTTTCCTACCCTCTCATTTGAACTTGAGAAGATGAAGGCTAACATTTGTTTTCCCAAATGCTCTGTGCACAACGGCAAGGTCCAGACTGATATACAGAGCTCAGTCCTTCATGTTCATACACTTACAGTTTTATTCAACCAGTGTCCACCAAGCATCCCGTAAGGATCAGATTCTGAGGATAAAGTAGCAGATGCTGCTCTTCTGCCTCAGGAGAAAGCACACTGTGAGGTGGAGGCCACACAGGTGAGGGAATAATGAAGAAGGAATTATAAACCAAGAGCCTTGAAGGAGGAATCTACAAGAAGGCCTGGGACCCTCAGCCTTGGTACCCTCAAATAGCTTCTGGAGGATGAGAATCAGAGATGAAACTCAAACCAACCAAACAAAAACAGATGACAGTCAGGTCAAGAAAGGAACAGGAACGCCCCCATTAAAACCAACAAACAGAACTGAGGCAGAAAAGTAGAGGCTTTGCGCTGGAAGTGGACCCAGTTACAAGGTAACAGATCTCTTTATCTAAACCCAGTTTCCAAAGACCACTCTGAGGTCATGCCCCATGCCTCAGTAGCACATTACCAATACAATGTGGTGACGAAGAAATTGTTGGTAGCTGTTGAAAACTTCTTTGTGCCATTTCTTTCTTCCACGCTGTCAGAGATTTTGCTGAGAGACTCAGATTGGCCAACAATGATAATGTCATTCGTGAGGAGACTGGCAACCCTGTTGTAGTTCAAAACAACAAATGTTTAAACAATGACATCTGAAGCTTGTAGTGATTTGTGTTTTATTCTTCTAATGATTTGTTTAGCAAATGGCTCACTGGGCGTTTTCTGAATGTCATGTGAATGGCAGAGGATTTCCAAAGACTGAGTATTCATTGGTACTGGCTTGACTTTTTCTGTTTTTTTTTTAACCCATCCTTTCCTGGAGTCACACTACTTAGCCAGCATGTGGGAGTTAACAACCCTACCATTTCCTAAGGAGCCAGAGACACATTTGAGGCCCTATCATCACAAAATGAAAGCACACATTCTTGTGTGTTCACATGGCTTGCCACTGCTTTTGAAACTCATAATTGAGTATTTAAACAGTCACAAAAGACCCAGGACTTCTTAAAGCTTCTGAAAAAAAAAGACTACACCCAAGCTTCTATATATGAAGGGGCTGCTTTAGTCAAGCTACACAAAGCACAAAGTTAACTGAAAGAAACTGAGGTCTCCTTTAGACCTGTTTAAACTGTCTTCCTTGCTTGCTTTAAGGTAGTAACAAATGGTGAAATTATATTAAAGGCTATGTCGTGAAGCTTAGCGTCACACTATAGAGTAAAATACATTAAACAAAACCTGGTAACTGTTGAAAACTGTGCCTTCCTCTCTTCCTGACTCCACAGGACACCGCATCTTCTCACATCCAACAGCCCTTGACATTAAGAACTGTCTCCTGCCTAAAAGGATCTGGTACTCCTAAATGGACAGAATCCAGATACCCGTAGGTGAATGACTTCCACCATCCCTCATGGGACCCATGTAGACCATATAAAGCACATTTTCCTTTTTTTTATTTTAAATCAATAACGTCCATATGTTTGTTTGGCAAGAAGTCAAGTTTCATTACATGCTCCTATTTTTCTACTGTACAACAATTTTATTTACTGACCATGTACATGAGTACTAATTTCTTTGCTAGAAAAGCTCCTAATGCTGATTTAAGCTCAATATAATAAAAGCAATATTGCTAACACTCCACACAATTGCTGGACAATTGCAATCTGTTTCCTTCTCCAATAAGGTAACTACACACTGTCAACCTTTTTTCCTTGGCTCCTTACCTAAACGTGAAAGGTGATAGAAACATTATCAAATGGCAAAGACTCCTATATAAAGTAAGAGAAGTGTACCCAATTCCCATATGGGCAATGAGAAATCTTCCCAGTATAAGATTATACTTAAATTCAGGGACTCACACACATAATAAATATATCTTAGAAATTACCCAGGAAGTGAGCAATATCCTATTAGAACCCAGTGCTAGCTATCTGGCATATATGCAAAATGGAAATCTTGGTTTGTCTACGACTGCAAAACATTTTACTCACAGCATATACTAAAAGATTACATATAAAATTCATCTTCTGAAGTATTAAAAATTCTCCAATTTTGCATTAAATGCTGTACTATTTCTCCACATTGATCTATAGGTAATTAGATTATGTTCCATAAACAGCGGGCTGGATTCAGGGCCTTGCTTCAATTTCAGTGGGATCTGGTAATAATCAAAGATGCTTCCATATTAACCTTAGAACGTTTATACTTCAAGTGAAAGGAGTTTTCTGTTTCAAGAATGTCACCTCGGTGTTTCAAATGTTTACATTTTTGCTTACAGATGTAGCCATGAGCAAATACATGGGTTAGCGTGGGATTTCATGGTGTGGTTACTCCAGGCTCTGCAAAGTGTCCTGTCAGCAATCTAAAACCATATGCTTGCAGTCAAGCCCAATAACATCTAATTAATCTTCTCCTTGGAACATCACTGTCAAAGTGAGTTACAGTGCATGCAAGTGAAAGACCATGTGCTATCTAAGATACATGTCCAAAGACAGTGTGAAAACATCTTGTTTTTAAATCATTTTAAGTGACTCTGATTTTTGTTACATTCTTATATTCATAAAATACAGGGATAAAAAAATGAGTAACCTTAAACATCTGAAGTAAAGGTAAAACTCTATCTTCCCTCCACCTAGAGACTCCACATACATTATCCACTGTCTGTTTGCAGTCCTAACTTAACCTCAGGGACCATTCCATGAGAGTGTTCCTCAGTGTTAAAAAAACAACTCAGACTTTGCACGCTGTGTCTTACAAAAAAAAGCTTTATTATTAATAATGATAGGCTAGCCACATTCCTTGTTGTAGGCTGAGTATTAGATACCCAATAAACACATTTACTAATTCAGCATTACCTTAAAATAATCCAGGTATGTGTGTGTGTGTGTGTGTGTGTGTGTGTATGTCCTTGTATAATAGTGCATTAGGGGGGTACAAGTGTGCACAAAAGGCCATGTGCATGTAGAGGACAAAGGACAATCTCAGCTCTTATTTCTCAGGTAAAATCTCCCTCATTCTTTTGAGATGGGGGTCTCTCATTGGCCTGGAGCCATTGGTGACAAATAGGCTAGGCTGGTTGGCCAGCAAGCTTCCGGGATCTGCCTATCTCTGCTCCTAATCCCTTCAATTACAGACATAAGCCATGACAGTTGGCTTAGTTCATTTTAAATATATGTTCTGGAGGATTGAACTTAAGTCCTGGTACTTGCATGGCAACCTATTTACTGACTGAACCACCACCCCTGCCCCACTCAAACTAATCTTAAAGTTTAATATATTGTCTTTACATAGGAGAGAATAAGGGACTTAATAGGGAAATAGTTCAGTTCTAAACTAGTGTAAATATTTACCCAAACAGCCACCATCCTCCTACTGTACTATTTGCTGCTACTGTACTGTTTGCTGCCTCGGTCTCTCTTTGGGGATGTCTACCCTAGCTTCTCCTCTCCTATGTGTGGCAGAACATTCATGAGGGGATCATCATTCCACAGGAATCAGTTCTTCACTCTAGAAAGTGGGCAGCATTATATTTCCTTATTTACTTTGTAAAGAGTGTTAAAATAACACAGAACATAAATCTAAGCATCTTAAACATTTAGGTATATAGTTCAGTAGTTGTAATCATATGTGTAGTGTACTCTTTTCACCCTGGAAAATTAAAACTCAGTATCTGTTACATTTGTATATGAAAATGCCCCCCCTCCCAGAGCTCATCTGTTGAAGGTGGTTCCCCAACATGAAGATGGGTCCTCAATATGAAGTAAGTTGACAGGTTTTCCAGGAAGTGATCATATCATGAGAGCTTTAATTTGTCAATCCACTGATGGGTTTGATGGTTAATCTTCATTGTCAACCTCCTGTGATTTGGAACTCCACATGAGACACACATCTGGATGTGTCTATGATGATGTTTCTAGAGAGACTGAACAGCAGTGGGGAGAACCGCCTTGAATGTGTGGGGCCCCAAGCTATGAGCAGGTGATTAAGACTGGAGAAATGGGGAAGGAGAAAGGAGAACAGAACACCAACATCTCCATTGCTCTGCTTCCTGGTACAATGAGCAAGCAGCTAAACATCCCCCAAATGCCTTCCTGACCGTGGTGAGCCATACCTCCTCACACCATGGCTGAAGCAAACCTCTCTTCCATTTAATTGCTTTTTGACTAGTTCAAAGAGGAAATTAGTAAAATGAATTCATAATTTAATGGGCCATTGGGGGGTTGAAGACATTATAGTCAGGTCCTAGTTGGAGGAAATAGATATCCTTCAACGGGTAGATTTTTGTCCATAGGTATCTCCTCTCCTCTTTTCCCTTCTTTCCTCCCCTTCACCCTCCTCTTCTTTCCTCATTTATCCCCACTCTATATCTTAGCTTCTGTCCCTCTGCACCCCCTCCTCTCTCCTGTCTATCTTATCCTACCATTATATTACCTGCTCTTATGAGTTTGGCTACTTTGGTTGTTTCCCAGAGTGGTTGTCTCTTTGTAATTGGATTCATTCATTTATCATAACCAAGTTTTATCCATGTTGGGTGATTTTTCAGAATTTCCTTCCTGTTCAATGTTGAAATATATATATATATATATATATATATATATATATATATATATATACCTAAAATATAATATTTTGCTTTCTATTCATCTACTGGATAAATATTTGGGTCATCATGACTGACGTGGCTATGAACATGTGTATACAGATATTTCCCACAGAGTCTATTTTTAATTTACTCAGACACATACCTGGAAGAACCACCAGACAGTAAAGCAAGCCTACTTTTAGTTGTCTGCAGAACTGTCAGACTGCTTTCCATAGTGACTACATTAGTTTGCATCCTGATCAATAGCACAGGATTCCAACTGCTCGGCAACTTTGCAATGTGTATGCTATGGAGAGCCTGGATAAATAGAGAACAATATCTAGTTCTGGAAGGACTGGATATTTAATAAAAATAAGTTAGTTACATGCTTGATAGAAAGCAATTACACACTCAAATTAGTAACTGTTTGATGTAACCCTTGTCCTTCCGGGAACATATGGATAGTTGTCTATGCATATTAATGTTCACCATATAAGGGAAGTGTGCCAGGCTTGTCAAGGCATGGCAGATAGTCCACAGAGAAATTGATGCAGACAAAACATCAGTCTGGTTGTACTTCCCTAGAGAGCATTTTGCCATATGTTTAAAAAAATAGTGATCATTTCCAATTTTATATATTACAACCTTGGGACTATTGTCAATAAAATTAGAACATACAGGCTTAATGGATATTTTTTCTTTTATTATAAACTAATCACATCTCTCCCTAAAAGCTATGGATATATAAATACACATGTATATATGAACAAAGTATAAATGCCTGTAATATGTGTATTAATATGATAATTTGTATGAACATATTCATACTTTCTGGCTAATCTCTTGTTGATGTAAAATATAGATACTTTTATTTTAGAAAGATTGACTGGGAATATTGTGTATTTTGGTATCTCTACTTGCCTGCACTCTTTGAATATTTATGCTTCTTGCCACAATCGACAGTGTTTGATGTGCTCAGTGCTCTCCTTTGTTGTATTTCATACAATCTTCTCCTCAGTCTCCTCAGATGGATATCATTCCCTTGCATGCAAGATATTCACCCACAGAGCCCAAACCCATGAAAGACCATTAAGGGTCTCAAGAGGATGATTTATTTAAAATTCCAGGCATTTCAACATACCTGCAAAAGGGACTCTCTAAAAGTAGGGCTATATTTCCTTCACCATTCCCTGTACAGTAAGTTGTCATTGTCAGTCATTTTATTAGCTATTTTCAAAGATTTATGTACTTGAATTCTGACAAATATTTTTCAAAGCCACCTGAAACTGACTTTTGAATCAGAGAATGTCCTCTGGGATGGCTGAATCTGGCTTCAGGGTGGGTATGTTCACCTATAGAATTCAGTTTTCCAGTTAGAACTTCAGTTTGTAAAAATACCTTCCTACTATAATTATAAAAACTCATGGGCATTTAAACTAAGCAAATATGCAATTAAAACATGTCAGGCTCCTAGATAAACTGAGGCACTAAATAGAGTCAAAGAAGGTCCATTCAAAGGAATATTATTACACTTGGCAGTTAAAGAGTTTCTCCTAAGCTTTAGCTATAATTACAGTTACTGAGGTCATGAATTAAACTCACACTTTTTTGTATCTTCTAGATAGGATTAGAAGCATTATGAGTCATGGGAATATAAGACTAGTTGAACCAATATTTTTTGATTAGTGAATTAGCTTCACCAAGTCAGTCAATAGCAATAGGAACCTCTTAGGTAGTTAAGTAAGGGAGTGACGGAGTCAGTCATATCTTTCAAATGAACTGTGTTTCAAAATAGACTGTGTACAAAATAGTCCACGGTACTCCATAAGGGCAAACCTGATAGGTTATCTAGAAGCACAGATAAAGTTATAAACCAGAAGTAAAAGCCTCCAAGCATGAAACAGATTTCTCTAAAACAATGAAGCATGACCACCAACCACATGCCATTCCAGTGACTTAAAGTACTGATGTGACTCATGCATCTATCTTAGCAACCACAAAATGCTCTCACATATGACTTGGTTACATTTTTATTAAGTGCTTTTTACATTTAACAATATATGGAATAATGTATTAAGTTAATGTAAAATTTATTTACATTTTAGTGTTAGAATGTTCACTGTGGGAGATGCTGGTGCTTCACAGCTTGCCTATTTTATTCATGAGTTGACGCGGTGGTTTGAATGAGAAATGTCCCACAGAGGCTCAGGTATTTGATCATTTGGTCCACAGTTGGCAGCACTCTTTGGAGAGGTTTAAGACTGATGGACCTACTGAAGGAAGTATGTGACTTGAAAGTGAGCTTTGGGAGTTATGGGCTCATCCCACCAGCAGTTAACTATCTGCGCCATCTTTGCTTTTGAAGATATGGTCTCTCAACTTCCTACTCTCAGGCCACTTGCTGCCATGCCACTTACCAAGACGGACTTTTATACCTCTAGGGTCATAAGCCAAAATAAAGTATTTCTTCCATAAGTCACTTTTTTAAAAATTTTCTATATTCTTTATTTACATTCCAAATGATTTCCCCTTTCCTGGTTCCCCCCTCCCCGAAAGTCCCATAAAGCCCTCTTCCCTCCCCCTGTTCCCCAGTCAACCCCCTCCCACTTCTCTGTCCTGGTATTCCCCTACACTGTTGCATCCAGTCTATCCAGGATCAGGGGCTAGCAGCCTTATTTATAATAGCCAGAAGCTGGAAAGAACCCAGATGTCAGTCAACGGAGGAAGATACAGAAAATGTGGTATATTTACACAATGGAATACTACTCAGCAATTAAAAACAACGAATCCATAAGTCACTTTTAGTCGTGGAGTTTTATCACAGGAACATGAAAACAGTTGGTACTTAGCTACACAACTCTATGGAAAAAAATTTTAAAAGATGTGCTTTGGCTTTTCAGTGCTAGGCTATGTAATTTTCTCAAGGAGGGAGAATGGATTTACTTTTTTAATATCTATGGTGGTCTGAACAGGGATGGCGCCCATAGACTCACATGTTTAAATGCCTGGTCATTAAGGAGTGGCACTATTGGGAGGTATGGCCTTGTTGGAGTAGGTACAGCCTTGATGGAGGAAGTGTCACTGTGGAGGTGGACTTAGGGCTCCTGTGCTCAAGCTCTGCCCAGTGTGGAATCCAGTCTCTTCCTGCTGCCTTGGGATTAAGATGTGGAACCCTTGGTTCCTTCAACATCATGTCTACCTGCATGATGCCATGTTTACTACCATGATAATAGTGGACTAAACCTTGGAAACTGTAAGTCAGCCTCAATTAAAAGTTGTCCTTTATTAAGGGTTGTCTTGGTTATGGTGTCTCTTCATAGCAATGAAACCCTAAGTAAGACAATACCTGGTTTCTCACTTACAAGTCATTACCACATACATGTGATTTTCTTCTCTCAATTTCTCTTTTCTCTCTTTCTTTCTACTTTATTGGGATACAACAGCACTGCAAGTTGTGGGCCAGTTTTGTGTACATTTTTTCAGCGAACACTGTTGCTACTACTGTCCATATGTAAACTATATACAGACTTGCAATATGTAGTCTTTTAGGGTTAATGTTTCTCAGCTGTGTAATTTGAACTCCTTGTAATTAATAACTATCTCATTTAGCTTGGTGTGGTGATCTAAACCTGTAATCCTAGCATTAAAGAGACTTAAATGAGAGGATTTAAACTTCAAGGTCAGTCAGGTATAGAGACACAACCTGGGGCTATAAAAAATAAGTTTACTTATTACTTAGTTTGCTGGTTTCTTTTGTATATACTCACCATGGATCCAATTCTATAGCTCTCTCAATTTATGTTTATCATCTGGTGTATGCTGGGTATATATTATGGAATCCTGTACACTCCTATTTAGAAAAGCAAGTTAGGGACATCTAAGAATACCTGGTTTCTCTTCACATTTTCTCAGAATGAAAACTTCTGGAAGCACACCAAGAAAGCAGGATAGATTCCACTTCACATGTTGTTAGCAGTTGCTGCTTTGCTTGTTTTCGGCTTCTCCAGCCAGGAGTGAGTTCCACTGAGTGGGAGCCATGTTTGTGTGCCATGATTAGTGTCTTAGATACCTGCTGGAGGACCTGGCCCAGAACAGATGTACAATAACAGTCCTGGCACAGAATGTAACAATTTCTAGTATGGTGATTTCCTGAACTAGATCGTCTCATTCTATTGATTCTTACAGCAACCTCCAAAAGTGAAATGGAAATTAATAACCCTATAATGTGACTAGGAAAAATGAAGAATGAACACTGACTAATAAACGATTGTGAACATATGAATTAACTTTTAACTAATCATTTAAGTAAATAGCTTAAATATTTTAGCTAAATTCCTAATAAACTATTAAAGCAATTGACTGTTATTGATGTACACAGCCATTGTTCAAAATGTCATTGCATGCATCTCCGGGTTTTCAACAACAATTCTGGACAAAAGTTTGAGGTAATTCCATATTCACTCTGATTTATGATAACATGCCATCTCCCAAAGTTTCACACCAACTTCAAACTCCATTTGATTGGTAGTAGCTACTGAATGGGATTATACCTATCAGCATCCTTCAAAGAAAATGTTTGACTGATAATCTGTTTTTACCTGGAATAAGGTGGAAGCAGAGTTATAAATTCTGTACTTGGCTGCACAATGATGCTTCCACAAAATAAACTATAACCAAAAAATTAGGATTGTATCCCTAGTTCTTATGAAAGAAAGTCTAATGGACAATCAAATAAATCCAATTGCCTACGTAATCCAGAAAGAAATAATAATGTTGGCATCATCCATGACTACATGTCTAGTATGGTCTAGTGTATGCTAGTCATGAGGCAGAAACTAAGAACTCCAGTTCTTGCCCTCCAACAATTTGGAGTGAATGCAGATTGATATGAAAAAGATACAGAACAAAAAATCTTGTCATTTCTGCTTAAAACAAGTGGGTAACAATATCTGTGTCTGAAATATGTGAGTTTGGTCACTTGGAGGAGATGATGACATTCCTGTCAGAAGGTATAATATGCTATAGGCAAAACTGTAAAGGGGTTTGACATTTCTTGGGGGGGAGGGGAGGGAAGGAGAGAGAGAGAGAGAGAGAGAGAGAGAGAGACACAGGGGGAAGCTGGGATCAGGGAGGAAGAGGAGAGTCACTGTGTGTGTGTATGTGTGTGTGTGTGTGTGTGTGTGGTGACAGGAGAGGCTGAAATGAAGAAGGGTCAGATGGTGAAAGGTTTCCACCAAGAATATGAATGTTTTTCCAAAGGCAGAACAGACTGGAAGTATGCAAAACCCATTAGGTAGTGACACAGGCCACTAGCTTCGATGGCACTAGGTAGTGACACAGGCCACTCCTTCGATGGCAATGCTATCGACCAAATTAAAGGAAGGGATGAGAGAGCAGAGGCAGAGGAACCACTGGATCCAGGATACAAGAACAAAAACCATGGGGACAATGAGTAGAGTTTAGAGGTCATAAGAAAAGGTCCCAGTGAAGACCAGAGTTGCCTGCTAACTTACACGAAGAAAGCAAGAGAGGAGGGATAGAAGGGAGTATTGAGATGCAATCATGGAAAGGCAGTGGAAGCATCTCAAAAGAGAAAGATCCTTCAGGGCAATCCACTAAAGCAATAATTTGGACTGCTGGACCATTTTATTTCATTCTCTACAGACCCACTGGAGTTCAGAAATTATAACTCTAAGAGAAACGATGAATAAGATTTAAGAATACCTTTATATACACATATCTACAAGGACTGTAAACAGTGATTGAAACTGTTCTGATTACACTGGGGCACATGGAGACCAACCCAACTCATCCATCTCACATAAATTTTTAGCTATACTTTCCATCATGGGAGATCGCATAGCCAAAACAGTACCACTCAGGGGAACTATATGTGGGTCCTTCATGCTCAGGACCCTGAGCATCCACTACGCTTCTTTGTACCTCAAGCTTCCACATGTGTAAAATGATAATCTCTGAATTCCCTCCCAGCAATAAAATACTCTTGGCTTCTCCTGCAGAAGTAAGACGTTCTTAACCAGTTGCCCTAAAACACACTTTACATTTCATAGCATAATTAAGATGCTAAAACAGTCATGTCAGCTACTATTTGAAATTAATAGATTTTCCATTTGTTGTTTTAAAAAATTGCTTTTTGACTTACAACAGGTTTATTGCTCTTGAAAGTATTGAAGCGGGGTGTTTACTTGCTCCTGTTTGTTACAGCTTTCTGTGGAACACCCCTAACATTTTTGTCACATAATAAGAGCATGGGAGGATATCTAATACCCAAGGAGGCTCCATGTCTCCTGAAAACTTCCATCCCAGAGTTTCAATTTCAACAAGTCCACTGGTAAAAGAATGTATGCCAAAAACTTCTAGGTGTAACATGTCAGGTAACTAAAATAGCAACTGTATATTTCTTCTCAGCTGGACATGTGAATGACAGACTATGAAAATTGGGGTTTGGCTCTGGGAGACTGAAAATGAAAACACAGTAACTTTTTAATGCTTTAGAATTTCATACATTCATGTAATATGTTTTAATCAAACATGTCCCCAATTTCTTCCCTATTCCCTTTACTATTTTCCCCTCCTAACAGCATGTACTCTTATTTTAAAATTAGGTACTGGCACAGATGTATCCTATATGTGCATGGATGTAGGATATATCTAGAGCATAGGTAGCCTCTCAGGGCTGTATCCCTGAAGAAAGCTTCATTTCCAACAACTCTCAGCTGCTAATATCTCCCCATCTAGGGCTGGAACCCCTCCCCATTTGTGGTGGGATTTTTGCTGGCTTGGTTTTATTAATGCTTGGCTATGAGTTTGTGTACAATGGTCTGTTCATTTCTAGCAAATACTGTTTCACTGCAGATCCCCACTTCTGGATCTTACAGTCTTTCCTCTTCCTCTTATAACATGATCCCTGAGCCTCATGGGAAGAGTTATTATCAGAAGCCTTCTAGGAAAGACTATGGCAATCGAGTTTTCTGGAGATAGTCAATCGTTTTCCATGGCTGTGATGGGTGAGCTCTGAGATGCAAGGTCCTCAGAGACTTCATCCCAGGATTGCTTCTTGCTGCTGATATGCTTTTCCCGTCAGTATTACATAGTCTAACGATTCCAGGACATCATTCCACTCTATTGGCAGATTTCCTACAGATTAACATGAAGATGGACTTTCATAAATTAGTGCTGTTTAGATAAATTAATGACCTTATAGCATTCCTGATTTGATTCAAATAATTTTAGGAAGAAATTTTAAGGAGATGGTTTTTAGTTGTTTTGCCAGAAAGATATAATAAAGTTAGAATCAAGAACAGAATCTTCCCTCTCCTCATAGAATATTAACTAAAGGCTGCATAATAGGAAATAAAATGAACTCTCATAAATATCACTAAGGAGAGAAATAGACTTGGGACAAATTTGTAATCAGGGAAAAACATTCATTTTAGGTCAGGTCCAAGGATAAAGGCACAGGTATGTGCTATGATAAAGCAAGGCCATGTGAAACTGTTGCTTTAAACTTACAATAAACTTATAGAATGAAATGCTGTTGTGAACTTAACTATCAACATCCTTCTGTAACTCCCTTTTTATGAAACATTTTATCAGTGAGGTAATTTGATAAAGAACTTTTGTCTAAGAATATATAAATTGCCAGAGAGAATAAATAAAGTGTGGCTTTTGGGTCTCTGCTCCATCTATCAAATGTATATATGTATATATGTATATGTCTGTTTGTCTATATGTATATTCATACATAAATATGTAGGTATATGTGTATGTATATGAATATGCATGTAGACTTGTGAAATTGATCAGGCCCAGTCAGAATTTGTGTGTGTGTGTGTGTGTGTGTGTGTGTGTGTGTGTGTGAATGAGTGTATGTGTTCACGCATGCATGCCTGACTTTTTTCTTTTCTTCCATTCTCTTCTCTCTAGCTCACAAAGAATTAATGAACTCTGATCCTCTAGCACTTCCAGTGAGGATCCCTTGAGCCACAGGGAAAAGAGCCCAGATAACCAAGTCTTTTTTCTTAATATCTTGCTATCATCAGAAGTTATATTGCCAGAAGCCAGCAGCCTTTGGCTATAGAATAGTAAAAAGTCAAAGAAGAGATATATTATCAAAAGTAAATTACACCCCCACCCCCAATTACCAATACCACTCTCACTGCCTGCCTCAGGTAACCCTGTGAAGCAGGGCTGGACCCCATCAAGTAATGATCCAGATGCCCCACTTGGAGTTGAGAATTCAACAGTCTCTTATTCTCTACACACTGGCCAGTTAAGGTTCTCTGCATTCATCACCATTAATTACTGTTCTGTTTCTGTAATAAATCACCATGAACAAAAGTAACTTATAAAAGAAAAAGTATATTTTGGTTTGCAGTTACTGAAGAAGAAGAGTCTATCATCTTGGGGAATTACAGCAGCAAATGCAGGCTCCGGAGCAAGAACAGAAACCAGAAAGCTTACATCTTCAAACCAGAGACGGCAAACTGAATGTGACCTGAGGCCTTTAATCTCAAAGCCTGCTTCCAGTGATGTAGCCCCTCCAGCATTATATAAGCCACCACAAACTGTGCCACCACCTGGGGACCAAGTGTTCAAATGCCTGAAACCAAGGGAGACATTTGTTATTCAAACCTCCAAACCAGCTACTACAAAAACAATCTCCAGTGAGGACTAAGAGATGCACATATCCAGGGGAATAAAGATAAGAATTTAGGGAACAGTTTAATGTCATGACCATTTAATAGATTAATGAGTGGTATCAGGTCCTTGCCTAGGGCTTGTGATCTTGTAAGCCATGAGTTTGTGGCCCACTTAACAGAATCAGGCATGAGTTACATCTAGTGGTACAGGCCTTAAAACCAGTGAGAAATTGGTTGGTTTCTATGGTGATATTCATGCCACTCTAGTGTACCAGTGAGCATGGCATGCATGCCAAGCCAGTTGTCATTGTGATTTGCAGGGATCAGAGTTGGGTCAGACATTTTTAATTTGACTATGCCATACATAGAACCTTCCAGTACTCTGAAAGTTATATAGTGAGGATGAGGCTTTATATTAATACAAGCTTAATTTTTTTCCATGCCCTGCGATCAATTATGTGTTCTCTTCATAATATACAGTCTTAACATCAGGTTCTGGAGAGTCATCAAGAGCAATAGCCCTAGTTTACGCTGTTTGCTGGGAAGTCGGTGGGATTTCACTGACTAACACTTCTCAAAATAGATAGACAGATGATAGATAGATAGATAGATAGATAGATAGACAGATAGATAGACAGATGATAGATAGATAGATAGATAGATAGATAGATAGATAGATAGATAGACAGATAGATAGACAGATAGATAGATATCCAGAGCCACTACATTTGACTATTTGCCTAATGGTCAAAACATGTGCTTTTATGGACATTTTTGCTTAGAACATGATTTCTTCAATGTTCAACATTCATCACAGAAATATTTTTTATTCCCAATATGAAAAAAAATCATATATGGTTTTAGGATGAATCTGCAACAAGTTGTCTACATAGCATCACAAGATGGTGTAAATATTGTATACATCTTTGTAAATATCTAGTCAATGCTACAAATGAAATTTCCCAACAGGTTTCTGGAGAACTGAAGTATGTGAGGGGAAAGACTGGAGCCCCTTCAGGGGATTAATGAGAATCGAGGGAGCCCTATGGAGAGCATAGTCAGTCTTACATGTATGGAATTCTTACATGTACTGGAATTCTTTTTTTCTGTTTTATTTCTCCTTAATGAGGAGAAACCAGGGAGGTGACTATAGACTGAGACAGGAGGTTCAAACAGCTTTCCAATGGTGCTGTTGCTAACTCCCCCTAGAAGGAGGACCCATGGGCCGACCCTTCAGTAATTGATATTTTTTATATATATATACATGTATATTCATCCCAGATGGGTATCATTTAATACTATAGTATGTAAATCCCTCTAAAATTCCTATTTTAAACATTAAACTCCATGGTGATAGATTAGTAATATTATAAAAGTGGTATGATGTAATACTCTTATACCTTGGATGCAAACTGTATTTCACCAGGTCACATGTTTGAATGCTTGGTCCCCAGCTGGAGGTGCTGTTGTGAGAGGTTGTGGTACCTTTAGGAGGTGGAGCCCAGCTGTATGTCAAAGGCCAGATTTGACATCAAGGGTTAAGCTGGCAGGCAGAGAAAGGGGATAGGGCATTCCTGCTGATAGTTGATTGAGGGCCCACTGACAGCAACAGGTGATTTACAGGGTAAGCACTGCTGGAAACAAAACTTAACTATCTGAGGCTGGCAAGAATGCCCAGTGAGAAACTTCGAACCGTTTTAACCCTTAAGTGTACATACATATAGACAGACAGACATATTCATATATATTTGGATGAATGAGGCAGAGTCCCCCAAGTCACCACTTTGTTCTGTCTCTCTGGCCTTTTTATACCTTCTTAGACAAAAGTTCTATGGAAAATTACCTCATAGATAAAATATTACATAAAACGAGAGTTACAGAAGGATGTCAATATTAAGTCCAAAGCAGTGTTTCATTCTGTAAGCTCATTATAAGTTCAGAGCAACAGTTTCACATGGCCTTGCATTATCATAGTGCACACCTGTGACTTCATCCTTGGACCTGACCTAGAATGGATGGTTTCCCTTGATCACAAATATATCCCAAGCCTATTTCTCGTTTTAGTGTAATTGTGGAAGCTCATTATATTCCTTATTATGCATCTTTTACTTACTATTCTAGGAGTGGACATATTTTATTCTTGATTCTAACTTTACTATATATTTCTGGCAAAACAGCTAAAACCATCTCATAAAAAAATTTCTTCCTAAAATTATTTGAATCAAATCAGGAGTTTTATAAAATCATTAATTCATCTGAACAGCATTAATTTGCAAAAGTTCATCTTTATGTTAATCTGCAGAAAATCTGCCCAATAGAGTGGGCTGATGCCCAGGAATCATTAAGCTATATAATAATGACAGGAAAGGCATATCAATAGCAAGAAGAAATCCCTGTGATGAAGTCTCTGAAGTCCCTGCATTCTTAGAGCTCACCCATCACAGTCCATGCAAAACAGTGCATCTCCAGAAAACTCACTTGCAGGCCTTCAGCCTTTCCTAGATGGCTCCTGACAGCTGAGGAAATAAGTCATCATAGGCAGGGGACTGGGGTTTATAGCCCAGTCCAGCTCAGCTCAGTGTCTTATGCTGGATTTCTTTCTAATCTGCCCAGATATGGGCAAGCAGCACTGTTCACCTGTGTAGACAGCCAACTGTTCTTTCTGTCACCATGGCATCCCCTACTCTCCTCAAGCTGTGAGCCAAAATAAATACTTCACCCATTAAGTTGCTTCTTGTCAGGTCCAGTAAAGAAACAAGTACATAATACAACTCCTGGTGCTTTTTGTCTCCCCAATTCTGTGATTCAGCAAGATGCCATCTTGAACCAAGACTCGGGTCTTTATCAGACATTTAATCTGCCTGTGTTTTGATCTTGGACTTTCTAGTCTCTATACCTATGAAAAGTAAATTCAGTTCTCTATAAATTTCTAGCCCAGGACATTTTGTTATATAGGAGAAACGGACTAATGGCACATACCTAATATTTCATGTGCAAATATGGAAATTCACACCCTGTTATCTAGACCAGGAACAACATTGGAAAGCCAGCTGGTTGACCTGATAAATATGAGAGCGAGCACAGTACACAATGATCCCAACGGAAGAGGGTCACTAACTGTGTCCCTTCTGTCATCTGTCATGCCAACCAGAGATCATACAAAGATGATACAGAGGACTTAACATTTTTACTTTGTCACATTTCTGTTAAAATGACCTTGACTGTTTCCTAAAACTTTGGTCTTTTCTGAGAAAGTTCTGAGATGGACTGTCATAAGAAAGTACAAATGATATGACTGTCTTTGTTACTGTTTCATTGCTGTGAAGAGACATCATGACTACAGCTACTTTTAAAAAGAAAACATTTAATTGGGCTGGGTTATAGTTTCAGAGGTTCAGTCCATTATCATCATGGCGGGAATGCATGACAGCAGGCAGACATGGTGCTGGAGAAGGAGCTGAGAGGCAACAGGAAGTGACTGAGACACACTTCTTTCAACAAGGTCACCTCTCCTCCAACAAGACTACACCTCCTAATAGTTTCCCTCTCTATTGGCCTGTGGGGTCCATTTTTATTTAATCACCACACTAATATTACCCTCTGCCAAGTTTGCAATGGGGATGAAGGAGACCCTCTGAAAAGAAAGGGGAACTCATCTCCCAGACTTGAATAGTTCTTTTAAGCAGCTGAACCAAGCTCAGAATGGAAATATGGTTTGCTTCCTGCCTGGAACTACTCCAGTGCTCTGTGCTCCTGATCTGTCCCTCTCCTATTTCAGAACTTAGCTCTCTGAAGGAGAAAGATTATTGGGCATCACAAGGGACAGAAAAAACTTACATATGTTAGTAACCAAAGGAGTGTTGATAAGGAGGGAATCTCATTTTGGGGGGCTTGCTGGGTACAGGTATTTGTTCCATAGTTTCATGGAGTGATGGTATGCCCATATTTAATTGCTAGGGTGGAGATAGGCTTCACAGTCAGGGAGAGAAGAGGATAGGTACGCCTGTCTGTGTGGCTTTATTGGTATTGTTTAGGCTTCTACAGCTAAAGCTAGAAATGCTGCTGTGGTTTTACAAGCCTCTATTGAGAATTCGTGTAAGCAGCCAAAATGATGTTACTTGAGAAGACCTAGGTATAGCCAAGTGTTGAGACATCTGTGTCTTCACATCTTCAATGAGTCCTTGAGTCACAAAACCCAGTAACTGAGAAAGTTATCAAGTTTCTGGCCAAAGAAGGAGACTTTGACTCAGAGGTATCCCTTAGAGTTTGGACTCTGATTCCCTTTGGTAGCAGTAATTCCAACTTTTGAAATGAAGCTATCTATCTATCTAGCCAGCTATCTATCTATCTTTCTATCTATCTATCTATCTATCTATCTATCTATCTATCTATCTATCTATCTATCTATCTATCTATCTATCTATTTTCATTCATTCATTCATTCATTTTATTGTTGGGCTGAACTGAAATACCTGAACCCAGAAGAACTGTGACTCTATCGTATTGTGTGACTGGAAAAATCCAGTTTACATTCAGTGACTGGTAAAGGCAAAAGGATTTAAAGGGCTTGTTTATCAAATGGAACTGGTATAAACTCATAAAAACCCTTGATCCACCATCACCAGCCATTCTAGATGCAAAAGCTACATCACAATCAGAATAACACTGAGATTCCTTCTCACCCAAGTAAGGGTGGCTGCCATCAAGAAAAGAAATGATAATAAATGCAGGCAAGGATGTAAACACTCCTAGGTGGAACACAGACTACTTCAGTCACTATGGAGATCAATACAGATCCTCCTCAAGACCTAATCACAGAGTTACCATATGCTCCATCAAAACCATTCCTGGGCATATGCCTAAGGGAATCTAAATCACTGCCAGGGATAGCTGCCCATCCATGCACACTGCAGCACTATGCATAGTAGTTCAGAGACAGAGCTAGTGCAAAGCCTCCATGGATAAAGGATAAAGAGAATTTGATGTATTATACAGATGTGAAAAGGAATTTTATTAATTTTCAAGCAAGTGAGAGAAAATGGTTAGCAAATTAAATGCCACAGGCATGACGTGCAAAGAATTATCACATATTCTCTATCTCTTTTCTTTATTTTCTTTATTTACATTTCAAATGTTAACCCCTTTCCTTGTTTCCCCTATGAAAACCCCTTATCCCATCCCCCCTCTCCCTGCTCACTAACCCACCCACTCCTGCTTCCCTGTCCTGGCATTCACCTACACTGGGACATCGAGCCTTCACAGGACCAAGGGCCTCTCCTCTCATTGATATCTGACAAGACCATCCTCTACTACATATGTGACTGGAGCCATGGGTCCCTTCATGTGTACTCTTTGGTTGGTGGTTTAGTCCCTGGGAGCTCTAGGGGTACTGATTGGTTCATATTGTTGTACCTCCTATGGGGCTGGAAACCCCTTCGGCTCCTTGGGTCCTTTCTCTAGCTCCTCCATTGGGGACCATGTGCTCAATCCATTGGTTGGTGGTAAGCATTCACTTCTGTATTTTTCAGGCACTGCCAGAGCCTCTCAGGAGACAGCTATATCAGGCTCCTGTCAGCAAGCACTTGCTGGCATCCACAGCAGTGTGTGGGTTTGTAACTGTATATGGGATGGCTCTCCAGGTGGGTCAGTCTCTAGGTGGCCTTTCCTTCAGTTTCTGCTCCACAACTTTATGTATCTCTGTATCTCCTCCCATGGACATTTTGATCCCCCTTCTAAGAAGGACCAAAACATCCACACTTTGGTCTTCCTTCTTCTTGAGATTCATGTGATTTGTGAATTTTATCTTGGGTATTCCAAGCTTCTGGGCTAATATCCACTTATCAGTGAGTGCATACCATGTGAGTTCTTTTGTGATTGGGTTACCTCACTCAGGATGATATTTTCTGGTTACATTCATCTGCCTAAGAATTTCATGAATTCATTGTTTTTAATAGCTGAATTGTGTAAATGCACCACATTTTCTATATCCATTCCTCTGTTGAGGGACATCTGGGTTTTTTCCAGTTCTGGCTATTATAAATAAGGCTGCTATAAACATACTGGAACATGTGTCCTTATTACATGTTGGAGAATATTCTAGGTATATGCCCAGGAATGGTATAGCTGGGTCCTCTGGTAGTATTAGGTCCAATTTTCTGAGGAGCTGCCAAACTGATTTCCAAAGTGGTTGTACCAGCTTGCAATCCCACCAGCAATGGAGGAGTATTCCTCTTTCTCCACATCCTTACCAGGATCTGCTGTTACCTGAGTTTTTAGTCTTAGCCATTCTGACTGGTGTGAGGTAGAATCTCAGGGTTGTTTTTTGCATTTCCCTGGTGGCTAAGGAAGTTGAACATTTTTTTAGGTGCTTCTCAGTCATTCAGTATTCCTCAGTTGAGAATTCTTTGTTTAGCTATGTACTCCATTTTTTAATAGGGTTAATTGGTTCTCTGGAGTCTAATTTCTTGTATTCTTTGTATATATTGGATATTAGTCCTGAATTGGATGTAGGATTGGTAAATATCTATTCCCAATCTGTTGGTTGCCATTTTGTCCTATTGACAGTGTCCTGTGCCTTACAGATGCTGTGCAATTTTATGAGGTCCCATTTGCCAATTCTTGATCTTAGAGCATAAGCTATTGGTGCTCTGTTCAGGAAATTTTCCCCTGTGCCCATGTGCTGGAGGCTCTTCCCCACTTTCTTTTCTATTAGATTCAGTGTATCTAGTTTTACGTGGTGGCCCCTGATTTACATGCACTTGAGCTTTGTACAAGGAGATAAGAATTGATCGATTTGCATTCTTCTGCATGCTAACTGCCAGTTGAACCAGCACCATTTGTTGAAAATGCTGTCTTTTTTCCACTAGATGGTTTTAGCTTCTTTGTCAAAGATCAAGTGACCATAAGTGTGTGGGTTCATTTCTGGGTCTTCAATTCTATTCCATTGATCTAACTTCCTGTCATTGTAACCAATACTATGCAATTTTTTTTTTTTAAATCATGATTCCTCTGTAGTACAGCTTGTGGTCAGGGATACTGATTCCCCCAGAAGATTTTTATTGTTGAGAATAGTTTTTGCTATCCTGGTCTTTTTTTTATTCCAGATGAATTTGCAAATTTCTCTTTCTAACTCTATGAAGAAGTGAGTTGGGATTGCATTGAATCTGTAAATTGCTTTTGGCATGATGGCCAATTTGACTATATTAATCCTACTAATCCATAAGCATGGGATATCTTTCTATCTTCTGAGATCTTCGATTTCTTTTTTCAGAGACTTGAAGTTCTTGTCATACAGACCTTTCACTTGCTTAGAGTCACACCAAGGTATTTTATATTATTTGTGACTATTGTAAAAGATGTTGTTTCCCTAATTTCTTCCTCTGCCTGTTATCCTTTGAGTAGAGGACAGTCATTGATTTGTTTTAGTTAATTTTATATCCAGCCACTTTGTTGAAGTTGTTAATCAGGTTTAGGAATTCTCTGGTGGAATTTTTGGGGTCACTTAAATATACAATCATATCATCTGCAAATAGTGATATTTTGACTTCTTCCTTTCCAATTTGTATCCCTTTGACCTCCTTTTGTTGTTAATTTCTCTGGCTAGGACTTTGAGTACTACAGGGAGAAAATAAACAGCCTTGTCTAGGCTGATTTTAGTAGCATTGCTTCAAGTTTCTCTCCATTTAGTTTGGTGCTGGATACTAGTTTGCTGTATATTGCTTTTACTATGTTTAAGTATGAGCTTTGAATTCCTGGTCTTTCCAAGATTTTTATCGTGAAGGGGTGTTGGATTTTGTCAAATGCTTTCTCAGCATCTAATGAAATGATCATGTGTGTTTTTTTCCTTTGAGTTTGTTTATATAGTGGATTATGTTGATGGATTTCCATATACTGAACTATCCCTGCATTCCTGGGATGAAGCCTACTTGATTGTGATGGATGGTCATTTTGATGTGTTCTTGGATTCGGTTGCAAATAAAATTGCAAAAATTTTATTGCGTATTTTTGCATTGATATTCATAAGGGAAATTGGTCTGAAGTTCTCTTTCTTTGTTGGGTTTTTATGTGGTTTAGGTATCAAAATAATTGTGGCTTCATAGAGCGAATTGGGTAGTGTTCCTTCTGTTTCTAGTTTGTGGAATAGTTTGAAGAGTATTGGTATTAGGTCTTCTTTGAAGGTCTGATAGACTCTGCACTAAACCCCTCTGGTCCTGGGCTTTTTATGGTTGGGATAGTATTAATGACTGCTTCTATTTCATTAGGGGTTATGGTACTTTTTAGATTGTTTATCTGATCCTGATTTAAATTTAAATTTGGTACCTGGTATCTGTCTAGAAAATTGCCCATTTCATCCAGATTTTCCAATTTTGTTGAGTATAGGCTTTGGTAGTAGCATCTGTTGATTTTTTTTTTTTTTTGATTTCCTCGGTTTCTGTCACTATGTCTCCCTTTTCATTTCTGATTTTGTTTATTTGGATACTATCTCTGTGTTCTCTAATTAGTTTGGCTAAGGGTTTATCTATCTTGTTGATTTTCTCAAAGAACTAGCTTCTGATTTGGTTGATTCTTTGTATAGTTCTTTTTGTTTCTACTTGGTTGATTTCAGCCCTGAGTTTGATTATTTCCAGATGCCTACTCCCCTTGCATATATTTTCTTCATTTTGTTCTAGAGCTTTCAGTTGTGCTGTCAAGCTGCTAGCATATGCTCTCTCCAGTTTCTTTTTGGAAGCAATCATTGCTATGAATTTTCCTCTTAATACTGCTTTCATTGTATCCCATAAGTTTGGGTATGTTTTGGTTTCATTTTTTATCAAATTCTAAAAAGTCTTTCTTTATTTCTTCCTTAACCAGATTATCATTGAGTAGAGTGTTGTTCAGTTTCCACGAGCATGTGGGCTTTCTATTATTTTTGTTTTAAATTGAAGACCAGCCTTAGTCCATGATGATCTGATAGGATGCATGGGATTATTTCAATCTTCTTGTATCTGTTGAGTCCTGTTCTGTGACTGATTATATGGTCAGTTTTTGAGAAGGTACCATGAGGTGCTGAGAAGAAGGTATATTCTTTTGTTTTAGAATAAAATATTTTATAGATATCTGTTAAATCCATTTGGTTCATAACTTTTGCTAGTTTCACTGTGTCTCTGTTTGGTTTTTTTCCATGATCTGTCCATTGATAAAAGTAGGGTGTTTCCATCTCTCACTATTTTGTGTGAGGTGCAATGTGTGCTTTGAGCTTTAGTAAAGCTTCTTTTATAAATATGGGTGTCCTTGCCTTTGGAGCATAGATGTTCAGAATTGAGAGGTCTTTTGGTGGATTTTTCCTTGAATGAGTATAAGTGTCCTTCATTATCTTTTTTGATAAGTTTAGGTGGAAAGTTGATTTTTTTTTTTAATATTAGAGTGACTACTCCAGCTTGTTTCTTGGGATCATTTGCTTGGGAAATTGCTTTCTAGCCCTTTACTCTGAGGTAGTATTGGTCTTTGTCACTGAGGTGGATTTCCTGTATGCAGCAAAATGTTGGGTTCTGGTAATGTATCCAGTCTATTAGTCTATGTCTTTTTATTGGGAAATTGAGTCTATTGATATTAAGAGATATTAAGGAAAAGTGATTGTTGCTTCCTGTTATTTTTGTTGTTAGAGGTGGAATTATGTTTATGTGGCTATTTCGCTTTTGGTTTGTTAAAAGATTATTTTCTTGCTTTTTCTTGGGTGTAGTTTCCCTCCTTTTGTTGGAGTTTTCCATTTTTTATCCTTTGAAGGGCTGGATTTATGGAAAGATATTGTGTAAATTTCATTTTGTCATGGAATATTTTATTTTCTCCATCTATGATAATTGAGAGTTTTGCTAGGTATATTAGCCTGGACTTGCATTTGTATTCTCTTAGGGTCTGTATGACAGCTGCCCAGGATCTTCAGTTTTCATAGTCTCTGGTAAGAAGTCTGGTGTAATTCTGATGGGTCTGCCTTTATATGTTACTTGACACTTTTCCCTTACTGCTTTTAATATTCTTTGTTTTGTGCATTTGGTGTTTTGATTATTATGTGATGGGAGGAATTTCGTTTCTGGTCCAATCTATTTGGAGTTCTGTAGGCTTCTTGTATGTTCGTGAGCATCCTTTCTTTAGGTTAGGGAAGCTTCTATAATTTTGTTGAAGATATTTACTAGCCCTTTAAGTTGGGAATCTTCGTTCTCTTCTATACCTATTATCCTTAGGTTTGGTCTTCTCATTGTGTCCTGGATTTCCTGGATGTTTTGGGTTACAAGTTTTTTGCATTTTCCATTTTCTTTGACTGTTGTATCAATGTTTTCTATGGTATCTTCTGTACCTAAGATACTCTCTTCTATCTTTTGTATTCTGTTGCTGATGCTTGCCTCTCAGATTCCTGATCTCTTTCCTAGGTTGTCTCCAGGGTTGTCTCCCTTTGTGATTTCTTTATTTTTTCTACTTCCATTTTTAGATACTGGATGATTTTTTTCAATTCCTTCACCTGTTTGGTTGTGTTTTCCTATAATTCTTTAAGGTATTTTTGTGTTTCCTCTTTAAGGGTTTCTACCCGTTTACCTGAGCTCTCCTGTATTTAAGGGAGTTATGTCCTTCTTAAAGTCCTCTATCAGCATCTTGATTTTAAATCCGCATCTTGCCTTTCAGGTGTGCTGGGGTATACAGGACTTGCTGTTGTGGGAGAACTGGGTTCTGATGATGCCATATAGCCTTGGTTTCTGTTGGTAAGGTTCTTGTGCTTGCCTTTTGCCATCTGGTTCTCTGGTATTGGTTGGTCTTGCTGTCTCTGCTTGGAGCTTGTATCTCCTGTGGGCCTGTAAGCCTGTGTCAGTACCCCTCGGAGCCCAGGCGCCCAGGAGTCAGAGCACTCCCTTGAGACCAGCTCTCCCCTGACAGGACCCTTGCACAGAGAGCTGTGGAATAGCCCTAGTGCCTGGGTGCAGATGTTGACTGGAAGGACCCTGTCCTAGCTACTCCATTTCCATGTTCTCTTATATGAAGAATCAATATATCAAATCAATGTGAGAGCAGAACAGGAGTATGTAAGGAAAAAGGAAGATCGAGAGGGAAGGGAGGAGAACTGGAGAGGAAAATGAGAGGGAAAAATATCAGTGTCACATTGTCATGGGTTCTCTTATATGCAGAGCACACACACACATACACATATAAACATGTATATAAAAATGAAAGCAAAATGGTAAGTGGACAAGTAGGAAGAGGTATAGTGAGGTTTATGAGAAATGAATAATATACATGTGTTAAAACCACAAAAGACCTATTAATATACAGTCATTTTAAAATACTTAAAAGAGCTTTGTTTATACCCAGTTATCTAAAACATAATGCACAGCCATTGATCTAAATTAATTCTACCTGTAATAAGATTAAATTACTTGTTATAGGACTAGACATTTTAGTAAATCTTTAGGTCAGTAAATTATTTATTCATATTTTATTTGTCATTACAACTTGGCAGTAAATAAGATAACTTATGAACAGATTGGAGAGGGCAAACTGATTTTCACAAATCTGGGAAAACCATCT
The DNA here is from genome assembly GCA_036184795.1 of Tokudaia tokunoshimensis. Taxonomy (NCBI): domain Eukaryota; kingdom Metazoa; phylum Chordata; class Mammalia; order Rodentia; family Muridae; genus Tokudaia; species Tokudaia tokunoshimensis. The sequence goes on along the minus strand of BTHU01000013.1, from coordinate 9,421,390 downwards.
AGTGTAGGATTCTGTATCACATCATTGGCACCAAGAAAGTGGAAATCAAATGCTACATGAATACTACACAGCGACTAGAATGGACAAGATGAAAGTCTGGTGCAGAACTAGGTATCAGGGGCCACCATAGTGCTGACTGGAATGGAAGATGCTAAAGCCACATTGAGAAACAGCTGGGTCACTTCAGGTGATGCTACACAGCTCTCCATCCTTAGGGTGGATGTTTACACATCATAGCAGCCTTATTTATGATAGCCTCACACAGGAAGTCACCCAAATCTGTGGTGCACGGACACACACATTCCAATGTGTCTAGTCAATGGCACCTGTGCAGTGACAAAACAAAGAGTTGGCATTCACTACATGATGATTTTCAAGACAATCTTGTTGAATGAAAATAGATAAGAAACTTCATTTGGATAATATAGGGGTGCTGGCTGTTTAAACAATATAAATTTTTGTGAGGATCAAATAAGAAAAAAATGTTAAAATGTAAGATGAACAATAAATATACTGGTCAGGAGTCATTCACTCTGCTTGTGTGTCTCTTCTGGCAGCTTCGTGAGAATCCATGACTTTAGACTCTCCAGTTCAGTTTTGCTCAGCTCATGGTAAACATTTGGAAGACTGTGAAATGTTGTGCTCACTCCTAGAGATTTCAGTTTTGAGTTTGTCTCCTCGCCCCAAGCATGAAGAACTAGCTCATCTGCAGTGCCGTGACATTGAAAGAGTTCAGGGAGCTTGTGGCCACCTTGCTGAAGATCCTAAAGGAAGATATGAGACAACCCACTTAGGCAATCAATCAGAGAAGACCACACCTAGTTCATTACAGCTCCCATATATAGAGGAAGAGAGTGTGGAGGTGGTACAGAGCGGGGTGTGCATCCTATGCCACTGATCAGGCGTCTGTGAAGGATATGTGGGTATGTGTTCTGTGTTTCTACCACTGAGGAATCTTCAAAGGCCAGTGAAGCATTCCCTCATGAACTGAACAGAAATGCAAGGACAGACTTCACTAAGAGGAAGAAGTACAGATCAGAGGCATAACTGAAGAGAAAAGCCACATTCTACTTCCCTGTTCAACTTTTGGTCATGAAGCTGTAACACCAAAGTACTAGCTTTATAATTGATTTTTTGAGTAGACTCCTAACAAGCAAGTCTGACTATAGTCTTCTACCTTCTAGTTTGGTATAAAAGATTCGTATAATACTAAACATATTCTTCCTAATTGTCCCCTTTTCATGGGGTACTTGCTGAACAGAGGCCTCCTAGACTTGACATGACTCATCTGGCTGTGAAGTCCAGGCACTATTAATCTGTATCATCTAGGCACCACATTTTCTTGCTTAATTATCAACTTTATTTTAGTTTCATTGTGTTTATGTTTCATGTTACATTTGTTTATTTGTTTTTTAAATCTGGAACTTACCTGGTAAACTGCAGATGCTTTATTCAGAAAACCAGAAAGAACAAATACTCCTGCCACATCTGGGTGATTTCTATATGCTAAATGCATCGCCATGCAGGCTCCCATTGAAAATCCGCCTAAAGGAAGCAACACACGTGCTTATCAGAAGAGGAGGAACGAACACACACACACACACACACACACACACACACACACGGTCCCAAGGTACTTCAGAATAAAACAGGTCAGTACCAATCTTTCACAAGCATTTTAAAGACTCCAGAGATATGAAGGAAATATATTACTAAAAAGAACTTCAGTCTCCATCTTAGGCTAAAGAAACATCATGGCCACAGCAACTCTTATAAAAGAAAGCATGTAATTGGGCTTGCTTATAGTTTCACAGGGTTAGTCTGTTATCATCAAGGTGGTGAGCATGGTGGCAGGCAGACAAACATGGTGCTGGAGAAGTAGCTGAGAGCTACACTCTGATCCTCAGGTGAAGAGATGGGGACAGGGTTTGGGGGAACATGCCTGGGCCTGGTGTCAACACTTGAAATCTCAAATCCCACCGCCAACCCAGGGATACAGTTCCTCCATCTCCTTATCCTTTCAAACAGTTCCACTCCCTGGTGACTAAGCCTTCAAACATATCTGTGGGGGTGATTCTTATTCAAACCACAGGCCTTCTTCAGGTCTCATAGAACACATCCTGTTGTGAGTGAATAATGCCAAGACATCAGTTGCAAAGAGATGCATTATACAAAGAGACAAACTTTGGAGAGAAATCACATACATCAAGAAAAGTATTTATTGCAATTCAAAATATAAGCCAAAGTATGAACCTGACATAGTTATAATTCCAGTGTCTACTTAAGTTTGGGTCTTATTTACAGGAGCCCTTGCACCACACCTCCAGTTAACACCATGTTCCTCTCTGTATCAGGTGCTGTGCCATGGGCTCCACCAATAGTTGTGTTTCTGCTCTCTTCCTCATAACAGAGCCTGGTAACATCTGTATTAGGAATGATGGTTTAAACCATTGTGAGCTAGTAAAGCATTATTGCGATATGGCATTATTTTGCAAACTGACAAGACAGAATAAAATAAACTCACCTATACAAGAAAAAAATTATTTACTTACTTAACAAATTTAAGTGATCCAAGGTCTGAGATAATTTAGGCAACCCTTGGTGTTTGGAACAGAGTCTATGTGACCCAGGCTGGCCTGGAACTCATGCTTCTCCTGCCTTAGTCTTTTAAAGTGCATAATACTGCACTAGTGGCTAGAACTAGGCAAATTAAGAGACATAGAGACCCTGCTGTTTAAGGCGAAGCTGAAAAGACATGTGCAATCACAGATTAGGGATGGTGTGTGGGGAAAGAACAAAGAACTGGTGATGGGACACATGCGCAGAGCTCCGCAAGGGGTCCTAGCCATTAATGAGAACTGAAGCCATCTCATTTGCATCCTATGAGAAATGTGTGCAGGTTCACCTCACACCAGTCAGAATGGCTAAGATCAAAAACTCAGGAGACAGCAGGTGTTGGTGAGGATGTGGAGAAAGAGGAACACTCCTCCACTGCTGGTGGGATTGCAAGCTGGTACAACCACTCTGGAAATCAGTCTGGTGGTTCCTCAGAAAACTGGGCATGATACTACCAGAGGACCCTGTTATACCATTCCTGGGAATATGCCCAGAGGATTCCCCAGCATGTAATAAGGACATATGCTCCACTATGTTCATAGCAGCCCTATTTATAATAGCCAGAAGCTGGAAAGAACCCAGATGTCCCTCAATGGAGGAATGGATACAGAAAATGTGGTATATTTACACTATGGGATACTACTCTAAACAATGAATTCGTGAAATTCTTAGGCAAATGGGTGGAACTGGAAAATATCATCCTAAGAGAGGTAACCTAATCACAAAAGAACACACATGGTATGCACTCACTGATAAGTGGATATTAGCCCAGAAGTTCGGAATACCCAAGACACAATTCACATATCAAATGATGTCCAAGAAGAAGGAAGGAGAGGCCCCTGGTCCTGGAAAGACTGAATGCAGCAGTGTAGGGGAATACCAGGACAGGGAAGTGGGAGGGGGTTGATTGGGGGACAGGGGGAGGGAAGAGGGCTTAAGGGACTTTGGGAGAGGGGGTAACCAGGAAAGGGGAAATCATTTGAAATGTAAATAAAGAATATATCTAATAAAAAAAGAAAAAGAGAAATAAATGAAAGTAAACCACACATTTACAGGCTTTAAAATTACATTCTGGCATACAATTCAGTCTCCTAATTTTCAGCCTACTGCCCTACTTCATATAATAAAGTGCTGTCTAAAACCCATCAGAGACCATCATGTGAATTTATAAGATAACCCTCTCTACCTCAAGAAGACTGAGGCCAGAGGAAACAGGTATGTAAAAGTACCTTTTATTTGCCTGAAGCAACTATTGTCTTTGAGGCTTACTGCCTCCATCTGCTAACCTAGCCCTAGTGCTAGAAGCTTCTAGCCTCTATACAATCTTATTTAGGCTTAGAATGTTTTCAGCCTCTGTGACTTACTGCTGACTATGCTCACCCTTTCTTGTTCTTTCTGATCTCTGGCTGGCTGGTTCAACTCAGCCATTCTGGTTCAACTCCTCTAAGCTGACTGATTCAGTCTGGCTTCTTTTTGGCATCTGACTTTTTGCTTTGCTTTGCTACCAACTAACTCTGGCAATCTGTTCTGATCTTTTAGCTCCTTCTCACTCTCTGGCTCATTCTGTCTTCATCTGTGTCTAGTTTGTTCTCTCTGCAACTGGTCTTTACAACTCTCCCACTAAAGCTGCCTCCTCCTCTCTCTGTTTTACCCCTTAAGTAGCTTCTTTTTCCTTTTTTGTCTTGTGAGAGTTGGGCGTGTCCTATTCTGCCAAATCTTTCTCTGATTTGTCAGTCTGTCTGACACTTGATTAGACATCTCTTTCAAACATGGTGCTTCCTTCTACAAACTAACTTTAGCTTCATTGTGATTAAAGATGTGTGCTAAGGGCTGAGCCACACCACAACTAGAAACACGTTTTTTCCAGTTCACAGTCTTGGGGTTCACAATGGAATCAAACATCCTATAGCACAGGTAGCCTGCTTAAAGGTGTATCCTTAATTTTGGGTGTAAAGTAAAGACTTCTGGGATGCGGATCACTGTGACAGAACCAATATGCTTTCACTTAGCCTTTGAATATTTTCTTCCTCTGGGAAAGGCAACTGCTATTAATTAGGGCCCAGGATTCAAATATATGAAAGAGGGCTAGCAGATTGCAAGGTTTAGATTTCTCCTAAAAGACACAATTTGTAAATAATCAATCATGATAAGAATGAGGATTATGCCTGTAATTTTATTTCTCCAGAAAAAATAAGTGACGGGAGGTCACTGGTAGCATTACAATCTAGAGATTTAGTGACTAGACCAATGTGCACAAGAGACAACTTAAAGGATGATAGACCCAGCATTGTCCTCAGATACAAGACCACAAAGGAACATTCTGGAACAGCTTAGTGCAGGAAGAGGGAATGTGCACATCTCAAGACACATAAGTATAGCTTGCCTCTATGTGTGAACCTTCCAAGACAAAAGAGCTGGTGGGCTATAGCTGTGTGTCTGTGCAATGATGCGTCCTCCCTGTGTCTCCTTTGGACATACAGAACTCGGTACAGACACGATCGGCATCCCCAGCAGTTGAACATGCATGTATGCAGAGTAGAATCTCAGACTTAATATTTCATACCGCTTTGCTGTGGTTCTAGCTTCAGGCCTCTTTCTTCTGAAGTCTCTATGCAGTAGCTACACAGTAGCTAAGCAAAATCCTTATTTCCATTTGCTGAAACACACTAGTTTGCTGGAGGTTACAAACCTCAAGAGGAAGAAGCAGCTCTTTCTTTAAGTGTCAGAAACTGAACTGAGTGTTTACAATCCACTGAGTGGTGTCTCTATCCTCCTTTGCATATACTCATTAGCTAGTTTATCTTTAACCATCCACCCAGTACAGTGCCTGGCACATGATATCAACTGAATACTTAAGTCTATATAACCAAATCCACTTTTGGTGGTATACCTCTATATTGTCAACACAGAGGAGATGGAGGCAGGATGGTCAGGAGTTAAAGGTCAATTTAGGCTATAATGAGATCTGTCTCAGAAACAACCAACCAACCAAAAATGTGGCAATTTAATATTTTAGAAATTGATATATTAGCAATAATGTATAAGCTTCTCTTAATATTTTCCTAACTTAAATTTTACATTAGAACTAGGATTAAATTGAAAATATGAGAACCTTACTTCTAGTTTGCCTGAGACATATCCTACCCAAATGTCTGAAGAAATCCATTAAAATCTAGGACTTAATTTCCACGAATGCTGAAGAGCTAGATAGCCTTAACCATTTCCATCAGGTTTCTGAGCAGCAGTATGTGGGTAGGTTGGCACGAAAGCTTGAATCTTTGAAGGCTTTCAAAGCTTACATTTCTCATAACTATACAAATCCATTCTTCACTGGGGAGTAAGAATCAATATGTCTCGGGAGAGGATTACAGCTATCCTTCCCTCATGGGCTGATGCTGGGAATGCCCGTTCTTCTACCTCTTCCTTTGTTTCTTATCCATTTATATACATTGTAAAGGCAAACACACTGTTAACCACAAGGTATGCCTCTGAAAGGGATTCTGAGGGGTGTGTGTGTGTGTGTGTGTAGGGGATCAAGAGGACGCACACACACACACACACACGCACACACACACACACACGCGCACACACACACACACGCACACACACGCACACACGCACGCACACACACACACACACGCACACACACACACACACACACACGCACACACACACACACACACACGCACACACATGCACACACGCACACACGCACACGTGCACACGCACACACGCACACACACACACACACACGCGCACACACGCACACACACGCACACACACGCACACACACGCACACACACGCACACACACACAGGAATGTGGTGGACACACGAGGCTCAGAAGAGGGAAGGAGGCAGCCATCACATTGACGCCACAGTGGTAATTCAGCCATGGCTGGAGGTTTGACAGTTCCTCTCTAGTAAAGCAATATTCTCTCACAGGAGGAATCGTAATAAATCATACTAGAAACTGTTCCTAGCATTTAATTTCTTGCTGGAATTTATTAAGTGGATCTTTATTAAACATAAAATTCAAAAGCCAGACATTGTGCATGCAGCCGCTTCTGCTACTGACACTTTAACAAGGTCTTCAGTGGAGAGCATAAGGGCTTAGCATTCACTGGAGAAGAAAGATCTCCCTATGCTTAGAACAGGGCTGGGCACAGCAGGAGCTTCATAAATATTCACTGGATAAATGAAGTTAATGTAAACTGAAGTTTGAAAAAGATACTTCTGCAAGGAGGCAAATTTATTGTCAGGAAATGTTATTTTCTGGCAATTTAATTTGATATGATAATAAAGGTTTTAAAAATGTGTATGGTTGAAGCTAGGAATGGTGGTGCTCTAGAGGAACCAAAGCACTCGGGAGGAGAAGGCAGGGGAACTGTGAGCTTCATAGCAACTCGAACAACAATGCTCACAAAAGAAAAGGAAATCTGAAGTGGGGGATAATGATTGTACCGTAAAAAAAAGATTAAAGATAAAAACAATGAGACTCAGTGCTGGACCACTAGAAAAATCCCATCACATATGTCTGATTTGAAATGCTCTTCTGTCATGAGTTGGATATTTGGGAACCTCAGCTGTTGCTGTAATTCCACACTAAGCATTATGGGTTAAATGCAAACATGGTGATTTAAGAAGGATCAGTCTGCTGTCAATACACACCCATGCTACACAGCTGTTCTCTTCTGAGAAACTCTAAGACCTTGAATTGTGTTTCCCCAAACACTATTCATGATCATTTCAAGGACAGTTAGAGTGATGAGGAAACCAAATTTTTGCGTTTAATCATTAGGTAGCTTAATTTTGAACTTAGAGAGTCACAATCACTGGTGGCAGCTGAACTTTAAGGAAGAACATCTAACGGTACCAGAGAAAACAACGTTTGAAAAATCCAGCTCATTAATTCATTAAAAGATAATCTTGAGCCTAAGATAGAGATCATAAAAAATAAAATATAATAAATCAAACAAATAGGTCAAAATATGTTTTAAAATGAGTATAAAACCATAAAACTTCACACATTAGGCACCTTTGACAGTTCATTTTCATTAAGTAGGAAATCTAGTGAGTTTATGTGGCTTCAGTGTCCTTTGATGAGACTATTCTGAGAAAGAAAGAAAAAAATTAAGAGAGAGGGCAGAGGTGGGGGTGGGACAAGAGGGGAGAAGAAAAAGAAGAGAAAGGAGAACGCACATAAAGGTTTCCTCTAAGCCTTTAACCCATGCCTCTAGATCTCACAATGGAGAACATGTTTCTATATATCACAATGGAGAACGTGTGCAGACTGAAAAGTCCCTAACCCATTTACAGTCCAGTGAGGTCATCATAGCTCCCCACTTGTGGGCTTTGACAACACTGTCACCTTTAGCATGGGGCACTGTAAAAAGGAACTTTGTATATTTTCTCTCAAAGAAGAAACTGAACACAAAGGACCAGTTATTTGAGTCAATTTTCCATCTAGGAGTCTAAACTCCAGCCCACAATACACTACTCAGTAGGTAAATAGAAAATAGTAAATTCATTGTAGGGAATGGTTATGGTGGGCATTTATAGTTGCTGGTGAAGTATTTAAAGTAGTAAGAGCTAACAATTTAACATATACTTAAGATTAACAAGCTGAATAAAACATGTTAAAAATAATAAACTTGGCTTTATGAACTCTTTGTATAAAATAAAACAGAAACAATCTATAAAAACTCTATACTGGGGAAATTAACAGGCTCTATCTCAAAGCAAATTCCTAAAGACAAAACCATGAAGTTTGATATCGAGGGAACAGATTCTTTTTAAGGTAATAAAATCCCAGCCCCTCTATTTCACTTACATGGCACTCCAGTGCTCTTCAAAGTTGGGAAAGGACAACTCTCGGTTACTGTGTCCATTTCTGTACAAAGCTTGCAACTTATGATATTTCCACTCTTCTGGAGACAAGTGCTAGGCTAACAGTCCCAACCTAGCCTTTGGAGGCCTGGTAAGTGTTGATAAAAGAACCCTGAGTTGTTTTTAATTAGTAAAAATACAAATATTTGTACTTGTATAGAGTGAACAATGTTATCATTCCATATGTTTGCCCCAGGGAGGGGCTTGGGGGTTCAGAAAAGTGTGTTGCTAGGCTGCATCCTGTGAATTCCAGATGCCCCTGTTTTAATTTTATTTAAAATCCTATATTTTAAATCCTATTATAATGTTAAGGTAGTAATTACAAGTCATTCTGTAACATGTTTCCTACATAGATAAAGCAAATAAAGGACACCAATCCTGAGATTCTTAGTACCCAGTAGATTTTCAAATTTTGTTTTAACAGTTAAACTCCCTCTGTACTGTACCCTGCTTTATCTCCTGCGAATCCATAACACGAGAAGTCTTTGCACCGGATTACAGAACCTATGAAAGTTAAGATCTAAACTCACAATTTGATGAGAACTTGTTGCGTGCCTTCTACGTATAGATGGTGAATTTAATGGCTACATAATATGCAGTTTTATGATTGGACCATAATTATTTAACTGTGCCACTCACGGCAAGTATATAGGTCACCCATGTGACATACATGTGTTCCTGTAAATACATCCTCCATATTGTGAAATTTTGATCATATACTTATAGTACCAAAATTCTGGTAAGAGTCAGATTCTATATACATCCTGGATCAAAATTGAACCTAAATTATATCAACATCTTCTCTTAACAAGTTATCACCACCTAGTGGCCGCAAACAGATTCTAATCATGGTAGAAAGTTCTTGACTAAATTAAGGGGCGTGGGTTCTAGGTTCCCTCTGTGCTGCTCATAATCTCTAAATTTTAATCCCTTCACTGGTGGAATGAAAACAAATATACCCTAATTTCCTCACTGCAAGGCTCAAGTGGGACAACTGCATTTGGAAGAAACGCTGATGAATGCTTTCCATACAAACAGGAGTGGTGTGTGATGATCGCTATGTGCTAAGCTGAAAAGGTACCATCTTCTCTAGACTTTCCCAGCGTAACAGTGCACACTGGAGCCTCTCACTCTCCATTTCTATTTCTCTTCTTAAATAAAAACATACAGAAGTCCATGGTGTAAACCCAAGGGGTATGGCCTACCTATGAAATGTGCTTCTATTTTGCACACTCAGAGTGAATGTGTAAGAACTCCAGAAGGTAGGCACACTGTTGAGTTGCATCACAGTACAGGAATTAGAGCTGCTTCTGCTGAATACATCTGGTCAACTTTCAGAAAGGAACTGGAAAGTTCATAATTATATGCTTGTGTTTCTTCTAAGTTTTATCATAACCTCTATAGACTCACGTGATACATAGATATTCTAAAAACAAGCAAACTATACACTGTCTTACATTCTTATTTCAACTGATGAGGATCTGTGAATACCTCCAGAGATCATTCTTGTATGGACTTATCTGTATATCAGATGTGCACCCCCAGCAAAGCTTTACCTACTTCTTCCTTTACAGCAGAAGCTTATTAATGTTTCCTATTAAGACAGTAATGCATGTCCTTTGCATAAACCTTTGAAAATGCAATCTTCATAGCCCATTCCACAGTCAGATCTAGCCTTCTGTGGAATCATCATATCTCTTTCTGCTCAGTGTTATGGTGTTAGTTCACTGGTCCATGAATCTCTTTATCTAGTTAGTTCCTTCTTGCTGTCGTAGTAACCTGCACATGTTACCTCCACATTGTGGTTGGCATCCTCTGCAGTCAACATCCCATCATGCCTGACATCCCTCTGCAGTCAACATCCCATCATGGCTGATGTCCCTCTGTAGTGAACACCCATCATGGCTGACGTCCCTCTGCGGGGAACACCCCATAATATCACCTGTTCTCTGTGTCTCACTTGACGCTAAGTCCTGGGGCGCATGCCACACTGCTTCCTTGGGAATGGAACAGGTTTCTCTCTTATTTACCAAATCCTTGCCATCCTTTAAGATCAGAGAGAGGATTATTTTTCTAAGAAGAAGACATTCTTAACCACTAAGGTCTATTTGCTGCCTCCATACTACCTGCTGCATATCTTCCACTCATTTCTCAAACAATACTTCTACATTAGAGTGTGTGACTTCAGCTCCTAACTCCTTAGTTTCTGAGAAATGTTACTACTCTAATACTTTTGTTTTATTAAAAACTTGGGCATAAAAGTCTAAATACCATTTCAGTACAATACAGACAACTCCTGAGGAGAGGTGGAAGATCACATACAATATAAGAACCTGTTTCTAACTAAGTTCAACACAATAAAATAGCATTAGTCAAAATAACACACAGGGAAGGATGGACCTTTCCTCACCTGCATTAGATTTGCAACAGTATTCTTTACAAAGTGTCAAATATTTAAACTATAATCACAGAGACATGACATCATCTCATAAGTCAGAACCCTGGCCACTGCTACACAGAAAGAATAAGGGAACCATTTTATAGTTAGTACTTCCATTTTATTCCCTTTAAATCTAACAAATTTCCTACTTTATAACTACTTGCTCGGACAACATAACTTTCTTTTTTTTCCATCAGTAAAATTTTATTCAACTTGATATCAGATGTATAAATGAAATGAGACAGCAAATGAGGCAGGATTGTTTTCCAGTTGGCGTTACAAGACAGAAGAGAGAAGTGGCACTTTGGTATGCCATTTGGCTGTCAGAATTGAAAGCACATCCCTGGGAGAGCTCCCATGCAGAAGCCCAGCAAGGCCTTAACCAGCATTTAAGAGCTGGAGGGCAGCGAGAGAATGCACTTGAATATCATTAAGAGAATGATTGAATATGTTACATACAGTTTGTTCACAGTAGGAAATGCAATACAGGCATGGAAAGGAATGCTGATAGGAATACTGTTGATAAAATGAACCCATATAAAAATATCTCCTTTACAATATATGCACGATTATATCTATACAGGATATACAAGAATACATACACCGTTATCTGTTGTTATTAAGACTTGGGGGCAAATTCTTTTAAAAGACACCTTTAATTTTGAACATCCTATTTTCCAATTAAGAACAAATAAATAATTACATAAGAAAAATACTTGGTTTCAGATCTGGAAGTTGACAGACAGTTCATGAGACAGTGGCTAAATGTGGCAACCACCTATAGAAAATGGAACAAATGATTTAGATTTAGAGTTTAAACCAGAGCTAGGCAGAAGATTTTGCATGATGATATAAGGACACACAGTGAAGGAAGTATATGAACATATAGGCTACACATATATACATTAGTTGGATCCACTGTTAAAACTAGAAGCAGTTTTTAATATACTCCTAAATTCTTCGACAACTTCTGTTATCCTAAAGTCAGAAGCAACCACATTCAAATGAGTTAAGCTATGCAAAGTAAAAGTCACAACCTTTATTAAAGAGCACACACAGACACAAGCGAATGCATGAAAAATTCTTTGGAATCAAAGTACACACTCACGATTACCCACTAAATCCCTCTATCACAACTTTGCAAACAGCACTGAGATTTCAACAGTTGGTGTGTACACTCTTAACAGACACATTAGAGTAAAGCTAGCAGAATCATATTTTGTAGTAGTTTGTGTTTAAATGGTCACGGAACAGTGACGATGGCAGAAGGTGAAGAAGCATGTATGCACTGAGGGACAAGCAAACATCCTCAAGGAAGAAATGGTGAGCCATCTCAAGGTCTCTGAATGGTGGTGACACGCCAGGAGGGCCACTTGGGCTTCCCCACCCGAGTGGATGAGAAGGAGCGCATAGTCTCAGCAGGAAATGCCAGGTACATTCCTACGTATAAGTATCTCACTGACATCAGCACACCGGAACTCCATGCCGATGGGGCAATGGTCGCTCATGGCACAGATCTCAGGGCGGCTAGAGCACTTACAAGTTCTAAGTCAAGGGTCAGCAGCTCCTTCTTCCCTGCGTCCTGTGCTGTGAGTTGGGCTGGCGCCCTTCAGCGCTCAAGTCCATAATCAGGAGGCTGTGATTGCAGAGTCCACAATGAAGGGGCCGTGGGTACAGGTGGCTCACTCACCCCATGCCACGTCTCAAATACATGGGAAACTACAGCTAGCTCAGTGATTGGGAAAACCACAGCAAAGGCAGATAGGAGTGTAATGCTCTATGCTTCTTGTGTGAGCAGCGGCTGTACAACTCATTTCTCATGTGCATGCGGTCAAGAATCATGCATGTTTTATGACACCCAACTATGGAGCTGCTACTGTTAGCACTGACCAGTCAAACAGTGAACCAGGTGCTGAAAATGGACAAACAAGCAGGGTCCTCTCTGCTCTTCTGATCTCCCTCTCAAGCGAGGAAAGCGGTCTCACTCAAGGTGACTGGCTCACGTTCAAATTCTAACAATGTACTTCTTTCTGTTTTAGATTTTCATTAGCTATATTATTCTATAAATGTTGCTATGCCTTCACTATAAACTTTAAATTTTATAAATGTATTTTATATAATAAACACACACATATATACATATATATTCATATATATATGTGTGTGTGTGTTTATATATATATATATATATATATCTGCAACTCTTCCAAAATAACTTTTTTTTCTCATTAATTCCATGGAGTCCTGATGAAATACTAATTTAATCACACACTGTCTTATAATTATATACAAATTAACATTTTAACAAATTTCTCTTTCTGACTCAGGAAATAATAAAAACAATTATTCTATGGAAGGAAAAGAAACTAAATTCCAGGTAAATCAAATATTAAATGCAAAATAAATTCTAAAAATTAAATTAATTTGAATGAATGTTCACTTAAGTTATAGAGAACAAAAGTGAAAAAAATTTTAAAAGGGATAAGCTAGTAAATTTTGCTAAGAGAAAATCCTTTTCTATTAAACTAAAGCAGAACTGGAAGGAAAATAGCAAATTAAATGTAAATTAAAATTAGCTACTAATACTTATTTAAACTTACTTGTGGGGAAAAAATCACTCAAAACTGGACCCTTCAATACAGATGCAGTACGAAAGAGTTCTTCAATCCCACTTGGGAGGGAGAAGAAAGCAGTCACAAGGAAGGGGGCAGAGGGAAGGAGGGACCTGAGTGGGAGAAGGGGACATGGAGGGGAAGGGGGGATCATGATCAGGTATTGGGGGGCAGGACTGAAGCCCTGAAGGCCAGCAGAAAGAATGGAAACAGGCAACCTCAGGAAGTAGGAGGTGGGGGGACCCTCTAGAATGTACTGGAGGTTTGGGAGGTGAGAGACTCTCAGGACTCAAAGGATGGAACCTTGGATGAAGTGCTCTATAGTGGGGAGGGGAACTTGTAAAGTTCACTCCAGTGGAGGGACAGGACATTAAGTGGAGGGATGGTGCTGCCATCCAACAGTCAAAAGTTCTGACCCAGAATTGTTCTTATCTGAAGGAACTGCAGGGACAAAAATGGAGAAGTACATGAGAGAAAGGAGGTCCAGTGACAGGCCCAATTGGGATCCAGCTCAAGAGGAGGCCCCAGGGCCTGACACTGTTACTGATGCTGTGGCGTGCTTGCAGACAGGAGCCTAGCATGGCTGCCCTCTGAGAGGCCCAATGAGCAGTTGAAAGAGTCAGATACAGACACGAGCACCCAACAAATGGACAGAAGCCGAGGAGCCTAGGACCCCTGTAGTTGAAGTGGAGGAAAGGCTGGAAGAAGCTGAGGAGGAGGGTGGCCCCATGGGAAGAGCAGCAGTCTCAACTGACCTGGACCTCAGATCTCTCAGACACTGAGCCACCAACCAAGCAGCATGCGGCAGCTGATATGAGGCCATGACACATACACAGCAGAGGACTGCCGGGTCTGACCTCAGTGAGAGAAGATGCACCTAATCCTTGAGAGACTTGAGGATCCAGGAAGTGGGGAAAGCTGGTGGGGTGGGGAGGTATAGAATGGGGTGCAGTTGGGGGGGGGAGACCGGGAGGGGGCAAGGATGAAATCTAGACTATAGAAAAGAGGATTAAAGAATAAAAAAGAAAAAAAAAGGAGTTCTAATGTAGATGGTGGGACATCTATGGGTATAATTTTTTGTGAAGGGATTTTGACAAATATTATGAACTTTTAAAAAATATTTGGGTTTAATGAAAGAATTATGGCCTTTAAATGTTTTTCTAACTTTTATTTATTTATTTTTTTTATCATGGGGCTTTTCTAGACCTAGATTCAAAATGTTCCTTGCTTCTCTGACCTTAACAGAATCCACTGTCTTCGTGGATGGGCAGGCAAGTGATAAGCAGGCAGAGGTAAGCATTCAGTGTGACAAGCTCTTCAGCTGATGGCTGTCCCCAGAAGTGTGTGGGGCAGTTCAAAGTTTCTGCTTCCAGAGGCTCTGTAGTCTTATTTTATAACTGCTTTGAACAGATCATTCCCTAATGCACAGAATAGTCCTAAGAGGATCTACTAGGAAGTCAAGAATGAGCCAAATATTTCATAAGTACCATTTCTCTACTACATAGTTGCATTATCTCCACTTTACAGCTATCACAGATATTTGCAGTAATTATGGGCTGGTCTAGCCGGGCATGTCAGACTTCAGTCTCCGACAGTTTTGTGTCATCACTATCTAACCACACCACTTCAGACTCTTAACTTGGCAAGAACATCAAGAAAACATCACAGTGGGGCAGCTAACTTTTGTTATGGAAGCTCACATCTGAGACCAAAACAGTAAGCATGACCTTTTCCACTTCCTATTTACCATCTGTCTGGGGTGCCTGGACTGCACAGTATAACAGTTAAATTTTACCAACTGATACACATCCAGTGTCACTGCCATCTTCCTCTGACCCTCACCTAATGTCCCCATGCACATGACCTTTCCTTCATCTAAATTCCTACAATTATGATTACTCCAGTTACAGGTTTGCTCATTAGTCATCTACCGAGTACACATTTGCTGTGCATGTACTTGGTGCTAGGCCTTGTGATGAATGCTCAGGGGTAGGGAGATGATGGGGCATAATCCCTGACCATTCCCTTTGGATACTGTGGGCTACACCACACTAGGGTGCCCATCACAGCCCAGGAGGATTAGTTACTTCTTTACATAACTTAGAGGAAGAAATCTGTGATGCAGAGCTTGCTTTATTTATCTGTTTGTCCCTTTATGTACTGAGAAAATTTCCTGCTACAGTGGTAGGGACTCAGGGAGACCGAGCTGATGACTGGATGGTGGGCTCCGTGACTCCCCCCTGCTCCTTCCTAAGGTTGCAGGTTCGGTAGCATCTTCTCTCCTGTGCCCTCCCCAGGCTTCTCGCTCTTCTATGTTACCTCTATTAGGGATATCTGTACTCGGTGCCAAGTGCAAAAACACAGAACACAGACAAGGAGCGTGAGGATTAGAAAGGTGGTGACACTGGGCAGGATGCCATACCAGTTCTTACACTAAAGTAGAAACCAAAGGCAAAACACAGAAGGGAACTTATCCACTATATTATAGGATGCTGGTAACTACCTAACTGGACAGCTCAGCACCTCCATGGCTTCAATGAGTGCCAAAGAATTTTATAGTTCTTTAGTATCTGGAAGATTTCTGAGTATATTTTGATGCTATATAGCACATGATGGAGATGTTTAATTTATATTATAATTTCATCATGAAATATAGCTGTTACAAGCTTGTACACTGTGGAACCAAACCATTTTGTACAACTGACATTCTACACATCTCACCTTGCATTTGTATATATTAGAGAAGTAGAAAGTTTTGCAGGTTTGTATATCTGATAAGTTCAGGCAAAGAAAGTATTCAATACAGAGTTTATATAAAGCTTTAAGTGTCCTTGGGAACAGGGATCACACTGGCATGTTTAACGCAAGGTTATCCATGAATTGGACAGTATACTCTCACAATGTACCCTATTTTTATCATGGTAGGAGCAGTTTAATCTTATATTCATGAGATCCCAACTACATGAAAGGAAAACATTTTAATTGCAATGGATAATCTCAGTTAAAAAAATAAAGTAGAAAGATATTTATCATTCAAACAACGGCAAACTAGCTGGGACGTGGTAGTGTATTCCTACAGCCCAGCATTTGAGAGCTGAGTGCAGGAGAATTTGAAATTTTGATGTAGTCTTGGCTATATAGGAGTGCTTTGTCTAAAACAAATAAACAAGCCAATAGAGGGTTATTATTAAAAATGAAAATCAATGAAAGTTTCATGAGCTGTTGTTTATGACTCTAATATTTTTGAAAGCAGCACATGTAAACTTATCCAAAACTGTGAATGGGTCAAGCAGTATTCACATACCTGTAAACAATGTTACAAATGCCACTCAGAAAATATAATTGGAAGAAAGTAAAATACATTTCCAATGTAATAAAGTCCTCACCTATTAATATCCTGCTTTTCTGGATGCCCGTTTTCACTTCGTCCTCAATCAATCCATTGAGCACTTGACACATTCTATCTATGGATTCAAGGTGTTCTGGGCAGTCGTTAGATATTTTAAATCTGTCAAACCACACATTGGAGAGCCCTCCCTTCAGAGGAGTATATGGCCTGTTTAAAACAATGTAAAACAACAAGAATAGTATCAAACAGTTGCTTTAATTTCTGAAGGATTAGTATACCATTTTTTTTTTTTGCTGAATCTTATAGTAAAGAATTTATATGGAAAATGCCCTATACACACTACATTAACTTTTTTTATTTATTCCATTAACATTTTCTAAAGCTGGTTCACCGTCTTTACTTAACTGTCTAATTGGTATACTCGTTGACTTAGGGGAGGTGTGGCATGGGCGATGAGGAGGTCAGAGCGTAATCACTAAGTGCCACCATGAAGATTCCAGGGGTGGAACACAGGTCTTCAGTCATGCTGACAAGTGCCCTTCCCTTGTGAGCTACCTCTCTAGCCCATTAACTATTTATTCTTAGGCGGTAAGACAATTATGGTGCTATGAATCTTTGCTCATTCATGTTCATTAATGCTGCATAATGAACTTCATGTTCTATACACACATTGTTGCAAATATTCCAATTATAATGTGGTTAAAGGTATTAGCAGAGGCTTAAAAAGGGTGTGTGTGTGTGTGTGTGTGTGTGTGTGTGTGTGTGTAATGAAGACAGTGAAGACAATTTTGGAGATGCTTTGTTGTGGGTCTACCTGCTCTTCAGTCCATAAGGTCCATAAGGGCAGTGGGAGCAGAGAGGACAAGCAGGGAGTTTCAGAAGCCCTGTGAATACTTACAGTAAATGACCACACTAGGACCAGCTATCAGGAGGCAGATCAACTTTACTTAGGGTAATTCAAGACTTATAAAGTTTTGGGGGACTAAAAGTAAGAGAATCCAGACTGGGCAAAGGTCATTGGTTGAGGGTTTAGGTACCAAAATGACTCATTAGCACGGGGAAGCATTTCAGGGATCCTAGGTGTAGACTGAACAGGTTCTGATCAGGAAAAAGGACACTGATTCTGTAATCTAACTAAGGCTATGGGGCGTTCCTCAGGTAGACACATATATGCAAGCCTAGAATTCCCCAGATAAGGTCAGAGAAGGAGAAACCCTGCTAAAGAAGGGAATCTCTCATATTGTGCAGAGCCCAGAAGATACCCAGTCATGGTGGACTTCAATCTCAATTAGCAGAATTTTCCCACGCTTTGTGGAAATCATAAAACATCTCTGCTAAAACAAGGAAAGGCTGCCTGAGATTGGAGACAGGCAGTTTGACCATAGGTGCCGCCCATTCCCTGACAAACTCTCATTTTCTCACCTAACAGCAATATTTATGGTTTTCTTTATATGCCAAACTGCCACAGATGAGCTATCCAGCAACACTGTGATTGACAAGTATCTCAACCAATCACAGTGACTCTCGTCACCTCTTCCACTTCCTTTTTTCAGACTCAGCTGCTCATTCACTTTCTAAGCCACTTAGATAAAAGCATGAAACTTGTAGCTTAGAGAAGATGTGAAAGACAGGGACAAAAAGACACCAGCCAGGCAGGACCTGCTTCCTCGCTCTAAAACCACAAGGGAATGTGCAGCATGCCCAATGGCCTCTCCAATGTCTGCAACTCACTGGGTAGTGCTGAAAGCCAGGGACAAGCCACCCCTTCCCCCTGATGATGATAACTCAGCAGACAAAGGGATGGTCAACCTGGAAGCCTGATTGCATTGGAAACTTTTCCCTGAAAAGCTGAAAGAAACCTAGAAACAAAGAAGATGCCCTGACTAAAATGTAACAAAATCCCATAAACGTAACAAAGTCTCATAAATGTAACAAAAGCCCATGTACCTTAAATGTAACAAAAGCCCATGCACCCACTTAGACTTAATAACAGAACCATGCAGTAGATGCTGCTTTGGAATGAGCCTTCTTGTATTATGATACATGCAATGAACATACCCGTCAATGCAGAACACCAAATTCCCCCTGCCTTCTGCATGTATAAAAATATGTTACCCATATGGTAGTGTGTTACTGTATATTACTAAGTATATACATACATATTGATTCAGATCCCATACATACAACTTTGGTTTCTGAGATAATAGATCTCATTTGGCTTTTGTTTATTTCCTCACCTCTTCCCTTTTTCTCTATAGTAGCAAACAGTCTTAAACCATTGGGAACTACACGCTCAGTGCTTGTCCACATATACTAAAACATAACCTTTCAACACTACTTTTCTTCTGAGCACTACCACACAGTCTCCTTCCCATATGTGCACACTCTTCTCCACAATGTTTCACAGAAAGCCATCTGTACAGTCTCACCTATGCACCTTCTCATTAGTGAATGCTGGATTCCCAAATTCTGTCTGAGTCACTGGTCATTTCGGTCCCTGCCAGCCCTACTGACTCCCTTCCCTATGTATCTAATAATTATGTAAATAAATGTTGTTTATGCTCACAGATAAAGCTACTTGACAATTGAATTGCCCTTTCTCTCCATGATACAGATTCCAGCCCTGTGGACCTCTGCGGACAGAGTGACATTTAACATGCTTAGTTAATATAGATATATGCTTTTCATGTGGAGGGACTATTATTCCTATGGAACTGAGACCAAGGATCGGAAGGTACAGTTTTTACCTTAGTACATGTTTCAAAGTTGCCTCCATAAAGGTGGTAAAAATCCATCATTCTACCACAAGGAAAACTACCTTTCCCCAAATCATTTGTATAAGCAGATACCAGTGGAAGTACTAGGTACTAACATACTCTCATTTGAGTCTATCTACTAACTTGTAAAATAAATTTCACTGGTTCAACATGGAAAACTGTGCTCACTTTAACTTGGAAGTTCAAATGCTTTTGACATGGCAACCACCATGTTGGGATCACTTGAGGAGGGGCACTCCTTTTTCCTAAGGAGGCACCCCCAGCCCCCACTCCCCCATCCCCTCCTCACCAGAAAACCTTTTCAAACAATAGTGTTCCCATCTATCAGTGCTGGTTAGCCTTGCCTATTCTAAATCATCATATCAATGGAAACAATGACTGATACAATTAGCTCTCTTTTTTTCTAGCAGGTTTTAAAGTTTTTCTCAGTAATTCAGAAGAACACTTCTATATTACTGGCGAAGACTTGCCTTCTATTTCAAGTGTGTCTTTTTTCCTAAATATATTTTGCATATTCATATCTATTTAAACTAGCCTTTAAATTATTTTATAATTTAATTAGAATATGATTACATCATTATATTCTTTTATCA
This sequence comes from Tokudaia tokunoshimensis, assembly GCA_036184795.1. Taxonomy (NCBI): domain Eukaryota; kingdom Metazoa; phylum Chordata; class Mammalia; order Rodentia; family Muridae; genus Tokudaia; species Tokudaia tokunoshimensis. The sequence goes on along the minus strand of BTHU01000013.1, from coordinate 9,401,115 downwards.
GATAAAAGAATTCATACTTGAAAGCATTTGAAATGTCTTCATTAAAAAATTCACATTTGCCCTTTCTGCTGGGGCAGACTCTTGACTGGTCCGCTCCAGTGAAGACAGCATATACTGATCCATCCTAGAGAACCCGCTACACTTAGAGCAGTTGAGGAGCCGCCGCACTCAGAATAGTTGAGGACCAGCTGCACTCAGAGCAGTTGGACAACATCTTGACTGTTCCACTGAAAACCCAACAGTCTGAAGGCCTCCTAGGAGATCTACTGCAGCCATGGCAATAGATTAGCAGCTTCTCTGCCCCTCTGAAGAGTCCCCAGTCAGAAGAACCTACAGGTGATCTGCTACAGCCAGGGCTGTAGGCCTACCAGGAGACCTGAAGCAACCCAGGGACAAAAGAGGCAGACTCCAGACAATAATACAGACCAAAAACACCAGGAATATCCAGATAGTGATAGGCAAGCACAAGACCTTAAGCAACAGAAACCAAAATATGTGGGCATCATCAGAACCCAGTTCTCCCAACACAACAAGCCCTGAATACAACAACACACCTGAAAATCAGGAATCTGTCCTAAAATCCTATCTCAAGAAGATAATAGGGTGCTTTAAGGAGGATATCAGTAACTCACTGAAAGAAATACAGGAAAACATAGATAAACAGGTGAAGGAATTGAATAAATTGACCCAAGACCTAAAACTGGAAGTAGAAACAATACAGAAAACACAAATGGAGGCAAACCTGGAAATGGAAAGCCTAGGAAACAGGTCAGGAATTACAGATGTAAGTATCACCAACAGAATACAAGAGATAGAAGAGAGAATCTCAGATGTAGAAAATACCTTAGAAGAGATTGACACAACTGTCAAAGAAAATTCAAAACATAAAAACTCCTAACCCAAAGCATCCAGGAAATTCAGGACACAATAAAGAGACCAAATCTAAGAATAATCAGAATAGAGGAGAATGAAGATTCTCAGCTCAAAGGACCTGAAAATGTCTTCAACAAAATCACAAAAGAAAACTTCCCCAACCTAAAGAAAGAGGTGGCCATAAAGGTACAAGAAGCCTATAGAACACCAAATAAATGGGACCAGAAAAGAAACTACTCTCATCATATAATAATCAAAACAATAAACACAGAGAACAAAGAAAGAATATTAAAAGCTACAAGAGAAAAAAGTCAAGTAACAAACAGAGGTAGACCTATCAGAATTATACCAGACTTCTCAACAGTGACTATGAAAGTCAGAACAGTCTGGTCAGAGGTCATGCAGACTCTAAGAGAACACCAATGCCAGCCCAGGCTACTATACCCAGCAAAACTCTCAATCAACATAGATGGAGAAACCAAAATATTCCAGGACAAAACCAAGTTCAAACAGTGTGTATATACCAGTCCAGCCTTACAGAGGATCCTAGAAGGAAAATTCCAACACAAGGAAGGTACCTTCACCAAAGAAAGACAAGATATTAAGCATCTCACAACAAAGTCACAAGGAGAGAACCATAAGCACATAAAGTCACCTACAAAAACAAACATCAGGAACCAACAGTCATCTTTCTTTAATATCTCTGAATATTAATGGACTCAACTCACCTATAAAAAGACACAAGCTAGGCTGGAGAGATGGCTCAGTGGTTAAGACTGCTCTTCTGAAGGTCCTGAGTTCAAATCCCAGCAACCACATGGTAGCTCACAACAATCCTTAATGAGATCTGCTCTCCATAATGAGATCAGCTGCTCTCTTCTGGGGTGTCTGAAGACAGCTACAGTGTACTTACATATAATAAATAAATCTTTAAAAAAAAGACATAAGCTAACTGGATACTCAAACAAGATCTAGCATTTGGCTGCATACAAGAAACACACCTCAATAACAAAGACAGACACTATCTCAGAGAAAAAGGATGGAAAAGGGTCTTCTAAGCAAATGGTCTGAGGAAACAAGCAGGAGTTACCATCCTAATAGCCAATAAAATAGACTTTCAACAAAAAGTTATCAAGCGTGATGGGAAAGGACACTTCATATTCATCAAAAGGAAAATCCACCAAGAGAAAGTCGCAATTCTGAACAACTATGTCACATTTGCAAGAGCACCCACATTCATAAAAGAAACTTTAATAAAACTCAAAACACACATTGCCACACAATAATAGTGGGAGACTTCAACACCCTACTCTCACCAATGGACAGGTCATTGAAACAGAAACTAAACAGAGACACAGTGAAACTAAGAGAGGTTATGAACCAAATGGATTTAACAGATATCTACAGAACATTTCACCCTAAAACAAAAGAATATACCACCTTCTCAGCACCTCATAGTACCTTCTCCAAAACCAGCCATATAATTGGTCACAAAACAACCCTCATCCAATACAAGAAGACTGAAATAATATCATGCATCCTATCAGATCATGATGGCCTAAGGCTGGTCTTTAATAACAGCAAAAACTATAGAAAGCCCACATACACGTGGAAACTAAACAACTCTTTACTTAATCATAACATGGTAAGGGAAGAAACAAAGAAATTAAAGACTTCCTGGAATTTAATGAAAATACTGACATATCATACCCAAACTTATGGGACACAACGAAAGTGGTGCTAAGAGGAAAGTTCACAGCACTAAGTGCCCTGGTAAAGAAACTGGAGAGATCTTATACTAACAACTTAACACCTGAGAGCTCTAGAAAAAAAGAAGCAGCCCTTCCGCGACCTCTGTTCTGGTAGACTGCACTGAAGAGACAGGTACCCAGGCTCTCCCTAATATAACATCACTTGGGACATGGCCTGTTGGGGCTTCCGCCTGCGCCCAAGAACGGGACAGCGCTGTGGTCGTCTGGGTGCCAGATCTGCAGGCCATCGCCGCTGCAGGGTGAGCAGCGCCACGGAGAGAGTGCAGAGTGCACTCCGCCATCTTTGCTCCAGTGACTGGGAAGTTGGGACAGCCAGGTTCTGAGACAGACAGGCTTAATACCGCTTGGGTCTCGGGGGGATTGTGTGTACGTGGCTCCCAAGAGCTGGGCAGATCTGCAGTAACCAGTGTGCTAGCTCTGCTGTGGGACTTCTGCCTGGCAGAAGGACGCCCCCTCCCCCCCCACTCTAGGAGAGATCACACACCCCTGCACAGGGCAGCAGCCTACCAGCCTCCCTTTGGCGACCTCTGCTCCAGGAATCCACTACGCTGAGCCTTTGGATGTGCAAGGACTCCCCAATATAACATCACTTGGGGCAAGGCACATCAGGGCTCCAAAGTCACTCAGGAGCAGGGCAGGCCCCAGAAATCTGTGCCAGGGGAATCCTGGTAAACCAGGGGGGGCAGAAATAGCTTTGCAGGCTCACAGGAGGTCCAACCAACAGCCAGTGACAGCAGGACCAACTAACATCAGAGGTATCCAGATGGCAAAAGGCAAACGTAGGAATGTTACTAACAGAAATCAAAGTAATATGGGACCATCCGAACCCAACTCTCCAACAGCAGCAAGTCCTGGATACCCCACCACACCCGAAAGACAAGATCTGGATTTAAAATCACTTCTCATGATGCTATTAGGGAATCACAAGAAGGACACAAATAAATCTAATAAAGAATTACAGGAGACCATGAATCAACAGTTAGAAGCCCTTACAAAGGAAACACAAAAATCGTTTAGAGAATTGCAGGAGAACATGGATCAAAAGATGGAGGCGCACAAGGAGACAACACAAAAATCACTTAACGAGATGAATCAATGGGTAGATGCACTCACAAAGGAATCAGAAAAACTGCATAAAGAAATGCAGAAGAATATGGGTCAACAGACGGATGCCCATAAGGAGGCAACACAAAAATTGCTTAAAGAAATGAATCAACGGTTAGATGCCCTTACAAAGGAAACACGAGAACTGCTTAAAGAAATGCAGGAGACGATGGAACAACAGATGGATTCCCATGAGGAGGAAACACAAAAATTGCTCAGAGAAATGCAGGAGAACGTGGGTCAACAGGCAGAAATCCTGAAAGAGGTAATGCAAAAATACCTTAAAGAAATACAGGAAAATACAAACAAACAAGTGAAGGATCTCAGCAAATCCATCCAGGAACTAAAAAAGGAAGTAGAAACAACTTAGAAATCACAAAGGGAGACAATTTTGGAGATAGAAAACCTTGGGAAGAAATCAGGAGTCATAGATGCAAACATCAACAATAGAATACAAGAGATGGAAGAAAGAATCTCAGGTGCTGAAGATTCCATAGAAAGCATCGACTCAACAGTCAAAGAAAAGGCAAAATGCAAAAAACGTGTAACCCAAAACATCCAGGAAATCCAGGCCACAATGAGAAGACCAAACCTAAGGATTATAGGTATAGATGAGAGTGAAGATTTGCAACTTAAAGGGCCAGTAAATATCTTCAACAAAATTATGGAGGAAAACTTCCCTAACCTAAAGAGAGAGATGCCGATGAACGTACAAGAAGCCTACAGAACTCCAAACAGACTGGACCAGAACAGAAATACCTCCTGTCACATAATAATCAAAACACCAAATGTTCTAAACAAAGACAGAATACTAAAAGCAGTAAGAGAAAAGGGCCAAGTAACATATAAAGGAAGACCTATCCAAATCACATCAGACTTCTCACCAGAGACTATGAAAGCCAGAAGATCCTGGGCAGATCTCATGCAGACACTAAGAGAGCACAAATGCCAGCCTAGACTACTCTACCCAGCAAAACTCTCAATCACCATAGATGGAGAGACCAAGATATTGCATGATAAAACTAAATTTTCAAAATATCTTTCCACAAATCCAGCCCTGCAACGGATAATAGGTGGAAACCTCCAATACAGGGAGAGAAACAACACCCTGGAAAAAAAGAGATAATAACCTTCTTGAATCAAACCCAAAAGTAGATAACCACTCAAACATAAAGATAGCGTCAAGAATGGCAGATGGCAATAATCACTATGCCTTAATCTCTCTTAATATCAATGGTCTCAATTCCCCAATTAAAAGACATAGACTAGCAGACTGGATACGTAAACAGGACCCAGCATTTTGCTGCATGCAGGAAACGCACCTCAGTGTCAAAGACAAACACTACCTCAGAGTAAAAGGCTGGAAAACAATTTTACAAGCAAATGGCCCCAAGAAACGAGGTGGAGTAGCCATCCTAATATCAGACAAAATTGATTTTCAACCTAAAGTCATCAAAAAAGACACAGAAGGACACTACATACTGATCAAGGGAAAAATCCACCATCAAGAACTCTCAATTCTGAATATCTATGCTCCAAATGCAAGGGCACCCTCATTCGTAAAAGAAACTTTACTAAAACTCAAAGCACACATCGCACCGCACACAATAATAGTGGGTGACTTCAACACCCCGCTCTCTGAAATGGATCGTTCAGGAAAGCAGAAACTAAACAGGGACACAGTGAATCTAATTGAAGCCTTGGACCAAATGGAACTAACAGATATATATAGAACATTTCATCCTAGAGCTAAAGAATACACCTTCTTCTCAGCACCTCATGGTACCTTCTCCAAAATTGACCATATAATTGGTCACAAATCAGACCACAACAGATATAAGAAGATAGAACTAATCCCATGCCTCCTATCAGATCACTATGGAATAAGGGTGGTCTTCAATGGCAACAAAAACAAAAGAAAACCCACGTACACATGGAGGCTGAACAATGCTCTACTCAATGATAACTTGGTCAAGGTGGAAATAAAGAAAGAAATCAAAGACTTTTTGAAAGTTAATGAAAATGAAGGCACAACATACCCTAACTTATGGGACACAATGAAAGCAGTGCTAAGAGGAAAATTCATAGCCCTGAGTGCCGCCAAAAAGAAACGGGAGACAGCATACACTAACAGCTTAATGGCACACCTGAAAGCCCTGGAACAAAAAGAAGCAAATACACCAAAGATGAGTAGAAGGCAAGAAATCATCAAACTCAGGGCTGAAATCAATCAAGTAGAAACAAATAAAACCATACAAAGAATCAACAAAACAAGGAGTTGGTTCTTTGAGAAAATCAACAAGATAGATAAGCCCTTAGCCAGACTAACCAGAGGGCACAGAGATAGTATCCAAATTAATAAAATGAGAAACAAAAAGGGAGAGATAACAACAGAAACTGAGGAAATTCAAAAAATCATCAGATCCTACTACAAAAACCTGTATTCAACACAACTAGAAAATCTTGAGGAAATGGACAATTTCCTTGACAGATACCAAATACCAAAATTAAATCAGGATCAAATAGACCATCTAAACCGTCCTATAACCCCTGAAGAAATAGAAGTTGTCATTGGAAGTCTTCCAACCAAAAAAAGCACAGGTCCAGATGGTTTTAGTGCAGAATTCTACCAGACCTTCAAAGAAGACCTAACACCAATACTCTTCAAACTCTTCCACAAAATAGAAACAGAAGGAACACTACCCAACTCGTTCTATGAAGCCACAATTACACTAATACCAAAAGCACACAAAGATCCGACAAAGAAAGAGAATCTCAGGCCAATCTTTCTTATGAATATCGATGCAAAAATACTCAATAAAATTCTTGCCAAACGAATCCAAGAACACATCAAAACCATCATTCACTACGATCAAGTAGGCTTCATCCCAGGGATGCAGGGATGGTTTGATATAAGGAAATCCATCAATGTAATCCACTACATAAACAATCTCAAAGAAAAAAACCACATGGTCATCTCATTAGATGCTGAGAAAGCATTTGACAAAATTCAGCATCCTTTCATGCTAAAGGTCTTGGAAAGATCAGGAATTCAAGGCCCATATCTAAACATAGTAAAAGCAATTTACAGCAAACCGGTAGCCAGCATCAATCTAAATGGAGAGAAACTTGAAGTAATCCCACTAAAATCAGGGACTAGACAAGGCTGCCCTCTCTCTCCATATCTTTTCAATGTAGTACTTGAAGTTCTAGCTAGAGCAATTAGACAACAAAAAGAGGTCAAAGGGATACAAATTGGAAAGGAAGAAGTCAAACTATCACTATTTGCAGACGATATGATAGTATACTTAAGCGACCCAAAGAACTCCACCAGAGAACTCCTACAGCTGATAAACTACTTCAGCAAAGTGGCCGGATATAAAATCAACTCAAGCAAGTCAGAAGCCTTCCTATACTCAAAGGATAAGCAGGCTGAGAAAGAAGTAAGAGAAATGATACCCTTCACGATAGCCACAAACCATATAAAGTATCTTGGCGTGACTCTAACCAAACAAGTGAAAGATCTGTATGACAAGAACTTCAAGTCTCTGAAGAAAGAAATTGAAGAAGACCTCAGAAGATGGAAAAATCTGCCATGCTCATGGATTGGCAGGATTAATATAGTAAAAATGAGCATCTTACCAAAAGTAATATACAGATTCAATGCAATCCCCATCAAAACCCCAACTCAATTCTTCATAGAGTTAGAAAGAGCAATTCAAAAATTCATCTGGAATAACAGAAAACCCAGAATAGCTAAAACTATTCTCAAGACTAAAAGAACCTCTGGGGGAATCAGTATTCCAGACCTCAAGCTGTACTACAGAGCAATACTGTTAAAAACCGCATGGTATTGGTACAGTGACAGGCATGTAGATCAATGGAACAGAATTGAAGACCCAGAAATGAATCCACACTCCTATGGTCACTTGATCTTTGACAAAGGAGCTAAAACCATCCAGTGGAAAAAAGATAGCCTTTTCAACAAATGGTGCTGGCTCAGCTGGAGGTCAACTTGCAGAAGAATGCAAATTGACCCATTCTTATCTCCTTGCACTAAGCTCAATTCTAAGTGGATCAAGGATCTCCACATAAAACCAGACACACTGAAACTAATAGAAGGGAAACTAGGGAAGAACCTTGAACATATGGGCACAGGGGAGAATTTCCTGAACAGAACTCCAATAGCTTATGCTCTAAGATCAAGAATAGACAAATGGGACCTCATTAAATTACAAAGTTTTTGCAAGGCAAAAGACACTGTCAAAAAGACAAAGCGGCAACCAACTAACTGGGAAATGATCTTTACCAACCTTACATCCGACAGAGGGCTAATATCCAATATATACAAAGAACTCAAGAAGTTAAACTCCAGAGAGCCAAGTAACCCTATTAAAAAATGGGGTACAGAGCTAAACAAAGAGTTCTCACCTGAAGAATATCTAATGGCTGAGAAGCACCTAAAGAGATGTTCATCATCCTTAGTCATTAGGGAAATGCAAATCAAAACAACCCTGAGATTCCATCGCACACCAGTCAGGATGGCTAAGATCAAAAACACAGGAGACAGCAGTTGTTGGCGAGGATATGGAGAAAGAGGAACACTCCTCCACTGCTGGTGGAATTGCAAGCTGGTACAACCACTCTGGAAAGCAGTCTGGCGGTTCCTCAGAAAACAGGGCATGACACTCCCGGAGGATCCGGCTATACCACTCCTGGGCATATCCCCAGAGGCTTTACCTGCATGCAATAAGGACACATGCTCCACTATGTTCATAGCAGCCTTATTTATAATAGCCAGAAGCTGGAAAGAACCCAGATGTCCCTCAACGGAGGAATGGATTCAGAAGATGTGGTATATCTACACAATGGAATACTACTCTGCAATTAAAAACAATGAATTCACGAAATTCCTAGGCAAATGGTCAGAACTTGAAAATATCATCCTTAGTGAGGTAACCCAATCACAAAAGAACACACATGGTATGCAGTCACTGATAAGGGAATATTAACCCAGAATCTTGGAATACCCTAGACACAATTCGCATATCAATAGATTTCTAAGAAGATGGAAGGAGAGACCCCTGGTACTGGAAAGACTGGATGTAGGGGAACGCCAGGACAGAGAAATGAGAGGGGGTTGAATGGAGAAAAGAGGGAGGGAAGGGGGCTTATGGGACTTTCGGGGAGGGAGGAAATGGGAAAGGGGAAATGATTTGGAATGTAAATTAAAAAAAAAAAAAAAGAAGAAGAAGCAACCTCACCCAAGAGGAGTAGAAGGCAGGAAATAGTCAAACTCAGGTCTAAAATCAACCAAATAGAAACAAAGAAAACAATACAAAGAATCAACAAAACCAGAAGCTGGTTCTTTGAGAGAATCAACAACATAGATAAACCCCTAGCCAAACTAAGTAAAGGGCCAAGAAGGAGTATGAAAATTAACAAAATCAGACATGTAAAGGGAGACATAACAATAAAAATGGAAGAAATTCAAAAAAATCATCAGATCCTACTATAAAATCCAATACTCAACAAAACTAGAAAATCTAGATGAAATGGATGGCTTTCTAGACTGATACCACTTACCAAAGTTAAATCAAGAGCAGGTAAACTATTTAAATAGGCCCATATCACATAAGGAAATAGAAAATTCATTAAAAACTTCCCAACCAAAAAAAGCCCAGGGCCAGATAGATTTAGTGCAGAATTCTACCAGACCTTCAAAGAAGACCTGATACTAATTTTCTTCAAACTATTCCATAAAATAGAGAAGAACCACTACCTAAGTCATTCTATGAAGCCAAAATTACTCTCATACCTAAACCACAGAAGGACCCAACCAAAAAAAGAGACCTTCAGACCAATCTTGCTTATGAATATCGATGCAAAAATACTCAATAAAATTCTTGCAGACTGAATCCAAGAACACATGAAAATCATCATTTACCACAATCAAGTAGGTTTCATCCCAGGAATGCAAGGTTGGTTTAATATATGAAAATCAATTAATGTATTCCACTATATAAACAAACTCAAAGAAAAAAATCACATGATCATCTCCTTAGATGTAGAAAAAGCATTTGACAAATATAACATCCCTTCATGTTAAAATATTGGAGAGATCAGAAATTCAACGCCCATACCTAATCATTATAAAAGCAATTTTCTGCAAACCAATATCAAATTAAATGGAGACATAATTGAGGTAATCCCATTGAAATCGGGGACAAGACAAGGCTGCCCACTCTCCCCCTAACTATTCAATATAGTACTCAAAGTGCTGGCTAGAACAATAAGACAACAAAAAGAGATCAAGGGGACACAAATTGGCAAGGAAGAAATAAAGGTATCACTATTTGCAGATGTTATGATTGTATACATAAGCAACCCCAAAAAATTCTATCAGAGAACTTCTCCAGCTGATAAACAACTTCAGCAAAGTAGTCGAATATAAAATTAACTCAAATAAATCAGTAGCCTTCCTTTATACAAATAATAATAAACAGGCTGAGAAAGAAATTAGGGAAAGGACTCCCTTTACAATAGCCACAAATAATATAAATATCTTGGGGTAACTCTAACCAGACAAGTGAAAGACCTGTATGACAATAACTTAACATTTCTCAAGAAAGAAACTGAAGATCTCAGAAAATGGAAAGATCTCCCATGCTCGTGGATTAGCAGAATTAACAGTACAAATGGTCATCCTACCAAAGGCAATCTATAGATGCAATGTAATCCCCATCAAAATGCCAACACAATTCTTCAAAGACATGGAAAGAACAATTCTCAAATTCATCTGGAAAGGCAAAAAAAAAAAAAAAAAAACTAAAAAAAATAGTGAAACAATTTTCAACAATAAAAGAGTGGCTGGGGGGAATCGCCATCCCTGACCTCAAGCTTTACTACAGAGCTATAATGATAAAACCTGCATGGTATTGATACAGAGACAGACACGTTGATCAATGGAATAGAATTGAAGACGCAGAAATAAAACCATACAGACACTTGATCTTTGACAAAGAAGCCAAAAATAAACAATGGAAAAAAAGAAACCATCTTCAATAAATGGTGATGGTCTAACTGGCTGGCTGTATGTGGAAAAATGAAGATAGACCCATATTTGTCACCTTGCAGAATGCTCAAGTCCAAGTGGATCAAGGACCTCAACATAAAACCAGATACATTCAATCTAATAGAAGAGAAAGGGGGAAAGAGCCTTGAATTCATTGGCATAATGGGGAAATTTTCTAAACAGAAGTCCAATGGTTCAGGCTCTAAGATCAAAAGTTGATAAATGGGGCCTCATGAAACTGGAAAGCTTCTGTAAGGCAAAGGACATAGTCAATAAGACAAATCAGCAACTGACAGATTGGGAAAAAATCTTCACTAACTCCACATCTGATAGAGGGCTAATATTCAAAATGTATAAAGAACTCAAGAAACTAATCACCAAAAAACCAAAGAACCCAATCAAAAAACGGAGTATGGAACTAAACTGAGATTTCACAACTGAGGAATCTCGAATGACTGAGAAGCACCTAAAGAAATGTCAAAGTCCTTAGTGATCAAAGAAATGCAAATCAAAATGACCCTGAGATTCCACCTTACACCAATCAGAATGGCTAAGATCAAAACCACAGGTGATGACACATGTTGGAGAGGATGTGGAGAAATTGCTGTTGGGATTGCAAACTGGTACAATCACTCTGGAAATCAATCTGGAGGTTCCTCAGAAAAGTAGAAATAGATCTACCTGAAAACCCAGTCTTACCACTTCTGGGAATATACCCAAAAGATGCTACATCATGCCACAGGGGCACGTGCTCCACTATGTTCATAGCAGCCTTATTTATGATAGCCAGAAGCTGGAAACAACCCAGATGTTCCACAACAGAAGATTGGATACAGAAAATGTGGTTCATTTACACAATGGAATACTACTCAGCTATTAGGAATGAGGACATCCTGAGTTTTGCAGGCAAATGGATGGAACTATAAAATATCATCCTGAGTGAGGTAACTCAGACCCAAAAGGACATGCATGGTAGGTACTCACTAATAAGTGGATGTTAAGCGGGGGGGGGGGGGAGTACAGAATACCCAAGATACAGTCTACAGTCCACAGAACTCATAAAGATCAACAAGCAGAAGTACCCAAGTGAGGACGCCTCAGTCCACTTGGGAGGGAGAAGAAAGCAATCAGAAGTGGGGAGAGAGGGGCCTGGGAGGGAAAGTGGATGGTGGGGGTTAGTGGAGGGGGCAAAGAGGGGAACCTGATCTGGTAATGGGTGAGGGAAAAGGACTAAGATCCTGAAGGTCAGCAGAAAGAATGGAAACAGGCAACCTGGGGAGATAGGAGATTGGGGGCCCCTCCAGAATGCACCAGAGACCTGGGAGGTGAGAGACTCTCAGGACTCAAAGACCTTAGATGAAATACTCAACAGTGGGGAGAGGGAACTTATAGAGCCCACCTCCAGCAGGAAGACAGGGCATCAAATGAGGGAGAGGGGGCCCATCCCACAGTCACAACTCTGAACTATAATAGTTCCTGTCTAAAAGAATTACAGGGATAGAAATAGACAGGAGCCTGAGGAAAAGAAGGTCCAGCCACAGGCCCAAAGTGGTATTCAGTTCAAGGGTAGGTTCCAAGGTCTGACACTATTACTGAGGCTAAAGAGAGCTTACAAAAATGGACCTAGCATGACTGCACTCCAGAAGACCCAACAGCAGTTGAAAGAGTCAGATGCAGATATTTGTACCCAACCAATGGACAGAAGCAGCTGACCCCTATTGTTGAATTAGGGAAGGCTGAGGAGAAGGGTGACCCTGTAGGAGGACCAGCAATCTCAATTAATCTGAACCCCTGAGATCTCTCAAACACTGTACCACTAAACTAGAGATTTAGATCTCTAAATCACTGTACCAGCTGACATGAGGCCCCCAGCACACATACAGTAGAGTACTGCCAGGTCTGTGTTCATTCAGAGATGATGCACCTAACCCTCAAGAGACTGGAGGCCCCAGGGAGTTTAGAGGTCGGGTGGGGTGGTGGGTGGGGACATACACGTGGAGACAGGGGTGTGGGGAGGAGGTATGGGATGTGGGAAAGTCGGAGGAGGAGGGATAAAATATGGAGTGTAAAAAAATAATTTTTAAAAAGTTCACATCCTGGATTTCCTGATTTAAATGTTTTTTCCAAGTAAACAGATTTTTACACAGAAATAGTCTTATCCAACATAGTCTTATCTTGATACCCTTGTGTTTCCATTTTTCACTTTTCAGTGCTTAAACTTAGTGAAACTTTTTCATAAGTGATATGACTCAAGTTCAAATTCATTTTATCCAAGACAGACAGGTAACTGTGTGGAGAGAGAGGGGGGAGGAAGGAGGAATGACAGAAGGAAGGAGGCACCATTCTTCAACAATTGGAACTTTATTCCTAAGGTACACTTTAAATACAGGAAACGAATTTCTTGTTTAATCTGCTAGAAAAGTACAAATTCTGTACTAAGCTCAGGAAAATCTAGAAAACCATCTCTCAAATAAATCCCAGCATTCTGTACCTCTGTAAGGACAGACCACTCTGCTCATCTATGTACCTATCTGTGGGTGTTCCTGTCCCCTCCTTTTACCACCATCACACTAGACGTCATACTTACTACATTAGGCAGTCATTGTTCTTTAGTTAGTCAAGAAGTCATTCAAAACACTTAGAAAGTTTAAAATGCTCATAAACAATTCCCTTTAAATATCTTTGGAGATGTTTAATTAATCTGTTATTAGAGGAGGTTAATGTTTTAAGAGAAAAGCTTTGGAGGAGGGCAAGCTTCTATAGACTGAACCTTCTTACTTCTCCCCCACTGCTCTCTATCCAGGCCCTCACTTTCTGTGGGAAAGATAGAAGCCCACAGCTCTCCTCTCAGCCCACTAAGCCTCCTGACCCCAAAAGCTGCTTGGTTCTGCTAAGGAGATAGCTCAGGTACAATGAGAATGCAGGAAGCATCCAGGCCTTCCTCCTCCCAAGGTTAACTCCGCGTCCTCTGCACTTGAGAGCAGGTGCTTTGTTCTCAGTTACTGTCACACACTGTCAAGTCCCCAGTTCCCTGAGGCTGAAGTCACAGTGAAGGCCAACTCTAGAGCTGATACCCAGCCCTCACTCTAGAGTTCCAGTCAGACTGTCGACTTCTGGAGCTCCAACGACTTCTCTCTCTCTGTTCCCTGCTATTTCTCTCACTGTTTATTTGTCTGTCTAAGCACTTAAATAAGGATGATATCATAGGCTAAAATGTGAATCATTCTGGGAACCCAGCCATTAATGGGAAAAAATGATACTTGCTAACTCTTTCCCCTTTGACAATGCCTTGTTTGATTAATCTAGGTAGACGCTCCACTGAGGTAGAGCCCAGTGTGAATCCCCACTTACTCAACTGGATGGTTCGGGTCTCTCATTTCTCTTAGAAAAAAATTAAAAATTTCTGTTTAAATGGGATCATTAAGATAATTTAATGGGATTAAGAAAAAAAGACTAGAACTCTTTTTGCTAAGAAAACAATCGAGAGTACATAAATCTCCAAAGATGTTAGAATAACCTTTAAATAAAGCATAAAAGATTGTTTTTTAAACAGCTAAAAGGCTTGGCACATGTGTTATATTCATTCACTTTCTTCCTCAAATAAATCACTTTATTAGCTGGTATAAAAACAGTTCAGACATTACCACAATAAACAAATATGTTCGGCAAAGAACATCTGTGTGGCTCCTAAACCAATCAATCAATCAACCCATTACACACTGGTGAAGTATTAGACTACAGTACATGTCCAACACTTTTTTTTTAATAAAAAGGTAGTCGATTTAATACCCACTTCTGTTTTAATCTGTATTCCCCTAAAGTTATAAGAGCCAAAAGATCACCTGCAGTCTTCAGGATAGCAGTCTGGCTTTGGTCTCTCTTTGTCCCCATTTCAGAATTCCCCCAGCAGGCTCTAGGCTCGAGTGCCTTTGGACCAGCTTGTCAGTGACTCAGGAGCATTATATCAGATGTCCTCTCCCAGCTGCGTGCTCCCCATCACTCCCTGTGCTGACTCTAGGCTCCAGTCGGATGATGTCATCAGTGTCCCCTTCCAGCCCTGCGCTCCCCATCCTTGTGTGTGCTGAGCTCCCACTGATGTTCAGGTGTCAATGGAAAAGTCACCTTCTAAAGGCATCCTCTGACTCCTCATTGCTGCTTCTATTCTGCAAGGACTGTCTCGCTTACGTCACTGCTCATCACAGCGTTCATCATTATTGGAGATTGCAATTGCTGCCTTTGTAAATTCAGTCTGTACATGAGCAGAGGGTCTCTGGCCTCTGCATGTACATGAATATAAATGCATGTGCATACCCTTATCTGTGCATTCCCCTTGTGAACATGCATAATTTACTGAAAATGATAAGCACCCTTTTTTAGGTGGAAAAATGTACAATCAACATGTAGAGGCACACTCAAGTCTGATGGGTTTTAGGACTTTTCAAATTATCAACAGAATTTATATCATAAAAATTATAAATGGACTATAAAACATTGTTATTTTTTAATGGAAATTCTGTTATTAAATCCAAACTAAGAAAACCTGTGGTTGTAAACACAGTTAAAATATGCCACAGAATAAAAATATTTATTGGGTACTTTCAATTAAAGAGTCCAAATTAACATAATGAAAAATACTATTCTACTTTTCTATTTTAATTAATACAGCAAACTATTGTTGACTTTTATTTAATGTATTCCTGCCTAGCCGATTTATAGTTGAGGAAAGGAGCACTTATGAACATAAGGGTAACTAACGATTTAGTGAAAACACAATGATATGCTACCATAGACTGTGCTGAATGTCATAATAAACAACTGTTCCCTTCTGATGCTCTTGGTGGCATATATGACTATGAAAACTAAAATCATACCCTTGCTTGATGGCGTTCTTAGCATATGTAATGAAAGATATGAGAATCATAAAGGAGAAGGGACACAAATGGGGACCTTGCAATTTGAAGTTCTAAAATTCAGTTAAAGTGGTAAATATTTACTCTAAGATGGGGAAAGTTCTGCGATTTGTACTTAGCCTTACCACAATCAGGGAATGAGATAATTAAATTGAAATATTAAAAAGCCTAAATAGGCTAGGCAGCAGTGGTGCACGCCTTTAATCCCAGCACTTCAGAGGCAGAGGCAGGCGGATTTCAGAGCTCAATGTCAGCCTGATCTACAGAGTGAATTCCAGGACAGCCAGGGCTACACAGAGAAACCCTGTCTTGAAAAAAACAAAAAAGAAAAAAAAAAAAGCTTAAATAGTGCAAACGTGAGAAACACAGAACATAGAAGAAAAGACAACAGATTTGTAGCCAAGCCTATAAATGCAATGTTACATTAAATATAAATGGCTAAACAAATCAATTAAAAGACAGAAACTGTTAAATAGATTAAATCTATAAACAAAGCCCAATTACATATTACCTATAACAAACACATTCTAAATACAATTGATAGACAACCTAAAGATAAAAAGACTGGAAGTTTGCTATGAACACTAATCAAACTAACATAAAGTGATGAAAAATATAAAATAAGTATAGAAAAGTTGCTGTGCAGTATACAATTATTATACAAACTACACTTTGGGTTGTTAACGGAAGTTAAGTGTGATCATTTTGTAAGAAAAAGGTAATTATTAAAGTCCTTTGCTCTTGACTCTCAGAACCACTTAAAAATAATTATCTACCATATATAAAATGTGAGTTAATACTATCAGCCACCTTATACTGTCCTGGTATTTTTAAATGCTATAAATTAAAGTATACATGAAGAGGTACCATGGAAGTATTCATGAAAAGCCATAAAGTTCCAGTGAGAAGCCAAAGGCTGGGATTATTTATATAGGATATTTTATCTAATAGCACTGGAATGAAATTAGAAATCACCAACTGTAAGACAACTGAACCAACCCTCAATGCATGAAATCTAACAGACATCTAATGGCTTCCTGGTTAAGTGGGTCCAGGATTTTGTTTTGTTGGGGAGGGGCAGGTCGAATTAGAACAGACACCACACAAGCCCTTACCACAGTGACTGACATTTGCTGAGAGGCAAAGGCCTACCCTCCTCCTGTGCATCCTGGCTGCCTTCTGTGCATCCTGGCTGCCTTCTGTGTTAGCTCTGCAACTGCTAACTTCCTTGACATTACTCTGGGAACAAGCTTCCAGGCTACTACACAGCCCAAGACTCCAAATGGTGGACTGGGGAGATGAGTCCCACATAAGCGTGTGGATCTGAGTGCAGGAGTGTTGGCACTTGTCTGTAATCCCAGTGCTGGGGGATGGGAGGAGGTCAGAGATGGGCTGCTAGATCCCTGGAGCTTGTTGGCGTGGCAGATTAGCCAAATTGATGGGTTCCTGGTTTGGTGAGAGACTGAAAAGAAAAGGTAGAGAGCAAGAGAAAGGTAACTCCTTTTAGCCTCTGGCCTCCATGCACACACACACACACACACACTCTCTCTCTCTCAACAATAAAGATAAAATGAACTCCAACAGTAAAGCCCAGTGTAGGTACCACAGTGCAGAGACTGCAGGAGAGCCCCAGCTAATATCCGGCATCAACTACTGGCTGTGACTAGGGCCGTCAGCTGAGGGATCCAGTCCCCAGCAGACAAATCAGGAGCCACACCCAACCTTCAAGCTTTCCCAGGAGAAGCCCCAAAAACAACAGAATGGAATTGAGTCACCACTATTGTGCCCTTTCTGAATTCCTAAACCACAAAATTTGTGGCCGTAATAAAAGTGTTGCTTAGGGGGTAATTTGTTACACAAGAATTGCACAGGGAACACGAAGGTGATAGAAAGCCTTCCAACATAAATAAAACAGAAAAATAAAACATTGTGAGATTTGGCTAGAGTCGTGATAAAATTACTGCTCTAATATAAATAGGAGGGGAAAAGAAAATGGGCAGATATAAATGAAACAGAAAACGAAAAGCAAGAGGAAATTGTGCTGGATGAGGGGGAGAGCGCTTGCAGTCCTAGGACTCAAGACACACTCAGGACACAGAGACAGAACAGCCAGGGGATCCAGGCCAGCCTGGGCTACATGAGACTCCTTGTCCAAACTACCCCCAATCAGAGAAAAGAACCAAGCCTAAACTGACTCTAAAAATGATTTGTGAACTGGTAACCTTGACAAGTTAAAACACACAAACACACACACACACATACACACACCACCACCACCACCATCATCATCATCATCATCATTAAAATAACAAAATATTACTATGAGAACTTAAATAAAATATATGAACAGAAATTTAAACATTAAAAATAAGTATCTTGAAGTCAGAGACAAATTCCAGCAGATACAAATCACTGACACTGACTTGAAAATACATAGAAAATCTAAAAACATGGATTCTACAAAAGAAAACAAATTCATTGTCAGCAACTCACCCAAGAGAACAGCAGGTGCAGGGTGAGTTCTGTAAGTGCTATCAAACATTCAAAGACAATGGAATACAGACCCGGAGGGATACAGACCTCTAAAGACCCAGAGGGACGAACACTTCCGAACACATTTGAAGAGGCCAGCACAAACACCACGGACAACCCCGAGCACATGGTAATATGGAGTATAAAATACTATTGGTTTAAAGTTTGAAAAGCACTGATACAGAATTCATGTTAAAACTGACAATGTGTGAAAACCATTTAGTTCTTAGCAAGAGATGAAAACAACTGAATTCTTAGAATCATGTCACAATCTTCCCAGTGTCCACAGAAATATTCCCTTTTAACTGTCTAGAAACAAACTACAAACAAGCTCTTCTGAAACTTGATGTGCCAGGGTTGGGGAATGCTGGAGGGGGTGGGTGTGTCCCACCCCTCAGAGAAGGGGAGAGGGGATAGGAAGGGACCCTCCCTGTGAGGGGAGGACTGGGAGGGGGCAGCATTTGGGATGTGAATGAACGAAAGGAAGGAAGGAAGGAAAGAAGGAAGGAAGATAGGTAGGTCGAATGAACGAACGAACGAATGAATGAACCAAGACTAGATCATGAGAAATCAGACTTGGCTGCCTGACATAAGACAATATTTGTTTATGCAAAAAAAAAATAAATTAGAAAATAAGACTATCTGGATGCTTATTTAATATTTCTAAAAAGCAGTTTATGGCCTCAAAACTACTTCACTCCTATCACTATAAATTCCATTCAATGCACCTACAGGTTTCCATGCCTCATGTCTATCCTGGTTTACTGATTCAAAGAACCTAAGAGTACTTAACATGCTTTGAAATTTGGGAAGAATGTTATAAAATTCTTTTCCAGGGATTATGAACCCAGGTCAGAGAAACTATCTTGGCCAAAGTTAATAAGTTTGCTTTTGGGGTGTGTGAGGTGGAGAGGGGTGTCTGAAAGATGAGCGATATGCAGCTCATGGGAGGCAAGCTGTGGGCTGGGGCAGTGTCAGTCAGAATGGCTGAGTTATTCTCAGAAAGGAGTGGTTGGTCTGCCACCTGGGGAAGCTTGGCCAAGGAGGCCAATTTCAAAATAAAGCATGCATTTTACAGGTGGGAGGTGAAGACCCTAATTTCAAATCTCAAACACAGAATTAAAAACATCTAGTTGGCACATACATATATTATATCCCATGAAGTTATACTCAGAGGTGAAATTAAGCATTGCATACCTGGAGGGAGCCGTTGGATAAATAATCTTTATGTGCTGGAATGTTAAGTCTTGGTTTAGCACCTGCTTGATCCACTGTCTCTGTCCTCCGCCAGAGTGACCTGACAAAATTACAAAATCCACCACCGTCAGAAAAACATCGTCACAACACAGCTCATTTGAAGGTACTCTTCACATCCCAGGCCACTTAAAGACTGAAACAGAGAACCCAAAAAATTCCCACATGCTAAAAAGAGTTGTTCAGATAGCTGAATTAGTTGACCAAGCACACACTATTATTATACATCTGGAGGCAATGTTTATCAGTTAGAAAACGATCCTTAAGCTGAATTTCAGTTCTAGTCATTTGTAGTAGACAGAATAACTTCCTCTAGAGGAAAATTCTTTTGAGCTGCTGTTTGACACTATTCATTTCTCATCTTACCCTTAAAAGAACTCCCAATGGGATCTACACCGTCGTAGCTGGCATGACATAATACAGTTTTCGTGGTGAAAACAAGTCTTCAAGGGGTGGGTAAGGCATTCATTGTACTTCAGATTTAAATGTGAAGACATCAGATCTTAACTCTGTTGATAATATTTATATAATCTAACATCATGGCCCCTCCCCCCAAAAATAGTGTAAGAATTAAGGGAAAGAATTTTTAGTGTGCCTTATATATCACTGGGGGGGGGGGGGCGCGGATGAAGAGAGGTGGAGAAGAGTGTCTACCAGGTGAGGCTTCCACTTCCACTTCCTGTGGTTTCTTGTAACTTCAGCAAGATCTGACTGAGCCCCTCACAAAGGCATTATAAAGGGAGAAAGCCACCAACACACATGGAATGGCCTTTATCAGCCTTAAAGATCAGAACAGGGCAGACAGTCACTTAGGAAATCACAAGTATGATGGACGCCCATGAAGAAAACAATGGAGCTAAGGGACCCATGTGGAAGGCTGAAGCTAGCAACTGAGAAGACCATTCACATCAATCATTACAAAAGGCTCCGTTCCCCTCACATTTTGGAAGTGGGAAAAGGTTCAAATACACGTGGTGGCATATTCCCGTATATTTTCTACAGCTGTTACACTTTAAGCCAGAATCTAAAACTTTTTATATTATTCTTCTTTATTAAATAGGATCTGTTTTTACTTTTTCAGGCTTGGGAAAAGAGGGGACAACTAAATGAATGTTGGAAAACAACATTCATCGATCCATTCGCAAAGTTCACTTCCTTAAAAATCTTGTGCGCATTATACACATGTAGGAAATTCCCAAGAAAAAAAATAAAATGACAAAAAAAAAAACCTTATTCCAAAATCGTGGTAAAACTGGGTAATTAGTTTGTTTATATTTGGATTACCTAGAAGTCAAATATCTCCTGTTCCTGTAATACAAACACATGCTCAAGTCCAATCTGGAGGGCCAAGGCCTGATTCTAGTCTCCTTCTAATGCTGTAATAAAGCACTGACCCAGACCAGCTAACAGTCCATCACCAAGGGAGGCCAGGAACTTAAGTAAGAGCAGAGGCAGGAAGCTCAGAGCACGGCTGACACTGGCTTGTCCCTGTGGCCCACGCTCAACCGGTTTTATACAACCCAGAACCGTATGCCCAGGAGAAACAATAGCCACAGCGGGCTGGAGCCTCCTAATCAATCAACCATCGAGACCATTCACCACAGACAGCCACAGGCTAACCTGAACTGGGCAGTTTCTCAATTGAGACTCTCTTTTCTCAGGTGACTCCCGGTTCCAGGTGACAATAATAATTAACAGAACAGGCCAACTCCTAAAAGATCTTTTATACATCAATGCAGATCCAATTATACAAGAATAACATACCTGAACATCTGGAAGAATAATTTAGATGAAATTTTTTCCAGAGTACAAAGGCAAGTTTTACACACACACACACACACACACACACACACACACACACACACACACAGAGTGTGTAAAATACATACAGAATAGATGACTCTGACTTCAGACATTCGTTATAAGTTATAAAAATGTCAGTGATTTGAAACAGAAAAATAGGAAACACTAAGCAAAGGGGTCCAGAGGGGGGAAAAGAACAAATTCTAGCTCTTCCTAAAGACACTGAATTAATTACGAGAAGGAATTACTACGTGGGAATTTTGGACACTCATCATGGAATGCTCTCAGGTCCTGAATTATTAGGCTGCTAGCTATAAAGGTGTAAGTCATCAGCCAAGCCTTTCCCTTTACACAACTTTTATTACTCTATTTCTAAAATGATACATCACAGTTGAGGTTTCCCTCCCCCTCCCCCCCAGAATATTAATTCCAAGTCAGACATTTGGATTCAAATCTAGCTTCACTACTACTTACAGCAACAGCAAGTAAACATTTCTAGTCCCGTTTTGTTTTTGTTTTTTTCCAAAATGAAGAGATCATCTCACAATGCCGCTGGGAACACTCTGCAATCCCCTCGTGTTTTAGTCGCCATTCCCTTTAAGCCTACACACGCCTTGGCACGATGCCGTGCTCCTGAAAAGCTCTGACAAGTCCATTCGCAATGCCCAAGTTCACGTGTTATTCTTTCCTTACTATTTACTTGGCAGTAGCTCATGCACCATCTTGTGATCTCCTGTCCACTGCTGACTCAAATTAATTGAATTGTTTTTGTTTTTAAATTTAGGTAGGCCCCTTGAGGACACCGGCTGGATCTCATTTCTTAAATTAAAAGAATTTTTTTTTCCCTTTCTTGGGAACTTACCCTGGGCCAACCAAATACAGTGAATGCAAGGATTAAGACAGGGATTCTTGTTGTTGTCTCTGAAGAGTGCTCCGTAAATGAAGCTGACTTGATACTTACCTCGGAGATTTGATGAGAGGGCAAAAGGGGAAACCAGGGTGGAGGACCATCAAAAGGGACAGGTGGGAGGTACATGGGAAACCCGAGGGTGGTGACAAGCATAAAGGACATGGTGTAAATATGATCCAAGTTCACCGTGAGAGTCAAACTTCTCTATGACACAGGAAAGGCAGACAACAGCTTATGACCCGCAATAGGGGTGTGTGGTGGGGTATGTATGTGGTCGACTCTGAAAACAGTGGTTAATCGATGTGCCTTGGAGACTTACACTGATTTGGTGGTATGCCTGAACTTGGGGTTGGGATAAGGACTGCCGGGAGAGACCATGCTATAGATGGAGGGGTCAAGGAAGTCAGCGAAGGAAGGGAGAGGATGAAGGTGACTGCTATACGGAAAGAGGACACCTCGCGGAGGTGGCACAAGGAAAGATGACACCCTCGGGGAGTTGGCAGCCTCCTCCCGACCCTGGGCACTGGCGGCCTCTAGCCCTAGGGAGCTCTGGGGGAACGAGAAGAGGGTGCTTTCCCAGCTGTAGCGAGCGGGGCGGAGACCACGAGACTGTAATGCACCTGAGCCGTGCAGGAAGATCAGCGAGGCACTGTGTCTCCCGGCCGGGGACACCACACAACGCCGCAGATGCACAGTGCTGGGCGCAGCAGCCATGGCGGAGGAAGAGAGGACCAGGCGCGCGGCCACGCCCCTAGCGTCACGGGGCCGCGCACGCAGGCGAGCTGCGCCAGCTTGGGTGTGCGCATGCGCTGCGTCTGGCGTCCTGCCCCGAAGTCTGACTTAGAAGTGAACCGCTCTGTGTTCTGCCGAGAAATGCATTCAATAGGTCAGGTTCCTCCATTGTAATGACTGAGACTAAACCTCTGTCCCGAGAATTTGCTGCAGGTTTTAAGCTGCAGTTCTAAAGCTCAGGTTCACACCGTTTGGGGAATACTACTGTCTTTAATTTTTTACAGATATAACCATATTTTTATATAACTATCCACATTGGGACTTGCACCAGATGTTCGTAGCTTTTTGCACACAGGGTGAACCAGCCATGTAATAATTTCTTTTTGTGTGTGTGTCTTTTTCTTTTTCTAATAGTTAACAGACAGATCTAATTTAACGAGCTAGGACTTCACATTCCTTGGCCTGGCCGTTAGCAAAACTGTGGGCAATGATTGGTGAAAATGATTACAAGCTGGAGATGGTTGTGCGTGGCTGAAGGCAGCAGGAAGTAACATGAAAATAAGTGTGGGATTAAGTGACCCACCGCTTCGGTTTCTGGATACATCCCCTCCCTAAAGATAACAAATCAGGCACTTAGATAAGGGCTCCTATATCACTATCCCCAGTGTTATTCACAGTCTGCAAAGGATAAAACATCCCCCATGCCCATCTCCATACAGATTGACAGGATACATGGTATGTGTGTACCAGCAAGTACCATCACTGCCAACAAAGACAGAATTCCGATTCTGATTCGTGTACAAAATCGACTAGCTTTGAAAACACTGAGTTGGTTAAAAGAGCCAGATAGAAAAGGAAAAATTAACCGACTCCATCCGTTTGTCTTATTTAGAGTGAACAAATTTATAAAAGACAGGCAGTAAAAGAAGGCTTTCCTTACCAGGGTTGACCACAACGGCAGGGTGTGTGTGGAGGGAGGGGTCTTTCTGGAAATTGATAGCAGTGATTGTTACCTGAATTGTTGAGTTATTTAATGCCACAAACTTTACCCTTAAAAATGGCTACAATAGTCAATTTTATCATACCGTTTCACTACAAGTCTAATTAGGTGAAAGGATGACATTATCTCTTGCATAAATATTAACTATAAACAAAATTTAATAATAGGACTGCAGCCCCAGCAAGTGGCTCTTTTTTTTCATGCAAAATTGGACAAGGCAACCCTTGAGGGAGTTCTTGTGACTAAACTACATGGTAGTATCTACCATATTTAATCAATTACAAATTATATCTTTTTTTTTTTTTTTTTTTTTTTTTTTGGTATTTGCCCAGCTCCAGAGTAACAAGCCTGCTTACTAGCAATTCCTGGTTGCTACGATACACTTGATGCTATCACAGTTTTGTACCAGTGTTGTTGTGGGAATGTTCTATATTGCTATTGATTAGCTAAATTAAAAAGAAACTAAGTCAGTCCTCTGTATCCTGTAGATCTGCTGTTGGGAGTACTAAGCATGGAGACTTTAGTTCAGGAACCGGGCCAGCTCTGCTCTGACAGCTGGATGGAAGAGAACAGCTGTCTCTAGACTTGACCTCCTTTCAGTAGTTCTAGAGAGCACTCAGCTGGCAGGCAAGAAGAGCAGTCTGGTACACCTCACACTTCATTCATTCCTGCAGAGCCTTGCTGTGACCTACCTTGTGACTTTGAGAGAGTCAATCAAGAACAGAACGATTTAGTAGCTATCATCACCACCACCACCATCGTCGTCGTCATCATCATCTGTATCCCTGTTAATAAGTAGACCTGCATGCATAGTCTTTGCAAGATGCTGAACCCTAACAAAAGTAAATTCCCACAAACGAACTGTTGCTACTGATGCATGACCACTTAGCTTACTGGATAAGGACCTTGTCTCAAGATAATCCAGAGTCATGGGTAGAGCCTGGGCTAACATGTGTTGTCACACCAGGGCTGAGATTCTTAATGTTTACCCACAGTCTCCCGCTGGCCCACAGAAGTAAGGGAAATACCCTAATTGTTCTCCTTAATTTTTTCCAGTCAATAACAAATAAGCTAGAGAGTCGCCTGGGAAGAGGGAAACTCAGTTAAGGAATTGCTTAGATATCATTGGCCTGTGAGCATGTCCATGATTGCCTTGATTGCTAATTGATGTCAGAGGGCCCAGGCCACTGTGCGCCACCATTCCCTGGAAAGGTGATGCTGGGCTGTGTGAGAAAGTTGGCCACACATGAGCCCAGAAGCAGACCAGTACCCAGCATACCCTCCTGGCTTCTGCTTCCGTTTAAGCTTGCGTTCCTGCCCTGATTTCCTTGAGGATGAACTATGATCTGGAAGTAAAACTGAAACAAGCCCTTGCTTCTCCGACTTGCTTTTGGTCAGAGCGCTTTGCCACAAACTGCAGCTAGCGAAGGAGAATATCACCTATGTTATTATTTTTTGAGCACTTCTTTAGCTTTCCTCAGGCGTCTTGGTGTTAGCTCCTGCTCTTTCTCCAAATGGATGATAATCAGTCACAACAAGTAGGTAATAGGGACTGGATTCCTACCTGCAAGCTAGGGGTTGGTTTCTCACTTGGAACTTGATCCTTCCTGGAGTCACAATCACTGTTAGACTGAGCCAGACTCTTCTGAACCTAATCACTGTACTCCTTCATCTCTCCATGACTTGAATGGGGAGCTATGGTCGCCATCCCTTTCATCTATAGTTACAGAACAAACAGAGGGGTTTCTATTCCTGTATTTAGAGATGCCATCTGGTAGGCACACGGTTGGGGTTGTGTTTCTGTCAGGTCCTGTCATACTTTGAAATGTAATTAGGTTGCAGGCTGTCTGGCTGCCCCTTTTATGATAGATCTTTCGCTCCGTTGCTTTGGCGGTGGGAATGTCCATGGAGGATGTTCATTGCTACATTCTTTCCCTCTTCCTACAACTTCTTGTTTCTTTGTTGCTGCTCATCTGCTTTTAGCCAGTTTCTTCAGTCACATCAGTGATAGACCAAAACAGTCAGCATAGAGCACACAACTAAAGCAAAAAAAAGGAATAAGAAAAACAGTCTTCCATTTTGTTTCAAAGCTTTTCATGTCTATTGGGATAAAAACATACAAGGTTAAGATGGATGTGGTGGCCCTCGCCTTTAGTGCCAGCATTGGGGAGGCACAGGCAGCTGATCTCTGTCACTTCCAGGAGCTACGCTCTGGGAGCGATGGGAGATACCAGGTCAGGGCTTAATTTCCTATGCTGTGTTTAGGAATTCTTTAAGGTGAATGTGTTATCTTTATAGAACGTGTGAAGGTCCTGCCCTTCGAGTACAGTATTGGATGTTTGAGGTGGTGGCAGTTACATGAAATCAGTCACTGCTTTTCTCATTTATGAGCCTGAATTTGTCTTCTCTATTGGTTGGGATTTTTAATTAATTAATTATCAATTTTTACTTATTCTTATTACTGGGTGCATGTATATGAATAACATGCTGGTGTGTATGTCACAGTACACATGTGGAGGTCAGAGGACAGCTTTGCGGAATAAGTTCCCTCCTTCCACTTGCAGGTTGGTTCCAAGCAAGTCACCCGGCTTGCACAGTGAGGGCCTTAGCCAGCTCAGCCAACTTGCTAACATAGTTGTCATTTATCTACTGCTGCATTTTGCAAAATCACAAATATGCATAATAAATACACATTTCTCAGTAAGCTCCAGACATAGGTGACTTAATACATTTTATAAATCAGCAAAGCAAATTCCCTTTATCCATTTTTGGAGGAAACTAGGAAAAGCTTAAAGCTCCCAATCCTTATCAGATAATAAACCATTTTGAACTGAGACTGAGCCTTTAATCATTGCCTCCATTCTAGGGGGTTCAAGCTTTAGAGTTTCGACCTTCCACATGCAGATGTGTGGACTTCCCTTCCTCACCACTGTTGCACTCCCAGGGTGTACAATGTCCCTTTCTCTTTCAGTCACTGGGGGCGTCATGTACTGGACTGGGGGGCTTTAGTAAAGGAGAGAGAGAGAGAGAGAGAGAGAGAGAGAGAGGAGTTGCTCAAGTGAAGTCTTGGCGCTTCACTGGGTTTCCTGATTGATTATTAACAGAGTGATGAATGCTGAAGTAATGCCCAGACTCTTGGGGAGGATTGTAAATGGAACTTTTATTCTCCTGTATTAATTGTTGTCTCAGAGTCTTACTGTGTTCATCTGCAAGCTTAGATCTAGTCCTGAAAGCTTCTAGCCTTCACACAATCTAATCTAAGCCTAGAAGGTTTTCAGCCCCTGAGATGTACTGCTGAATAAGCTCACCCCTTCTAGTGCTTCCTGAACTCTGGCGCTCTCTCTCTCTCTCTCTCTCTCTCTCTCTCTCTCTCTCTCTCTCTCTCCTTCCTTTCTCCTCTGCCTGCACTGCTCTCTTAAGTAGCTTCCCTTTCCTCTCTCTTCTCATGAATGTTGGGCATACCTATTCTATCAAACCTTTCTCTGATTTGTCATTTTGTCTACCACTCAATTAGACATTACCTTCAAACATGGATGCTTCCTTTTTACCAACTAACTTTACTAACTTTGGAATTAATGGTGCATACTAAGAGCATGTCTGTATTCCAGCCAGAGGGCTTAAAGGTGTGTGCTAAGGACTGAGTCACACCACAACTAAAAATAGGTTTGTTTGTTTGTTTTGTCCCAGTAACTAACACAATCTTGGGGTTCACAGTGTGATCAAGTATCCTGCAACAGAGGACAATAGAAGTTCCCTAGTCAGTGCCCCCAGATCAATCATCACATAACCTGGGCACCCAAGTCTTGCTCTTTACCTTATCTCAAGGTCACTTCGTAATGAATGCTTCTAGATTCCTACATTACTCCTCTAAGTCTACCTAAATTCCCAGCAATCCCTCCATCCACTGTATTGCTCTATGTGGTCTACGATTGTTATTTCCTCTCTAATGATAGCTCTTGGTGGACATTCAAATCCAGAGGCAGACTCAGCAGTAATTACTAATCACGCTCGGTTCCCTTGAGGGAAGGAGTCTCATACTATAAATCCCTGAAGCTGTAGCAACCCGGAAATTAAATATAAGAAAAGAAAGAAAAAGAGAAAGACATGTCACTGTCAGTGCAGGTCAGACTTCCACACTCTGCTCGACTTGTTTATTAGTTGTGTAAGTATATGAATGTTGAAATGGTGCGATGGGAATAAGGATTTCTAGTCCCGCGTGGGGATGACAGCTGTGTGCCATTAGACAGGCCACTGGGTCTGGCTGGACATGTTCTCTGGCTGCATAATAAGGGAACCAGGCTTAGTAACTTTGCCAAGTCAATGATTTTAGGACTGTGAAAAACTCACATGTCCAGCTGTCTCCACTGTTCCCATGGTGACGTCTAAAGGTTGAAAAGAAGACTATAGAATACATGGTCAATCTGATGGCATTTTTGCTGTTTGTTTTATTCTAGCATGGACTACTTTCAGGGGTGTGTGTGTGTGTGTGTGTGTGTGTGTGTGTGTGTGTTGTGTGTGTGTGTATACCGATGACCCCTAGACAACAGTGTATGTGAGGATATGATAATGGATTTCCTGTATATACAGTTATGATCTCATAACTGTATCTTCAGACAATAAAGAAGCTTTGGAAGCTATTGCTGATTCTCAGCAAATCAATACTGTTCCTCTTTTGAAATATGTTTTAAATAATTTGCTTTCTTGTGAAATGGTGTGATATTAGTCTTTAAAAGCAGATAGACATTCTCAGGCCAGTGAGATGGCTAAGTGCATAAAGGTGCTTGCTGTCGAGACTGTTGATTTATGTTTGATTCCTAGAACCCACATGGTTCCCCCCCCCAAAGAAAAGGTCTGCCACAAGTTTTTCTTTACTTCCTACATGTAACCCTTGGTATGCATGTATCCATACCCACACTGGCAAATTAATTAATTAGTTAATTAATGTGATAAGACATATTTTATTAAAAAAGCAAGTAGTCTTTGTGTGGATGGAAAATGAATGTAAGGCTATAGATCTAAAAGAATCAAAGGAGGGTCTTTGAGAAATATGTATACATTCATATTTATATACATAGTAACCAAAGGCTGGAAGGAAGCCAAAAGTCCACAGATGAATAAATGAGATTGAGAGCGAGATGTTATTTAGCTTTTAAAAAGGAAGTAAGTCTTGTCACATGCTCTCATGGGGACAGATTTATAAAGTCATTCACTAGAGGACAGTTTATGCTGTGTGACTCCGTCTCTTGGGTATCGGAAGTAATAAAACTGATAGAACACACAGAGCCTCACAAGTCCAAGCACAGAGTGGAGAGGCTATGAAGTGACTCTCGTGGGAAAGCCTTCTTTTAAGAAAACATAACAGTGTCTCCAGTGTCGATTCATGTACTTCTGTAACTTCCCTACACACACACATGGGACTTCTTTGTCCTGCTATTGCTAGTGTCCGCTTTATATGAAAAGATCTGTACAGGATTACATTTTTAAAGTAGGCCTTCGCAATGCCTCTGCTGATGGGAACGGATGCCAGTTTTCCAAATGTTCTTTAGGAACAGGGCGCTGCTGATCGTCCTTGTTGTGTCTGCAGCCCTGTCTCCTGCTCTTCTAGCTACACTATACACCAACAGTGGGCCAGACATGCCCTGCCTCCCTCTCTGGGCTCCTTCTTCTCACTCTGCCCCATGACATCCCTTCTGCTTCTAGAGACAGGATGTTACTGTGCTTCCCTGACTGCCTTGAAACTTGCTCTGTACACCAGGCTGATCTTGAACTCACAGAGCTCCACCCACCTCTGCCTCCGCCCCCAGCCTTGCCCATTTTCTTGAAGGTCTACCTTCTGTACCTGCATTGGTCCTCTTTTGTTTGTTTACCAACAATGTAGCCATGTGAAAACAAGGTCAGGAAGCATTATGGAATGTTTAGTAGATGAGCAGCTGCTAAAGCCTCTGATCCTAACAGCTGCTTCAAAATAAAATGTAAAAAAAAATGAAATAAGAAATGCACCACTCGATAGGGTTTTTTTTTTATTTTTACCAAATTAAATTTTACACAATGTAGTGTTTTTATTAATATTAACAAATATTAATTAATATTTGAGAAATTTATACAACGCACCCTGGTAGAAAATCTGAACACCAGCTTTTGGAACCTTAAGTAGTAAGTTCAACTGCTTGTTTCAGTTCGTATCAGTGATGACTTTGAAAAGTGAGATCGTAAAGGGTATTATTTCTCTTACTTCTTTCTCAGCCTGCTTATCCTTTGAGTATAGGAAGGCTTCTGACTTGCTTGAGTTGATTTTATAGTATCTTGGCGTGACGCTAACCAAACAAGTGAAAGATCTGTATGACAAGAACTTCAAGTCTCTGAAGAAAGAAATTGAAGAAGACCTCGGAAGATGGAAAAATCTGCCATGCTCATGGATTGGCAGGATTAATATAGTAAAAATGAGCATCTTACCAAAAGTAATACACAGATTCAATGCAATCCCCATCAAAATCCCAACTCAATTCTTCATAGAGTTAGAAAGAGCAATTCAAAAATTCATCTGGAATAACAGAAAACCCAGAATAGCTAAAACTATTCTCAAGAGTAAAAGAACCTCTGGGGGAATCAGTATCCCGGACCTCAAGCTGTACTACAGAGCAATAGTGTTAAAAACTGCATGGTATTGGTACAGTAACAGACATGTAGATCAATGGAACAGAATTGAAGACCCAGAAATGAATCCACACTCCTATGGTCACTTGATCTTTGACAAAGGAGCTAAAACCATCCAGTGGAAAAAAGATAGCCTTTTCAACAAATGGTGCTGGCTCAGCTGGAGGTCAACATGCAGAAGAATGCAAATTGACCCATCCTTATCTCCTTGCACTAAGCTCAATTCTAAGTGGATCAAAGATCTCCACATAAAACCAGACACACTGAAACTAATAGAAGGGAAACTAGGGAAGAACCTTGAACATATGGGCACAGGGGAGAATTTCCTGAACAGAACTCCAATAGCTTATACTCTAAGATCAAGAATAGACAAATGGGACCTCATTAAATTACAAAGTTTTTGCAAGGCAAAAGACACCGTCAAAAAGACAAAGCGGCAACCAACTAACTGGGAAATGATCTTTACCAACCTTACATCCGACAGAGGGCTAATATCCAAGATATACAAAGAACTCAAGAAGTTAAACTCCAGAGAGGCAAGTAACCCTATTAAAAAATGGGGTACAGAGCTCCACAAAGAGTTCTCACCTGAAGAATATCTAATGGCTGAGAAGCACCTAAAGAGATGTTCATCATCCTTAGTCATTAGGGAAATGCAAATCAAAACAACCCTGAGATTCCATCTCACACCAGTCAGGATGGCTAAGATCAAAAACACAGGAGACAGCAGTTGTTGGCGAGGATGTGGAGAAAGAGGAACACTCCTCCACTGCTGGTGGAATTGCAGGCTGGTACAACCACTCTGGAAAGCAGTCTGGCGGCTCCTCAGAAAACTGGGCATGACACTTCCGGAGGATCCGGCTATACCACTCCTGGGCATATACCCAGAGACTTTACCTGCATGCAATAAGGACACATGCTCCACTATATTCATAGCAGCCTTATTTATAATAGCCAGAAGCTGGAAAGAACCCAGATGTCCCTCAACGGAGGAATGGATTCAGAAGATGTGGTATATTTACACAATGGAATACTACTCTGCAATTAAAAACAATGAATTCACGAAATTCCTAGGCAAATGGTCAGAACTTGAAAATATCATCCTTAGTGAGGTAACCCAATCACAAAAGATCACACATGGTATGAAGTCACTGATAAGGGGATATTGACCCAGAATCTCAGAATACCCTAGACACAA
Organism: Tokudaia tokunoshimensis; assembly: GCA_036184795.1. Classification (NCBI taxonomy): domain Eukaryota; kingdom Metazoa; phylum Chordata; class Mammalia; order Rodentia; family Muridae; genus Tokudaia; species Tokudaia tokunoshimensis. Next base: position 9,369,298 of record BTHU01000013.1, on the reverse strand, counting down.
TCAGCATATCAATAGATTTCTAAAAAGATGGAAGGAGAGACCCCTGGTCCTGGAAAGACTGGATGTAGGGGAACGCCAGGACAGAGTAATGAGAGGGGGTTGAACGGAGAAAAGAGGGAGGGAAGGGGGCTTATGGGACTTTCGGGGAGGGAGGAAACGGGAAAGGGGAAGTGATTTGGAATGTAAATTAAAAAAATAAAATTAAATTAAATTAAAAAAAAAAAAAAGAAAAGTGAGATCCTCCCCTCTCCTCCTTCCCTCCCCCCTCCCATCCTCTTTTCTCCCCTTTCCTTCCTCCCCTGTCCTGTCCTGTCCCGCCCCTTCTCTTAGCTCCTCCTCAACTCTTTCCCTCCTCCCCTCCCCTCTCCATCCCCTTCCCTCTCTCTCAACCTCCCCCATCCTCTCCTCTACCTTTCTCTCTCTCCTCCCAGTTGTCCCTTTTATTTTCTCCTCTCTCCTTCCCTTCTCCCTTCCTCTTTTCCTCTTTTCTTTCATTCTCTGTGTGTGTCTGTGTTTATGTGTCTCTGTGTCTGTTTGTATGTCTCTCTCTGTGTGCATCTCTCTGTGTGTTTGTGTGTGTCTATGTGTAGTGTCTCTGTGTCTGTGTGTGTATGTATGTGTGTATGTGTCTCTGTGTGTGTTTGTGTGTGTCTGTGTCTCTGTATGGGTGTGACTATACAGTGCAGCCTGGCCTACAATGTCTATGCTCCTCTCTCTAAGCCTGCCTGTTTCTGGGATTGAGTTGTGGGCCAATAACTCCCTGATTATTTCTGTCTTCTAACAACTTGTATATTCTTATTAGGACTGGTCCAAATGCACCTAAATGTTTAATGATTTCCTAAGAAGACAGTGGGTTAATGCTAATAAAAACATTGTCTCATGTCTTCCTATCAAGAAGTGCCATCCCTGGACTATCCTAATATTTCTTGCTCTTAATAATAGGTCAAGCCGGGCAGTGGTGGCGCACGCCTTTAATCCCAGCACTTGGGAGGCAGAGGCAGGCAGATTTCTGAGTTCGAGGCCAGCCTGGTCTACAGAGAGAGTTCCAGGACAGCCAGGGCTATACAGAGAAACCCTGTCTCGAAAAACTAAAAAAAAAAAAAAAAATAGGTCAAGTAGGTCATTTAAAAAGTAGCTTCATTTTCATGAGCATGCAGAATTTAGTTTTCCTAATAGCAAATATGAACTGCAGCCATGATTGATTTTAGCTGAAAATGACTTCAGTTTATTTTGACTATATTATATAAAGAATGCCCAAAGGACTGCCCATCGATTAGCAGAAGCAATAAGATATAAACTTGCTATATAGACCAGGCTGGGCTTACACTCACAGAGTTCCACTTGCCTCTGCCTCTGTCTAGATCAATGGTTCTCAACCTTCCTAATGCTGCAACAGTTTAATGTAGTTTCTCATGTTGTGGTGACCCCAAAACATAAAATTGTTTTCATTGCTAGCTTATATCCATAATTTTGCTACTCTATGAGTCATAAGGTAAATATATGTATTTTCCTATGGTTTTAGGTGCCCCCTATAAAAGGGTTGATAGAACCCTCAAAGGGATCATGATCCACACACTGAAATCCATTTGTCTAGATCATAGACATGGGATTTGAAATACAAAATACATATATCATTAAAGGATAAGTTATAATTAGTTTTCATTCATTTATTTGTTTCTTCTCTATACAAAATAAAGCGTTACTGTGCATTTGATAGATTTAAAGCTGGCTTTCCCTGCAGGAAGGTACCTTACTCACACAGCTCAGACGGGTTTCACATCACATAGGTGGAGTTGAGCAGAACAGAGTCCCTGGTTATTGAAATGATCATGTACGCTAAGAATTGCCTTACTGCTCTTGTTGGAGACTGGTTCTGCCAGTTGCATGACCAACATCTGGAGGTCACATGAGGAAATAACTACCAGCAATTTGTGGTGTTCAGAGCAGACATGCTAACAGGAGAGGAGAGGGTAAATCCCATGTCTCCTCTAACACTCTCAGACTTACGGTCTCATCATTGCCTTTAAGTCATTGGGCCAAAAGATTGAAGGGTCAATAACTATGTTCATCATCATCAAGCAAACCTGCAGAGGACACAGAAATGCTCAGCAATGGAATCTTGCAGTGATTCTATCCACCCAGGGCAAGGTTTACAGGTTGACCCTGGATGCAAACACAGACATGTCTTTCATTCCTACAGTCAGAGCTTTGTAATAAAGCACATTTGTACCTTGGGATGTCATTTGAGAAACTTGTTCATTTCTGAATATAGAGAACAATACTGTGATAGAAAAAACCCAGCTAGTCTCTGACCCAACCAACACTTACCATCTGAGCTGAGCTCTGCAGACCTCTCTGGCATCATCTGATAGCATCTCTGATAGTCTCTCTGGGGATTTCCCTAATACAGAGTTCACTAATGATGGCGTGTTCTCATTTTGTCCTTATGATCCTCCGTGCAGACTCTGTGGTATTTCAAAGATAGCTGTGAGTGAAAGCAAAGAAGAGAGTGGGGCAGAATTGCCTAGCTGTTTTCTGTCCCGATAACCAGGAGGCAGGGACCCCATAACATAAATGCTGTAGAAACCAGTGTGGAGGTGCCTCAACGATTTAAAATAGAGCTACTAGGGCTAGCCAAATGGCTCATGGGTAAAGGTTCTTGTCACCAACTCCATGACCTGAGTTTAGTTCCAGGAGCTACATGGTGGCAGGAGAGAACTGATTCCTGCCTGTTGTTCTCTAACCTCCACACCCAAGACATGGCATGTACTCCACACACACAAACATACCCACACAGGTACACACACAGGCATATACACAAAATAAATAAAATTAAATTAAAGAACCACTATGTGATCAAACTGTACAGCTGCTAAGTATATATACCCAAAGGAATCAAAGTTTGTATATAACCACCTACATGCCCATGTTTGCCACAAAAACCAAATTATAGCATCAGGATAGGTACCCAAGTATAGACATATGCCTGTGTACACATTAGGCACATGAACACAATGGGATTTTGAGACGCAATGAGGAATTGAATCACATGGTTTCTAGGGAAATGGATAGAGCGGGAGTTCATCCTGTCAAGTGAAATAAAATAAATTTGGAGAGACAAGGATCATATGTTTTCATTTATAGAGAGAGCCTGAATAGATGACATGAACATTGAAGTAGCCTGTTAGAGAAGGAAGGAGACCAGGGGCATGGGCATGGAAGGTAAGAGGGAGGGCAAGGGAATATGACCGGAGTCTATTTTATGCATGGATGGGAACAATCTGATGAGTTCTAGCATTTTCTACATTCACTACATATTGTGGGTTTTTTTTATTTTTTAAAAGTAAGAACAAAACACAGTTTTTCTTCTTTTAACTGGTGGCGTCTCTTGGGGGTGAATTCAGGCTGTCCTTTATGGTCATGAGGGTCATGTCAGCTACTTTTGAACATGAAGACAGGATTGTAGTGTGTTTCTCTAGCCTTTGCTTACAGGGACACTAATGGTTTTAATTACTGGGTTTTGATTAGTTTGGTTTTGTTTTGCTTTGTTATTTACCTCTGGTTGACTAAAGATATGCCTCACAGATGTGCCTACATTGCCCATTGTGACAGGGCTGAGACTCCTGTCTTATACACCTGCCCCCTCACCTCTGTGCCCTTCCCCCATGGCCAAAGACCCCAACAATCTCCCCCAGCAGCCCCACATGCCATTGTTTGAGGAAGGAGCTAATGCTCTTCTCCCACCTCTTGCTGTTCTTGCTGTTTACAAGTGAGCCACACAAGCTCTCTAAAGGTCAGTGGAATTCTATAGTTATGAACATTACCTGATTTCAAGTGGGTGAAAATTACCATTACAGTGCTTCAACACTGGCACTCGCACAACATAACCAGAAATGCAAAACATGCCCGTAAGTACAATCCCCTAAGTGTGAATAGCCCAAGTGTCAATACATAACTAATTAACCATTCCTTCCAGCAGAAAGTTGGGATCTGGCGTTAGTGTTCTAGAGATGATGTGGAACCCGGTTAAAGTGGCTTTCCTGTTGTCTCTCAATTGTTCTGTATTTCCACAGCATAACTAACCTTAGTTATCACTACCTGAAGATTGGTTAAACTTAAATCACGTTGGCTAAGCTGTTGGTAGAATAGTCTGCTTCCCAATTATGTCCTATGTTGTATGTTAAGTTACACATGACAAACATGCACTCTTAAAGGACCTCTATTATTTACAAATGTTTCTTTATAGAGTAGAGAGAGCTAAGGGAGAGGCACTATTCATTGGAAATGAGGCCATGAGAAGATGGACCTATGGATGACGGCCCCACACACCTGTGCGCATCTGAGCAGCACCAATCTGACTCAGGGAGAATATGAAGTTGGGAGGATGCTGGCGTTAGTGGTCCCAGGAGGAGATGCAGGAGGATAATAGGGGATGGAGATGATAAGAATACTTTGTATAAATGTATGAAAGAAGAGATGATGGATAAAAATGCCAGAAACAGGAAAAGAAAAAGAAAGGGTAAGATTTGTATTATCTGCTTAATAGTTGGCAATTGTAACAGACACCAAAATTGTTAAGTTTACCATTTCTAGGATACTTGATGCAGCATTAAAAATATAGTAGTGAGGATAGATTTGTTCCTGAGAGGCATCCACCATGTGCAAGATTTGCATCTCTATTTGTGGAGAAAGTGGTCCAGCAATGTGTGTTATTAAATTAGAGAGATAATGAGGGAGACAGTGTCACACAGTTCACGTCACTGTCATCTTCATTTGCACACTCAGACGCCTCTGGGAACTTAACAAGGGCCACTGTGCAGAGGTTTTTAAATATAATTTTTTTATACTCACCTCTCTGGAGATTAGAGTGCCTTTTGGAAGTGTATATCCCCAATATGGAACAGGAATTCTCACAGGATTTGGACTACCCAAATGGCCCTCTACCCAAACGCTGGTCACGTCTTTCAAAATTTCCATTACACATCTCTGTAATACATATTGTTATGGAACAATGGATATGTAGGAATGCATTGCTTGAATCCATTGAAAACTTTATTCAATCAATGAAAATATAATCTCCACTTTTCCAATGCTTGGTGTTAAGTACTGTTAATGAGAGACCAGTAGGTATGGAGTTTATACTCAACAGGGAGATAAGATAAGTGGTAAGAAAAACCAGCATGGTGGGAATAATAAATACTAAAGAAGGGGAGTGGGCAAGTTTTAGAGGTTCTAGGAAAAATAATTTTTTTGTAGCTGTGTAATGTCAGAGAGGGGTCTGATGCAATAAACACCACAGTCCTCAGAATCAATGCTGTAGTAGAAGTTCTCAGACAGTGGGGTCTCAGAGAGCAGGGCTGTCCACATCCCCTCTTTCGACTGAAGCTTGGTATTTCTCTATGGCAGATCAATGTGCCCAGTAATACACTCTGTTGTCTCCCTTTGCCTCTTTCCCTTATTCTGGCTCTGTCTCATTTTATCCCAAGCCCAAAAATAAAGCAATCCCCTCTCTGATTAGCTGGTGAGATCTTTCTATGATAATGGGATTGCTGTCTTGGATTTATTAAGCACGTGCGGCTTAGAGATTGTCCACTTGTCCTAAATGTGAGCTGACTGGATGTTGAATGGCTGACTCGTGAGGGACTGAATGTGTTGAGTGTCCATCAGCTAGGAAGCATAACAGCCAAATCAAACAGCGGGTACTGAATGTACAACTTCATGTCAGTTAAGGAGTGTTCTTAGCATAGTTATTTGAGTGTCGAGAAGCTGAACTCAATGTTCCTTGGAAGGCTCAAGCCCTGTACTTGGGTGCCAATATTTAGATAATTAGAGAGAGATCAGTCACTGTGTAGAAGGGACAGTCCTAGTTCTTCATGGATAAATAGAACACTGTGGAGCGTTTCCAACAACTTTCCTAGAAATGACCCCTCTGAGGTTGAAAACAGCAATGAAAAAGTGATTCCATTTTATAAAGGCCTTACCACTCCTGACTACTTATACTACTAGCTCACAAGATGAAAAAAAAAATCCCTCACCATAGCTCTCTGTGCCTTGCAAATCTGCTACTGTGGAGTAGCACAGTATCTGCATCTCGATGTCTGTAAGCCTGGGGTGGGTTAAAACACTGGCTTGCCAGTTTCTGAGATGCTGTGAGGCAGAACTTTCACTTTTCAGCACTGATTAGCTCAGCTCCCCAGCTGTGCAGCACCACACCCTGGAGTGCAGCTGAGAGGGAACTGATATTATATTGGCTTAAATTTGTAGCTTTTATTTGGGAAGTTTTTTTTTTTTAATTACATTGTGATGTTGTGACTTTGCCATTATAGCCTGTATAACATGGAACAGTAACTCAAGGGAACGATCATTGGTTTATTAGGTTTGGCTCCTTTAAAGAAATGTTAACAGCGAAGAGAGGAAAGGTGAACTGAAGCAGGAAGTGCTTTAATTAATTACCCAATGGGTGAGGGCACTGACTCCAATTCCTGAGTATATCAATATATCAGTGAGGACCTTGCCTGAAAAGTATGTTCAAAGTTGTAAGTCAAGAGATTAAAAGTACAACAGAGTCAAACTCAGCCGAGCTTTTTGACACACTTATCCCTGTAATGGCTTCAGAACTCCATGTCAGTTTCCAAACAGGAAGAGTAAGTTCAAAAAGACAAAACAAGGTTGATGTCACAGACTTCTGACCTTTCCAGAAAGAAAGTGGTTAAACAGTTACCACGGTGTGAGAGCTTTCAATAATTGATGACAAGTTCACAATTTTAAGATAAAAAAGTGAATCCTTGGCTTCTTCTCTGTTTTTAAGCACACCCTAAAATGTGGGACACAAGGAAGAGAATCTTAAAACATGTGTTCATCTCCAGGGAGTTAGGAAAGATGTTTGGATAATACTGTGGCTATGTGTTGAGGGATAGGCTTAACAATCAGTGTAGGGTCAGGTTTTCAACCATCTACTCAATGCTAATCACCATGCAAGGGTAGAATGGAAGATGATCCTGGAACAAGACTTGCAAAAGATGCCTAACTACTTGCCACAAGAGTGGGAGTGTAGAGCTCTGTGTCAAAACATCCAGAAAGCCCATGCTGGCCCTGATAGACCAGAAGCACCTTCTGGTCTGGTTAGAATTAACTGGAATTAGAGTTGATTATCTTGAATGCTTGTTTGCACTTGTGCAATGCACGCTAACAGAAATCTTCTAAGGTTCTGCTGAAAGTTTTGATTACAGTAATCATAATCTTTGTCTAGAGCAGTGGCTTTCAACCTTTCTAATGCTGAAGACCCTTTAATACAGTTCTTCATACTGTGATGAACCCCAAGCATAAAATCATTTTTTGTTTCTACTTCATAACTGTAATTTTGCTACTATTATTAATCAGAATGTAAATATCTGATATACAACCCCTGTGAAAGGGTAGTGACCCACAGGTTGAGAACTGCTGGTCTAGACAGAAAGATAAGACACGAGGTGGTTCAGTAAATATTCCCCAAGGCATCATTAATTTTCATGCCAAATTAAAATTCTATTCTTTATAAATAAATGTGGAATGTTTAATAAAGTGTACAGAAATGTGGGTTCTTTCTCTTAGTTTGGTTGGTAGGTGTAAGAAACTGTAACCATAGGCAAGAGTAGCTGATCTATAGCCCTGAGAGGCACAGGTTTGTGTTTGAGCAAAAGACTGAATCTGGAGGGATCAGAAAGAGGCTCACAGGTAACATGTAGCACTTACCCAACAGAAACCAAGAAAGGCTACTTCTCAACTGAAAGTCATGTGGATCAAAGTTGTTGGTCTCCTTAACTAGTCTTTATGTCTGTACCGTACTTGGGAAGACAGAGAAGCAAGCTAAACATTGAAATTTTCTATCAAATTAGGCCTGTTTTGTTTTCAATATGGGAGTGACAGGTTAAGGCATCTAATGAGCTAACTTGTAGAAAATAAACATATATGTAAGGACAATATATGGGAGCATTGAAAGAAGCTGTGAGGAGAGACTCATTAGAATTCTGCTTCAGTAGACCAGGGAAAAGGAGAGGGTGCAGATGGAAACAACTGAGGAAAGGTAGGACCCAGTGCACTTGGGGAAATTTAGAAAATAGCTTGAAAAGCAATCAAGAGGGCATAGTGCACAAAGGGAAAGGAAAGGAAAGGAAAGGAAAGGAAAGGAAAGGAAAGGAAAGGAAAGGAAAGGAAAGGACAGTATAGACATAATGCATTCAGTTTTTGATTGATTGTTTATGCCAAAGAACAATTGAAGGTGTGAAATGAGAGTTGGAGCCTAATTAACGGTGGAAATAAAATGAAGTAGTCATTAATCTCATCTGAAGGGCATTCCTAGGAAGAAAAGCTGCCCAGGGGGAGAGTAACAGGTGTAGGAAGGCAGAAGGGTTGGACTGTCATGAAAGCAGACAGCTGTCTTGAGAAGTGGGGAACAGCTGGTAGGTGCTGTAAGTGGGTGAACTGGGGCCACTGGATTTGGGAGCTGGAAGCAAGGCGAACTAGAGAGCTTTGAAAATTTGATTCAGCACAGCAGTCAGATTGCAACCCTAGCTAAAATCTGTGAGTGATCAGGGTGCATAGCAAGTACAGTTGAGGCGTCAATACACACACGTAAACTCAAGAAAGCGACAAGGCTGCCGTGTTCGTTATTCATCTCACTGCTGGGACAAAATTCTACAGGAAGCAAAAATAATGAAGAAAGGATTTATTTTGGCTTCCACTTTGAGGGTACATTCCACCAAGGAAGGAGCTTGGTGGCAGAAGCTTGAGGCAGCATTGCATCTATATTCAGGAGGAACAGAGATGAATGCTTGTGGCCAGATAGCTCCCTCCTTCTTATTCCATTTAGGATCCAAGTCCAGAGACTGATGCCACAGTCCTTTAGAGTGGGTCATCAGTCCTAAAGGGCTCAGTCATTCCTTCATCAAGATTAATCCCTCACAAGATGCCTAGAGACTAACATTAAAAAAAATTCAACCCTGGCAACTGGGCTTGAGGCTTGTCTCCTAGGTGACTCCAGATCTTGTCCAGGTGACAAGAGTTCATGGCCGTGGAGAAGAGAGAAACACAACAGTGACAAGGAAGGACTCACAAAGGAGGGGGCGGGAAGTGGAGGAGCCGAGAAAGCAATGGGGGAAGGGTCTCCTAAGACGAGTATGTTACAAGAACTTTCTAGCTCTCATATGCGGGATACCAGCATTCAAGAAGCAGAAGCAGAAGTCAAGCTTGGGCTATCTGGGGAGTTTGAGGCCAGGTTAGGTTATATAGTAAGATCCTATTAGAGATAGATGGCAGATGGCTCTATCATCTATCTATATATCTTTGTATCTATGTGTCTATGTGTTTATGTGTCTAGTATGTCTGTCTGTCTGTCTGTCTGTATGTATGTATGTATGTATGTATCTATCTATCTATCTATCTATCTATCTATCTATCTATCTATCTATCTATCTATCCATCTTTCTATGTATCTATCATCATCTATCAATCTACCTATCTACCTATCACCTATGTATTGATAAATCTACCTACCTATCTATTGTCCATCTATTGATTTATCATCTATCATCATTACCTATCTATCAACCTATCTACCTATCTATCATCTCTCTATTGATCTATCTACCTACCTACCTATTGTCTATCTATCTATCTATCTATCTTCATACCATCTATCCATCCATCCATCAATCCATCCATCCATCCATCCATCCATCCATCCATCCATCCACCCATCCATCCATTGTCTTGTCTAGGAAGAAAAGGAATGGAAGAGGTTGATGACTTAAGAAAAGCAAAGGACTGAAGAAAAATAACTGAGAGAAGGAACCAATACTGCCTAATCATGAGTACATATTGAAACTGCAATGAAGGTAATCTACATTGTCCTCAAATTCATAATGAAAAGAGAACTAGAACCAGAAGGAATACATGATTTGTTGTTCCTGTATTGGAGATTGTAAATGTGAATGCTGAGAAGAGGTGCAGTGCTTGGTTTGGATGTGGGGTTGTCATCTCACAGTAACAACTCTGACCCATAATTGTTCCTGTCTGAAAGAACTGCAGAGATGGAAATAGAGAGGAGCCCGAGGAAAAGAAGGTCCAGCGACAGGCCCAAAGTGGGATATAGCTCAAGGGTAGGTCCCAAGGCCTGACACTATTACTAAGGTTATAGAACACAAAAAAAGAGACTTAGCATGACTGCCCTCCGAAAAACCCAACAAGCAGCTGAAAGAGTCAGATGCAGAACTAGAATGTGACAGTTTCATTCACAGACCTAGGGACTAGAACCCTGAAAACCAAGTGTCAGCTGGGCCTTCCTGGCTCCTAAGACCAAATGTACAGATGTATGCTCTCTCTTTCTCTCTGCACAGGCCATGATGCTATAGGGATTATACATCATGGCAGTGGCTGCGTCTATACTCACATCATATTCTTCTCTGTATCTCGGGTTCCTCCATGTCTCTATGCCCAAACCTTCACTTTTCTTTAATAAGGATTCCATTCATCTGATTGCAGCTCCTCCTCTAAATCCTAGATTATTTCTACTTGAGATTCCCAATCTGCTTCCATCAGCAAAGACACTGAACCTATCCAAATAGTGACTGCTTTGGGGTATTTGGGTATTTGGGGTAGAGGCATCCATTTGAAGGACATGGGTAGTATTCAACTCAAAACAAGTGGTGATTAAATGTCTCAGACATGTATTATTTTAGTTTGAAAATTGTCAGCCAGACCAGCTGTAAAGGGAAGGGCTTGCTGAAGAGAGAGGCCAAAAAATGTGGAGGCCTCAGGATGTAACACAGGAAGTGGTCTGGCAGGGGAGCCCTCCCTTAGGATCTTTGTGTCCCAGAGAGGATTTACCGGATAAACTTGCAGCAAGCTCCTTGGCCTTGAGTGTCTCCATGGTCTCCTGACTTTTCAATAAATGGGAAAGAATAAGCAAGCCACACCCTGAAGACTAAAGTGTAACTTTTCATACTCTAGACAGGACCAAAGAAAGGATACAATTCGTGTTCAACTTTCTACTCAAAAGCTGTCATTATGTAGCCAACATGTGAGCAACACATAACACTAGTGTCATAGGACTGCATTTGTTCACTGAATCAGCAAAGCCAGCAGGTACACTGGGATTTGGAAATTTGTGGAAAATATGGAGCTCAAGTTATCTGTGACTTCCTGAGTAGAGTGAAGTGTTTTGGGAACATCTGTTTGGTTCCAGGCTCTGCCTAGGAAGTCACTGAACCAGAAAACAGAAAGTTTCACTGACCACTGGCTCAGAAGTCATGACCAAGACAGACCTTTGATTATTGTTCCTATTCCTCCATAAAAATTTTAGTTGACTGTGATTCTTCAAACTCTTTTGTTTAGGTGTGTGTGCATGCACACAGGCAATCTTATCCCAGTACATCACAGATGGTAGAGGACAACCCACAGAACTTGGTTCTTTCCTTCCACCACCTGGGTCCACGGAGAGACTTCAGCTCATCTGGTTTGGCAGCAGCTAGCACTCCCCACTGATTCTTAATCCCAGTGGGGGAAAAAGTGATTCTTATTAATAATACTAATATATTTGTACACTGCTTATAATTTGTAATCCTCTTAGACATCTTTTAAAACCTCTTCAATAGATTCCCCACATTGTTCTAGACTATAAAATTGGTTTAGGAAGATTAAGCAATTAATTTAAATCCATGGTGGCCAGCTTGTGGATTCAAGTTTAAGTTTTCTGTCCTATATTACTTGCTTTATAAATAATGAAAAGGGGGAAGTATTAGTGGGTACATACTAATTGTATCTCAGTCTTCAGTGTTATGAAAAATTGAGCTAAGCATCCAGTACAATGAGAAGCAGACTGGTTTTGCAGCCAGAGGCCTGGCAGGTTAGCCCCTACGCCCTTGTTTGAGCTGGAAAGTGATGCTCATGACGCTGACTGTTCATGGATGGGATCCCCACTCGGATCCCCACTCTTCACACTCTTCACACTCAGGTGTGCTATGTTCCCAATGAAGGAGCTCTGAGCTGTAACACACAGATCCTCCTGTCACTCTCGGTAAGATTTCATTTTTGAGAAACCGGCGACTCTGGCTTGTGGAGCAAACGTGTTTGTATAAAGTGCTGGTTGCCATGTGTTTGGGGGATGTTCCCATATGCAATTGTTGACTCAACAGCAATGCAGCTTTTAAATGTTGAGACTATGAAAATGTAATGTGATTGGACTTGGACAGGGGCCTGAAACAGACCACCCGTTGTATTTATTTTGCTGCCAGGCGGGTCAAACAACTTCACTTGTAGATCTTTGAAGCTTCTTGATAGGAATACTTCGCATTTTCATTTTAAATACATGCTGAGTTGTACTGGAGTATTCATCTTGAGAACTAGATTTTGGTTCATATTTTTTTTTTCACTTTTGTCAATCAGATCTTAAGGATTTATTTTGGCAAACAATTCGTCCTATCGAGTTGGGGAAAGAGACTCAGTTAAAGCTTGCCTCAAGGATTTGTTCAGGCCTCAGGGTGTCCCTCAGAATAGTGATGGATTTTATAACATGAGTCTGTTCACCAACTTTTGTGGCTAGGATCTGCCTTGATTTCTTTCTTTTTGCCCAGTTCCATGCTGTCTCCACATGTCTTACAGACCAACACCACACTTCAAGGATTAGCCTGGGCTGTGGCATGAAATGGACCCTCAGGAAGGGCTTGAAGAAGATGTGAAGTGTGTGGTCCACATCAGTAACACAAGTAAAACTTGTTTCTCAACTGCTCCATTCTCTTGATTGCAACAGATAGGCACCCCTCAAGTCTTGCTGAGACCAAGTCAATTGTACAACACACATGGCATGTCCCATGTAGTGATAACTAGATGTCACCACCATTATGTAGATATTGTGTGAGTTTCTGTCACTATTACAAATGTCTCAGGTCATTATCTTGAAAAAAATAAAGTTTATTTGGCTCCCTATTTTGGAAGGTTCGCCTATGGTTGCTTGACTTTTTCTTTGGGAGATGTGATGAGGCACAATATCTCTTCTCATTGCCAGAAGGCAAAACAAGCAAGGCACAATAAAAGATAAAAAGCCAAATGGAAGGTACTGTGTTCCTGTTGTCCTCTTCCAAGGCCTCTTAGCCACTTGCCTAAAGACCTCCACTGAGGCTACAAGTCTCAAGCATTCCATGATATCTCAGTAACATCACCACAAGGACTAGGTCTTTGGTGGATGGAATGCTGGAACACAGATAAGACCCTGATATATGGGAGAATGACAAGTGAATGGATCATAGTCCTTCCTGTTCCAAGAAGATGAAGGAAAGTACCCGTCAGCAGTGGTCCTGGCTATCCTTCTAGCCCAAGCCTAAGAGAGGGATTGCCCTCTTGCTCCAGAAATCTCATAAACCCCACTCCGGGCCCATCAAGATGACACAGTACAGAGTCACTATTTTCACTTTCCTTCTGTTTTGGTAACTCTCGCATAACCTGCTTCAGCGTTCAGATATATAAGAAATTCACAGTTCTGACACTCCAGCTACCCACGGTGAAGAAGAACACAATAGACATTTCTCACAAACTGCAATCTTTCTCTTAGGTCTACATGAAATTCTCAATTTGCCTCAGGAATCTTCAAATTCAAATCCCAGGGCACTTCAATTTCTGTTCACTTATACACTGAAACCTCAAATCCCCTGAGTGACAGTCTGTGCCATACATCTTGTTTACAGAGACAAGATCTCTTATTGATCTGGAACTTTCCTTTTAGGTTCTCCAAGCTGGCAGACCAGTGACTGTAGGAATCTACTGGTCTCTAACTTTTAGCACTGTGATGACACCACACGCAGGTTCAAGGCATTAAAGTCAGATTTGCATGCTTGCATGCTGTGATGGCTATTTTTTGCTTGTCAATTTAACTATATTTGGAATGAACTACGATCCAGAAACGGAGGGCTCATATAATCTGGATCTTAAGGCAGGAAGAAAGACACAGGTTTTTGATCTGGATCAACACACATGCCTTTAATTCAGATCTTGAGGCACAGTGGCCATGCTTATAAAGATCTATAATGAAAAGGAATTAAAGAAAAGCTTAGGTCCATGTGTGGTGGTACCTGCCTTTAACCCCAGCACTTAGAAGACACAGACATGCAGATCTCTGAGTTTAAGGCCAACTTGGTCTACAGAACAAGTTTCACGATTGCCATGCGTAAGCAGTGAAGGAAACCACTGAAAGCAGAGAGCTGCTGAAGATGTAACTGAACAAGGAGACCACATTCCAGCCCCAGCAAGCAGAGAAATTGGCAGCTTCAGCTACAAGGTTCTGGCTTTATGAAGAAATCTTCCTCTGTGACTAGGAAAAGTTACTGAGGTTAGATGTGTGGCAGGAGTGTCCCTGCAGGAAGGCCAAGAGAAGCCATCTCATGAAGTAATGAGTGAAGCCTGATTTCATTGGGGACCTCAAGATGTTAGAGATGCCAGAGTTGTGGGATACCTGCAGAGTAAAGCTACTGACAGGGAATGAAACCAGCCAAAGAAAAGACATGCGCTGCAGTCAGCAAATCTGGAAGGATCTGAAGAGCACTTTGACATCAGATGTGGAGATGCAGAGTTTGGAGTTTGCCCAGCTGGTTTTCAGTCTTGCTTCGGCCCAGTGTTTCCTCACTGTGCTCTCTTCCTTATGTTTGGGAACAGTAATGTATGTCCTGTGCCATGATATATTGGAAGTATGTGAATTGTTCTTTGATATTATTAGGGAATTACAGTTAAGAGATAGCATGAATCTCAGAAGAGACTTTGAACTTTGGACTTTTAAACATTGTTGAGACTGTGACAGGCTATGGGGACTTTGAAGTTGGACAAAACGCATTTTACATTACTCTATGACTACAAGCCTGTGGGGGTCAGGGAGTGGAATGTGGTGGTTTGAATAGACACTGGGCACCACATATTCATGAGTTTGAATGCTTGACCTGTCGAGAGTGGCACTATTAGGAGGTGTGACCTTGTTGGAGGAAGTGTGTGATTGTGGAGGCAGGCTTTGAGGTCTCCTATATATGCCCAAGCTACACTCAGTATTGAGACAATTTCCTTCTGCTGACTTCAGATCAAGGCACAGAACTCTCAGCTCCTTCTCTAGAACCATGTCTACTTTTATGCCGTCATGCTTCCCACCATGATAACAATGGACTAAACCTCTGAAACAGTAAGTCAGCTCCAATTAAATGTTTTCCTTTATAATAGTTGCCTTGGTCATGGTGTCTCTTTATAGCAATACAACCCTAAGACACATGGCAAGTACTTTATTGACAGGGCATAGCCCTGAAGTTTCATTTATTAATAAGCATGCATAGCGCTCAAACTGGCATTCTTGTGATGGGCTTCCAGTAATGTCTTCTTTGTTCTTGATATAACAAAGGTAGATCTGGAAATATAGCTTCAGAGGAGAGTGCCTGCCCCGTATACACAAATTCTTAGCACTTCAATAAAAGAAAAGAGAAGAAGAACCAGAGATCAAAATAAGTTCTTCAACAGGAGGCAGCTGAGTGGTGAGAGGTCTGAGTCCCAGCTACAGGGTTTCAAGTCCAGGGTACTTTTTGACAGGTGTGTGGGTAGGCCTCAAACATGCTCTGATTTGACATGTCTTTATTAAAACAAAACAGATAATAACCAAAAGGTTTCTGATGACATCTTCCCACGGGTGTGTGTCATGTGAATAACATCTACCTGCACAGTGAAGTGTTTTTAATCATATTATACAATATAACTTTAAAGTATTTTTTTTTGTAAAAGACAAAGTTAATAACAATAACTAACCAATGCTCTAGAACTCTCTTCTCCCTATTTAGGAGTGGGGCCTCACAGAACCTGATCTTAATAGGGTGGAATGATTTATGGAGACGGAAATAGCAGTCCTTAATGATTGTAAGTAGAGGGCAGTATACTTCTATCCCTGGTGCCATATTTTCTGCAACACCTTGGGCCAGTAATGTTTCCTACGTGAAGTGCTCAGGCCTGTTCCTGTAATCTCCTTCACTGTGATCACACATACAACCCCATCATCCCCTACTCATTCTCTACTCTACTTTGATTAAAAAAAAAAAAGAAATGATCAAGACCTTCCTTTGTGAAAAACAGAAGGTAGCTTTTATGCTATGGATTGAAAAAATGACTTTTTTTTTGTTCTTTGTCTACATAGCATACAAACCTGGCTCATCTATCTTTAATTCGCAGGAGAGTTGATGAAAGAGTTTCCTTTGGATTATTCTCATTCAGTGTACTAATCCTCTGTTTTTACATTTCTTATACAGAAATTACATATACATCTAAGCCAGGGGATTTTTTTTTTCTTTTTTCTTTTTCTTTTCCCTCTGATCTGCAGTGGGAAGCAGAAGGAAAGGAATGCTTTCAGACCCCAGTTCTTGTTTCCAAAGGATTTTTCAGAAGCACTAGGGACGGATTAAAGTTCAATCCTGGAGGAGGTAGTGGAACTGGGCAGAGGACAGAGCAGTGTAAGCAGATTATCCTTACTGTTTACAGAGTACAAAGAAGCTGAGATCAGCAGCTGTTTGAGGAGTGTCCATGAGGAAGAAACAGAAACAGGAGTGAGTTCTAATGGTCTAAGCATGGAGGTGCCAGCCATCTTACTGAGAGGAATAAAGCTTTGCAAAATGATAGATGACAGAGAACAAACAGCCGGTGTTCATCTTGTCGGGTCATTAAACACCTAGACGTGGATCTTAGGGGACGTTCCCCAAAGCTGACAGAGAAAGGAAATAGAGCAGTCCCATGCCATATCTATGATGTGGAGTCAGACGAGAATAATCAACTTGTAAAAACAGCCATTAAATAATTTTCTACTCATTCGAACAGACACCAGAGGAAGCCAGGTAGTAATTTTTGTCTCTGTCCCCTTCTCTCTGCACACACAAACAGACTATAGTGGGTAGGGTGTGAACACGATTTCTAACGTGCTTTGCTTAATTCTCTGCATTGCAGCAGAGCAAACCGAGCAGGTGCAGCATTTATCTGTACAAAAACAAACAGAGCTGACGGGGTGTCACTGAGCTTGGACTGCACAAGTGTTACAGCATCAAAGACTTACTTACATTCTCTAAAGCGAAAGTGACAAGAGCAGAGTGAACTATCAAAATAATTCCTCCCAGCTGCGAGATTTGGAGCAAGGCACCGTCAAAGGCAAAGTGTGCCCGGTCCAGTTAAGAACTCCCTTGTTCTTGATGGAGTCTGAGTATTAAATGAAGACCCAGGATCTCTGGGTTCGGGTTCCAGTTGTTTACCATAAAATGAAAGAGCCCACAGAGGGTGTTCGTGAGGCTTTTGTGCTTCATGTTATTCTCCCCAAACATGTTGATGAGTTAAGTATAAACGAATCCGAAACATATGGTTCAAATTTCTGTGGAAATCCACAGGGCATATTAAGGGAATTAAAGGGAAACGTGTTAGGCCAAACATATTTAAGAATTTTACAAAACCCAAATCCAGCAAAATATTTGAACATTTTCTAGTGAGCCTGTTCCAGTTTATTCTTCTGTAGTAGTGTGTTTTCTCAATTTCCTTACTGTCTTATTTTGATATGCTGTGTGGAGCCCAGATCATTGTAATGTATTACAATGAGGTTACCAATCTAGCTCTTTAATCTCATCTAATCAAATTCATCACAGAATAATTCGAATATACTTAAAACCTTAGGGAATTTGGACCAATTACAAAGAAGCTAAAATCTGAACTGTTGAGGTTGAAGTTATTCAGTACATTGAATTTAAATCATTTTAAGGGAACATATTCTTTGGATTCATTTATCATTATTTAGTTTTGTTTAAAGCACTTTCCTTACATGCCTAGGGTTGAGGCAGATTTAAAAATAAATAAAGTATGTGGATCATGACTGCATGGAACATGCCCCTGCGTTAAGTTATTATAAAATTGGATGTATGTTATGTTTTTACCACAGTTTAATTATATGTATATAGGGGTTTTTTTTGGAGTTGGTTTTCTAAGGTAGGGAAGACTCTATTAGAGGAAATCTGTAGCAATGATGTAAATTACAGTTAGTATTCATGTAACAGTATATTTCAGAAGATATCATGTTCACTCTCAAGATATTTGGGAACTGTCTTCCCTGTAAATTCTTAATGCAGCATGTCTACTAGTGGTCTTCCATGGGGCAAAGAAAATTGGGTTGACTATACTTTGTTTGTCATTGGCAATTAAGGGTTTTCTGGTGACTATTTCTAATTTCACTAAAGCCTAAAGGCAACTCATACCAGGGTTTCTAGGGTGTAGCTCAGTTGTAGCACATGCTTAGTAAGCATACGTGCCTGAATTAGATTCCAAACACCATGAATAAAGGTGAGGACTCTGGAGATGACGTCATATGTAAAGTAATAGCTTAAGGATTGTGAAGATTTGAGCTTAGTCTCCAAGATCCTCATAAAAGCTGGGAGGTAGTGATGTTCCCCTTTGACCCCAGAGCTTGGAGCAGGAGAAACAAGTAGATCCCAAGGGCTTGCTGGCCAATCAGTCCAGCCAAAGTGGTAATCCTAGGATAAGTGAGAAAGCCTGTCTCAAACACTAAGGTAGACAGAAAGCTCCGACAGTGGACAGGCTACAAAATTAACATATAAAAGTGAGTAGCCTTTCTGTGTACAAATGACAAACACACTGAGAAATAAATCATGAGTAACAAAATCCATTAGCAATAGACAAAAATATAGACCTTGGAATAAATCTAAGAAAGGAAGTTGAAAGACTCTCCAGTGAAAATTTAAAACTCTGAAGAAATTGAAGAAGACACGAGAAGAGGAAGGTATGGTCATGGATTGAAAGAATCAATATCATGAAAATGACTGAACTGCCAAGTGTAATGTATAGATTCAGTGCAATACTAATCAAAATTCTCATGACATTCTTCAGAGGAATATTTTAAAAAATGGAAGTACAAACGACCCTGGTTGGGCAATGCTAGACTGTGTAAGAAGGATACTAGGTCACTTGAAGCTATGCTATAGAGCTAAGTTTTGTGGTGGGTGAGAGACCTTCATCAGTTCATTTTTCTACATGTAGCTATCCAACTTTCCAAACACCATTCCTTGAAGATACTGTTCTTTGTCAATTGTGTATTTTGGCATCTTAAATAAAAGAAAGGAGAGAAGGAAGGAAGGAAGGAAGGAAGAAAAAGAAAGAAAGAAAGAAAGAAAGAAAGAAAGAAAGAAAGAAAGAAAGAAGGAAAGAAAGAAAGAAGGAAAGAAAGAAAGAGAGGAAAGAAGAGAGGAAGGAAGAAAAAGAAAAAAATCCACAGGTGGCTGTAGTCACACAGGCTTACAACTGAATATTTTGTTCTGTGCCAAGTTGATTTTGTGGCTATATCTCTGTAGTATAATTTGTATAAAAGTCTTGTTCAGTCTTCAGCAATGTTTCTCTTACTGAGGACTGTTTTTCTATTTGGGATCTTTTGTGTATCCACATAGATTTAAGGTTTTTATTCTGAAACTGCTACAGACAAAAGCAGAAAGTACACCACAAGACATGGGTAAAAGTAAAGACCTTTTGAATAAGATTCTGGTTGTTCAGGAAATATGACCAACAATTGACAAAATGGTGCTTTATGAAATTAAAATGGGTCCGGGTAGCAAAGGAAATAGTCAATTGCATGATGTGGCAGTTACTCAATGGAAGGAAATCTTCACTAACTTTATGACTAGTGAAGATTTTATATGTAGAGGCAGAGAATTTATATGTAGAATATACAAATAACCAAAAATCCAAACATAAATAAAACAAATATTTCAATAGAAAATAATCTATGATACTAAAGTGTTCTTATAGAAGCAAAAGCAGCTGGGCACACGCCTTTAATCCTAGCACTTGGGAGGCAGAGGCAGGTGGATTTCTGAGTTCGAGGTCAGCCTGGTCTACATTGCAGGTTCCAGGACAGCCAGGACTATGCAGAGAAACCCTGTCTTGAAAAACCAAAAAAAAAAAAAAAAAAAGAAGTAAAAGCAGTCACTAAACACATAAGAAGGGTTCCACATCTTTACCATGGAAATGCAAATTAAAATTACTTTGAGATTCCCTCTCACCCAGGAAGATTTAGCTTATAAATTAGTTTCTATAAGGTCTCTTCTTCCATCTTTAGCTTTCTGTGGACTTCCCTCAACTCTTACTCCTCCCTGCTCTTTATCTCCCTCTGCCTTTAAACCCTTTCTTCCCAAGTGTGCTCTAGTATCTCCTCCCTTAGGACTTCTCCCCACAAATGCACATATCTCTGCTCCTCTATCGCTATGATGTGAGCATAGGAGGGGAACTAGTTGGGAAAAAGAAACTGTGTCAGCAGAAGTGTTGCTGTTCATCACCAAAGGAAGTCAGGACTAGAACTCAAATAGGTCAGGAAGCAGGAGCTGATGCACAGGCCATGGAAGGATGTTACTTACTGGCTTGCTTGCTTATACAACCCAATACTACCAACCCAGGGATGGTACCACCCACAAGGGGCTCTTCCTCCTTGACCACTAATTGAGAAAAATGTCTTAGAGCTGGATCTCATGAAGGCATTTTCTCAACTGAAGCTTCTTTCTCTATGATAACTCCAGCCTGTGTCAAGTTGACACACAAACCAACTAGTACACACATGTAAGTTTCTTATACTTGACTCCACACAAAAGTACATTGGGTCAGGATTCCTGGAAGGACCAACTTCCTTCTCATCGCAATACTATATCAAAAGCAACATCTTAGATTTACAATATCCACTAGCCAAGGTCCTATGATAGATACAGCTTCTGTATTTGAATCCCTTTAGGTGTGCACATGTGGTAATTCAGAGACACAATGGACCTGGAATATTTCTCTGGAAGAAAACCAAGGCACGGGTAGTCTTCTGTGGAAGACTGTGCTGTGAGCAAGGGTCAGCCTAAATATAGAGAGTGCTGTGCTAATAGGCCTAGAAAGCAGGAACAAAGATCGAACCGAAGATTAATATTCTCTAGGTTTAGAGCCTTGTGGGGCTTACCTTATTAGGTTGGGGACTTGCTTAGAACTAGCTATCCCTGCTTTTCTTTCCTTTTCTCCCATTTGGAATGGGAACATTAATCCTATGCTTGCTGTCACTACCCTATTTCAGAAACACACAATTTGTTTCACTTCAAAGGCTCATAGCTGAAGACAAATTGTGTCTTAGATGAATCATGCCCTTATGTTATGCATGTCTAACTATAGTAGTAGATGAATGAGAAGCTGGATCCAACATGAGGCTTGACGTCAGAGCTGGTGAGATGGAATAGATATATTTTGTGCATAAAAAACAGTTGAGTTTTAGGAGACATTGGGGGATTCAAAGAACACGTGTCAGTATGCTACCTAGATTCACAGGCAGGATTGGGATACAACACGAATGTGATAGGGTTAGAGGTGGGAATAGAATGTAATAAATACAATGTAATGTAATAAAGGAGACCTGGGAGAGACATCTTCTTGCCTTTCCTTCAACCTTAGATACAAAAAGACTCTATGAACCAGCATGTAGACCTTTGTCAGACAACAGATCTTTCGCAATAAACCATATATATAGTTCATAGTATTTTGTTATAGCAAAACAGCTTGACAAGGTCTGACCTTAGTTGACATCTAGGCAAACTGGTGGTCATGGAGGTATATGTTCTGACTAGTTCATCTCTTGGGAGAGATGATAGTATCATGGAATCTACTCGTGGGTACCAGTAACTTGAGGCTGTGCTAGGATAGCAGGGACCAATCAAGGGGCAGCTCTGCAGAGTGACTGGGTGGAGCCCTTCAACCCCAGTCTGTTGAGAGAATCAGACAAGAGGTTGGATTTTTTGGTTTTTTTGTTATTGTTTTCATTATTACCATTAGACAACTGCAGAGTGTGTAGGAGGCGGTGTTGAAAGGTGGTTGGGTGGAAGTTCCTGTGAATTGGTAACTGAGAGCTTTCTAGAGACAGAGATAACCCAGATTCTGTTTTCTATGTCCAGACTGATCATCAGCAGAGAGATGGTTAATGAGGAGAGCAAACCCAAGAGTTCCTGCTCAGAGGCTACGCTGCTCTTGGGAGACTCGGAAGCAGGAGTGGCTGTGGCAATCAAGCCTATTTGAAATAGTCTGAGGACCCAGAGGGAGATAACACATCCCACATCTTGCTTTCAAAACCAAGGTCCAGTTTCATTCCAGGCAAACATCAGTGAGTTAAATAGGAGTGGTGTGTTGGCAGACTTTCAGGGAGTGATGGGAAGTAAAAATTGAATTTGCTAAATCTCAGTATCAACTGTCTAATTCATTTAATTATGGGCACCAACCTTGCACCAGAACATTAACCGTTATGTCTTCTTAGAAGAGACTTCAAAGCATGTCAACTGTTTTACTAAGAATATAATCTCATATCTAGGAAAAAAATAATATAAAGCTCTTAGCATTTTAAAACATAATAACTGATAGATTTTAAAATGCTAATGGCTGAGCTTAATACATTGATACATATCTTAATAATCTGTCTTCTCTGTGGTGTTATTTGTATTTTGGTTCTTATTAAATATTATAAGTGGATATGGTGGTGCTTGCCAATAGGAAGAGATTTAGAAACAGAGGCAAGAAGATCATTACTTTAAGGCCAGCCTGAACTGGATTTGGGCTGAGGATGCAGCTCAGTTGGGAGAGGGCTTGCCTAGCATGTACAGAGCCCTTGATTCTACCCCTGGAGCCTCATGAGGTGGGCATGGAGGCACTGGCAGTGACTACAGTCACAGTGCTTGGGAAGTGGAGGCAAGAGTATTACAAGTTCAGCATCATGGGCTACTGAGTCAGAGGACAGCTGGACTAAAACAAACCCTGCCTTTTCTTTTTTAATGGATGATGAAATTCTATTGAAAATAAGTGTTTTCAAACAATCTATTTTGACCATGTTTTCCCTTCCCCTGTCTCCTCTTTCTCCTCCCCCAACTCCTCCCAGACCCTCCCCACCTCCCCACTCACCCAACTCCATGCCTTCTCTATCTCTGGAAAACAAAGAAACAGACAGACAAACTATAACAAAGAGAGAGCACAAAAAACCCCACAGGGAACCCAGTCTTAAATGTTTGTGAGAAAACAGGCCATATCACAGTGTATTAAAAGTTGCTCACAGGATTCAAAATCAGGGATTTCGAAAAGACATGAGCGTTTATAGGAGCATAGAATCTGCACTCCATAAGAAGACAGAATATTTCTAAGACTGGAACTCTTCAGATAAGGTGTAAAAATTAACAAATTTTAAACCTAATTTTCAGTAGCTCAAACTGATGAGCCTGGTTCAATATTGCATCTTGTTTGCTCAGTTTGAAATGGTCAGGTTGTTTATCCCTGGTGACAAAATTTACCTCCAAAGAAAGATCAGTTGTTTATTCTTTCTTAAAGTTAATGGGATGATCATTTGCATTTGAGTGGGATGCTTTTTATTACACTTTACAGAAGTTAATGTGATGAATGCTCGCTTCATCCAAGAAACTCCAAAAATAATTAATTCACCGTCTGGGAGATGGCTCAACCACTTCACTGCTTACATGAGCCTGAGGGTTTGAGTAAAAGCTAGGCTTAGAGGCAAGGCCCTTATAATGCCAACACTAGAGGGGGTTAGATGGGTCTCTGCTGACCATTGGCCAGCCACTCCAGCCAAATTGGTGAAATTCAGGTACAGTGAGAGAACCTGGTTCAGAAAAATCTGGGAGAGAGTGATTGAAGAAGATATCCAGTATTGATTTCTGTTCTCTACACACATCTGTACATCCATGCATACTCATAGAGAGAGAAAATCTTTTGGGCACTATGTGGAAGCATCACCTGTCAATAAAAAGTTGATGGCCTATTAGCTGAGGCAGGAAATGGGAGGTGGGACATCTGGTGGAGAGAGATAGAAACTCTGGGAAAGAATCCGGCTGGAAGATTCATGGAGCTCTGAGGAAACCGGACACATGAAACTGGGGAGGGGTAACCAACCATGATGCAGACATAGACTAGAATAAATGCATTCTGTAAGTTACAAGCTAGTTAGGGAAGGAGCCAAAGCTTATAAGCCTAGGCATTTATTTGTGGGAAAAAATAAATAAATAAATAAATAAGTCTCAGGTTGTCATTATGGAACAAAGTGGCCCGGTAGCAAAGCTTGTGGCTGTACTCATATGTCACACATGCTCTCTCTCTCTCTCTCTCTCTCTCTCTCTCTCTCTCTCTCTCTCTCTCTCTCTCTCTCTCTCTCTTTCTCTCTCTGCTTTGAGTATCATAGATAACTCTTCTCTCCCTAGTTGCATGCCATCTCACACCAGCATAGATTTACATTTCTATAAGAAATGTCTGGTAAGGCTTTCCTAGCTTCCCTTAAGGTCTCCCCCCACCTATGCCAGTCAGGCACAGCCTCCTTTTCTCATAGAGTGGGCTTTTCAAAAATATTTTTAACTGAGCTCTCACCAGTTTGCACACATGTGTCTGCTTATGCAATGGCCATGTAACATAAAGGGTGAGAGAGCGAAGCCCCGAGAGGTCTCAACTCAAGCCAAAGTGCTAAGCTCTGTGACCTGGAAAACCTCACAACCTCCAGGCCTCTGTGTCCTCACTCCTCAGACGGGTAACTTATTTCCAGGGAAGAAATCAGTTAATTTATGCCACAGACTTAGGTTTCTGCTGTCTCTGCTCATCATGTTCGTCTACAAGATTTAGCATCTATTTTAATGGTATGATGTATGTTTTATCTTGTAACTTGTTGCTCTATTATTGCCTTAAATTATACATTTAGATTCCTTATGATATATTTAATGAAGCTCAAAGAGGAAAATTTGTTGTAATAAGATTAGTATTATAGAAAGTAGAGACTTAATTGTAAGACCACAAGTTGGACTCTCTCTCTCTCTCTCTCTCTCTCTCACATACACACACACACACACACACACACACACACACACACACACACACACACACAAACACAAGCACATGCATACAGGTACATGACTCACTCCCATGCATGTACGCTGAGTGTATCTGCACTAAACAAAGCAACTAGAAGACTACCAGCTCTCTCAAACACGTTCTCTGCTTGTATCCTTTTGATTTTTAAATTCTCCTTACTTATGAAGAATAATGTTTACTGCTGTTTTGAATTTTTCCTAGTCAAACCTGGCATAAGAGACCTAAACAAGCTTAAATCTTAAGTAATCTTGTTTTTATTTCCCCTAAAACATGTGGAATGTGTTTGTCCTATTGTTCTAAAGGGTTCTTTTATTGATCCTTTTAAATGACCCCTTTTGTTATATCAGAGCAGTTTAGATACAGTGCCACAGACTGCCAGAAATGCAGTAATGATGTTATTAAGGTCTGAAGTGTGTGTTTATCAGTTTCCAGTCCCTTCAATGCAGCTGTTACCACACAACTTTCAAGCATTTCTTGCATTCTCAGAAGCAGACACCCCCCCTCCCCGCTGTGCTGACTTCTAACCTTGCATCACTTTCCCCAGGACAACCATCACTGGGTTGTGAGCTAAGATTCCTGTCTTCTCTCACAATACTGAGATTAAAGGCCCCCATTCTATTTAGAATTTAGTGGGCAGAGTAGCCTCTACCTGTGCTCCTCTGTCCCGAGAACATTCAATCTCCCTTATGGTTTGGCATTTAGTCCTTTTGCTCATTGCTAAAGCGAAAAGTCCTTACTCTGATTCAGTTCATTTTTCACAGATGACACCCCCTGTCCTCTGTGCTGGGTGTCTTTATATTTTTGGAGACTTCTGGAACATAAATGTTTTATAGCTTATTTTTCAACTGTAGCATAAATACCCCCTTTTTTGGTTGGTTTTAATTTGAAACAGTTTTGATTGCTGGGTATTTAGCAGTGGAAATAATGTTTCATCTTCTTAAAGAAACTCCAAGAAGCCATCAGGAAACTGAGTCAGGGTTTGCTGTGCTTCCCCCAGGTCAGTCCGATGACCTCCTCACCTTTAGCTATGCAGAGATTGCTGTTTTCTTTTGAAAACATCTCTTATTTATCATTGACAGGTCTACACAGAAATCCAATGTTCCTTGCTCCTATCCACTCTCAACACTTCTTTCACACGTCCTCCAGACACTCACAATATGTCTTCCACCTTCCATGTAAACTTAGTGCGTCTAATGAATGCTGCCGGCTGGAAGGTTGAGTGCGCAAGATCACCCCAGCTATGGGTATCTGCACAAGATTAAGCCAATACGAACACCAGTATTTCACAGCATCCCTCCCATCCTCTGCTCTCATGAGCTTTCTTCTCCCTTGGTGTTTCCTGAGCCTGGTGGGTGGAGATGGTGACACAGACTTTGAGTTTAGGGCTAACCATCCATCAGCAACTTGTTTCATCACTTTTGACTAGTTATGAGCATTAACTGCTGTCCATCACTAAAAAAGTCTTCCTGGCCAAGGTTGAGGGAAAGATCAAGCTGTAGGCATACACAAATATCTAGACAGAAGTTTGATGACATGTCCAGTTTCCCACCTAGGGCTACAAACTCCTGAAAATTTTATAGTTCCAAACATAGATTCCTTCTTATGAAGCAGGCCTCAGATCCAACAGTAAAGTGGTTGGCTCCTCCTTGCCCTACACAACCTTCGTGCCACTTTTGAACTAGTAAGTACATCTGACTGGGAAGGTCAATATTGTATCTTGCAGGTCAGTATTGTATCAGGCCGGGATGGCTGAAGGGGTGCCATGGATGATTTTTCTCTCCCAATGGCCTACATAGAACTTGTAGCACTGTGGAAAGCTAGTCAGCAGGTAGGAAGTTTTCAAGCCAGTCCTAGCTTGATTTCTTCATGTCTCATAACCAATGTATGTTGTCTTTATCAATAAAGTCTTACCATCTATTTATAGTGGGCAGCCAAGAATAGCAGTGACTCCTGTGTTGGATATCTGCGCCCTGCAACTCTCCCCTGTTGCTGACCAGTAATTCATAGTGAAGTACCTTGCCTCTGGCAATGTGATTTTCATTTAATAACCCTTGTCTTATGTCCACCAATACAGGATAACCGTGTTCAAACTCTTTTTAAAAAAGAAATCACATTTTTAAAATTATCATGCAGAGTAGTGGGTTTCTGTCAGTGTTTTTCATACAGCCTTGGTTTGGTGATCCCACTCCAACTCTCTCCTCTCCCCCACATACTCTCACCCCAATTCTCGTTTAGCCTTTAACCCTCAATAGTCTCTCAGTCTTAGCACACGTGTTTTACTACCTCCTTGCCCCCTTAAAGTCTCTTCCTGCCACCCTTGATCCCTGGACCCCAGATCCCCGGCCCCCAACACTGCCTTGTAGGCACTTTCTTGCTTCATGATCTCTATGTTCATTCCAATCTTATGTATATATCTTAAAGGTGAGATAAAGTATATTTCTCTTTCTAATTGTGAATTTTGGGGGAAGTTGTGGAATATTTAGGAAGTTGAGTCTCACTAGAGTGACTATATCACTGGGGCCAGGACTGGAGGGTGAATAGTCTCACCTACTCCCAGTTAGCTCTTGTTGCTTTCTGTAGGCCATCAAAATGTGATCTCTCAGCTTTCTACTTTGGCTGCCTGCCTGCTGCCATGCTTCCTTAGACATTGTGGAGTCTCCTTCTTATACCTTAAACCCAAATCAAGAAACATTCTCCCATGCTTTGCTTTTAGTTATATGCTGCAACACCAAGGTGCACATGAGGACACATTGCAACACATTTCTCACAACCCATCCCTTTCTGATATCTTCTATGTACATAGACAACCTATGGCTTATGCAGTCTGTCACTTTGCCCTTGATACACTTAGCTACCAATGGACTTGTTGACTCTCTCACCCACAAGGGCAGGGTCTTAATTTCTATCTTTAATCTTGTCTGTCTACTCACCACTATTTATCTTCTGGTGCTTTATCTTCTTCCTTTCCTTTCTAGCACAAAGCAATCAGACTCATAAGAAGTCAGCAAAATCTTTCCCTTGGGCTCAGAAAGACTTTCCCCAGATTCAGAAAGGTAAGGCTGTCCTATGTCCAAGTATAAGTATTTATGAACAGCTGACCAGTGCATACAAACACTAGCAACTGCAGCTTTCTCCTCTCTCATGACTGTAGCTTCTTACTGAGATGCTGCCTCCCATCACCTCTGCTGTATATAATCAATGCGGTGAGGTTCTGGGCTATAGCCACTGGTGGTGTTTCTCCATCAGAGCATGCACAGCCCACCTGACCCTAGCTTTTCTGTGCCTATATGTCTGTCAGCTCTTTTCTGTCCATCCTTTCTTAATTGCCTCACATTTCCAGATCCATGCTGTGTGTAATGCCGCACTAACTGCTACTACCTTCCAGTGTTTGTTGCCTGGTTAGAGCCCTTCTTTTTACACACGAATATTCCTTATGAATGACCACACAGATGATTAATGATACACATAGTCATTCAACAAAGACTTACTGAGCATGAAATAAAGGCTGCACTATGACCTGTGAGATACATGTATATCTAGACTTCCACTTTCTATCTGAATTGAAATTAAAGTCTAACGTGAATTTAAATCAAATTAACAAGAGGTATCTTTAACAAGAGGAACACTGTGGTCAGCTATGGGCTAAGAAAGAATTCCAGGAGGAGATGGTCCTTGCCAGAAACATGAAAGAGGAAATAAAATGATCAAGAAAAAAAAAACATGCAATAGAAACTGTTCTGGTAGAATTTATAGCACACCTAAGGGTCTAAGAAAACTGCAGCATATGTGGAACCCAGAGGGGTCAATGTGAAAGTGAGGGCAGCATGTGGGAGAAGGGACGACCGGAGCATTTCTCCAACTGGTTCTTACTGCTCAAATCTTTTTAATACCTGAAATGTTCTTTGTTTCTTAACATGTTCTCACCTTGGGTTTTATTCCTGGATCACATCATGGTTTGGACAGCAAACACCTTACTGTGTGACACCACAGAGCACAAACCTGAAACTGGCTTTCGGAGAGAAGGAGCCATTGTTCTCCTTCTCTAGAAAATTTCCATAAATATCAGATGCATTTATTTGCTCCAACAAAATGCCTTGGAGTGATGTGCAAGACTGCAGTTCCAGTCGCTAGAGGCTCGACTGGGTGTTTCTGGCCAGAATATGTAAGAGCCAGGCGTTCAAGTAGAGACAAATACCGAGTCAAAATTAACAGTCATAAGAGGGCTCAAACTTAAAGGGCAAGATAGGAATATCTAGAAATAAAAGACTTGGATATGAGACCCATGAGTCTTAAACTAGAGCAGGAAATTTGGATAAAAGAATAGGGGTGGATTCTGGTTCCACTCCATGCTAGGATGAAGCTGCCCCCAGGGACATGTTTTATAAGGTGCAGATGGTCTTAGCTGGGAGTGAGGAAAGACCTGTTAAGGGTTAAGCTAGTTATTGAAGAGGTCTCAGTGTTTTGGAGGTAAGAACAAAATATTCCAATGCAGTCTGAGAAGCTCCACGTTCAAGGCATTGCCGGGTAGCAGAAAGCTTTAAGGTTTTAATGAAGATTTCATAGAAATAGTGTTTGAAAGAATGCTGGGAGATGGATAGGGGGATAAAGATATATTTTATGAACATCACATCACATGGATGAAATAGATGGGCAAATAACTTCATAGTAGATCAAAGAAGAAATAGCAAGTTAGGATATTACTCAGTCTCAGAGTCCTTGAGAAATGTGAGCAAAGCCCTGGGACCCTTGATCACCAGTACCACATGATCTAACCGTGGCTGCTTGCACACACTTATTATTCCAGCACCCAGGAGGCAGAGGGAAGAGAGTCACAAGGCCAAGTTCATTTTTGTATACACAGTGAGTTTGAGGTCAGCTTGTGCTATAATACACTCTGTCTCACACTCAACAAAGTGGATATAATAGAAAACTATAGTGTAGACATGTAAGTTATATGATACATACAAAAAGTATGTTGAGATCTTGTAAACCTGAGGCTATCCTGGCACCCATAGAGGTAAGACTGGAGACATTGATCAGTGTATTTAGGGCGCACAGGGAGTGTGTGGTGCTATCTAAGTTAATACTAGCAAGCTAAAGAGTCTGATTCACTGCACAGAGCCCAGAAATGGTTACCCTGGATTGACTGGCTATGTTAACAAGATCTCTGAGATGTCAAAGATGGCTCAGAGTTCTGTCCAGCAGTGAAAGTTGAGTCTCATGGCACTTTTTAGAACTGGATAGGATGCTACAGTTATATCCTAGTATATTGACCTTCAGACCAATGATAGGATCTTAGTAGTAAAAAGAAAAGAGAAACAAAAAACAGAATCCTTGGCATAATGATGGAGATTTAACAAATAAAAGTAAGTCCCAGAGGTCACCAAGAAGGCTGAATTTTGGTGGCTATTGAGGGGAAAATTCAGTGTAAGAAAAAACTCAATAATTCATGGTCAAAGGTCCCTTGAACCAGCTTAGTTCCAGATCCAGGTTAACAGGTATCGATGGATCCCAGCTCACAGCCTGCTTTGCTTCCCCTACACAGGTCACCACCTCAATTCTGATAGTCTGGGTACAGTGCCATCACCCACACTAGTAACTTACACTAGAAAATGCCTAATATCCAAGATTGCCCAACAACCTCCAGATATGACAAGGTCAACCCATGCTCAGTTTTTGTGCCAAAAAGACAAAGGTAAGGGATGGGATAAGACCTAGGTGATGGTCATCCACTCTGGGCTATGAATACTGTTCTCTGCCTTAGTCAGTAAGCTTGCCATTTTGGGCTGGGACCTGATTGCAAAGTCCTGGACAAACTGCTTCCCTTATGCTGCTCTGACATCCCAGTGCTCTCATTGTGTCGTGATGAGCCATTGTCCTATATCCAGGATGTCAGAAGTTACTAGTCTGAGGGTACCAAGACTTTCTTCAGACCCTGCTCTTCTCCTCAATCTCAAAGGGAGCTGACAGAATCCATTTCAGACTCTGATACAGTTGACTGACTCCTGAAATTACTGCTTTAGGGTCTGCCTGTGCTGAAAATGCCATGACCAAGAAGAACTTAGAGAAGAAATAGCTTGCTATGGCTTATCATTTCAGAAGAATCTATAATGGCAGAGGATGCCAGACAGCGGAGATGCATGGAGTGGGAAGCAAGAGAGCACATCTTTATCCACACAGGAAAATGAAAGGGAACTACAAGGGGGTGAAGATATTAAACCCAAACCCTCACCCTAGTGATATACTTCCTTGCAGCAAGACTCTACCTCCTGAAGTCTCTACAACTTCACAAACAGTGCCACTAATTGGGAACACCATGCCCACATAATTGAGCCTGTAGAAGACATTTTTTTATTCACACCACCATGCGGTTCATGGCTTTTATAAGTCAGTGACACACAATGAATGGATTTACATAGAGAGAAGCTAATGGATCTTATCCCTGGTCTCTTTGACTTGCCTGAGACAGAGCTGTTTCAGTACATTTCTGAAGCCTCTTTGTTTTGGCATAGGCATCCCCTTCCCTAGGTGAACTAGTAGGGAGTGAGATTCTGGGCATCATTCCAGAAGCAAAGCCTAATTCTGTACTCATCCTCAATGAGCCGTCAATCATGTGCATCTCTTAAAGCAACGGCTCTATTCTCCAGCAGATTCAGTGGACTCTGTTATCACTGGGGAGAGGAGTATGCCTGATAACAGCTTTTACTGGACTTATCATGGTAGCAGCTAGTAGGAGCTGGAGAGAACAGAAATTGTGTAATATCAAGAGCTGGGTATGACAGGGAAACCTTTTTAGAGAGGAAAGTGGGCTCTAACTAGTTTGGATTGGGATCATATTCATTCAATCTTCTGGAATCTACAGGATAAATTTGTTACCCGAATGTATGTTTCTTTTATTAATTTTAAATAAAATTCTATCCCAATGTGACTTAGAAGATAGATACTGGAAACATTTTATCATGATAGATATATTCTAACTTTAGTATCTTTTAAAATTCACAGCCAATAGTTTAAACATTCAGAACAAAAATTCAGTTTTTACGGAATCGTTTTATCTTGACAAGCAGAAGATTGATCCTGAAAATATTTTATTATAGATATATTGGCATTACTACATTTTAAAATTCACAGCCAGTACTTTAAATATTCAGAAGAGGTAAAAATTCAATTTTAACTGCATTATCTTATTCCACCCAGCTGTGAAAAGCCTTTTTTGACTAGAATAACAGTAACGAAATTATGAGGGGCTCAATGACAATTTACAGTTCTCTTCCATTTAACTTAACATTAAGTGCTTATTGTATGTGAGAGATATTGTCTGAGGCCTCTGATCCAACATAAAACAAAATGAAATAAATAAAACCTGCCATAGATGATGATTCTTTACTGAGAAGAGTCTACAGTCCTAGAGAGGAGCTGCACCTGATGAGTGTGGTGGTAAATGTCCTGCTAGTGCTTAGGACCTGTTGTGGTTTGAATAGGAAATGTGCCCCCCAGGGTCATGGTTGGAACACTTGCGCTCCGGTTGGGTGGCACTGTTTTGCAGAGGCTGTAGAACTTTTAGAAAACAGGGACTTGCTGGAAGAAGTAGACCCCTGAAGTACAGATCTTCTGTGTGACATCCCTCCTTGCCATTGAGCTGACTTTTCTCCTTGCTTCTTGGCTGCAGAGACAATGTGAGAACCTTACTCTCACTAACACAGAGCCTTTGTATCATGAATGACAATGCCCCCTCCAATGACTAGCCAGAACAACCCTCTTCTCTCCCAAGCGGCACAACTAATAGAGCAGCCTGTGCACTTTTCTCCTTTGGCCACACTCCCTATTGCAAATGCTGAGTCTTGGCTTCTGCCTCCAGAATTGCTATTGTATAGCCCTGAGAAGTGTGGTTTCCATATTGTGGTCTTAAAGATACTCTTTGCTCAATCCAATGTACACCCAGATTAAAGTCAAGGTTCATAGTTCCTAGATATGATATCGAAGAGAAATCAGGAGATGGCTAAAGTAGGTATCATACCTTTCTAATCATCCATCCATGCATCTACCCATCTATCTATCCATCTATCCATCCATCTATCCATCCATCCATCCATCCATCCATCCATCCATCCATCCATCCATCCATCCACCCAACCATCCATCCATCCATCCATCCATCCATCCATCCATCCATCCATCCATCCATCCACTCACCTATCTATCCATACATCCATACATCCACTCACCCATCTATCTATCTATCCATCCATCCATCCACTCACCTATCTATTCATCCATCCATCCATCCATACATACATCCATTCATCCACTCACCCATCTATCCATCCGTCCATCCATCCACCCATCCATCCATCCATCCACCCACCCACCCATCCATCCACCCATCTGTTCAACAAATAATTTACTCACTTTACTGTTTAGCAGAGTAACGGATCTAAGTCAAATAAAGGATAAAACTATAATGGAGCTTTCTCTCTTTTGTCTTTTCAGCACACAAGCTAATGACACCACTTTGATCTCATTTGATTTTCTCAACAGCGCGTTGTGGGATGTGGCATGACTGAAAACTAGAGGGGCCATTTTTTTTTCCAGGAAGCTGATAGTGAGGTTGCTCTGAGTGTGAGGGAGTTCCGCTACCAAGACTTCACTCTGCAGACTCAGCTCTTTTCCGGTAGCTGTTCTTATTCTTGGGAAAAGTCAAGAAATGCAAAATTCCTTGGACTTGAATCAAAAGACACACAAACACACACACACACACACACACACACACACACAGAGAGAGAGAGAGAGAGAGAGAGAGAGAGAGAGAGAGAGAGAGAGAGAGAGCTGGAAAAGGAATGATGTAAGGCTGTATACTTGGGTGGAGGTCAAAGGAAAATCTGGGGAGTCAGTGGCCAAAAAGCAAGCAAAGGGGGTTGATGGGCCGTGCTACCATGACTCCGCAACAACAGTGAGCACTTGGGAAAACCAGCAGGCCATGTTGAAAACAACACATTCTGAGAAATGATGACAGATCCATTGATTTGTAACTTGGATGGAGATTGTGAAACTGAACAAAGAAGCATGCCGCAAGGAAATGATGTGCAGAGTGAAGCTTCTTAAGATGCACACTCAGGCCTTGTGTATCAAAGGGCATGCTCTGCTTTAAGAGTAAACAAAAGGATCTGAGATCCAGCTGTCAGTTGCATGCACTTTGCACAAATCATTTAAACTTTGTGTTTACAAGTAAAGGGATACTTCTGTTCAATAGGGTGTAGATTAGCTTTGTTTTGTAATGCTTGTTTGTGTCATAAAATAATCAGGCTCCTTAAAAAAAAATTGAGGTTGCAGAGTCATGCTCCATCATTCATCCAGGCAGAACCCAAATTAAAATCAGAAACATGTGTGGAGGGGAGGAGCCATGCCTGCACATTTAGCTGTTTCCCCTCATGAATTCCTATGGAGAGGAATGCAATGATAAAATTGATACAAACATACAGACCAGGGAAATATAATGACTTGTGGTAGAATATAATTATTTTCTTTTTTGTAACTGTTATAACAAGATGATAATGGAAGCTAGGACTTCTTATCTGAGGAAGTTAGTTAACATGGAGTAAACCCATGAAAGTGCTTCTCTACCTCCTCCTGCACAAGTCCCTGTCCTCAGGTCCGTAAGGAAGATGAACTATTACAACGTGGATAGTGTCTGGAAGAAGCTTGGCTTCCATTTTCGTTTCCTGAATTTAATATTTAATTTACTAACTTCTATGTCTCTCTGTCTGTGTGCCTCCTTGGGATCCACATGTGAATCCCAAGTGCTCTGGCATTCTCAGAGGGCAGAAGAGGGTGTTGGAACCCCTGCAGCTAGGGTTATAGGCATTTGTGAGTCATTGCCTGAGTGGGCTCTGAGACCAAGCTCTGGTCCTCTCCAGCAACTGCCGCACTGTCTCTATAGCCCCAAATACACTTTCTTAATGACTGCTTATCTGGAGAAGTTTTCCAGTTCTACTTGGTAAGTGTCTATACTCTTTATGGAAGGTAGTTGAAGATTGTTACATTTGGGGTATGAATTCTTGTTCATATATTTTATTTGCAATTAGTTTCTCCTAGTGCATGGCTTGTCTTTTTACACACTAATGCCCCTTAAGAAATATAAATTCTAATTTTTGGTAAGTGTGCATATTATTTTTATTTTATAGATTAAGCTTTTGATGCCAGAGTTCAGAGATGCCCTGGGGATTTGTCCTCACGGGAGTGGGGCTGTTGAGGATCGGTGAGTTCTGGTTGTAAGGGATCGATGAAAAGTAGGTTGATTCACAGTGCAATGCTGAGCTAGAACAGCATGAAAAGGACAACAGTCTATACCACATAGATTCTCAGGAGAACTGGAGATTCCTTGTGTACAACAGTATCACCTATGTCTGTCTATTAGGAATTCCTAGTGTATTTCAGCCAAACACCAGTGCCTGGAATCTGTCCTGAGATAAATTAAGCATGTCTTAGAATGGATCACAGAGAGTAGAATTTTTAATTTCTTTGGATGGTTCACGTACAGGATAAGAATTGAGCATCCACAAGTGGGAACAAGGAAATAAGGGGGACATTTTGTCCTTACATCAGGAATTTTCAGCCCTGTTTCCAGTTTTCTTGTGTCTGCCTTTGAGGCAGCCATCACATGCATCCAGAGAGAACTGCTCTAAGCCCGTGGCTTCATTGGGCTGGGGAACGGATGGAGGAACACCCTGTTCTTTCAGTATGCTGTGCAAGAATTCAGTGTCTGCCCACAGAGGGGCTCTCCTAGTTCAGTCAGAGCTCAGAAGGCTGGAGTAAATGTGGCTATGATAGTTCTTCCAGATTTTGAGAAGCTAGGAAACTCACAGGACACAATTATCAGGAAAACACGTCTAATAGCTGCCTGCCTAGAGAAGCAGAAGATCTTTGAGTCAGCTAGCAACAAATTAAAAAAAAAAACAGCTCAAGAAAGCTCAATGACAGACAGCCATAGTCAGACCATTAACAGAGAAAACTGACAATGCAAAGACCTGGGAACTGTCTATGAAGAGCTGAACAAACTCAGAAGCTAAACAGTAAAATCTCTGTATGGAGCTCAACAGAAAACTCTGAACACTGACTTTGTCATGCCACGCTAGCTAGCTTTCGCACTGCTGTGACAGAATCCAAGAATGAAACAATATAAGCCAGAAAAGATTCACGGGATGAACTTGACGGGGTTCATGCAGGTGGGAGCGTTTGGAACCTAGACAGCTCTGTGTGATGAGAGAGCAAGGAAGCAGAGATGAATGCTCATGACTCAGTTACCTCCCCATTTGTGTGTTTGTGTGTGTGTGTGTCTCGCTGTATATGTACTCATATGTGGAGGTCAGCTTGCCTGTGTATGTCTTTATGGAGACCAGTGGCTGACCTTGGGTGTCTTCCTTTCTTGCCTTTCACCTTATTTTTTTTCAGGGAAGGTTGCTCACTGAATCAGGAGCTCCTTTCATTTGTACACATTGTACACATTGTACTCCATTTTGTTTCGCTAGCGTGGCTGGCTCAAGCTCAATTTGACCCCACTGCCTGGCACTAGATTTACAGGTGCACATGCTATCCTGTAAACTTCAGGATATGTATGTGGTGAACTTCATGTTTGTGTAATGGGCAATTCACTCACTGGGTCATCTTCTCATCCCCTGTAATTTTAAGTAGATTTTAAATTGGTTGTCTATGTTCCATTCTTGAATCTATCTCATTATGTCCAGCTTCCGGTCTTATTTGATACTCTTAGCTGACATGACATTTTAAAATTATACATCGTCACTGTTAATAGCATGTAAAAATACAAATTATACATCCACACTCTTAATTATCTCTAGAAATGTAGTGCATTTTTTTGACATACTGGTCTTGCTTATTACTCTCTTTCTGAATTCCATATTTTCTAATCATTTACCTTTAAATTCTTTGATATTTGAAAACAGATAATGTTAGTTAAAGATATGATAATTTCGGATTTCTCTAATTTGTGTATATTTGCAATTCTTTGTCACATGA
The DNA here is from genome assembly GCA_036184795.1 of Tokudaia tokunoshimensis. Classification (NCBI taxonomy): domain Eukaryota; kingdom Metazoa; phylum Chordata; class Mammalia; order Rodentia; family Muridae; genus Tokudaia; species Tokudaia tokunoshimensis. Next base: position 9,332,317 of record BTHU01000013.1, on the reverse strand, counting down.
TGATAATATTCTTTAGGCAAATATTGACCAAAAGGCAAACAATACACAGCATGCTCACCTCCGTTCTAAAGAGAATCCCTCTATAGTTTCCCATGCTGCATAGCATCCCGAATCCAGACACACCTCGCGAGACTAAGAAAACCCTTGACTCCTGTTCCACAGCCATACTCTTAGGAGTAAAGTCATGTGCTACACATTATCCACATAGAATGTTAAATTGTTCTGCTTGTTTGATGTGCAGGACTCATTAATATTTTAAAAAATACAAATGGACTCATGAATTTATGCTAAACTGGAACATTTTAACACCCAAATTCATCTCTTCCATATACATGGGGTTTCACCAGTTTCATCAATTTGCACCTTGAATCAGTTTCACAAGACTTTTTAAGTAATTAATTCTTTTACTAGTAAAATATTTCAAATTTATTGAATTTGTTACTGATTTTTATGAACTTGTGAGTTAGTACATGCATGTGTGTGTGTGAATGTTTGCGTGTGTGTGTGTGTGTGTGTGTGTGTGTGTGTGTCTGCGTGTATCTGTGTGTGTGTAAATGTTCACTTCTATGGGGGTATGTGCACACATGTGCTTTGTGCGGAGGCTTTGGACTGATGTCCTTCTAGCTTATCCTGTGAGTTAGGGCTTCCCAGTCAAATGCAGAGCTGGATGATACAGCTGGTCTTCCTAGGCCCGTGCTCTTGCTCTCTGAAGCTGGAATTACAGGCAGGCTGCCACAACAACCCAGAATTTATCTGCAGACCAGGGATCCCAACTCCATAGGTTTGTGCCTGTGAGTCCAGTGCCCGCGGAGACCAAAAGAGGACGACAGATCCCCTCAGATTGGAGTTATAGGAGTTTGTGAGCCCCCTGATAAATACAGTAGCCAGAAACTAAATGCTTGTCCTTTGCAATCTCTCCTAACCCTTCTGCCTTTCAATGGCCTCTCTCATTGTATTCTGACTTATAGGCGTTATCAAATGAGTAATAGATTTCTGATGGACTACAGAACTCCAGGAATCCATGTTTACACTTGTGTAGCATACAGGTTTATGTTCCTAGGTTACTTCAGAAGTTTTTCTTGCCTGGAGAGTAAAAGATTTTCACCAACCATTGTGTACGGGCTGAGCAGCCAGGACTGTCAGCAGGTATCTAGTAGTGGAGGTGACAGTGTGGATTCATGGGTCAAGCACTGGCCATGTAAGCTTGCAGACAAGATTTCAATCCCTGGAGCTCACACACAAAAAGCCCAAAGTAGGAACACTATCACAACCCCAGCTCTTCTAGGATGAGATGGGAGGCAGAGCCAGAAATTCTGCTTTGGAGTTTGTTGGCCAGCTAGCCTGGAGTATACAGCATAGCAGAAATGAGAGATACCCTTCAGGCAGCAAGCTGAGGCAGAACTGAATCCTGGAAAGCTCTCTTCTGACTTCTGCACACTCCACTCACGTACCTAATACTAACAATAACTAAAATAGGAAAAAAAAGAATCCACCAATAGCATCTGGGATCCTGTCCTCAGCACACCACATGCTTGTCATCTCCCTCCTTGGGGCTCTGCCAGAGGGTCAGTCTCTGCTCATTCGTCACTGATATGTTGCCATGGTATCCCTTGTCCCTGTTGCTAAAGGCCACGAACTTTCCAAGTGTAAAAGTCAGAATTCTGAGAGAATGACCAGTTTTTATTTTATTTCACTTACAAGTCTTTTCTTTGTGGACATTCTTTATCATTCCCATTTAAAATCAGAATTCAAGGCAGCTCCATGTGCTTCCCAAGCCTCCAGCATTCACCCTTTCACATAATCCATCGAAGTAGTGAGACAGGATCTTTCTATGTAGCCATGGATGGCCTAGAACTCACTATGCAGACCAGACTGGCCTTGAACTCCTGGAGATCCACATGTCTTTGCCTTCCATATGCTGGGATTAACGCTGTGCACTGCCACTCCCTGTGTCCCACGGGTAATTTTAAAGCTGTCTTCTTCATTTTGATATTCTGCGAGCTGGCAGGTTAAATGTAGATTCCCAAGTGCAGCTAAGGAGTAACTTAGGGACTGAGAAATCAACATCCAGATGCTACAAATGTTCACGACTTTTTGAATTTTGTTTGGGAGACAGTATATAGCTGGTATATGCTATGAGATGGATTTAGAAACACATGGCCTCTTACTCACCCAGCCACCTCCAGCTCTGTAGCTTTACCACATGTGTTTTGGCAGCAGGATCTACCATCACACAGAGAGACTGGTGACTTGTCGCCCTTCATCATCTCTCTGGCCCAACAGAAGGGTTCTTTGAGGTCATGGATGGCTTTCCCTACTGAAGGCTTGTTGAAAGTCTGTGTGCTCATGCTCATTAAGTAACTTCTAGAAACCTTGGCAGAGTAAGTGGATAAAAGTCTGAACTTACAGTCAGCAGGACTTCGTAATACACATACACGGGTCTCATAATATATGTGACAGTGGACTTACTTAAATCACCCAATTAACTTTTGTAGCCCTGTATAAATATAATAAAGTAGCTATAGAAATGAAAGATGTTTTCAGGTTAAATTTGACTCCACTGAACTTGCAGAATCAGAGGTAACTCAATGCCTCAGTTTCATGATTTTTACAGAGAGTGGTTTTAAAGGCAAAAATCCCGAGAAGATTGAATCTATTTCTGCTCCCATTTATCTTAATTATAATCATGAGAAGCCCACTGCTTTTAGAATCTATTCATTTGCCTTGGAAAAACTGGACTCTCTGTTGACACAGGGAGTTTATTCTACCAATAATGCCATAGACATGCTTGCATCTCTTAACTCATTTGGTTTCAAATCACCCCTAACCCACACGGAGTGTTTCTTGTTCTATTTTTTTTCTGCCACTAGAAGAAGATGCTGTTGCCTTGTGTGGTACATTCATGTGAAAGTGAGAAAGACCTGGGTGGTACTGTGGGGAGACTGAAGGTAGGCAAGTACCAAGTGGATCTTACTCCTCTCCTTGTTGACTGTGACCTTGACTGAATATCAGTGGTCCAGCCTCTGTGGGACGAAATAGCCCAGCTTTCACAAATGGCAGCCAGGTGTGTAAATTAAATTAAAATCTTCTCTGTCAACGGGGATTTGTTCCTTGAGAGACAGAGAATGAGAACACAGAAGAGGGAGAGGGGGAGAGAGAGAGAGAGAGAGAGAGAGAGAGAGAGAGAGAGAGAGAGAGAGAGAGAATTTTAGCTGTCATACATGGATTGAATTATTCTGGCAGGGGTAATGGTGTTTGGTGTTTTCCAAGTGGCTGGAAGACTACAACAAAGAGATGCACCATGAATATGTGTTGTAGAAACACAAGACATGTTGTAGGAATGACGAGGACAGTCCACTGAGACTGAAAGGGAATAATATCTCATCCCAATGATTCCTGCTGCTATTAATTCAGTGACAAATTGGAGGATGTTGCTTACCTATCTTAAAACATAGAAAGGTCCAACAGAGGGACAAAGAGTAAGTGTGTGAAAGAGAGATCAGAAGTAATCTTCCTTCTAATTTTTAGAAATTGGGCTCTCTCCAGTAGATGTATATAAAAAAAACCAACACACTTAGCCTCAGAGAAAACTATATTGAGATTCTATCTCATACCTGTCAGGATGGCTAGTGACAAGTGACAACAAATGCTGGGAAATATATAAACACCCACGGCGAGTATGTAAATTATGGTGTCACCTATGGAAATCAATACAGTGTTTCCTCAAGGAACTATAAACAGAATTACCATAGTATACAACCATACTACTTGTGGGTATACACCTGAAGGGATGTCAGCTAGCATTACCACAGAGACACTGTCATCTTCATGTTTATTGCAGCCAAGGCATGGAACCAGGGTAGCTGCCCATCAACAGGTGAAAGGAGACTGAAAATAAGATTATGTATACAGAATAGAATTTTATTCAGCTATAAAAAAGAATAACATCACAACATTTTTTTCTCATGGGTAATCTAGAATTTATCTTGAAGACTGTGTGTGTGTGTGTGTGTGTGTGTGTGTGTGTGTGTGTGTGTGCACGTGCCTGCCATATGTGTGCAGTACCCACAAAGGCCAAAAGAGAGTGGCAGGCCCCCCAGAAATGGACTTACAGTTAGTTGTAAGCCTCCATATGAGTTCAAGAAACTGGCCCAGAGTCTTTTGCAAGAGCAGCCAGAGCTCTTAACCCCTGAGCCATCTCTCCAGTTCCCCAGAAATTAACCTTTAAAAATATTAAAGTAGAAAAGAGACTTCTTGGGAAGAGGAAAGGTGTTGGCAGAAGGGCAAGACAGAGTAATGGCTGAAGACTCCCAAAACAGATTGGAGGTACACAGGAAAGTCCATAGCAACACCGGTTGTTTTGCACATGGAAAATATGTTAACTTAAAAATGTACCCGCAGCTTGTGTGTTACTCCACCCTGGTTTAGACTCCATGAGGGCAATGATAGATCGGCTCTTCTTTGGCTAATGTCAATGGCCAACCAACCAGCTTCTAGAACTCATATGGAGACTTACAACTGTCTGTAACTCCAGTTCTGGTGGATCTGACACTCTCCTTTGGCCTTTGTGGGTACTGCACACATATGGTACGAATATGAACTTTGGAAGTAGTGGCAATGATACACAGAAAGAGATGAAGGACACAACTGGAAGACGCAGTTGCTCCCCTGTCTCCTTTCTTCTTTCAGGCTGGATATAGTGGCGTGCTGCTACATTACACAGTAATGCTAGCAACTAACATGGCTAAATTAATAAAGTTGGACTTGTGTCTCCAAATTCCATCTACAAACTTCCTGATTGCATTGGGGCAAAGAATCACCTGAATGCGACCCTTCTTTCATGCTTCATTTTCTTTCTTTATCAAATCTATGCATTTAAAGTTATTCTTTCCTCATTAATAACAAAAGTGAATTTACTTTCAGTTAACTAGAGGCTTAAAAACCCCTTTATCTGGTGATCTGCTGCTCTTAATATTTAGGTCCCTGTGCTTTGGGAATACAGCCGAGATTTCTGCAGCATTTTTAATCTAACAGTCATACCTCATATCTGACCTATGTATTAAGGTGTGAGGATATGCCTGTGAGGAGAAAAACATTCTCAATACATCTCCTGAAGCTTCCAGAATATTTAGCAGCAGTCCTTCACTTCACCTGCCATTAAGAGATAGCACGGAGTCACTCAGTAGGTCTCCTCTGTACTACTTTCTCCTGCGGATTCTTGGTCTAGGATAATAAAGAGCAAAATAGCCCTCAGAATGAGAGAGATCATGTCTGTAAGACACTTAATAAGGTCCGCACTGTGCACCCTCAATAGAAAGAAATATATCAGCAAAGTTTCTAAGTAACCACTCTGAGACAAACCAAACACGATGTGAGAAGCGGAACACAACACAGGCTTTGGGGACTTCTGGTATATAACCCTTGGCAACTGCCACACAGGGTGGAGCAATTAAGTGGTTGGCCCTGGCAGCTGTAAAGCACATCACAGGGACCAGGATAAGCCCTTCCTTTTCCTTAATCTGCATTTTTCCTGCTTGCTGTCCACCAACCATTTAGTTTATCACAAATACTAGTTAATAATAAAATTATTTTAAAACGCTACAATTTGGATATTTTCCTGACTGCACTGTACTTTTTCCCAAGTCCATATTTTTCCAAGTCCATTTATGAAACAACATAATTCTGCAAATAAGAAAAATACATATAGTTCATTTGAACCACAGAGAATATTTAGTTTTCTGCTGATTTGCTACTTCTTATATGTTACAGGATAGATCATCAGATTTAGGGTCAAGTAGCTTCCGTCCTGAATCTTATTAGCTCTGGGAGACCGTGAAAGAATGTGACTATTTAATCTAGAAGACAGGAAATGTACCTCATAGGATTGTAATACGATTTAAATTAGACAAAGTACTTGGAAATCCTTTGTGAAATGGGCAGCCATTCTCTCCTTCTTGGGATTATCCAGATGTTTAGTGGGCTCCACTGACTTGCCTGCTCATGTGTATTCTATAAACATCTTGCATTTTAGTGACACCAGTTCCCAATGCCAAAAGGATATGGAAGTCCCATGACAGAAAATTAAACAGCCCAAGTTGGATTCCCCCATCCCAGCATCATGCTGTGACTCTCAAAAATGATTTTTAGGGGAAATGCCAGAAACAGATCCATAAACTGCCCAGGAGACATACTATAAACACAGAACAACACCAGACATATGTCAGGGCAGGTGATCAAAACGCAAGAGAAGATGAGAGCAGAAAACTCTGCAATTCCAGATGGTCTCCATCTAAGGAGAGCTGGACACGGGTGATAAGTGACTCGGGGAAGCCGTGGTGGACATGTGTGAGTCTTCTCTGAGGACTGACGCTGTGCAGGTGCTGGGTCTGGCCGGGACACCACACCTGTCTTTGTAATAAGGCGTGCAGTACCGGCCTGTCTTTTATCAGAATTCTTAACAGGTTCTGCAGTCATTGCCTCTGTGGCTTCCAGAGAGGATGTTAAACCCATTTTGGAGAAGGAAATCTTAGAATCTGGTCATTAGGTAAATGTTTGCAAGTGGCAGAATCGGCTAGGAAAGAAAAAAGAAGTCCTCATTTTGCTTTATAAATAATACAGTGAATCACTTGTTTTAAGTTTTACTAAAGCAATCTCTGTTTACACTTGACCCTCAAAGTTAATATTTATAAAGTTCCTACTATATATGAGGCAATATGCAAAGCACTCTCTCTCTATATATGTATATATATATATATGAATACATAGTAGATATATATGAATTACAGTGAATATATATGAATTCATAGATAAAATGAATATAATAGAGTCACTGTATATGAAGAATTTGCATTTAAGGGATAGGAAGTCTTTTATATATAAAGTGGATAAAGTATCAAAACTGTGTGATAAACACAATCGTTGAACAGAAAAGAAGAGTTGTCGTGGTATAACTGTTGGAGGTGTCACAGACTGAATGTCCTGGAATAGTTAAGTGAGTTTCTATTGAATAAGGAAAGAAATAACAGTCCAGATAGGGTAGCTTGAGTAACTATATGCACGTGAAGGCTGATGTCAATTTATAAACTCTCAAATAGCCTGGGATTAACAAGGGGTCTGGACTGCTTGGGTAATGAAACATATGTGTATGACTGAAAAGATGGCTATAAAAAAATCAGAGATAAAATGGATTACAGGAAACAAGGTGGGGTGGTGGGGAGGCAAGGGTAAATGTGGGATACCCTTGAAATGATGAAGAGGGACTTGTTTTCAGGTAATTGGGAGGAGGTGGAGACCAGGGCAAGAATGTGAAGTTAATCCTGGTGAAAATGTGGGCAGTAGATGAAGGCTGGAAAGCTGACTTGAGTGGACATCGAAGAGCATCAGCTGTGGCAGAACTTGGAAACAGGTGGTAAACTGCAAATTGTCTCTCGGGCTGGAGCATGGCTCAGTGGTAGAGCATGATTCTAGTGGGTGACCGAGTGGACAGCGGTATCATTAACTATAAGATGACCCAAACATGGGCAGGCAGTTTAAGATGAGAAGGAAGAACTTAAGGGAACCTTCTATGTTTCCTTTGGTGTGTGAGATCTCCAGAAAGATACTATCAAGAAGTTGAAAAGGCCCAAGACTTTGCCAATTCCAAGATTCCAAGTAGATTCTGAGCCCAGAATGCCCATGGAGGACCACACATGCCATGTTACAGATGCACAGGTTGTAAATCAAGTTGAAAACTGTTTAATACCATGCAGGTTAATCCCCTCATGACAAACATGCTTTTCCAACAGTCTTGAAGGCAAGCGTGCATTAGAGTCTGTGATAAAATGTGTGGATAGCTTCGGCAAAGTCCCTCTCCTCTCTCTCTTCTCACCAAGCCTCACACAAGGGAAAACCAGCCTGTGTGATCAGGCATGTCATAATCTCAAGGTCCGTCTGTATCCTCCTTCTCACTAACAGTCTACCCTTAGGACATTGGCACGCACTGCCCACAGCAAGACTATATTCTCAAATTCCAGAAGTGACCCAAACCTACACTCAACCAGAAAGATTTTAATAAGTGACCCAGAGGCCCCAAGTGTAATATAGGTGGGCCAGCACAGGCTCCAGGCAGCCATGTTCTAGGGTCTGGACAGGCAGCTTGTCCTGTGAATGTAGTGTGGAACGGGGCATAAGTAAGTCAGTTGAAATCCACAAAATCATCCTTTTCTTCTGATCTAGAAGTACTATTGAGAAAACACTCCTAGAAAAGTTTGAGAGTCACATGTACCCATGATAAAAGATATAAAGAACCTGTCTTACATAGGGTTTCTATTGCTGGGAAGAGACACCATGACTAGAGCAACGCTAATAAAGTGGACAGCATTTAATTGAGGTTTACAGTTTCAGAGGTTGAGTTCATTATTGTTATGGCAGGAAACACAGTGGCACACAGGCAGACATGGTGCTGGAGAGGTAGCTGAGAGTTCTACATTCAGATCAGCAGGCAGTTGCAAGCAAGAATGACTCTGGGACTGGCTAGAACATTTAAAACCTCCAAGACTACCTTTAGTGACAAGCTTCTTACAATAAGGTCACACATCTTAATAGTGCTGCATTCTATGAGCCTATGGGGGTCATTTTTATTTAAACCACCACAGAACATATCAAGAAATCAGAGGGAGAAGGCAACAGTGGATACTCTAGCGAACAAAGTGACCCAGAACAAAAGGATGGACCTGGGGACAAATAAAACAAAACAAAATAAACAAACAAACAAAACAACAAAAAAACCACGAAACAACCCAGAAAAGGGACTAAAAAACAAAGTCAGAAAAGGCAGCACACTGTTCCCTCTGTTTGTTAAAAGCAGAGGGCAGCCAGAGGAAGTGTTTCCAAAGGATCAGAACCAAGGAAAGTTTAAGGTTCTGAAAGAGGAGTAGAGAATCAGATTATCTCGTTGAATTAACTTGATGCATTTCTCGAATGCTTAGAAACAGAGATCCATTTCAGACAGGGAAATTAGCTAGCCATTAAATGTCAATTTGTAAACATGACAAGACTGAGAAAAGACAAGTTGAGCCAGAAAGATCAATTTATTTTTCAATGCAGAACACAGCTGTCCTCACTCCCACTGGTGAACTTTAACGTTGTCTAGAAAGATACAGCATGTGTTGTTTTTGGCCCGTGCCTCGAGTGGGTTTTCTGAGTGCTGTTCTATCTAATGGCACGTATGAATCAGTGCCCATGCCACAAGCCGGGCAATACGATTTCAGATCCTAAGAATTCACATCAAAGTCAGATGCAGCGGTTAGGATTCTTCACCCCAATGCAGCCATGCCAGCAGAAGGAAAATAAAGATGGAGGGATCCAGAAGTTCACTGGCTTAACTAGCCTGTCTTACACAGAGGCAAAAAAAAAAAATGGAAGAAAGAGAGAGAAAGACAAGTTTCAGTTGTCCACTGACCTCTAGTGTACCTAGGGTAGGAGCTGAGGATGTTAGCAAGCATATCTGCCTTCCCTAATTCTTTGTCAAACCAGGCAAAGCACTCTATGCATCAGGCTTAATCTCATCATTTATCTTATGCAACTTAGAGGTTTTATACTCCGAAGCTCTGGAAACTACTTTGTATCAAGCATTCTCTTTCTGGGAATGGTAAGGAAGGTGAGCCTCCCTCCTCTCCCCAGACATGGTTGCTCTTCCCATCCCTTCCCATTTTAATGCTCTTTCCAAAGGCTCCAAAGTGTCTACTCTGCACAGTTGGAAAATATTTGAGCTAGATAATCTCCAAGCTCCAGTTCAAACACACCCTCCTCTGAGGCAGGTGCCCCTTTGGCCCTGGAGTGGCTCATGAGTGGGCCTTTGAAGCCAGGCCTTGTGTTTGGATTAGTGGTAGGAAGAGGGAAGATATTTAAGACAGGAAGAAAGGCATAATAAAAGACATAGTGAGAGGAATAATCCTGTTTCCTTGGCAGAAGATGTGTGGAGTAATAAAGAGCTCTTTCTGACTAAACCCTATGGACAGTAAGGCAGAGTTGTGGGAATAGAGGGCTCTTGCTTTTCCTATGAGACAAGTGTTTTTCCTGGAGACCTCACATAACTTAAAAAGCAAATAATTCAAAACAAATTTTTTTCCAAAGACAGGGAATTCATTTTTGGAACTTTTCAATTTACAGTTATTTTAGTGTATATTTTATTTGCTTTGAAGTTCCTTTGTGTGTGTGTGTGTGTGTGTGTGTGTGTGTGTGTGTATGTGTGTGTTTCCCCGATTAGTTCACTGAAGGGCTCTTTCCAACATGAAACCTTGAGTATCTGAGTATCGGAGTATCGGTGGTTGGTTGTTCTCTGGTGTGCTATGTTGTCACATGGACTCCAAAGTGGTTGCTTTGGAGTTTGTGTCTCGGCGTAGCTGCAGCACCTCACAACAAACTGGCATGTCACTGTGGGAGTGTGTGGGGAACAGATGAGCCACAAAAATAGCAGTATTCACTTGGGTCACAAAACCAAAAGTCCCTTCCCGGAACTCAGCTGTTGACAAGAGAGGGTCTGAGTTTTATCCAACCAGTGCTCTCCAGGGAGCAATAGCATAAATGTGGGTGTCAGTTCACTCTCCTGTCAACGTACATCATTTTGGAAGAATTTAATGGGTTGGATTTCTCTCATTTGTTCAAATTAGGCATGGACATTTCTTTTAACACCACAGTTTCAAGTTGGTCTGAATTTAGACTCACTTCGATACATTATTGAACTGGTTTCAGGATAATGAATGGGCCTTACTCATCTTTGTAGCCTTCAAGACATCTTTGCACCTTTCTAGAAATATAGCATTTGCTAAATGGGATTGACTACCTCATTGGAGAGTTTATAGGATTAGATAGGAATTTTATAATTTAGGTACTCAGGAGCTGTTTGCATGCTAAACACAAGTGAGATGTTCATTAAGTTTTGGTGATTTCTTCATTGGGGGTGGTCTTTGCTAGCCTTACCAGTCTTAGTTATGTCTGCATCATAAAAACTATAAGGATTAAACGTGAAGTGACATAGGGGAGCAGTGAGTCTTGAACCAGCAGAATGACCTAATACTCAAAGAACTAATGTTTTGGGCTCAGTGCAGCTGCTCTGACATACAGAGGAGAATGTATGGAGTCACAGGTAAGGACAGCCAAGAAGAAAGTTGAACCATAGTGTAGAAATGAGGATGCTAAAGCCTAGTGAGTCTTGTAGCTCCATCATGCTGTGCCAAGAGTCTAGGTGAAGAGTGGAAAACTCAAATCAATCATCGAGATGATTCAAACCATCCAGATGTGCGGTGTCATCAGCATCATCACTAGCAGGTTTGTGGGGGTCAAGTGGATGTCAGTCTTTCCACACTCTCCTTCCTCTCAAACATTTATATCCAGTTGAGGCCATCTTGAAATCAAGGCTTCCATGACAGTAAGTCATGAATGTGTGCTGAGCTGAGGATGATAGAAGAAAGAATACTCCTTTCTGCCAGAGAGGCTCTTAGAGCAATCCAGGATCCTCAACTTGTTAGCGTCTATAAATAGCAGCAGAGCTTCTGCTTCAGAAATGAGCAAATCACCCATTTTCAAAAATGAATTGTACCTGGTTCTTTTAATCCAATGATCTGAAACAAAAACATGAAACGGGTTTTATTCAGTAATATAAAGGTCTCAAAAATATAGGAAGGCAGCTATAAATGAACAGGCTGATCTGGATGGCTCCATGCAGACCTATAATGTGATATTTAAAAACAAGTCTGTAGATCAAGCTGAGGACAGAATGGAAATACTATCAGGAATGAGGCCACAGAGTCTTCTTTTAGAAATCTGCTTCCTTGTTTAACTTTTTCCCTAAGACTACAGGCTATGACTTTACATGTCCCTTCTGATATGCAATTGACTGTTTTGCTTGGCAAAAATATGCATCTTGAATGAAGAGTAGGAGAAAGGGCAGACCCTTAGTCATTGGTTTGGCTGCTAGGACACCATTGATCAGAACTTATTATCAGGCCAGCATTTAGAATCCTAAGCCAGGCTATGTAACAGACAGTTGATGGGAATATGGATTAGGTTTCTAGGCTGGGCTCAGCAGCACTGGAGAGGATGTGTGAACGAATCAGAGAGAAAGCAGAAGTTAAGACCACTGACACCAAGAGTTCTAAGGGCTGCGGCTGCAGAAGAACTCAAAGCCATGGGGTCAACATCAGAAAGAGGTCTGTTTAGGGAACTCACTGATATTCTGGACTTCAATAATTAGGCAACTCTCCTAGCTTTATTCTTTTCTTCCTTCTTCTGTTTCAGGTGGAACACAAAACCAACATTGTGTCCTGATGGGGCTAACCTTCCAGAGGGGGATTCAGGCAGCCTACACAACTGATGACACCTAACACTCATGTGTGCACTTGTGTTCAAGCCCTGGTATTCTCGTGTGTGACTGCAGATACACAAATGCCACAATGCTTGTGTGGAGGACAGGGGACAACATTCAGATCCTCCCTAACCATGTTGTTTGAGATAGAATCTCTCTGTTGATCACATCCAGGGTCTCTCCTATCTCTGCCTCCTATCTCACTAGTGTTACAGATGTGAGCTATTGCGCCCAGGTTTACTGACTGAGCCATCTCACCATCTACAATGTATCTCATTTTTATAAATTCACAAGAAGTAATCCAGGAGGCTTAGGGAAGGAAGAGTAGTGGGACATGCTCCCAGAAAAGTGACAACTATTTTAGGAAATGGAGGTAAGTACATTGGTGGATATGACCTAGATTGTCATCTGGGGAGTCATTCAGGCAGCCTACAACCTGGGTAAACTTCCAAACATGAAACATGCAATTCTAGACACAGAGAGGAAAAGCTGACTTAATGATGGTACCCAAACACTGAGAGATGTAATAAGTCCTAGTTTTCCATTCAACTGTGACACTCTAGATCTGAATATCTACAAGGGAGGAGAACAAAATCCCCAGACAGTAATAAGAAGGAAAAGGAAAGATTTGGTAATCTCCATCAGTGTACCTTGTATATGAGTACTGAACTATCATCCTAGATGCATAAGTATGTGCAATTATACATGCTAATCTAGAGTTCTAAACAAGATATTTATGAAGATAGACATGTTAAGTATCTTGATTTGATAGTCACATAGTGCATACATGTATTATGTTATCACATGGTACCCCATAAACATATACAATTAAAATAGTAATTTTAAAAATCTGCACACTTAAAAAACTGAACATAATCAATATTGAATGAAAAAAATAAATCTCTGTTTTGATTCAGAGCTGGAAGAAATGCTGTATTTTCAAACAGGTGAAGGCATGAGAATGGCAAGCTAGTGTCAAATAAATAAATAAACTTTACTTTTAATTGAAAATATAATTTGCATATTATGAAATTGACCCAATACACTTCAGTGGTTCTTACATATTTATAGAACAATTATCATCAGCATTTCATCCAAAAATGTTTCTTTTATCTCAGAATTGAACTCTTTCTCCATCAGTAAACTGTAGTCTATCATATTCCCAGATCTGTTCCTGGTGACCACCTTTTGTGTGGCTGTGTGTCTGTCTTTCCAAGACAATGCCTGTGATTGTAATCATATATTATTTGATCTTCCACGTGTGGCTTCTTTTGCTTAGCATAGTGTTTTCAAAGTCATCCATGGTGTAGACATATTACTACTTAAGTGTTTGGCATGGACTTAGATTTTCATGTGGATGTACAGTATTCTGCTTATCAGCGCATGGATGTTTGAGTAGTTTCATTTTCTGATTCTGATGCAGAGTACCAATGTCAAAATGTGCACAAGAGGTTTTGCCTGACACTCATTTTCATTATCATGTGTATGTTCCTAGGAGTGGAATTGCTAGGGTGTATATATATATTTGTTTGTTTGTTATGAGGTAGTGTGTAGCCCTGGATGGCTTCAAACTTGTTATTTAGACCAGGCTGGCCTGGGAACTCCTGAAGGCCTACTTGTCTCTGCTTTCAGAGTCCAGGAACTAAAGACATGTGCTGCCAAGGCTGTCCAGAATTTTGAGATTGTATGGAAACTTATGTTCACTTCTTAAAGAAGGAACAAATTATTCGTCAATGAAGCTGTGATGCTGGCATTCTGACTATCAGTGTGTGGACACCGAGACCCTTACATTCTCCTTAAGACTTGCCATTTTTCTTTCCTGTCATCTGATTGCAGTCATACTAGCAGGTGTGACCTGATGTGATGAACTGTGGGGTTTGTTTTCCATTATGTAGGGGAGGGGATCATTATCTCCCATAAACACAGCCTGGCCTCCAACTCACTATTTAGCCAAGGCTGGCCCTGGACTCCTTAGTCTCCTGTCTCCAGTTCCTGAGTTCTGAGATTATACCACCATATCTGGTTTGCATTTTCTTTATGATTAATGATATTGTACATATTTTCATGTATTTGGTGGCCATTTGTGTTTCTTCTCTGAAGAAAAGTCTATAAAATCCTTTGCTACTTTTGAATTGGGCTTGTGCCTTTTTTATTAATATATCATAGCACTTCTTGATATGTTTTGGTATTGAACTCTTATTAGATATGTGATCTGCTTTGAAAGATATCAGCGTTTCACGGTTGCACTTGCTAGATTCATTTTTGTTTGTTGGTAGTGTTATGGCGTGTACCAGGACCTCAAATACTCCCTGGTAGTAATTATCATTTATTGTTATAACTATTGTTTTGATTGTGGGCTTTATTTAGTTTGTTACAAGATTTTTGCATATAACACATTGGCCTTGAACTCCAAATCCTCCTTCCTCAGCCTCCTGAGTACTGAGATAATGGGTGTGCCTCAGCAAACCTGGCAGCTCCTGTGTTTGAATAAGTGTTCAGGTTGGAAGATCCTTTGGCCTGGTAAAGCACAGCCCTGGCAACCCCTCCAGACCGGCTGGTTCTGGATTGGTTCATTCTTAGCCAGAAGTACGTATCATTTCGATTTCTCCTATTGGCATTGGCCTGAACTGGTCATAACTATCCCAGGCAATGGGAGCAACCAAAACTGAACATGAAGAGAGACACTCATTTATTCCTAGGGTTCTTGAAGTAAGGTAGAACATGAAAGTGTAAGGAAGGAGGAGAGGCTAGGAGAGTTGAGCAGGGAGCAGTGGTGAACAATGTTTTATTTGTAATTTTACCTAGAATCCAGCTTTGAACTGTCTTTCAGCATAAGTTGGATGTGTTACTCACCATTGTTCACTTCTGTTCCACAGTCAAATATGTGGTATCCAAATATGTGGATCACCCTACTGGGGTGATCCCTTCATGCAGCGAAATGTAAGGTCATAGGTTATATAGCTCATGCACAAAAGCCTTATTCCTCTAAGGACAGAGAGGTAATGATCCTTCCGTTTATATTTTCTCATTATAAATTAATAAAGGAGAACAAAGAGGCAAAGCTACCATAACTACAGCCAGACCTACTAAGCGTAGGCTTTGAGCTGTTAATCGCAATCTGTTTGAAGCATCAAAATGGAAAGGGGCATGGAAGGAAGGACAGGATTAGGAATTTAAGTCTTTTAAGTATCTGCCCTGTGGAAGTCATCTGTAAAACTGTAGTCTGGGTCCCTATCCAATCAAATCAGACATAATCTCAGTTTACTTAAGGGGACTCCGAAGCTGGTAGCTAACTTTACAGATGGCATACTGTGGGAGGTAAGTCTCCCTACAGGTAGGAACCTAAAACCAGTGGATATTATTAAAATGCTACTTTAAAGTAAACTCTACTATTGAGAAATTAAAAAAAAAAAAACAAAAACAAAAAAACCACTAAGCCAGTGTTGAGATCAGGCTCGGCCCTGCTCCAGTCAACCTGTGTTGTGCAAACCGGTGGTCAGTGCCCTGCCCTGAGAGACACCGTGTCACCAGCAGTTCTTGACTCCAAACTGAAGATGAAGGGTGATCGTGCACTTCAGTATACACACAAATGGCATCCTCTGTCCGCCAATGAGGCACAGGCTGATGAATGATCTGTTTCCAGGAGTAGAAAGTGTGCTACCATATGCAATTAAAGTACACTGAGAGGATCTAAGCACATGAGATTATTTCGATCATATCAGGAAAGCATCCAGCCTTAGGAAAGGGGAAACTTCCTTACCTGGAATACATAATACTCCAATGGATGGTGATGACCCTGTTGACCTGTCATCTAATATCTTGTATGTGCTTTAAAGGGTCAACAGGCAGGGAACATTCCAGCATCCCAGGGTCTTCAGCTTGGTTTGTCTTCACTGCTGACACAGCCTGTTTGAACTGTTCTCCCTGTTTGTTATTTGTCTTGTGTGGAATTCTGCAGTGGTAGCCATGTGTAACCTAACATAAATATTTATGTCTATATAGTATAGATATATTTACTGTGTGGTGTGTGTATGTATGGTAGAATTGCTGTTGTAATATGTGATCTGAGCTTAGAATAAAAGAACCTATTTCTTCAGTCAGCTATCTGGAGACTTTGGGACTACTTGACAAATGTTGCCAATAAAACCAGCATAGCTTGTGAACTGATTGTTACTTAATAAAGCTAGGCACTGTGGAAAGATACAAATGTGTCTATGTTTATAAGACAGTGTGCTCACAGCAGTTCGCCCAGAACTCTCCTTTTCAGAGATTGTGATAAAGCTCTATTGGCTTTGTAAAACAGATAAAGAAAATGGAGTGAGAAATACAAGATATTGACTCAGCACAGCCAGGGATCAAGATGTTCCCTGGAGTCTTTTTGTGTGATCATGTCCCATAGCTGAGTTCAGTTATCCAAGAGGAACAAGTGATTAGCCAGTTCATTTTTTTTAAAATGAACTTTGGCACTCCGAAAAATGAATGTGGAAGACATATGGCTGGGTCCTGTGGCCAAAGTCAGAATTGGAAATTGTTCCCTTCCAGGTCCGTTGGCCGTCTTAGCTTGAGAGCCCCTGGCCGCCTGGGGGTTTGTCCTCTCTTTGTCCTGTGTTCAGCTTAGCATCCCTTTGGCTCTTTCTGAATCAGTGAATAATATCTGCCTTTACTGCTGAGAGAAATTTGTCATTTTGAGATTGGTAATATGTCAGCGGCTCCATGCCCTACCTACAGCACATGCTAGCTGTGGGGACTGCAGGGAGCAGGCACCGTGCCTATCTCGGTGTCCACAGGAGTAGAGGACAACCTCCTAACGCCCCACCCCACCCCTGCAAAGGGCTTCCCGGAGATGAGAGCTGGGCTGCACAGTTATTTATGGGATACTAACTTTCAATCATTTCCAAGGCACAACAAAACCTTCTTCTCTGGGTTAGTTCTTTATGCCAGGGTTACAGTACTTCATTATTGCCACAGGGGGAACCGTCGGCTTAATTTTGCTTTGGAGACACTGTTGCTGAAGTTATTCAGCTAATGATTTATTCCCCCCCCCACCCCCCCCGTGACTGGGCTGTCTCCTGAGAACTTGCAGTCATTATTACGTCTTGTTTACTGTTTATAACTAGCAGTCATTATGCCCCCGAAGGCCCCTGTCAGCTCACTGCGTTTATTTATCCCTGTGGATCTTTAGATACGCTGGTTAATATAGAAAACATTTGAATGGTTTAGTATTTTTAAAAAAAAAATCCCATAAGCTGTGAATTAAACCACTGTGCTCTCTGCCTCGCAGGAGAAAGAGTTTGTTGAGAGTGAGCGGTGAATAGCAAGTTCCACCGATTCTCCTGTTCGCTTCTGGTTGGATCAGGATGGGAGCCTGAGTGCTTTTCAGGAATACAGGGCTATGACTCCATCATCAGTTTTGGGTTATGAGATCACTGGCTTCCCGCCTTGGCGGCCACAGATTTTACCATATTAAGGAACCAATTTGCTTAGAGAAATGCTGCACATGTTTACAGGCTAGGTTTGGTGGCTGGCAGGACCCCATTTAGCCCTGGGGCCAGCATTCGTGAATGAAGTCTTTACAACCAGCCTGCGAGATTTTTGTCTTTGTTCTGAGATTGCATAGGGCAGATGAACCACATGGACAGGCAGAGAAAGGAACAGTTTGGGAATGTTGCTCTATAAAACATGGTAATATGTTTCTTCATTGGGGGGTGGGGAGGCATCCTCCACTCAGATTTATGAGACAGATTCCCTCCTCTATGGGCACTGGAATTCACCAGTGAGTCTAAATGGTCTATAAGTCCCAGGCATCTGCCTAGCTCTGCTCCTCAATGCAGTAAATGGCACCATAACCGACCCGACTTCTACTTATGGGTTGGGGATCTGAACTCTGGTCCTCATGTTGGCCTGGAAAGCTCTTTACCCACTGAGCTAGCTTGCTTGCCCCTTGCAACACTTGTGCAAGTGCATATGTCTTGATACTGTTCCCACTTGGAGAGAAGGAAGGAAAACCTTGCTGTTCTTGTGAGCAGTTGCAGACCAATCTGGACAACTGCAATTCTGAACTCTGCTTCCTTCCTAAAGGCTGTGTGTTGGCTGCTGAACCCCAACTTTCCTTTGTTTTTACTTCAACATAGTTCTTTCTCTCTTTCCCTCTGGAATAGCTTCATATCTCTGCTCCTTAATCAGCCAGTTCTGCCTGGTCACAGAGATTCTTTTCTCTGTAGACTGACGTGGTCCAGTTGAACAGTGAGCGATTGCCCCAGGGACCTCAGGCATCTCACATGGAACAAAACACAGGGTACAAGGCAAGAGTTGTTTTTGACAACAGGTTTAGATATGAGAATAAAATCCCTCAACTGCTATGATGCATGTGGAAAATTCAACCAAAAAAAAAAAAAAGAATCAGGAATTGAGTACATCAGTTTATAAGTAGAGAGTCAGGGCCAGTCTCTAAGGACAGGAACAAAATGGTTCCCATGTTTCAGTGTTATAATTTGAACATCTGTATATAACTTTAGTCCCAGAGAGTCCCCCGACACTGTGTCTTCTATATCAAACCCAGCCAGATACAAAAAGGAAATGCGTGTGTGTGTGTGTGTGTGTGTCTTTAAAACACAAATCAAGGAATAATAACAACTGTTTGATTCCTCCTCATGACTCTATTTTGCCTCACACAGATGCAAACCTTGAGCATAAATATTTGCAATATTATAACATGTGGGGATATGGAAGCCATCTTATTCAGACAGCATTTCTCCCTGGGAATACTACCCCAGTTCATCAGGAGTTTTCATTCATGTGTGTTTTCATTTAGTCTTATAATTACTCCTTCTAAGAAAGTAAAATTTAACAAATTTTGGTGTAAATTACTCTGAAACATCATTAACGAATGCTATACTGGTATTTTATCACCCACTGTTTTAGAAATGGAATCTTATACTGCTTACCTCAGCTGACCCATCTTTTCTGCTTTTAAAATTCAAAATGTAACTAAATTACAAATTATTTCAAAGTTTCTTTCTCTCTATCTCTATCTCTCTGTCTCTCTCTCTCTCATTCACACGCACACATACACACATTCACACACAGATACACAGACACACACAAACACAGACACACAGAGACACACAGACACATACAGATACACAGACACACACACAGATGTACACATAGATACACACAGACACACAGACACACACAAACACAGACACACACACAGAGACACACACACAAGACAAAAGCAAGCAAATGAACGAAATCACTGATGTTACTTGGGCACACTGCTCTACTCAGTCCTTCCTTTTCAATTTTTATTGTTTTGAACATTTTTTAAATTTAAATATACTTGATCTTACTCTTCACCTCTCCCAAGTCCTTCAAGATCCTGTCCCACTTGGTACCCTTCTAAGTTTAAGTTGAGTTCTTAAACAGAGAGATCATGAGTGAAGTCTTCCCCATGGGTCAGTCACAGTGGCAGAAAATCCCCAAGGAGCGGTGACTTCCCACAACTCTCAGAAGCCTCAGCATCAAGTGAATGACTTATACCAGCAATGAAACCTTCTTCATCCTAAGGCTGTTTGCAGAACCACCCGAAGCTCTTCTTCCCAAGCAGCAGCTACATTGTGGTCTTCAGCACTTCTGCAAAGGTGTTTTAGGCATGTGTGAGACTCAATTATTTTATAATTCCAGTCAAGGAGTTAGTATGAGAGACAAAATTATTCACATAACTGTTCAATTGAGCTTCGTTACCTGTGTGTGTGTTTCTTATTGTTATTTTACCAAAGCAGATTTAAATTTAGAAAAACAATTCTTTCTTACACATGTATTTGGTTCTTATTAGCATTCACAGAGAAAATGACCACAACAATTCCCTAGTGTCTTGTTTTGCTACTTCTATTAAGTATCATAAATACTTATAAAACAGAAGAATTGTTCCCATCATTCAAAACGTGTCAGTTGATTGAAGCGTACAGTTTTGAATGAATCATAGTGACTTTATCTTGGGCTTTTTACTGTAATGTGAGGGTTGGGACTAAGCTACTTGAGGGTGGTGATACAGTATATAAATGACTTTGTGAATATGCTCTGAAGACTTAAAATTGAATAGTGCCATAAAAATTAACTTGGTGGTGATACCAGTTCTCAAAGCAGTTTGGTCTTGATCACTAATAACAGCCTTCCCATTCAGACTTGCAAGTCCTTTGTCCCCCGTAAAGGAGCCTATAGAGTTGGTTGTAAGAATATTATCCAGGTGATTATCTATAATCTGTCAGTGTCTTCCCATCGAAGCCTCAGGTGCACAGATCACCTGTGGCCTCGTCCTTACAAACTCAGGCCTCAGACTCACATTTCTTGATGGCTAATTTGCTAAGTTTTAAAATACAAGTTGAAGACTCATGAATGGACCAAAAGGGCTTTGGGCGTTGTTTTTTTTTTGTTTGTTTGTTTGGGGTTTTTTTGTTTTGTTTTTTGTTTTTTTAAATTTGAATTTTGTCACCACTACCTTCAAAACATTAAATTTTATTTTTACTTATCTGTAAGTGTATGTGCTGGTTTGTCTGTATATGCAGAAAGGGCAGCTGATGCCCTGTAAATGGAGTTTCAGGTAACTGTTGGTCTCCGAGGGGGTCCTGAGAAGTGCACCTATTTCTTCTGTAAGAGCAGCCAGTTCTCTTAGCCAGTGACCCATCTTTCCAGATCTGTTCAAAATATTCTTAGAGAGATTTTGAAATGACATTAAACATAATGTTTACCAGTATGTTCATCTTTTCCTTCATTCTAAATAACTATCTTGGTGAAACAATGATATAATAGCATAGCTTTTTACTTATCGGTTATAAAGGAAAAAACTTACTCAGATAAGGTGACACTGGGTGGCAGGGAGGCTTGCTAAACTGGTGTGTGTGTGTGTGTGTGTGTGTGTGTGAGTGATACTATGTAGTATTGCAGTTCCTACTTGGACCTTACCGAACATGCTAAGTGTCTTAGTTAGGGTTAATATTAGTTAGGTTAATTAGTTACTGGGATGAAAAGCCATGATCAAAAGCAACAGGGGGAGAAAGTGTTTCTTTCATCTTACATGTTATAAGTCCATCACTGAGGGAAGCCAGGGCAGGGATTCAGGGCAAGAACCTGGAGGCAGAGCTGATGTGGAGGCCATGAAGGAGTGCTGCTTACT
Organism: Tokudaia tokunoshimensis; assembly: GCA_036184795.1. Taxonomy (NCBI): domain Eukaryota; kingdom Metazoa; phylum Chordata; class Mammalia; order Rodentia; family Muridae; genus Tokudaia; species Tokudaia tokunoshimensis. The sequence continues at coordinate 9,310,799 of BTHU01000013.1, read as the reverse complement.
TGCTTGCTCCCTATAGCTTGCTTAGCCTGCTTTCTTATAGCGGCCAGGACTACCAACCCATACATGTCTCACCCACAAAGAGCTGGGCCCTCCCCATCAATAAATAATAAAATGCCCTACAGGGTTGCCTGCCTATAACTTGATCTTATGTTGGCATTTTCTTTAAGGAAGTTCTCTCCTCTCAAGTGACTTTAGCTTGTCTTATGATGACATAAAATTAGCCAAGACCGCAAGTGATTGTTTGTGTTCTCCATCCTCCGACAATAATTAACAACAACCATAACAAAAAAAGGGCAGAAATGCATCAATTGCTTCTAATTTACCTCTAAAAAAAGCCAGAGAGAAAACTAGCCAAGCTGAGAGTAAAATTAAAATTCTAGGGATGAGAAGGGGCCACTGTTCAAGGCTGGGACATTCCGGAAGACCAGAGACATGGATGCTTTCATTAAGACGGCAAAGTTCACCAACTCTTATTAAGGGCTTGAATAGAATCATTGTCTTTAGTCTCTTGACGGAGGAGTCCCGAGTCATTTTGATTGGTGGTAATGATAATTATGTCAGACAGTATGCCAGTAATGAACTACAAACCCTCAACGGCTAATGCAAGATTCATTCTAATGAAGAGGGAAGCAGCCTGGAAGATGTGCTTGTGTGCAGGGTCATCATCATCTGCAGGGAGCACCCGGCACTCAGGACCATGCTCAGTTGCGTATGGATATCAGTGAAGCAGAATCCACCTAAGCTTATTCACTCTTGTTTTGTTTTGTTTTTCTGATAAGTTCTGCAGCATAAAGTAAGCACAAACATAGGTATGATTTACCTAAGACACAGACAGTTCCAGGCACCACTGAGCATCTCACTGTGATCCTATTTTGTGCTCATGTTTGCACGAGGGTGCATATTACTGTTATTATTGTATGTTATACAGCAGGTGGGGCTGGTGCCCGGAGATAGTAAGTGGCTTTTTAAAGATCATGTGATAAATATGAGGGACAGCAACTTGACCTCTGGAAATATGGTATCTGCCTTAGTTCTGTGGCTGTAATAAAAGATGCTGAGCAAAAGCAACTTAGTGGAAGAGAGGAGTTGCTTAGCTCTCATGTAGGGAGTCACGATCCATCCTGAAGGAAGTAAGTTCAGGATCTTAAGAATTAACGAAGGGAAAAGGCTGCTTTCTGATTTGCTCAGGTTTGTGCTTGCCTAGAATGAAGCCCAGGACCGCCTGCCCAGGGCTCTCCTACATCAACTAACAGTCAAGACAATCCTTCACAAAGGTGCTTCCAGACCAACCTTTATAAAACCAATTACTCTGCTCAAACTTGTATTCAGGATTCTCGGTTGCATCAAGATGACAATTAACTCTAACCTGGACAGTGCGGGGGGAGGGGGGAGGGACGGGTGTCATGCTCTATTTTTCCAGAGAGTAATAAAACTGCCAGCCCATCCGTCCCTGTCAGCAGTTCCTCTCACTAATGACTTGCATTTTTGGCCATTAGTAGACCCTCCTAGGAACAGAGAGACATCAGTAGACAGGATTTTTGCAGTGAGAACATATAGAACATTCCAACTGTGTTGGTCTCCCTCTGTCAACTCAGGAACATGGTTCCAGCCAGGAAATCAGAAACAATTGTTTGACACATCCTTAATACTTGACCCACATACTCTGCATCTCTTACGTAGTGCCTGACATTCAAATTCAGCACTGTAAATTGCATCCTGTCACTCTCTGAGCTGCTATTCATAGAACTAATTAAAATAAAGAAACTCTCCCTTTGGTCTTTTGCATTTCTCCTCCTTCCCTACCTCTCTCCCCGCTTCTCTCCTTCCCTGACTCTTTCTCCCTGCCTCCTCCCTCCCTTCCTCCCTCCCTCCCTTCCTCCCTCCTTCCCTTCCTTCCTTCTCTTCTCTTGGTCTATGGGAATTATCTCTATTTTCTGTGTTCTTGTGGAATTATACTTTCTTTAGCCATCTACTATCAGGTGCACAGAGTTTCTGAATTTAAAATCAAACCATTTCCTAGGTGTGGTGCACATCGAGACATGCAGCGCTCAGGAGTAAAGAAACAGGAATTGCCACAAATCCAAGGCCAGTCCACATTAGAGGAGTGAGTTCCAGAGTAGACAGAACTGCATCTATGTAAAGACTCTTTCACACACCAAAAAAATCAAAAGAAAAAATCAAAAGAAAGAAAAAAGGAAAGAAAAGGAAAACAGAGACAAAGAGAGGAAGAGGAGGAAGAAGAAAGAGAGAGAAGAGAGAAAAGGGGGATAAAGAAATCAAGCTACTGAAAACCACTGACTCTCCTATAGAAAGCGATGGCTGCTTCTGTCTTTAGAGGACATCTATTACTTTGACTTCTGCTTCTTCTAAGATAATGTATTACCAGGCAATATCTCACATGGTTAAATGGAATAATAATAAACACTACTTCCCTATGAACATTTAATTTTCTGCCTTTGCTTTGGATCTTTTGAGTCTATTCTGTCTTGAGCAGGGCTTCACATGTCTTGCCTTGCCCAATCTGCATGTTTACATGTCTCCTGTAGCATCTCTCAGTACATCATGTTTAAACGTAAACATCTGAGATTTGTCTCCCTCTCTTGGAATGTCTAAATAGCAGCTCTGCGCATTAGAATCTTAGAGATGTGTCGTGGCAGCTGCAAATAACTTTGAGAGAGATGCCTGTGTAGCCGAGATCACATTTCATCTATGCGCTGGCCAACAGCGCTTGCTTTCTGGCTCGGGTTCAGCCTTCGTTTTGCAAACCAACTTCCTGCAGCATGAGAATGGATATTTTTCAGGGCCAAATATTCCAAAGTGGACACCAATCGAGGACTTCTAGTGTTCTGAAGCTCTCCAGCTTTTAGACATACGAGCATCAAAATGTGCCCCAGATTGTTACGATTCATGCCAAACATTTAGGCTTTAGACAGAAAAAGTCAAGCATCTCAGTTGAAGCATGTGGTGCCAGAAGTAAACTGTGGTTAGGAGACCAGTGCTGCCAGGCGGGGGGCAACACCTAGTCCCCCTTTAGAGCTATTCTCTTGCATGTCTGTTTTATAACCATACAATGGTCAAAAGGATTAGCTTCCTATATAGGAGAGGCATGGAAGTTAGGGAACCCATGAAGATTACACACAAGGGAATCTTTGTGGAAGATTTGGGCCTTACACTGGGCACAGGCTATGCATGCATAATGAAAGTTCTGGGGACATCTCTGAGGAGAGAATGCAAGGGTGGCTTTCACTCTCAAAGGGAAAAGGAATGGATCTGGTAATCACTGTCCTATTTAATATCAGGAAAAAGTCAAGGGGCTGTGCCCCAACATTGTGAGTTGGCAAGATAGTCCAGAGACAAGATAAGAGTGTTGGGGTACGGTACAGATGACTGAGACAGAAGGAGTTGTACGCAAGGCAGCTGTGCTGATCGACCTGGTTGATAGGGGTTCTCTGATGTTGCACATAGGGAGTTAGGAGATGAATCCAAGAGAACATTTTTTTTTTGACTTGGGAAACTCAGTATGCAAGAGAGTCATACCCTGAGTCAGTGGGGGGACCTCAGGGGACATTGAACCTTTTGTCTTTATAAGCAGAGTATCTCAAGTATTCTGTCACAGTAATGGAAAAATTGACAATCACAGAGGTTAAGCGACCTGGAGAGGTATATTAAACATATAAACCTCAGGATTTTTAGTAGATATCAGAGTAAAGACTGTGTCTCCAAGGAAGAGATAGGTAGATTTCTAAATCTGGGGATTTGTAATGCTTTTAGTTTTAGGAGACACAAGATAAGGTTCTAAGTATTTTCACACCTACCAGAAAGTAATAATACATGAGGAAATGTTGTTTAGATTTTTTCCATGGATTTCCTTAACTTTCATCAATTCCTTTTCTTTTTGGCAAACTTGGTAGTTGCACAAAATTATGAGGGCACAGGTGCTTCCGGTTCAGGGCTACGATCCATCTATGCTTACAAAGAAGAACCCTGCTTGCTTAGTGTCATCGTGAGTTTGAAATTCTTGTAGGCCACTAAAGTAGAGGCATCAGGCAGGATTCACTGACAGTGACATTTGTGAGTAACAAGTAGGTTGATACCTATGTCCCAGAGGACAGACACTGCACATGGAGAGAAGGAAAGTAAGTCAGAGGTACTCAGGACATGGAGAGTCTCCAGGTCTTGGTAGGTATCCTTTTGCCTGAAATAACCTTCCTTTGGATACACATGGTCACTCACACCCACACCACCTTAAAGTCATTGTTCCCAGGCAACCTGATTTACACCCTGTCCCCTTCCAGTGCTTTCTCTATCTCTCTGCTTTAACTTTCTGGATATTGCTTAGAGCTGTATGACATGTGATCTACATTAGTGCTATTTGTTAGGCATATCTGTTTCTTTCCAATAAAATGTATGCCCTGAGAGAACAAGATAGTGTGTTTCCCCCTACTTGTTTTAAAGTTACAGCCTATAACTATAGGGCTTACAAACAATACAGAATGCATATTTACTGTGTGAATAGAAACCTTGAGAAATATAAAACAATGGTGGGGTTGTTGTGGCTTAGATGTGAAGCATCCCCCTCTGGCCCATAAGTTGGAATGCTGGTCTCCAGCTAGCGGTACTGTTGTATAACCTTGAGGAGGCAGATAGACCCTAGCTGAAGGAAGTGGCTCTCAGGGGTAATGGGAACAGTGATTCTCATAACCTAAACCTAAGCTGCAGCTGCTTCCTTTGCAGGGGAGACATGAGATGTCCCAGCAAGTCAGAAACAATTTCACAATGTCACAGGCCACCTGCCTCAGAGTTGCCCACCCCACCCCACCTATCTCCTCCATTATAGATTGAATCCTCCCAAAAGGAGTTCTCCCTTCTTTAACTGCCAGGTGTTTGGTAAGAGTCATGATAAAAATAAGTAATATAGGTTGCTCAGAAAAAGCAGAGGTCAATGAGAAATGGAGCAGGTGTGACCAGCACAGAGCATCAAAAGAGGTCACATGTCTAGATGAAGCAGAAAGAGGAATGTCTGCCAGGGAGGATTGATGAAAGCAAATGTTCCAGATGAAAGCAAGACCCAACACCAGCAGGACACCACAGTTCTAATGCTAAGTTTTCTTCAGATAAGAAGACAAGATCTTTCAGATAAGAACTTTAATCCAGCTAGAACATAATGCCAATTTTTAATTTGGATGGGGGGCAGACACCATGTCTCCAGACTTTTGCTCATAAGGATTTTTGTGGAGGTGTGGTTTTTACAACGGAAGTGGGAACTAAGGAAAGGGTTCTGTTCGCATGAGATTGTCAGAGTTGGATCACCCACTTAAAGAAGTTTTAATAGTTCTGATATAATTCTGATACTTATCTATCTTGCAGATATCTCTGTCTTTTAAAAGTATTACTTCATTGTTTATAGTACTAATCAAATGGAAATTTAAGTTTCTGTGTGAATGTGTGTATGTATATATATAGTCATATGTACATGGACATACTTGTGCAGCTAAGCCTCTGTGTGTGTGTGTGTGTGTGTGTGTGTGTGTGTGTGTATGTGTGTGCGCACATGCATGTGCATGCACATTCAGGCCAGAGGTTAGTAGGTATTTTTCTCAGTTGCTATCCACTGTATTTATTGAATCAAGGTCTCTTGCTGAGCCCTGAGCTCAATGATTTGACTCATGTAGGCAGTCAGTTCACCTATAGATCCCTTGTCCACTGTCCTGAGATTACAGGTGTCAGGACATTTTTATGGGTGCTGGGAATCTGAACTCTGCTTCCCACATTTGTACAGCAAGCACTTCATCCAATGAGCTCAAGCCCAAAACTTGGACTCTTAAAAGCTTTAAACGCAGAAAATAAATCCCTTCAAGTCAATAGAATTTAGTCTATCATACAAAAACAATAGATCATCATTGATTTTTGGAATTAAATGACATGTGCTTTTGATCCACACCAAAACCAAGGCCAGTGCTATAAGGCTGTTGTAAATTATGCATTGCTTTGCATCTCTGTTTGACACCAGAGAGCAAAATTACCCCTCCGTGACTATGTAATGGTCACTGACATTGACCTACATTTAAGAGCTACTGGCAGATAAGGTCCATTCTAGGAAGAAAGCCCACAGACAGCAGGGTCACAGAACTGCATGAACTTAGGTGACATGTTAGATTTAGTAAAGTTTGAAATGCATGTGTACAGCCCAGTTCTCCTTTCCCCTTTACCCTGACAGGCAGCAGCACAAAGTCAGAACATGGAAACCCCTATGACCCTCACTGGGTCTCCGAATATCTGCTCACAAGTAACACTTAAACTGAAACCTGAGATTACTCTCACATTGGTGAAATGTTCAGTTTTAAACTTGGTTCTTAAGGCATCAGAACCCAGGAACAGCACTGCCTCATCTTGAGTTGAAAGTGGCAGGAATCTATGGCCCCAAAGAAGTCTCAAGGCTCCTGCAACCTAGGACAAAGATCTACACACCAGGGGCACATGATTAGTCATGGAAATAGAGACTGATCATTAAGAAAGGATGGCACTCTTTGAGAAGAAAGGTTGATGGATACTCAGCTGGGGAAAGGCAGCACTCCAAAGTTCTGGGCAGGAGACTTTTGACTCATTGTAGTCATATGCATAACACCTTCCTCTCCCAGATTGAATGTTCTGGTCTTTTCTCTCTGATTAGCTCTGATACCTATAGACCCAGTAGGGAAGGGCTTCCAGATTTTTTTTTCTGTCAACTGACTTCTTTCACATGTCAGTCTTGACATCCCTTGCTCTCCTGTCCCAACTCTCCTGCCACAAGATGTTCCCTAGTGAGTTTCTGATCTCTCCTGTGGGAGCATTGTCTTGAATGATAGTTCCTTTCAAATATCATTGTATTTTCTTCCCCAAGACTCTATAGGGCTTTCCTTGTCCCATTTTTACAATTATATGTAAGGACTAAATATTCATTAATTTTGATTTTCAGTTTAAATCACAACTTGGTTTTAGCTAGCACATAAGTGTCCATATTCCTTCGGTACTGTGAGATGTTTCAGTGCACAGGTAATGATTAATGTGTAAGACATAGTATAATGTTTAAATCAGAGCAAACATAGCTATGCTTTTATACATTTCCTTATGATGAATGTATTAAAAATTGCTTGTACTAGCTTTTTAGATGTACTCTGTTGTGGCTTTAGCTATAATCATCTAACTGTGCAAGAGTACATTTAAACTCACCGAGTTTCTAACTGTAGCTTAGTAGCTATTGACCAATCTGTCTCCAGACTTTCTATTGTAGGGAGCTTTTGTAAAGCTTTGTTCTTGAAAGCCTGATATCTCGGAAGATTCTGTGGTGGACGGACAGAGCAAGTAAGGTTCTGGGCAGACGTGCTTCTTTTCACCTACGAAACAGACGCAAGTGCCTCGGTTTGGCAGTGAGAGGCGTGGAGGTGCCAGTGCTCAGCTTTAACCCCTCTCTAGCGTACCTTGCATTCCAAGTGGACCCGTGAGAAAGGGACAGCCTAGACAGGTCAAGAAAAGCCATAGGAAAGAAAAGAACTGCAAAGAAGAGAGGCGAGAATAACTTGGACACATGCAATTAGTAGCCTCTACCTGGGATTCTTTTCTAGAAAGTGAGGATGAAAACCTATGGGAACTTGAGGGCTTCAATAAAGGGATTTGGGGCATTTCAGATAATTTATTTGTAAACTTTTGTGCTGAGGTTTTAGAATTGCCTTGAGTGATGACAAATGGCCCACCCTCTGCCCTGTGCATTTAATACATCTGTGTTCTAGCACTGTCCGGCTCTCCGATTTTCCCATGTTTCTCTGAACATGTAGGATTGGGAGTTTGCTACAAATAGATAGCAATGGACCGTGGCTCACAGGGTGAGGCAAAGCCCTGAGCATCTTCTTTCTCCTCAATTGCTAAAACCATTCCAACAACAGTCCTGCTTTCTGAGAAGAGAGCAGGTACGAGGTAACCAAGTCCATTAGTCATTATAGGCGACCTGTGGACAAAACTTGGAGTGTCAGACCCTCCAAGTCCTTCCTGTCGTTTCCTGTTGTCTCTTCAGTGTCCCTGTTAATATCTGCAAAATGGGGTCAAAGGGACAAATAACAAAACTTAAAGGTAGTTATAAAACTTAAAGGGATGAACAGGGATCCTATAATGGAGAAATAATAATTTCAGAAATAGTTGAAATAGCTAGATTACAAAAATTATTTGCTTGATATTTGTATCACCTCTAAATAACTCGAGTCATCTTTCAACTCAGCTCCAGAATGTTCTCAGACATCTTGTGCTCTACACTCTCTTTTTATATTACAGTATAACACAGTATATTGTATTTTATATTATGTATAATATATATACAATATAGTATGTTATATAATACAGTATAATTGCTACAGTAGTATGCATGTGTTTTACTGTATTTCTTAATGTTTGTCTATTCTTTTGTCTTTTCTCAGTTATACATTCTTGACCCTATGTCAAACAATTTTACTTCTATTGTTATATGTCACATTTATTAGTACATTACTAATAAACTATCAGGTAGTTTTATTAATGTTGCTTTAAGTAGCGTTTACCCAAACTGTTCTTGTCCTATTTCTCTATGAATAAATACTTAAAGATCATTCAAATAACTTGTCATATATTCTTGTTTCCTCTGTGTGTGTGTGTGTGTGTGTGTGTGTGTGTATGTGTATACACATTCTATTCAGACATTCACAAATACACTCACACAGAGAGGCACTTGATTTTTACATTTTAAATCACCTACTATGTTTCTATAAGGGAAAAAATTTAAGAGTCGAGAATTAGGAGCTAGCTTCAGATGCTTATGGGATTTTGTCTTTATTTTAATTTAATTAATATATAATTATTTTATTTCCCATCTTCTTCTTTTCCCCCTTCATTCTCATGTTACCCTCCCCTTCTCCCTCCCAAGTTCATGGACTCCTCTTTTTTAACCATTGTTGTTACATATATACATTATTATATAAATAGAAACTGCTGAGTCCATACAATGTTACCTACATGCATGACCCTAGAGCTGACTACTTGCTATTAGATAACTGGTCAAGGACTTCATTCCTGGCAGAGATTAATTCTCTGTCTATCCCTTGTTGTTAATCACATCTAGCCCTTCTTCTAGTGATGTAGCCCCTTGAGATTTTCCCCTTTGTTTTGAGATGTCCACTGTTGCCATACTTATTCAGGTCTTTGTTAGACCATGCTATTTAGAATGCACAATCTCATAGCAGGTTTCCTGGTCCTCTGGATCTTGCAATCTTTCTGTCTCCTCTTTTGAGATGTTTCCTGAATCTTGGATTCAGGAGTTGTTGTATTTTGTGAATATGTTAATCAAGGATGGGCAGCCCACAACCAGTTGAACTCTGCATCAGGACCAGCTGTGGCTTTCTGCAATGGATTCCAGCTCTTGCGGAAAGAAGCCCCCTTGGTGAGGGGCAATATCTACTATTATCCTGGGGTATAAGGCTGTAGTCAGAGTGTAGTTAGGACTCATACTGGCTCAGGACAGTGACAGTGGTTGGCTCTCTTCTTGGGTCTGTGAGCTCTCCAGTCACAGGCAGCTGACTAAGGTTTCCAGCGCCAGACATGGTGTCCCTCCTGTCTGCCGGCCCTCACTCCAAAGAGACAGCTGTTGGTTGTCATCATGTCAGCCTCTGGGATCCCTTTCCAGTCCAGCCAGTCATCATTGCAGGTTGTGGTTTCACAGCTTGGGAAGGATAGCTGATGGCTCCTCTCCTCTGGCAGCTCACATAGCACGTCCTGATAGTATGAGAGTGACTCCTCGGGGTTGAGGCTTCTGGTTAAGTTCCAGCTTTATTCTTCTAAGCCCTGTATCCAGTGTACATCCCACTTCAGCAACAGGGTTTTACCTTTAAATTCTGGAGGCAGCCAGTAGCAAAGACAGCAGTAGCCTATGTTAGTTTTTTTGAAGGGGGGTGGGGAGACATGTTCTCTTGAACTCCTCTGACTAATAGCTCAAGAGGGGGTTTCTCTTGCATGTCCTGGAGGGTTTGTTAGGTAATTCATGGCTCTTGGCGGTAGGGTTTTTTTTCCAAGGTTGCTACAACAATTTATAACAGAGAATCACAAAGTATTAATCATGCGAACACGTTATTTTTTTCTAGATTATAAACCTATGGATTGGCATACATTAATATTTCTGCATCTGGTTTTAAAATCTGTCCCATGGTATTTCTGGGTCCAGGGACTTTTCTTATGAGGACATGGATGTGAGTGGCCATGGTTGATAAATGTGAGAGCCACAAGGACACATGCACAGCTCACATGGTTTCCGCATGCGATGCAGAGGCCCAGGAGCATCACTTGTCCAGCTGTGTATCAAGGGGGTCAGAGGACAACAATGACTATTTTGAGCACCGATATAGCCTACTACAGAAGATTTTCCTTCACATTCCCCCTAAGCCCCTAACTACAACTCTTCCAACCCCCACTGACCTCCTATTGCTATTATCATGGGACTAATGTTACATTTGTAAGATCCCATATTGTCTATACTCCCTCATGTCTGTGCTCATGATTCTGCCACTTATCATGCTCCGAGTACATTCTCTCCTGTACTTATCATCTCTGTAGTTCGTAAGTAATTTTATTTTCTTATTTTCTGCTTAGTCTCCTTCCCAATAACAGGGATTGAACCCAATACCTTGCAGATGAGAGAAAGCGCCCAACTCATATTTGATCTTTATTTTGTAGAATTCGCTGGTCAACCAGATAGCCTTGCATTTCTACACTCGGAGTTCCTGGGTGGCTGGAATCTCAGGTGAGCAACAATGCACATCTTTCCCACATTTTTACCAAACCATTATGAAGCCCGTCCTCGTCCTCGCTCTGAGGTTCCTCTCTGTTGTTCTCCCCAGGGAACCCGGCCAGTGTCTGATTGTTCCCAGGTCAGCTGGATGCCTGCCACCTGTCCTGGCACAGAACTGTCCTCTCAGTTTTCAGTCCCCTCTGATTCCCTGTCTTCTCCATCTGCTGTTGGACCTGCCATTCTCCATGTCCATGAATTCTTCATCTTTGTTTACTTCCTCACTTTCATAAATAACATTTTCTGGGGGAATTCCTTTAAAAATTTGCAACGGAGATGAATTTGTGAGACTCTGCATGTTTAAAAATATCTCTTATTATTTCTAATTTTTTAATTAATTAATATACTTACATCATTTTCCCTCTTTCCTATTTGCTCTCTAACCCTTCTGACACACTGCCCCCTTGCTCTCTTTCAAATTTTCAGTTTCTATTTCTTTAATTATTTAAATTGAATAATTAATTTAATTATTTAATATATTATAGTGATCTAGTAGAATACACACACACATATACATATATATATATATATATATATATATATATATACAAATATATATATACAACCTGCTCAGTCCTTATAATGTTACTTATATGTATATGATTTCAAGGCAGATCACTTGGTATTGGATAACAAATTATAGGGCTCTTTCCTGAAGAAAGCTGTTTCTCCTAAGGAAAGCTGTTTCTCCCATGCTCAGCGCACTTTAGTTGCCCATAGTTCTTTGTCTACAGTTGAAACCTCTTGAGATTCCCTCATCTGTGTTAGCTTGTCTATTGGGGCCATCTTTCTCCATATCTTTCCTTTGCTAACACATTTAACTTTTAGCTCAATTAGGTCTGAGTTTCTAGAGACTCCTTTCCTTCAGGACATCAGGAAAATTTACAAATCACCACTATTTTTTTTCCCTTCTATCACTAGAATTTTACTAGTGTTAATAAAACACTGTTTTAAGAACAAATCTCTGTGTTTTGTGAGCTCCTAAGCACAGCACTGAACTGAATCCCCTCTCTGTTTCCCTACACGGAAGATTCATCTCTCTGAGTGAGACTTCACATGAACTTCCTTTTCCTGGATTCTGGGATATGTCCAAGGCTTACTTCTCACTGTGCCAAAGCTCCTGAGCGGTTTTCTGTTTCTCTGGTTGGTGGACTATGATCTAAGCTCTCAAGTCTCTCTCTTAAATCCCAATGCTTGTCTTTACACTCCATCTTCTGTGAATATGGTCACCTATATTATCCCTATGTTTTAAAGATTTTTTTCTTTGTTCTGTCAAATTTTACTTTCTCAAAATTATTGAGACTATTGTGCTATGAATATTCATTTCCATCATAACCTTTACTTTTTTGTGAATATGAGTTATCTTTTCATCATATAAGGATGGTAATATTTGTGTTTTATACATTTTCTTTTTAAAATTGAAATAAAATGTATATACCATAACAAGTATGTAATTCAACATTTTTGAAACTATAGTCAAAGGTTATACAAACAGCAGACAGAAAGAAACCCTGAGCTGCTAATAATCACTCCTTACTCTTTGTTCCTGCATTCTGGGAACCACCTTTCTGTCTGTTTGAACTTTCTCACTGTTAGCATTTCATAGCACTGAAGTGATATGACATAAACTTCTGGGTTTGGTGACTTTCAGCTAACACAACATTTTCAAAGACTATCTCAGTGGTTGCATGTGTCAATGCTGTACTCCTTTTGGTGGTCAAATGACATTCCAGAATGGTTGCACCACTGTCTTTGGGCAAACCAACAATTGGTCCATAGTGGACCAGTGAACTGTTCCTCTTCCTGATATTGCAAGTAGTGGTGCTATAAGCATTCATTTGCAAGCGACTGTACCAATACATGTATTGAATTCCCTTGAGTTTACAACTATGTGGAGAAGTTCTAGATCATATGATACATCTGCATTTTGCTTTTTTGAAGAATTGCCAAACTGTGTTCTGTAAAGTGGCCAGATCACAGCACATAACTTTGACAAGCACGTTTTGTAAGCACATTACTTACAAGAAGAATTGTCAGCTCTGCACACCACCAATCCATGTGTGCTGTGTTGTTTCTCTTGCAGCTCGTGTGTCCTATCATTATATGTAAAATGTGAATGAAGTAATTTTCATTTATCTAATGCATAGTGGTGCTGAGCATCTTCTCAAATGGCCAATTTTCTCTGTACTTGGAGAAATGTCTCTTTACATCAATTTGCCCAGTTTAAGACTCATTTTTCTCTTTTATAGTTGAATAATATAAAATGTTTCAATATGTTCTAATATTAATTCCCATCCAGTTACATTATTTGTAAATATTTTTTCTCATTACCTTAGTTTTTCCATCTCTTTGTATTATATCTTAAAACCACAGAGGTTTTTCATTTGAAGTTTCCTTTGCATTCTTTTATTGCTATGTTTTGTGTGCCATATCTCTTGAATCTTTGCCCAGCTCAATGCTATAAAGGTTTCCACTATTGTTTTCTTCTGTGTTTTATAGGTACCATTATTCCATGTAAAGTTCTCATCTATTTTTAGTTAAGTTTTATATGGTATAAGTTACAAGTCTACACTTATTCCTTAAATTCATATGTACGCACTCGTTCCTATACTATTTGTAAATTATTTTCCCATTAAATGATTTTAGCACTCTCATAAAAATAGTGGAGTGATATGATAGTTGATATTGGCTGTCAAATTTAACAGGATTTAGATTCGCCTAGGAGACAGGTCTCTCAGTATGCCAGTGGTAAGCATTTTCTCTAAATTAGGTTGTCTTGGCTGAGAAGATATAAGTATATTCACTTCATTGGCTAAGACCCTGAACTATACACGGGGAAAAGGCTAACATGGCATGAACTTCCATCTCCCTCTTTCTCCTGACTGTGTGTACAATAAGACCAGGTGCCTCACATTCTTGCTGTTATGACATCCTACCATGATACCTTCTTAAACTGTAAATCGAATAAATCTTTTCCCTGTAAGTTACCTGTTGCCAGGTATTTGGTCACAACAAAGAGAAAAAAATAAAGAATTCATAAAATTGGTCCTAAGAAGTAGGTCACTGCAATAAACTTGACCTTGTAGTTTCCAGGGATTCAGACCTAAGGATTGATTTACAAGAGGAATGTGGAAGAGTTTGCCACTTCAGGGTAGTGAAAAATGAGATTGTGTGATAAAAAAAAAAGCTATTATAACGTTGTCTCTAAGTTAAGAAACAAATTTTAGATACTTTCTTGAGACTTTTCTCTTCTACTTGAATTGATTAACCAGCCAACGTGTGAATTTAGTAGGCCATTCTTTAATCCTGACATACTTTGGAACCACTTGTAGGTAGACAGTGATAGACAGAATAAAGACTACCTTGGAAGAAGGAACTTCAGTTGAGGGATTGCCTCCATCGGATTGGCCTGTGGTCATGTCTGTGGAGCACTTTCTTGATGCCAATTGATGTAGGAAGGCCAGGGTGGTGTTGTCCCAGGGAAAATGGTCTTGTGTTGTATAAGAAAGATAGAAAGGTAACTGCATATGAATCTGGAGTAAGCCAGTAAGCAGCACTCCTTTAGGGTCTCTGGGAAATTACTGCCATACTGGAGTTCTTGCTATGCTTGCGTTCTTGCCTTCCCATCTCTCAATGATGAACTGTAGCCTGCAAAATGAAATAAATGATTTTCTCTTAAAGTTACTTTTGGGTATAGTTTTATCGCAACAACAAAGAAGAAAACTAGAGCATCCATTTTTATAAGAAATTAAATTTGATTTCAAATTTAAACAAGTAAATACTTAAGTTTTATTGAATTTTATCTTTTCCTGTTGGCAAAAGTAATAAATGTAAATAAGGTTATAGTTCACATGTTCTGTATTCTTTGGAAAAAATGTGAATTATAGCTGGAATTTTACAATTTGGAGCAAACATGAATTTGGATTTGTGAATTTAATTATGTGTGGAGCAGTAGGGGAATTGTGTCAGGGATGATACAGGAATCTGAACACGTACACTCTTGAATTTGCAGTGTCTTCAATCCTTCCAATTCTGGAGTCTGGTATGTTCTATGATGAAATACAACGAGCAGATGCAGCTCTTGTCTTAGTCATCTATTCACATGTATTGTATCTACTGGAATTCTAAGGAAATATTCTAGTAATACTGAAAGAGTGGCTGACAACAACCCTTTCCAGGTTATGTGCAAAATAAACTCTGACTTGAAACCCCAGGAAGGGAACTTTTACTCTTATAACTGTGGCTTTCAATAAGGAGAAGAAAGGAAATTAAGTTGCCAGGCTGTTAGGGAACTCCAACTTAGTTTCAGTATAGAATCTTTGCTGTATATCTTTCAGCATGATAATGTCACACAAAATAAATTCAGGGTTATTCTAATTTGAACACAGACATTAGGTTAACTATATATGTAGTGGCAAACAGATTAGCTACAAACCAAAAGAGGAAGCTGGTGCCAAGGCCTTTCAACTATGAAGAAGAGCCAATAGATAGTCTTGACACTTGGTGACATGGTGACATAGGAACTAGATCTTCAAATATTCTACATAGTTGCTCTTCATATTTTGTGCAACATAGTTTTCTGTTTCCCTGTCCTTAGTTTATTTGTGGCTTTTCTGTTTGCAGTATAGAGTTTGGAACTTTTGTTTAATTCTCCTTGCAAAGTGCTTAATGACACTGTCAGAGAACTGAGTACATTTTGTGTTGGTGTGTATTTATGTTTATATTTTATGTTTATATTTTATGTTGGTGTGTTTTGTGTTTATGTGCATGTGAAATGTGTCTATATTCTTATATTTAAATGAGGGAGGGTATGAGCCACTGTACACACAGGAAGATCAGAGAATCACCATGGGAGTCTGTTCTCTTCTGCCACTTTTTTTGAGACAAGGTCTCTTTTTTGTTGTGGTTTTTTTCCCACTACATACAGAAGGCTAGCTAGTGGGATAGAAGGCATCCAGAAATACTCTTGTTTTCACTTCCCATCTCTTGCTATCAACCCTGGGACTAAATATACAAGCTACCAAGTGTAACTCTATAAAGGTTCTTTGGTTGCAATCAGAAGCCTTAGGATTGCACAGAAAGCACTTCTACCGATCAAGGCAGAATATGTCTAAAAATACTTAAATGTGCAAGAGAACTATTCAGTTGTTTATACATATTTTACATTTTTGACATTGTGTATATTTCCTCCTTGAGTTGAGCATAGATCATGACTATCCAGTTGACTGTTGATTCTGTTATTGTGTTGATTGTGTTGTTGGTCCCCATGTTGATTGTGTTGTTGGTCTTGTGTTGATTTTGCTGTTGGTCTCTATGTTGATTATGTTGTTGGTCTTGTGTTGATTGTGTTGTTGGTCTTGTGTTGATTGTGTTGTTGGTCTCCATGTTGATTGTGCTGTTGGTCTCCATGTTGATTCTGTGGTTTCTCACTCTTCTTGGGAATTCCTGTGTTTCACTGGGGTTGCAGTACTCTGTTCATAAGTGGTTTCGATGTAATATGAATAAGGTAAGGTACCAAAGGACTGCTGATTTTCTTCTTCTGCTTCTATACTCAGCACACAACATTTATTTTTGTCTCTAGAAATGCATGCTACTGTATTGTCTTAGTCACTTTTTCTGTTGCTGAGATAAAAACACCCTGACAATAGCAACTTAAGACAGAAAGGGATTTGTGGGATCTCACCATTGCAGAGTGATGAAGTCTAGCATGGCGGGAAGTCACAGCATCAGGCACAGAAAGCATGGTGGCAGGAGCAGGAAAAAAGCTGGTCACTATTGCCTCTGTACTCAGGAAGCAGAGAGCAATGAATGCAACCTAAGGCTCAGATCATTTCTCCTTTCTATGCAGTCCAGGATTCCTGCCCAGGGAGTTGTCTCACCTCCAGTGAAGATGGGTCTTCCATGTCACATAATGTAAGACAATCTCCCAGAAGCAACCGATCTCTGAGTGATTTTAGATTCTATTAACAATGAACTATCACAGCTACAGAATTCAGGATTAAGAAGTAGACTCCAAACAGCCTCACGTAGGTCAGAGATGTTTGTCCCTACACAGATCTCTAAGGTTCTGAACTGTAGTGTCAAAACATTTATCATAATACTATCATGTTGGTGTCATGTTGGGGTTGGTTTCCAATAAGTGCTGAAGATAAGTCATGAAAATATATCCTGTAATAAAGAGTAGCTTTGAATCTGAACCTTTAACTTGGTTATTGACAAGTGGATACATAAATTAAAGGACCCTCCCCCCCCAAAAAAAAACAAAAACAAAATAAATGAAGGCCTGTAAATGAGCTCAAAGTACCAGGAAGCAACTATTTGGGGATTAGCAAAGAAAAGCAGCTGACTGGACTCCCCACCCTGACCATGGATCCTGGGTGATTGCAAAAGCACATTACAGAACCTGCAGTTTCAAAATCAGCTCGTTTAAGGAAAACAGCTAACTTCCCCATTCTGCTCCCAATGACAACCCCACCCTCCTTCCCTACTCACACAGCTGACCCAGTATTTTTCTCATTTTGGAATCATAATCTTAATATATAAATTATGAGTATTTCTGAGAAGGAAAGTGTGCCATGCCATCTCATTGATTTTGTATGGGTGATTGTTTACCAAACTGATCAGATGTAGCCTTTCAACACCGGAGGTCAAACCTCTCCTCATAACTGACTTTCACCCTGAATGCTTGACTTTAGAGTAATGTCACTCTAGTTTCCCTATCTTTTCTAAGTCACTTCAAAGATAGCATCTCCATCTTTGATCAGAATGCTGTTGGCAATGTCTGTGTTGGGAGTTTTATTGTTCCATTTCTGTGACTGGGATAATTAAGACCCAACATAGCTGGTCCAAGTCCCTTCTTCCCCAATCCCTTTCCACTACTCAAAAGGAAAGGAAAGGAAGTCAGCTCTTAATTGTTCAAGTTAGATTGGGCACAGTCAGTGTCCTCATCTGGCCTACATGGACAATATTGTCATCAAGTAGGCTAGAAGCGACATACCATTGATTCTTCAGCATTTGAACCAAGGTTGCCCCTAGCTGAACAAAAACATTAGTAACATTCTTCAGAAATGAAAAGGAGAGTTTATGAATGCAAAGTCAACTTCCCAGAAGCCCCAAGCAGCCTACCTCAAAATTTCTACTAAAATCTTTATACAGGGAAAATGTGACAATTCCTCAGCACCAAACTCTTGAACTGATCATCAAAGTCATTTTAGATATGAGAAAAATGGCTTCCTTCATGCTGCTTCTCTAAGAACACTTCAATGCCCTGACATGACAGGATCATGGTGTGGGAGGCATCCTTCACCAAACACACCCCTCCCGACATGCACTGATTATTGTATCCAGGTTCCTAAGGGTAAAGGAGACAGTCAGTCACACAGATAAGTATGGTAATGGAAATTCTATGAATGTGTTTGGACTGACAAGTCACCAAGTGAGGAGATGGGATTGAAGAAAGAATCTCTGGGGTTGTGATTTTTTCTTTAATGCCCACCCCTGTGTGTTAGTACATGTGCACATGCCTATGTGCTTTATGTATGAAGTTGGATTCATGGGCATCATGTGCTCATGCATGTGGAGGCCAGACTATGTCAGCTGGGTACCTACAATCACTTGGAGTCACTTTGAGATTGGGAGAAGGGTCTGTCACTGAACCCAGGACTCACCCATTGTGTAGACTGCCTGGATGCAGATTCTAGAGAATTCACCTATCTGTGTATCTGCCATCCCTCAGCTCCAGAATTTTACATGCAATCTGGGATCTAAACTCAACTGCTTATGGCTAAGTTATCTCTACAGCACCTAGGATATGTTAATGGAAACCTTCAAAATGAAAAGCAAAGATGAAATACAATAAAAAAAAGACTAAAATGAATGTCCAAGTTCTCTAAGAGAACTAAGATAAGGAGTAATTTATACATAATGAGAACACATAATTTAATAATTTATACATAAAGAGAAAAGTCAGTTGTTATTAAAAATATTAAGAACCCCCACACATAAAGAATTTGCACACACCAAATCTATATCTAGGAAACTCAGAGAACATTATAAAAATGAACACAAACATTTAAAGATCACCTAGACATATTTTTTAAACTAAAGATAATCAAAGATAAAGGAAAAATCCTAAATAATAACAGGATGTGCAGGCGGAGGTGTGTGGGTGGAGGGCTGAGGTATGCAGGGGGAGGAATGCGGGTAGAGGGGTATGGGTGAGAAAGGTAAGATGCTCATTGCAGATTTTGAACGTGATGAAAGCTGTAGGTGGAATGTGTATGCTGCTGGGGAAGTACCCCACCAAGCCAGGGCTTCACTTCCTATTTCCTGTGAGTCTTTTAAGTGGAAAAGAGGAGCAGGCAAGGTGGCATAGTACAGAGACAGGTACTGTGGAGGATGAGTATTTGATTTCAACGCCCACAACCCACAGTCAGGAGACAACTGTCCATTCCACACTTGTCCTCTGACCTCCACATGTGAACCATGCCACAGAGGAACATACCCTCGTGCATGTACACACACACACACACACACACACACACTATAAATAAATAAATAAATAAGTAAATAAATAAATAAAGTTTATAAGGGAAATAATCAGATTCTTTGGCAAACAAAATAAATATCACTAAGGCTGTAAAGAAAACCTTAAACAAAAACAAACAAACACAGCAGTGGTTCCTCAGAGAGAAGAAAAAGGGTAGAGGTCAGAAACATATCTCCATATTACAGAGCATCAGTGAAGGAATAACAGAAGGGAACATTCTTTTTAAAGAATTATTTTTTTATTATTTATTTTGTGTATATCGGTACACTGTAGCTGTCTTCAGGCACACCAGAAGACAGCATCAGATTCAATGACAGATGATTGTGAACCACCATGTGGTTGCTGGGAACTGAACTCAGGACCTCTGGAAGAGCAATTAGTACTCTAAACTGCTGAGCCATCTCCCCAACCCCTGAAGGGAACATTTTAAATCCCTTTTATTTTTATTATTCTTGATCACATTAACAGTTCACTGATCTTCATTATCCTTTAAATACCCATATCAAAGTTTTCCAAAGAAAACTTATATGTGTAATATAGATTCAATTGGCTCAAAGTTGCATAATTTGTGTAAGGGAACCTGTATTAAATTGCTTGGATGACTACAGCAGCTGTTAGTTTTTTCTAGTGACCTTCTGAAAATGTGGGGCAAGGGAAGCTAATAGAAGCTTATAACCAAAACCTGAAGCCTTGAAATAAAAATGGCCAATAATGCGGTCCCAGTATGAGGATGAAGACCCAGGTATGTGGGAAGGGCTGCACGAATGAGTCCTTAGAACCAGTGACTAAAGAAAGTGGAGTCATGTGTCCAAGAGCAGTAAGAGTAGACAGTCTTGCCACTGAGGAAGAGCCCAGAGAGAACACACGATTTCTACTACTTCCAATTGTCCATGGTTGCTGCATCATCGCATGGTGCACGACTGCATTCTGGGAATATCTTTCACATGCAATTTGCTGAACGACATATTAGTAGTCTTTGAGCATATACTGCTAAACATATCCTGAGGTATGTTTGGCAGTTAGCAAGGGTCTAGGCATCCAGTTGCCAACCAAGTTGACACCCAAAATCTCTTTCCCCACTCCTCCTCTCTTCTACTAGACATCTTTCAGTTGTTTTAAAAAACTTACCTTCAATGTTGTTGAGTTTTCTGTTAATCTTTCCCTTAGAATTTCACTAAGTAATTTTCATTTTTATGCCTTCTCTTCTGTTGACTTTGGAGTCAATATACCCTTCTTTTCCACGTCTTAAAGTAGAAGCTTAAATTTTTTGTTTGTTGTTGATTTTAATCATTTTTGCTCTTTTCCTACAAACATGTTAAATTCTGTAAATTCTCCTTCAAGTACTACAGTGCTAGATGAAACTTAAAACCTTTGGTTATATCTTCATTTTCATTTTGTTTTCAAAATATTTCTCAATTTCTTTTGTGATATCTTCTTGAACCATGAATTATCTAGAAGTATGTATACACACACACACACACACACACACACACACACACACACACACACACACTATAAATAAATAAATAAGAAAATAAGTAAGTAAGTATCCTATGGTTACTATAGGATTTCCTGTTCTCTTCTGTTACTGATTTCTGGCTTAATTCTGTTGTTGTGTGACAGTGGACATTGTACAATGTCTACTTTTAAAAATTTGTTACATTTTAGGGATCAAAATGTGATTTACTTTGGGAAGTATTCTTTGTAAACTTGACTAGAGTGAACTCTGCTGCTCTCGGGTGAAGTCACCTACAGATACCCATTTAACCACTGATTGATAGTTTTAAGTCCAGTTATGTGATTCATGATGGAATGCCTGCTGGGCTTGTTTTATCTTTGCGAAATAGGCATTGAAGTCTACAGCAGAGGCATCATCAATAGGATAAATACCTTCTCTCCTCGATTACTTTGTCTCCTCAATTTACTTTCTCAATCCTGCAACTTCTATTGCTATGCAACAGAAGAAGGTACCAAATGGATGGAGTACTTTATAAATTACATTAACCCTGCATTTTATCCATTTAATGTAATAACTGTGGTAAGTACATACAGTACTCTCAAAAGTTAGATACGCCTCATTCTTTTTTTTTTTTAATTTAATTTTATTTTATTTTTTTAATTTACATTCCAAATCACTTCCCCTTTCCCGTTTCCTCCCTCCCCGAAAGTCCCATAAGCCCCCTTCCCTCCCTCTTTTCTCCGTTCAACCCCCTCTCATTACTCTGTCCTGGCGTTCCCCTACATCCAGTCTTTCCAGGACCAGGGGTCTCTCCTTCCATCTTTTTAGAAATCTATTGATATGCTGATTGTGTCTAGGGTATTCTGAGATTCTGGGTCAATATCCCCTTATCAGTGACTTCATACCATGTGTGATCTTTTGTGATTGGGTTACCTCACTAAGGATGATATTTTCAAGTTCTGACCATTTGCCTAGGAATTTCGTGAATTCATTGTTTTTAATTGCAGAGTAGTATTCCATTGTGTAAATATACCACATCTTCTGAATCCATTCCTCCGTTGAGGGACATCTGGGTTCTTTCCAGCTTCTGGCTATTATAAATAAGGCTGCTATGAATATAGTGGAGCATGTGTCCTTATTGCATGCAGGTAAAGTCTCTGGGTATATGCCCAGGAGTGGTATAGCCGGATCCTCCGGAAGTGTCATGCCCAGTTTTCTGAGGAGCCGCCAGACTGCTTTCCAGAGTGGTTGTACCAGCCTGCAATTCCACCAGCAGTGGAGGAGTGTTCCTCTTTCTCCACATCCTCGCCAACAACTGCTGTCTCCTGTGTTTTTGATCTTAGCCATCCTGACTGGTGTGAGATGGAATCTCAGGGTTGTTTTGATTTGCATTTCCCTAATGACTAAGGATGATGAACATCTCTTTAGGTGCTTCTCAGCCATTAGATATTCTTCAGGTGAGAACTCTTTGTGTAGCTCTGTACCCCATTTTTTAATAGGGTTACTTGGCTCTCTGGAGTTTAACTTCTTGAGTTCTTTGTATATCTTGGATATTAGCCCTCTGTCGGATGTAAGGTTGGTAAAGATCATTTCCCAGTTAGTTGGTTGCCGCTTTGTCTTTTTGACGGTGTCTTTTGCCTTGCAAAAACTCGCCTCATTCTAAATGAAACACATCTGACCTGACATGTATGAAATTATCAACATTATTGTGATAGTGGTGGTAGTTCCTGGTTTAAGTCTGTGAGGAACTATGGGGAAGAGTTACTAGAGTGGGTCTGAAATATTTCATATGGGTCAGGGCTCACATCACAGAAGGGGCTATGTTAATGTTTGCTATGACTTTATGGTTTCCAGTTTGTTTAAAAAGTGAAATTTCACTGCAATTACTTATACACGATAAGAAAAAAATTTATTTTAAGAGATACTAAACTTGGTCCTGGTTAATGGACATATATTGTATATGATTATGTCATTCTACTGATCATCATTTTATGTAAAGTTATCTATCAGTTATAAAGGCCTAAGCCTTAAAATACAAATGAACTCACTTGAAATCTTATCATTTAAAAAATATATGTTATTAAAGTCAATGTCTAGTTGATAACCTTTTCTTATTATGCAATTTTGTAGGTGTTTTAATTGTATTTCCTTTAAGAGTTTACAGGCTGGATTGAAATGGTATGTTCACATACATGTGCATAGTCATATACATAGTCTGACACATATTCCAAAGGAAAATTTCCAAGTTAAATCCATGTGGCAAAAACAGTTGACTCAGTCCATATTTTAACAAAACTATTAATTCCTAATTTCAGTCATAAAACAAACTGTAGAGTTTATGTCCACTTTTATGATGGTATCCCCTTGAGTGCTTATAAATATGCCTTCATCTACTAACATCTAATATAGACCAAAAATCAGAGTAGATCCTCTGCAAATAAATCTTAAGACCAACAAACCAAA
Source organism: Tokudaia tokunoshimensis (assembly GCA_036184795.1). Classification (NCBI taxonomy): domain Eukaryota; kingdom Metazoa; phylum Chordata; class Mammalia; order Rodentia; family Muridae; genus Tokudaia; species Tokudaia tokunoshimensis. The sequence goes on along the minus strand of BTHU01000013.1, from coordinate 9,287,492 downwards.
TAAATAAATAAATAAATAAATAAATAAATAAATAAATAAATAAATATCTCCAGCATCTCATAATAGGGAGGAGCCTGACAAACCAACTCCATTGAGAATGATGATTAAATTTGGGGGAAAATCAAAACAGCCAAAACAACAGCAGCTGGGTTGGGGCTGGGGTAAAGGAGTGAAGAAATCAGACACATAAGGGAGGAAGGTCATGCTGGGTAACACCTGTCATTAACCAATTTCCCAAATTTCCCAGTAAGGATACTTTCGGTCTTGGCTGTAAATGATGTGTAGACCAAACAAAACAGCAGAACATATGTTATATGTTGGGATAATCTCATGGGCACTGTGTAAGATTGGAACAATCTGTGGAGCTGGACCAATTCAGGCTGGTGTGACATGGCATGAACACCTGTAAACCCAGTACTCAGGAGGCTGAGGCAGAAGGATCATGAGTTCAAAGGCAGTCTGGGCTAAACAGTAAGACCCTGTCTTGAAACAAAACAAAGAAAGATAGGAAAAGAGGCATTCTTACTAGCTGATAAGTCAATGATTCTGACAGGTGCTTCTAGAGTATTTGGAAATGGAGGAAAGCCTTCTCTACAGAGTGGGATCCATGCTGTATACTGTCAATCTAACCATATCTAACAATACAAAAGACCCATGTCCCCATGTGAATGAATGGACTGTCCCGTGCATCATAACTGGATAGGTAGGGATAAACATCAGAATCTTTAAATCACAGTTTCATTTGAAAGCTCATCTAACTGTATTCCTCCAAAGTGAAAAAGACTACATTCAAATAACTATTAGAACTTCACCTCAGAACATATGTGAGACTATACACATGTACCTGTAACACAGGTGCTGTCTTACATATATTCCAGAGAGAACAGACCCCTTGAGAATAGGAAGCAATTCCCCTTACCAGCGATGCTGGTATGATGTCTGCCTTCCTCACTGCAATCATCTGGGGTTTTTTAATTCTGTAGTATTTTCTAGGAAGTGTAACAGCACCGTGTGAGAGACAAAGCTGCAGTTTTCTCATGTTGCATTTATAAGCCTCATAGAATTTTTCCATCTGGATGACTAATGCAGAGGGATTTTCCCCCCGTGTTGCTATCATCCCTGATGTGAATTATTAATATATGTTTTTATTTATAATCCATTACCTTTTAAAAAACCGTCACGGACGAGCAAGATACAGCTGTACTCTGGCTCGTCAAATGTCTCTCTCCAACTATTTTTTAAAGTTCTAGCATATTCCCCAACGTGTTTCCAGGAACGTGTTCTCTCTATTTACAATCCCTTGTGTATTTAAGGGAAATGTGTAGTTAAGGGAATTTCTTTTTCATTTATACTTTACTCATCAAAATGTTTTGTAAAGCAATTTCAAAAGTCCATGGAGATTTTTATTACTGATTTTCTAAGAAACACAGAGTCTTGCTTTGCCAATCACAGAGGGAGAGAATAACAAACAAGATCAAAGACTGAAGTTTGGGTCAGAAACATGAAACCAATAATGCTTGAACCCATTCTAAACTTGACAGATCTACACTGAATCATTGGGAGATCATCTCCGTTTGCTAAGTTCAATCAGAATTTAAAAATCATTTGTGAACTGGCTTTTACGAGCTTATTGCCAAGTTTTTAACTTCCCTTTATCTACCTATGAACTAATGGTATACATAGTTTTACATAAAATACAAAATATAAGATATGGTGATTTGAATAAGAATGCCTGCCATAGATCCCCATGTTTGAAAACTTGGTCCCTAGCTCATGGAATTATTTGGGAAGGACTAGGAGGCATGGCCTTGTTGGAGGAGATGTGTCACTAGGAATGGGCATTGAGGTTTTGAAAGTCCTTGCCCCTCCCAGTTTAGCTCTCTGCCCAGTGCTTATGGGTCAGATGCATGTTCTCAGCAGATGTTTCAGTGCCATGTCTGCCTGCATGCTGCCATGCTCCTCAAAAGCATGGTCGTGGGCTCTAAGCCTCTGAGTCCGTAAGCCCCAAATAAACTCTTTCTTCTGTAAAAGCCTTTGGTTCTGGGGCCTCATCACAGCAGCAGAACTGTTGCTAAGGCACAGGAGAGTGGAGATGGCTCAGTTGGTAAAGCACTTGTTGTACAAGCTTTTGAAAACTGAGGTTCAGTTCTATATACCCATGTAAATCCTCTGCAACCTGGTGGTTTCTCATCCGAGCACTCAGGAAATAGACAGGGGATCCTGGAGCAATCAGTCTAGCCAGACTAGTCCAACTGATGAGCTGAGGATTCACCATCTAAGGCTAATGTGATTCAAGAGGCACTTTGAGGGCCAGTGGTGCTCCAGCCTGGGTGAGTCTCTCTCCTGGATAAAGGCAGTTGCAGTACAAACTGAGTATCAGTGATGAGGACTTAGAGGCATACTTCCTCCATTAAGTTATTCCTTTCTGATATCTTCCTAAAAGGTGTGTCTTCACTACCTTTTCAGCACACATTAATTACAGAAGAGCATGAGGTTTTGTTATGACATTTCCATTCCTGTAGGTTTTGATAACATTCAAGCTCTCTGTAACAATTCTTGTGTTTGAGTAAATGTGGCCAGGACACCTAAGCATTATTTTGCCATATTAGCCACATCCTAACCACCCCCCAAACACCCAACAAAGCCATTCAGGAAATCTCATTTTGCCCATTTGGCAATGGTCAAAATTCTAAGTAAGAAGATACCCATCCTGGTGGGACTGAAATTCAATCCAGAGGTGGGGTGTTCCCTTCTTGAAGAGGTTAGAAAGGTCCACAGCACATGGGAACTTTGTGTTTGAGGAATGACTTTTAAATCCTAAGTCTACTATGAAGATGGGGGAATGAAGTGAAGGAGAAAAGGAAGAGAAAAAAGAGGAAATCGACAAAGGAAGAAAGTTGTTTTGTCTGTGAAGGAATGCCTAAAATGTTACATCTTATTATTCTCTAATAAAAGCTATATTTTAGAATGTAAAAGCTTTGAGACAGGATTTCCTGTACCTCAGGCTAACATCCAACTTGCTAAGTAGCCAAGGATGACTATGTATCCCCTGATCCTCATGCCTCTATCTCTCATGCTAGGGCAGCAGCCATGTTCCACCACATTGCATTTACTATGGAGCATTTTTAATCATCACTTTTGCTGGCGAGGAAACCAGGGCAGAGAGGTTGAACAACTGCCTGAAAGGCATGCATGGAAGAAGAAACAGTATATAGTCCAACTGCAGAGCTTCCATTTATCAACTCAGAGGTCCCATTTCAATTTTCTAACCATCCACAAACTATCAAGTGTTCGATATTAAATTCTGTGCATACAGGAAAACAAAAATAAAATACATCAATGGAGCATACATCTCTGTAGCCAGACTTTTTCAAAAAAAATATTCCTGCTTCCTTCCTATATTTCAAAATTCTGAGATAAATATGCACTAATTTTTAAAAAGGAGAAAGGCATTTTCTCAGTTTAGGTCCTTGTGTAACTCTTACCTCCACCTGACCACGCCTACACTTCAGAGTGGAGAAGGAGATCTTCCATTTCGCCTGGCTAGGACTGAGTGAAGCTGCCCATGGATTGCAGGGTTGGAGGACTGAGGGAGAAGGCAGATTTCTGTGCAAGCGCTGCTGTCTTACTCTTTGGATTCATTTCTCTTTCCCCATGAGCCCAGGTGTCTTTCTGATAGCCTGACTGACTCTAATTGCAAAGCTGACAGGTTGGCTAGTTGCAGTCACTAGTATAGTAATGAGGTATGATTAGGATCTAAGGCAGCCTTCTCTCTTGCATGGGAGATACCAATTAGTATTAATGAATCAGCCCTGGTAGGAGGCAACCAGGTTTCTCGATTCCCCAGATATGAGAATGACTTGATTTTGCCCAAGACATTTTCCCTCCTATTTTTTTTATTATTTTACTTGCCTCATCTCATAATAAAATCTTTGAATATAATCAAAGTGCTCAGCAATGCCCCTTAGTATTCTGATCAACAGTAGAATAAAAATGTTGATGTGATACCAATGTCCAGAGGTTGAAAACCTACAGCATGGTTTTAGTTGTACTTACACAGTCCAACCTGTGTTCTTTCTATTGTGCAAGCTAAGTCACGGGTTGATTTGTATGTCTTAATTGAAGGGAAGAAAAGGGCAGTATTTGCCAGGACCTGTTGCAATGCCTTATTCTTGGTGTCTGATATTAATCATGTAAATGTTTGGAAAGTAATTGGCATGTTGTCAAAAGGCCTTTGAAATGCTTATAGTGTTTAGTAAAAATAAAAGCACTTCTAGAAACATATCCTAACACAATAACAATAGACTGATAAAATTCAAATACCCAAGACACAATTCACATATCAAATGATGCCCAAGAAGAAGGAAGGAGAGGCCCCTGGTCCTGGAAAGGCTCAATGCAGCAATGTAGGGGAATATCAGAACTGGGAAGCAGGAGGGGGTTGATTGGGGAACAGGGGAAGGGGAGAGGGCTTATGGGACTTTCAAGGAAAGAATAAAAAAAATCAATTACTGAGAATAAGTGAACCACAGAATAAATTTTAGAGATCTGTCACCAAGGTAGGAACATTCACTTTCTGTCATATCACAGTAGCATCCTAAGAAGTGAGGCCAGCAACCCAGTAGATGCCCAATAAATAGTTATTGCAGGATGCAATGTTGCACAGATGGCATGAGATGGTACGAAACTGATATAAGACATTTTCTTTGAAAATATGTAACAGCAATTTTAAATTAAGTGAAGCAATACAGTACACATTTACTTATACCCTGTACCAACTCTATTTAAAATTGAATGTAATTATAGAACTTGCAGATCTCCACATGCCAGTGAGCATCCAGAGAATAGTATGGGATGAATTGGCAATAGTAAATACCTTTGGGGAACAGCGTTGGGGATGTGGAGCAGAAAAGATGAACTTGCATGCAAGTCACAGTTGTTCTGTGCTGCTGGCACATGAGCCGTACATATGCACTTCAGTTTTAAGAAGATTACTAAAGAGTGTGCACACTGTAGTTCTATGTGTAGTATCAGCATATTCAAAGCCTAATTTTCTTATGGAACATTATTATAGTAAGAAAATATACAATGTTTTAAAAGCATGTGATAGTTAAGTAATATGAAATATTTTAAAAGATAATTGAGGCAAACAGCTTTTGATTCCCGTCTCAAATCTCCATCCTCATATTTCTTTATGATTCAAGGCTTTGCGTTTTAAATGCCTGGTGCCACAGTGACCCAGATGTTAACATGTCTGTAAGATAATGCTTTGAGCCAATTCTCTAACAAGAAATACAGTCTTCCCTCTTTTGTATTATTCTTTATTTTTACAGTTTAGTATCACACTGTAGCCAGAGTTGGTCTGTAATTCACTATGTATCTGAGGCTGCTCCAAAACCTGAAAAAATTCCTCCTGCCTCAGCCCAGCAACGGTAGGATTATGGGTGTGAGCCTCGACACGCAGCTTCTTCATTATTCTTAATGAATATGAAGAGCATGTAGCCAGATTTCAACACCAGATTCCGCAGGCTTCATTTTTGCCCCTAGGTCCTTCCCCATTGCCTCATTGTGACCTTACCTATCTATCACATGGGATCCATGTATACCATCTGGATCCTGCTGGATAATGCTTCAGCCTTCACAAACTTTTTTCTGGTGCTTCAAATAGGGCAACCTTTAAATGTGTTGTGTTTTTTGTTTTTATTTTTGTTTTTTTCTTTTTGTATAAAATGACACCTCATGTCTTCATTCAACTGTTGAAAGCAATCATCCTTCCAGGTCTATATCATGTAGCTATGCATGTGTACTCCTCCGATACTCATACTTGAGGGAACACAAAATACTACCATGAAATATTACATGCATGTACACACATATGTATATTATATCTAACATGTATGCTAGGTATTCTGTCACCACTTTCATGCCATCTCTTTACACTGCTGTCCTATGATGCTATGCTGTCTCCCATCGTTGCCTGGTGACATGCATAAGTTTAGCATCAGAAGCCTTCCAAGATTATTAAGTAGATTAAGAGAGGGGTATGATGGGGGGAGCAGAGAAGGGGCCCCTGACACAAAGATTCTGGGTTTTCCTAAACATGATTGAGACAGAAAAAAAAATAAGATCATTGTAAAAGTATGGGACTAAAAATTTTTACTTATAAAACTGAAAATTGTCAATAAATTCTTGGTAAAATTAATGAAAAAAATTCGCATGCTATTTGGGTTAAAATATAAGACAGCGTGAGGAAACAGAAAAAAAATCAGTCTTTTAATAGAAATTAATCACAGATTTAGAGTTGGAAATTATGATATGCACTGTAGTTCTATCATCATTTAGACTTTTTGTATGTGAGATCAGTAGAAAAATCCCAAACTTAAGGAAAAGAATCATAAAATGTGTCATTCATGAATATTTAGGAGATTTTCTGAAGATATCGTCTGTCTTCCTTATGTTGCATGACAATAAAGGATGCGACTAGGGGAGCGGCTGGTAGATTAGCTGAGGAGAGGGTACAGTTTCCTAACACAGCTATGACAAGGCTAGTGACTCAGCCTCAGTGATTGAACTGACCACGAGAACGAATCTGTGCAGAAGAGAACAGCCGTGACATCTTTCACTGTTATGTCTGTGTAAAGATTAACACAAATGCATTTAGTTGTGTGCCGTTTGATTTAAAAAACAAACCAATGGCTTTTTTTTTTTTGGTAACTATTCATGGGATGGGAGGAGACTTTCTCATTGGTTAAGCACTTCTTCAGATTTATAGCCCAAATAAATATGAACTATTATGACTACCTGTTTGTGGATGAAGACCTTTTCTTACCAGATCCCTGCGTTCCTTGGTCACCCAAGTGACCAAGTGTTTCTAGGCTCCCATGATTTTGAGTCCCCCATGTAACTGTTTCTCACCAATAAAATACAAGTCAACGTGATGTACAGTAAGTCCAGCTCTGGTCCATGCATGACACAAAACCATGTCCCATGTACTTACTGACTGTAGAGGAACCCAGGCCTGGGCAAGAGGACAGCACCTCAGGATGCAAGAAAATCTTGTCCCTGGATGATGGCAGGATCCATAACATAAGCATTTCATGTTATAACTCACTAGACATATGGGACCCAACAATGTCACCTCACCTTCCAAATACTAATGCCTACAAGGACAAAGAGAGGACACCAGACCCTCACAATGGTCACATTTAGTTTTGAGTCTCCTTCTGATTTTTCCCCCTGTGTTCCATAGTTTCCTTTGTTAGTATAAACTTAAATGCAGATGTCTCATATATGGTAATGAACTACATTGCTCTTACATCATCTCATTGCTCCACGCTTGAGCTTCTTGTCATGTTTTTCCTCATTCTCCGGAGCTCTTATCACAGTAATTGGGCAGGTAGTAGGCGGACAGTAAACGATGCGCATTTATCTTATAACTGTGCATATGGAAAATTTATATTTTCTGGATCAAGGTATCAAAACAATAGATTCTAATCTTCTAAAAGATGCCAGCTCCTTACTTTGTGAAGGGGAATGATTCATCTGACATATGTTAGAAAACACACCTGTGGCTCGAGAGATACAGAATGGAAGAAAACAACGTTCCAACTGATAGGAAACTTACATTCAGTGGAGAGACAGAAAGCAACAAATACACGTGCGCCATTTCAGCGACCAAGAACTTCTGGGAAAAAAAACAAACAAACTACAGCATAGTGAAGCATAGAAGGGACCTGGGAGAGAGGATGGGACATTAGGCAGAGGTGACTGATGTCTGAGCAGGCTGAGCAGAAAGATGGTTTATTCCATGGCAAGAAAAGAATGTTCGGCAGAATGACCATGACCATCCCCGGGAAAGAGGGGGCTTAGAGCACTGAAGAGATTGTAGGATGGTTTCAAGCACACACTATAAAGAGAATGGAAATGGTCTAGGAAGACAAGTGTGGGCTACACAGAAACGTTTAGACCTGACATTCCGACTTTATAGTTCTATGCCAAACTTCATTTCATGGAGAAACACAAAAATCCTGAATGATTTTTGTTAGTGTTTTGTGGTTGTTGTTTGTTTTGTTTTCAGTTTCAGATGAATAGAAGAGACTAGGAGAAGATGAATAGAAGAGACTAGGAGAAGATGAATAGAAGAGACTAGGAGAAGATGAATAGAAGAGACTAGGAGAAGATGAATAGAAGAGACTAGGAGAAGATGAATAGAAGAGACTAGGAGAAGATGAATAGAAGAGACTAGGAGAAATTAAATAATTACAAACAGGCACAAATCTGATTGAGGTCCTAAATCTGATTGGCTGAAAATCTGATTGGCCTCCAGAGAGCTGTAAATCCTTTCAGCCTACACAGCTGTCTTCTGTACCTCAGATGTTTGGGCTGGATGGCCTGGGAGCCTCTCCGTCTGAAGCATTGCCCAGTACTCTAAACTGCTTCTATCTCAAAGGAAATCAGTGAGGTGGTTGATGACATTCACTTGGGGACAAAGGCACCTAGCTTGTTATACTTCTCTCACTACAGAAGATTGGGCTTCAGTGAGTTTTAAAAGAAAAACTCTACATTTTTTTACGTGAACTTTGGTGCCTTCATACTTATATTAGCTACGTCCTGGATTATATGATGTTGCTCCTAGAACTAAGCCCCACTATACTACAATAACAATTGCATCCAAGTGGGTGCATGGAAATGCAAGTACCTGAAGAGTCCAGAGGCATTAGATTTTCCTAGAGCTGGAACTCCAACTCCAGGCAGTTATGTGCTGCCTGACTTGGGTGATGAGAACCAAACTCAGGTCCTCTGAAAGAGCAGCACTTGCTGTTAACCACCGAGCCATCTCTCTGAACCCCTGACGAACATATTCTCAAGTGAGATTCAGATATTTCTCAAATATAACACACACTGATTTAAAATGCAGATCACCGGTTTATTTTATTAGACAATGTCTCACCTATAGATTTAAACTGTCAACCTGCTAATATCAGTTGAACTTTGTTAAAAATATATATATATTTGTTTTTCCATTGTATGCACAATTAAAGAAAAAAGGATGTACCCTTTCTCTGTTAGGTGTTCAATTATGTAGGAAATGTTTGCAAACTTTTCAAAAACTGGAAAAAGCTCCTGCAGATGTTTTGTGTAGTAACTTGACATCTGTACTAATAGTTCAAAATCTACATACAAATAAAACTTCCATAACGTTAATTCTACAGAGAAATGAACAAACAAACAGACAAACACATCCAATATACAGGACATTTTATCAACATCAGGGCTGTAGCTCTAATATACACCAAAGCAAATCAAGTAAGATTTTATTTTCAGTTACCTCCAAAGGTAGCTTGGGCAATGCCCCTTACGATGGAGATGATTACAAACAATTTATGTTTTTTCATTAGATTATCAGTGGAATGAAATATAAGCATATAGTTGAGAACATTTTATCTTCTGAAGGATGTTATAAAAACATTTTTATCCACTTGGGGAAATGTCTGCCATGTGTTATTTTGTGAGAAGACTACAAAACAGAAACATATATGTATGTTTTGTGTAGTAACTAGACATCTGTATTGATAGTTTGAAATCTACATCCAAATAAAACTTCCAAACTTACACAAACTTAATTTGTGATTAATTTGGTTAATGTTATCTGTGATGGTTAGATCGTTATCAATGTGACTGTTCTAGAATCACCCAAAAGATGAAGCCCTAGGCACTGCTGGGGGATTATCTTGATTGATTATCTTGAATAGTGGTGGGAAGGCTACCCAGTGTGGGTGTGTTGTTCTGTGGGTAGGATGCTGGACTGCATGAGAGGGGAAAGGGAGAGTGGCAGCATGCATCTTCCTCCTCTTCCACATTGCAGAGGTCATGTGCCTAGCTGCATTACAGAGGTCATGTGCCCAGCTGCATTAAGCTCCTGGTGCCTTGATATCCTGTCACGATACTATGAACTGTGAACCTAGAAAGCCTCTTTCTTCCCTATGTCCCTTTTATCAGAGTACCACACCAATGGGAAAAGAGACTGAAATATAATCCTAGTCTGTATAATGTATGTTTGTATGTGCCCTAGAGGCAAATACAAAGTACAGAGAAGCATAGCCCAAGAAATTGCCTACCAGTGAGTGAGAGTAAGCTTTGTGGGTCTGTGGACTTACTTGTAAGACTCACATTTTCTTCTTCTGGTTTACCTGTGCCTCGTTCATATTGATCAGGACTGGCTTTGACTATTTAAAGAACATCAAATATAAGACTGGGGTTTTCCCAAGAACGATGCAAAATAGCTGTGTCATTTTGGAAAGAGTCACCAGGGAGAACAAGCCGCAGTTGTGTATGAAAAAACAGAGAGTGGCTGAGACTCTAGCTGGTTTTCAGATTTTGATAATCCTTTGAAAAACATGACTAACCCTAGAAGGGCTCCTTGGAAATAACAGGGTTGGCACTGAAACATTACAGCTGGGACTAACGTCCTTAAACACTGAAATATGGATGTCTTCTTATAGTTCAGAGAGGTAATTCCCCTGGTTGACCTTTATTAAATAGAAACAATGGAATTACTACAGTCAAGTTGTAATTTCCCGGTAAAAAAGTAGAGCTACTTTGGAGAAAGGAGAAGAATAAAAGTATAACAATTACTCCCTGGCAACTTGAGGTTATGAAGAGAAACATGTTTGCTCATGTATGTCATCATTTGGAGAAGTAAAGGAGGCCTGTAGATCCCAAACAGTAATTCTTTAAATCATTTCCTCAATTACTCCTGGAGAAATATGAGAGAGAGTAGAAAATTCCAAGATCGAAGGCAAAACATTTGCATTTCTACCACCTGCCACGACAAATGGAAATTGATATTTTAATGACTCGGGTGGGTCTTCTTAATCACAAACGTAATAAAACTATGTGGATCTGGTCAGCATATCATTTTCTAAACTCTTTTTCATTTAAAACACACATAGAAATAAATACATTCTTCTGCATCTGAGAACCAAAATGCTGTTGACTTTTAATAGTTTTCAGTTAGCTCAGTTTTAGGTTCTTGTGGAGTATTTTAGTTTCTCTCTCTCTCTCTCTCTCTCTCTCTCTCTCTCTCTCTCTCTCTCTCTCTCTCTCTCCCTGTTTCTCCCTCTCTCTCTCTCTCTGTCTTATGCAGGTGTGCTCTAATGTCTTTAAATAATACTGAGAGGAACATAAAATGTTGAACTCCATCCACTTCAATTCTCTTTCATAGAAATTCCAGGGTCAGTGTCCTCAGATTGACAAAAATAGCTAAAAAGTATTCCAGCAAAGAAAAAGTATTCCACACTCCTGGAAAACCAAACGTGCTCCTCTGGCATCTTTGTCGAATGCAGTGAATCCGGGGAGGAGTGAGAGCATCCTCTTGGGAGTCTGATTTAATCCCCCCCACCTCTGTACTTTGTCTTCAGACCCTAGAGGAGACAGAAGAGCGATAGTGTCTCCTCGCCCATCGAGAGAGTGAATAAAACAGAACAAAGGGAGACATTCTTCCCACCTCAGTCTGGCAGATGGCGGAGGTCAAGTTTGACAGTTACCAGAGCTGACAATTCCTTCATGATGCAATTTCAGAAGGAAAAAAGGACCCTGGCCAGGGACCAACAGGGATGCTCTATCCCTGTGCATTCAACAGAGCCATTTCCTGCAGAGCATTAGCAGTCCTGGGGAATGAACGCTGTGGAGTAAGCTTGATATAAGGACGGAGCTCTGGAAAGCATTTAATTGCTACCCAAGCATTTCTGGATGTGCTTGAAGAGCCTAGCAGGGAAGAAAGTCCCCTTGCACAGGAGATGAAGAAATCCGCTAAAAGGCAGAGTGCTGGAAAAGCCATTTTATACAGGGGGAATTGGTGTGGGATTCTGGAATTAAAGCTTTCAATGTGTTAGGCCAAACTGTACTATATATTATACATACTTTCTTACCAGAAATGGAACTAGTTCTATCCTTATTTCTTTGTTTATTATTAAAACTGAAAAACAGAAAAAGCAGTGTCCCTTTGTTCCCTGACCCTGGCTCTGAGTCTGCTTTTGAGGTGCTCAAAAGCACCCAGATTTGTATGTGCATTCTGAGATCAAACGCAGTTCCTCGTGGCCAGCTCTTTATTTCCCAGTTCCTGTGGCCACATAGGAGGTGCTTCTATGCCCACACAGCTCACTGGACACATGGATGCCAGATTAAATTCTCACCTCTGCCACCCATGTCCCAGGATGTCATGTTTGTGTGGTTGCCCTGCACCTTCACCCAGATCACACATTCTACATCTGTCTCTGCCTGGGGTGCTCTCCTGGTAGATCTGAAGGCCCAGGGAGTTGGCCCTGCTTTTCACAGCACTGTCCTGTCTGCAGCACAGAAGCTTGTTCTGTGGAGACAGCAGGGTGCAAGGGCGCCTGGCCTCCCTTAATCTTGCCATCTTGGGGAACTCATTTTGGTGTTAACCTTTGCTCGTGTGATAGCCAAAAATGGAAGTCATTGTGTGACGCAGATGAAATGAACTCAGATCAACTTGTGTGTTTGTTTGTCTTTGGAATTTGATGCTTTGTGTAGCCTTTGCCTGGCTTTCTTATGAAAACACCCCTCTTTTTCCTGTTGACATAAAAGAACCTTTTTATGTATTATGAACGGTAACCCTTTGTCTGCCATGTGTGCTTTAATTACTCCATACTTGGTATATTATGTACACTGCTTTCGTTAGGAGAGATTTTTAACTCTTGCACCTCAAATGTATGAATGTTTTCGCATTTTATTTTGCTTTACACTATTCTCTGAAATCCTTTCTCTGATGCATGCCAGTGCCATTTTCATGTATGTAAGGTTTAAAAAAAAAAAAGAACCCAAGTCTCAACACTTAACAAAACATAGTGACAATGACTTTGATTATTTTTGTGTCAAGAAATTTGATTTATAAACTTAAGCCTTCCTCCCTTCCTGTCTTTCATTCCTCCTTCCTTTCTTTCTTCTGTTTTTGGAAATGGAGTCTCATTTATCCCAGGTTGGTCTAGAACTTATTATATAGCCAAGGGTGACCTTTAAACTCCTGAGGCATGGGCCACCACACCTTCCTTTATGCAGTATTGGAGATTGAACTCAAGTCATCTTACATGATAGGTAAGCGCTGTACCAACTGAGCTACACCTCCAGCCATGAATTTTAATATTTCAAAGCTTGCTAACCTGCTTGAGTTCCCTTTCTTTCTTTTGTTCTTTCTTTAATTACTTTTGGAGCAGAATCTCACTGAGTCCTTGAACTCATGAGCATCCTATCTCAGCCTCCCACGTCCTATGCCTACAGAAACCACCAAACCTGGTTCCAGAAGGCTACCTTACTAGTTTAAAGAGGAATAGCTCCACTGATGGTTACTTGGAACATAAGCCGTTCTATGGAACCACTTCAAGAAATCTTCAAACAATGTTCTAATTTGCCTCCTGTTGTTTTATTTGAGTTGGGAGTTTAATGCCGAGATATAAAAAAACACAAACTTCTGTTAATGACTTTCAGAGACCTTCTCTTCCCTCACAAAGCTGTCCTCACAAAGGCAGCTGAAGTGACTAGTCTAGTCCTCCTCATGCCGAGGTCCTCCTTGGCCCAGTCCAGTTGCTCTTAATCTGCATCCGCACACCAAGAGCTTCCCCTGTGTCTCTTGCTATCTTGAGAAACCTTCTATCATGCACTGTGACAAAGAGCTGACAAAGATAAAGGAACTGCTTCCCTTCTGCAATGCTGAGCAGCTGTAGACATGGAGCCAAGGTCGAGTTCTTAAGAGAAGTGGGTACTTCCCAGGCCCTGAGACAGAGTACCAGACAGAAGCAACGTGGAGGGGGAAGCCAAGGCAGAGTCCATGGCTGTGGGGCATGTGGTTCCGACTCCTCACAAGGTAGCATGCCAGGAACCAGGTGCCTGGTCTACTTTCCAAACGCCACTCCCACTGTGACCTACTTTCACCAACTAGACTCCATCTTCTAAGATCCCACAGCTTTCAAAATTGTGATAGCAGCTGGAGGGCAGAAGTTGAAAACTTGAGCCAATGGGGGAACATTTCACACTGTAGCTGCTAGCTGTAACAAAGTAACAGTGTCCTTGAAGAAACAAGCCCAAGCTCTTAAAATCTGCTTTGCATAAATTCTCTCTTAACTCTAATTCACTAATAATGTTACTTATTCTCTCCTTTCCCAGAGGAAAACTTGGACAGTAACTTTATAGACCTTTCTAATCTTTCCTGATTCTGTGTTATAAAAAGTGAATTAATAGTCAGACTTCCAGCTAGCTCGGATAGAACCTCTGATCTATTGAAATGTTCAAAGTACCTTTTTTTTTAAGGTTCATGATGGGTGATCCATTGTCAGCCAGATTTCAAGCTCCAAGCGGTCCTCAACCAAGCCGCCCTCTGCAGAGAACCACTGCCTAAGTCACTCTAGGATGGCACCTGCGCATGTGTTTGACATGGAATTGATGGTTGGTTTAGCCCCTGGGAGATCTGGGGGAACTGGTTGGTACATATTACTGTTCTGCCTGCAGGTCTGCAAAACCTCTTCAGCTCCTTGGGTCCTTTCTCTAGCTGCTCCATTGTTCATTCTATTAGTTGACTGTGGGCCATGGGTATTTTGATCCACTTTCCAATAAGGATCAAAGTATCCATACTTTGGTCTTCCTTCTTCTTGAGCTTCATGTGATCTGTGAGTTGTATCTTGGGTGTTCCAAGCTTTTGGGCTTATATCCACAAGGAGGGACCCATGGCTCCAGCTACATATGTAGCAGAAGATGACCATTTCAGACATCAATGAGAGGAGAGACCATGGGTGCTGTGAAGGCTTGATTCCCCTGAATAGGGGAATGCAAGTCAGGAAATTGGGGAGGGAGTGAGCAGGGGGAGGGGGTAATGGAATTTTGGATTTTTACAGGGGTAATGCAGAAAGGGGACACCGTTTGAAATGTGAATAAAGCAAATATCTAATAAAAAAATGAATTCCTGGGTTCTACTGAGAAACCTTCCGAATATTCTGTGAAAAATGAACATTTGAATATCTCACAGCTAAAATGTTTTTGTAATGGCATAAATTAATAAAAAAATTATAAGAAACCATTAAAAAAAACCCACGGAATTGAGAGGTGGCATGAGGAAGACAGCTGCCACACCCATCTCCGACTTCTTTTTGAGTCAGGAGCTGGATGCTTGCACAACCTCAGTGAGTGGCATCAAAGGACATACATAAGAAAGCTGAAAGAATGAACCCACCTTTGCCATGTGAGCTCTGCCATTGTAGTCTCCTATCCCTCAACATATAGTTTTCTGAACTTACAGTAAGTACAGTGCAGCCTTTGTTTTACTTTGCCTATAGCTGAACCATTTTGATATGCCTTTCTATTGCGAGATTGAATAATTGATATTTATTTTTATGCAAGTTTTCTTCTCCTCCTCTTCTTCCTCCTTTTTGTTTTTTAAACGTGAGCTCTGTACAAATGAAGAGGTGTGGAAGAAAAGACAGGAGAGGGGGTGTGAATGTTCTCTCTAATGGAGATACCTTGGGTGCTTCAGTCTTCCTTGTAGCACGAAAAGTATCAGTAGGCATATTTAAACAAATGAGTGTGGCTTCTTAATAAAACTTTATTTATAAATATAAGCCATGGGCCAGATTTGGCTCACAGGGTATGATTCTTACTATGGGCTACTATGCATAATATTTCTGATGTGGATCCTAAACAAGTCAGTAGACAGTAATTAGTGCCTGTTGTATGCTGCTGTAGATACAGAAATGAGTTAAGGTTTAGTGTTATGGGCAAACATTGTTTTCTGGTAAGCAGACTCCTGGAAAGTGCTCTCCTCATCGACAAGCCACCGGTTTATCATTGTCCCTTCCCGATGTGAGGGCTTCTGCTCCATCTCCGGGCTTCATCTGCCAGCTCTACATTGGGCCAGAAAATGGCAGTCTTCTCCGTGGAACACTTGCAGGTTCACATTGAAGCTACTCACAGAGGCCTTATTTAACCTTCAAAAACAATGCAAAGACCCGGCTCCTTGATGTTGGCTCTAAAATAGGATGACACTGGCCCAGAGAGGGTAAGTCCCATCCCTAGTGAATTCTAAAGTAGTCAGGGAGGGAGCTTGGGTCCCACCCAGACCACAAGAATGTCATCACAGATGTCCTACACAACCGAGTTTCCTTAAGTACAGAGTCCGATTTTCACTAGAAAAGATGAGAAACACCTCAGATCTGGCGAGGAGTCAGGAGTTGGGCCGCTGGTGGCAAAGGGCACTTTTTGGGTGGGTTCTTGTTTTGTTGCGGGATGCTTTGTCTCCAAACCAACTTTTCAGCTGTGCACTGGAAAGAACATCACATTCTTCATTCTTTTTTCATTACTTGAGAATTGCTGCAACCATTATGCAAAACCAATAAAGGGAAATGTTTTAAAAATGTCATTTGGCAGGAAATGCCCTGCCCGAGAGCAACACAGTCTCTGGGGACAACAATATGCATTTTGTAAAAATTTCTTAACAGACAATTTATGGTTTCTAGAAAACAAAACAGGAAATTGAATTAAAAGGAGAAACATATTTAAATAATACATAAGTGATGATGTATCCAAGCAGATTCTAAAAAGTCTCAACTCTGGAGTAAGACCAGGTCATCCACAGAAATGCATTGGCCTTGGCTGGTGGACTTTAGAAATGAAAAGATGTATTATGTTTACCTGATGCCACAACATAACTCATGAATAGATGAAAACTAACTACTTAAATTACAGCTTTTGCCCTAGTAGTAGGTCATTGGCATCTCTTTGCAGCGAACAATAGACTATGATGTTGATCTTGACCCTATGAATTTTAGTACCTGTTTCTGGGATGACTTTAGGGCAAGCCTAATGGAGAGCTCTTCTTGTGTGCTCAATTCCTCTTGAAGAATAGGAATTTTTGAAAATCCATTTTAAGAAAATAGATTGTCTATCTGTTGGGGTTGGTCTGGTGATCCTGTGTGTTTAAATGCTAAATTCTGTACCCCAAGATCTGGTGGCATCAAGATGAGCAAATTCTGCTGGGCGGTGGTGGCGCACGCCTTTAATCCCAGCACTTGGGAGGCAGAGGCAGGAGGATTTCTGAGTTCGAGGCCAGCCTGGTCTACAAAGTGAGTTCCAGGACAGCCAGGGCTACACAGAGAAACCCTGTCTTGAAAAACCAAACCAAACAAACAAAAAAAAAAGATGAGCAAATTCTAAAGTGCACCAGCTTTCATTGTGCAACCTTGCTCCCCATGTTAATAGGTCAATAAAAGGCTAAAGTCTGTGATTGGGTAGTAGAGAGAAGGCAGGACTTCCTGGAAGTGAGAAAGGAACTTTGGGAAGAAGAAAGAGAAAGGGCCTTTTCCAAGGAGACATGAGGAGAAATGGACTTGACTATGGGCCTAGAAGTTAAAGCTAGTCACACAGCTGGATGGGGCTGGGTGATCTGGTTAGCTTAGATGAGCTAGTTGAGAGTCGGCCCAGCTAGATCCTAAGCTTTGACATACTAAAAGGTCTCTGTGTGGTTATTTGGGGAACTAGCTGTTTAAGGAATAACTGCCACTATATTAATTTCCAACATTAATTAATACATACAGAATATTAATAATAATTTTACATCTATCAGAGAGACAACACAGCCATTTGGTACAGTTACTATGCACACATGGTAATCTTTTTCACAGTGTTTTCATTTGAAAGTTCCTACAAGAGAAAATAGGTCTGTACCTAGAATCAATATATAACTATAATCTACCTCTATTGACTTGGATTTTGTTTTTCAATGCTTCTGAACAGCAGATGGTAGAAGAGGAAAATGGTGGAGACTTGTTTAAATCCTGAATCTTTGAGGTTTCAAAAGCCCATGCTAATTCCAGTTAGTGCGCACGCATACTCTACCTCCTGCCCCTGTGCCTCCAACTTGTGTATCAGGATGTAAGCTACACTCAGGACCTTGCCTGCCTTCATGCTGCCATGCTCCCTCTGAAACTGTAAGTCCCCAATGAACTCTGTCATATACATATACATATATAAGTCCCCAATGAACTCTGTCATATACATATACATATATGTATATGTACACACACACACACATACACACACATATATATATATATATATGTGTGTGTATGTGTGTGTGTGTGTGTGTGTGTTTTCCTGCCCCGGTTCTGGTGTTTCCTCACAGCAGTAGAAAATTATGATAGTATCCATAGTCTGTGTCACATAGAAAATGGTCTTTAAAAAACATCAGCTATTGCTCTACTGGGGTTCCTGCTATGGCTACAGTAGGTGGTCTCTTCAGGTTCTATATCCCCAATGTAGTGAGTCACAGCTAAGGTCACCTCATTGATTTTTGGGCACCTCCCTTATCCCAGATCTCTGTTTCATCTTGGAAATGCCCCTGACTTCCTCACCCGCAATCAGTTGTAGATTTCCATTCATTTTCATGGCTATCTGGCCATCCCTCCTGTCCTTCCCCACATCCAATCCTGAAAACTCCATTTCCCTCTCTCCCAGTTCTCTCCCTTCATTTGCCTCATGACTCTTCTATTTCCCATTCTAAGTGAAATTCAAGCCTCCTCACTTGGGCCTTTCTTCTTGTTTAGCTTCTTTGGGTATGTGGAGTGTAACATGGTACCTGTATTTTATGGCTAATATTCGCTTATAAGTGAGTACATAGCATGCATGTCCTTTTGGTCTGGGTTACCTCACTCAGGATGATATTATCAAGTTCCATCCATTTCCTTGAAAAATTCATAACGTCTTGGTTTTTAATAGCTGCATAATATTCCATTGTGTAGATGTACCACATTTTCTTTATCCGTTCTTCAGTTGAAGGATGTCTAGGTTATTTGCAGTTTCTGGCTATTATGAATAAAACTGCTATGAACATAGCTGAGTAACTGTCTTTGTGAAATGTTGGAGCACCAAAACACCCATTAAACTTTTAACCCAAAATTTATCCTGTCTATGAGTAATGCAGGCATGGGGGAAGGAGCAGAGACTGAGGGAATGGCCAACCAATAATAGGCCCAACTTAAGACCCATCCAATCAGCAAGCCCCGATCACGACACTATTAATGATACTCTGTTCTGCTCGCGGACGGGAGCAAGTTGTCCTCTGAGAGGCTCCACACAGCAGCTGACTCAGACAAATAAAGACACCCACAGCCAGACAGGGGATGGAGCTTGAGGATACTTATGGGAGAATAGGAGGAAGGATTGCAGGCCCTGAAGGGGATAGGAACTCCACAGGAAGACCAACAGAGTCAACTAACCTGGACCCTTGCGGCTCTCAGAGACTGAACCACCAATCAAAGAACATACAGGGGCTGGACCTAGGCCTCCCCACTCACATATAGCAGATGTGCAGCTTGGTCTTCATGTGGGTTCCAAAAACCTGAAGCAGGGGCTATCCCAAAAGCTGTTGCCTATATGTGGGATATGTTCTTCTAGCTGGACTTCCTTGTCTGACCTCAGTGGGAGAGGAAGCACCTAGCCTCACGGAGACTTGAAGTGCCAGGGTAGGGTGATACCCATGTAGGCCCCACCTGCTCAGATGGGAATGGGAGGTGGGAATGGGGAAGGATTATGGGAGGGGTGAGCAGGAAGGGGCCAGTGAGTGGGATGTAAAGTGAATAATTAAAAAAAAATTAAATTACATTAAAAAAAAGCATCAACTAAAGGTATCCAAAATGTAAGGATAGAAATTAACAAGACCTGATTTGTTTTTACAAAAGCTTTATAGGTGGGGGTGGAGGGGGTGAGGGTGGGGTTGGGGGTGGGGGTTATCTGAAGCATGCATAGTGCTGGTGACCTTCACTGACCAGTAGAGGGCAGTATGAATGGAACTGTGTGACCTTCAGTCAGAGTCCTTGTAATTCTGTTCCTGCCCTCTGAGAACCCAGGCTCCATCCTGCCGCAGACATACCACCTTGATGACAGTGACCAGGAGATATTGCTGGAGTCACAGTAACCTGTGAAGCTTCATTGAATCAAGCTTATGGACCAAGGAGACTTTGTAAGAGATCCCATGTAACATAAGCGGAAAACCCTCCTAGTTGAGCCCAACCCAGATGGAGGACTGAGTCATTAAGTTTTGGGACAGTTTTGTGTTTTATGCAATAGTAGATAGCTGATATCTTTGAGGCTTTGTAAGTAGAATCCTTTCATGGCTGTCAGACTATCCAGACAATGTGGTCATACGAAACCTAGAGAAATGCCCACTTGAAAAATTCACTAAGTGGACACATCGCCATCACGCCATGTTCTTGAAGCATAACCAGCAGGGTATAGTGATATTCCCCTTCTGAGAGACAAATGCCAAATTTGTAAATCATCTTATAATTCAAAGGTTTGCTTTTTTAATTTTTTTTCTTTTTTCACAGACTGAGCACATGTATTTAATTAACCTTTTGGTTTGTATTGGTTGTTGATACATCTAGTGAGAAGAAATCCCCTGATAGAGCATTTCTTTGTAACTTGATTTACAACAAAAACAGTTCTGTGATAATAAAACCTGAACTTGAGGACTGGCTATTAAAATAAAAACAAAGTAAGGAGAAAGTCTATAAAGATACAAAAAGATTGGATAATAGGGATGTGCGCACAGGAGAAAGAGAAGAGGAGGCTAGACTTACTATTTGAAAGAATCACGAGACTGTATTGGCTGGGAGCACACAGGAAATTTAAGGGCCATGCCCAGATGGAAGGAAAGGGAAGTGTTCAGCCATAGCTTTATAGGTTTTCTTAGATCTTTAAAAACAGAAGAAAATCAGTCAAAAATTAACTATACCATCAGTGCTATATCACTGGCTATTTGTACTACCTGTTTGATAACAATCTTAATGATGGAAGTAATGGTGTTATGTTTTTTTAATGAGTAAGCTGAGGCTTAGGAAGGTTGAACAACTTCATAGGGTCACACAGGTACAAAGGATCAGCTGAGGACTGCAGGCTAGGCCATCTGACCTCAGAGAGCCTTCTCTGAAACACACTGCTGGATTATTCTATCCTTAAGAATAGAAATACGATGGGACACACCAGGAAGAAAACACTGGGAGCTAGCTACAACATGAAACCACCATTGAGCAGCAGGCCACTTGAACTCAAGGGTCTTCTTATTCAGATCCCTGCCATCATGCAACCTAAACTCTCCTAGATAAAAATGTCACTTGCTCCACAGAAAGTTAATCTGCTCTTGTCCCATTTGGTCCCCTCTGTAACACCAACAGAGTGACTTTTGTTGAAAAATCCTTTTTTTTTCCTTTTCAAACTAAAATGGTATTATTTTCAAGTGAGATTTGCCATTGTGTGGAAATGTGTTTTGTTCATTGTGTAGACTGTAATCAAGATTGAAACTAATTCAAAAATCTGTCCCCGGGATATTTGTTGACGAGTGCCAACAGATGTGAGTTCCCTAAAAATTTATGACTACAGTCAGCTATTCTTTTTAGTTCCAGCGAATTCGCAAGACCATATATGACAAAGTAAATTTAAAAAATTAACACACTTCCTAAACCATCACCAGTAAGAAAATACAATTAGCCTGTATATATTTCATTCTTTTTCAAACTCAACTGGGAGGACCTGGGCGTGTTCTAAAGCCCTTGGAAGACAGATCACATAAACAGGAAGTAAACGCAGAGCTGCTACCGATGTCAGACATAATGAACTGAGTGGGAAGCCTCTGAACTCTGTTTATACCCTACCACATAAAGATTGCGCAGGAAGCCACTGTACAGATTGTAAATGGTGGTGGGGTTGGGGTAGCCAGGAGATACTTTGTACCTATGAGTTACTTTTTAAATTGATATTGCCCACAGAAATAGAAAAGGCTTCCAATTAAAAAGAAAACAAAAACAATCAGCTACTAATTGAGATGCTCATGCCCCAACCCGAAGCACATGTCTGTTGCAGTAGATCCTAAGATAGGAAATGGTCAGGACGCGCGCTATTAATTAACTGGTTAAGGGCACCTCTGCAGTGTGCTGCTGACACATGCTATCCTTTCTTCTTTGTCTTCTTTCTTTAAAAGTTTTAATTGCTTCACTGGGGCAAGTGCTGACAACTAGGGTTAGGAACAGGAGAGTCTGCAACTGGGGCAAGTTCAACCCCTTGAGTTACTTCATGCAATAACATCTGCATGATGGAGAGGAACCTACATTGCTGGGAGGGGGGAGGAGTTCAGTTTATCTTCATAAAATGATGTCACAAAAGGTCTTTCCCACCCAGGTGTGCTCAGCCACCGTGATGATGGAGAATGGCAAGCGCTGCTCAACTCCCCGGTTACTGTCACAGGTTACTACAGCCTTAGGTTATTAATTTTATTCTCCGATTTTTTTTTTGCTTCACTCTGAGTGTTCTTTGATCAGTGCTTTTCCCTTCGGAAAGTCATTTACGGGGAAACCTTTTCTCCTGAGCCGCTCTGTTTGATGACTGTTGAATAAGGGGAACAGTGGGCAATGACTCTTTGGGGTAGAGGGATGTGAAAGGTGGGAGAGTAAAGATGGGGCACAAAGGTATGCTTTCTTTCTGACATGCATCCTGAAGCACAGAGGCCACCATTGTTTGTGGTGTATCTGGACTGAGAATTAGCATGGTTGAGTTTGGCTGCATTAGGAGAAGAACAGTGTTTCGAAAACCCAACTCTAATGTTTTTTTTTAAATAAATTTGAATCCTCTGCACTGCCTGGGCACGGAATCACTGACTGACATGCTAAACCTATTAAGCACGTATTTTGCAAATTCTGAAAGAAAGAAAGATGCTACAAAAAAAAAAAATTACAGACGCTGAGAGGTTGTAACGCTGTTAACATTGGGGACCGAATCCAGCTGTTCTGTGGATTACTATTAGCTTACGCTTTAAATCTCTGCTGGCCTTGTATCTCATGTCGTTCTCCCAAACGCAATCATTCCTCTTTTATCTGATCTCCTACAGTCTCTCTGTTTTATCAATATCTGACAGCAATTCCCAAAGATCCAATATAGTCCACTGTAATATCCTTGTGTGCACTCTTGTCTCTCTTTGAAATCCAATACCTTAGCAATGAAATAATTTATTGTGCTTTGTTTTGGGGCTTTTATTTTTTGCATGTGTTTTGATACTATCCATTTGAAAGGGATTGTTTGGAAATTTAAACCAACTGTTAGACTCGGAGTTATGAAAGCAAGATTAAGAATTTCTCTTTCTCCTAAAATCCCTCATAAGCCTTCATTGCTTAGTGTAGCAAATGTCCCAGAGTCCCTGAGTCTGGCAATTATGGGAAAATGGAGAAGAATATGTCTTGGGGTCACAGCTGGTGGATGAAGCCATACAGAGAACCCAGTGAGCCAGAAAGAAAAAAAGAATCAATGACAGTCCTATTTTTTTTCTCAAAAATTCTGTGATGATATGGTTGTCAGAACCTAGAGATGTGTATTTCACTGGTTTGACCTTCTGTTGGAGATGGCTGGGGTCCCACTGTGGGTCCACATCCTGGGTCCTGCATTTCTATTCTTGACTCCCCCAAACTGCCTTTTATAGGCACTATCTGGGAATGTCTTTATGGGCACACCACAATCTTGTATGTGCATTGTGAAATTAAAAAGCAAGACTTGTTCCAGGGAAGCTGTCGGCAGAAAACTATAAATCTTGATGGGTAGGAAAATATGCATTTCAATCAAAAAAAGAGAAGCGGATATGGCCAGCAGTAGGGCCCTCTGAGGAGGAATGCCACAGCCTGAAGTTCCTGCCCCATCTCACCATAGCCGCCCTTTCCAAGACTCTGACATCACCACCCTCAGACCACCACTGCTCTTCACTGTCTACAAACTCTGCCTGCTTCCTGGCTGGGCCACAAATTTGAGGCACGTATGAAAAGTGTTTTGCTTTCTTGCTAATCTGTGAAAATGCAGTTTTTTGCCAGGGCTCTGGTGGGGTTCCTCCTCTTCCTCTTCACCCTTCATCCTCTTCCCCTCCTTCTCTTCTCCCCTGCCCTCCTTTTCTCCCTCTTCTTCTCCCTCCTCCTCTCCCTCCATTTCTTCCTCTTCTTCGCCATCCATTTCTTTCTCCTCCCTCCTCTGTATCCTCCTCCTCTCTCTTCCTTCTCTTCATTCTTTTCTTCTTTTCTTCTCCCTCCATCTCCCCCTCCTCTTTCTCCTTCTCCTCTTCATTCTCACCCTCCTCTTCTTTCTCTTTCTTACATAGGCATACTTCTAGCATGATAGATCATGGCATACAGCTGCAACTCTAGAAGTAAGTCAACTATGTTCCTCATTTGGCATCTTTAAAAAAAAAAAACACTTTATTTCTTATTGTTCTGCTCAGACAAGGTAGACTGTCCTCTGCTTGCTCCTGAAGTTCATGTCTCATCAGGGTGGACAGTCTAGGGAATACTCAGGCAAGGGAAATTTTCCTTCCTTCTAAAGACAAAGGAGTATAGGTGAAGCTGGTAGGATAAAATGTGGGGAGGGTGGGGTATGGAGGCCCATGCCAAGGTGTGCCCCTGAGAAGTTACACAATGCTACAGATGAGTGTAAGGTCTATTGGGGGAGGGGAGAGTGAAGCACCCATCTTGGAGTGGGGGCATGAGGGAGAAATAGAGCCAGACAGACAGGGAGACAGAGGGGGAATGGTAGAAAGCAGGAGAGAAGGCAGAGAGAGAGAGAGAGAGAGAGAGAGAGAGAGAGAGAGAGAGAGAGAGAGAGAGAAGAGAGTGCATCCAATGAAGCATTTTACTCTACCCAGTCTTTAAAGCATCAGTCTTCAATCCTGAAGGTCCACAGTGGCCAGACTTTCATTTTTTAATCTGTAGCAGCCTGTATTTTTTCCAGACTCGTCATATTAAATAAAACCTGACTCTAACTGGATATGGCATCTCCCTTCACATGTGCTCACCTGCACTTTACAATATGAGCACGAGTTGTTTCTCTACATCAGATTTAACTCATTCTCAGATACAAACTGCCAGTTTAAACACTGTAGTGTTCCAGACGCCTGCTAGAGTAATTACTTTATTAGAGATTCAAAGTGGAACTCTTGATTTGCATACACTAAGGTTTAGCAGCTGCAAAGACTCCTCTTCATAAGTTGTATCAACTACTTTCTGTAACACAAGAGCCAGCCAGCAGAGTCGTGCAAGGAAGAGAAGGTTTATATTGGCTCACAGTTTCAGAGAGCTATCAGTCCACCATGACCAGGATGTGAACTTTTGGAAGCCTATGATGGAGACAGCTTACATGGCAACTTACCAGGACACACATTAGGCAGGATTATAACAAGATTATAAGCTGTGACCTGCTCCAGCCAGCCCTACTCCACAGTTTACAAACTGGTGTCCCAAACTGGAGACCAAGTATTCCAACATGAACCTGAAGATTCAAACCATTACAGGGGTGTACATGTGACCTCAGGGAAGACTGGCATCCTGGAGCCCAGGTTAGCTTTGAAATGTGGCTGCTAGTATAATTTAGACCTAGGATAGATGGGTACAGTCATGCCTGAGCATAGTAACCAAACAAAACAAATACCATAAGAGACCGATGGTTAAAGATCAGCTCTTATGAAGATGTATATTTTTCTAGAAAGAATGCACCAGGATCGAGGTTGCTTTTTACAGGGAAGTGTTGGGAGTGCTCCTGGAGCGGTTGTCTCATCTACAAGCTGCTTTTACCCTATACTAGTGGTCTATACTATAATTTACCCTATACTAGTGGTCTCACACACCACTGAACTTGCTTCTGTGGGAATATCTCCCAGCAGACTGCTAACAGTGAAGAGATGGCAATATGAGGATAAATTAATTGAGTCAACAAACATTTATTTAGCCTTCACTGTGTGCTCACTGGGGTAGATTACTGAAAATGGTGAATTCTATTCTTATGGAAACTGCATTCAAATTGAGGAAACAAAATCAAGTTCTTGCCTTTGAACTGGTTCACAGGTAAGTTCTAGTCAGATGTTCAGTTAGCATTCTGTTAATCTGTATGGCAGTTTTGTGAGGTTTTTTTTTTTTTCAATGTCAGTAGAAGAGGGAATAAATGGGACTCTGAGATTATCATTATCAGAGAGTACTGGAGGTTAAAGTGTTCTGCGAATACTAAGAGAAGTTTTAAAGGTTTAATATAACTAAATATGTTCTTCTTATGCTTTCTTTAGCCAAAGCATTCTTTGATTTTTTTTTGGGGGGGGGTACTGGTTTTGGCACCAACCTGTCACAGGAAGTACCCCACTACTTCCTATAATCCTTTAAGACATGAAGAAATAACTTGAGCTGTTTGCAGAAGTTGGGGTAAAATGAGGGTCCCTGCCATCAACAGGGGGAGCACCATCTCTCAGCATCCAGTGTAATGCTGACTTCCCCCGGCAGGCCCAAGGACACAGAAACAAAAATCTTTCCCTGACAGGGGTATATTTAGTAGGTTTTTCTTGAATATTCCATCACATCACAGATGTGTCCCAGACCCTTTAGAAGGCAGATTCAAACGGGTGTTTGTATTGTTTTGTTTTGTTTTTCCTGATAAACAATAGAATTATCCCTTGTTCAACATGGAGCAATATAACTCCCTCCCTTTAAGCTTTTTTGATAAGGTAAGACAACAAAAGCACTCTAGATAGAAAATGTGTTTCCTCTAATTAAAACTATGCAGAAATGAAGACTTAGTCTTAAATGTGGGTCCCTGCACCCCAGGGCTAAGGTCTGTTGTGTGGGAAACCTCTCCTGGGAAGAAGCAACATGCATATATCCTAAATCCAGAAAGAGAATTTACAAAAGGCCAACGTCTAACTTGGAGAACCAGTGCGATTTCACTAGGGTTCCTCACAGGACTGTGAGTCAAGGGTCACTTACAGGAACAGGGATAACTGGAAATTGGCTATAATACCACAAGCCCACCCCAGCATGAAAGCTGCGTCTCTGGAGCTCTCTGCATAGCTTACAGGCAGCTCACAGGGTCTGAGAAATCTCCTCTTCTTAGCTCCAATTTCTAGCATTTTTCTGCATGTATAAAACCGAGGAGTTGCCTTGTGAATCTTGCAAGTTTCAACTTTTCCAGACGTGTTTATTTATCCTCTTGGAAACTTCCCCTTCCCTCCTGGATGGATTGTTTCAGCTCAGAGTAAACTTCTGTACACCAGGTTTCTACACGAAGTAAAAGGAGAAGGTGGCTTGAGTATTAGTGTTCACCTTGCTGCTTTCTGGCTCTGTGTGCAATGCAACCAGCTGCCATACTTCTGCTTCTGCATAGGATGGCCTGTGTTCTCAAACTGTGAGCCACAGTAAACCTTTCCTTTCTTAAGGGGCTCCAGTGGGTAGAGAGACTCTAGCAGTGAGGGCTTGGCTCTAGCAGGCCTTGCCCTTCTCCCCCATTCCCTCTGACTTGCTAAAAACTGTTAGATGACATATATATATATATATATATATATATATATATATATTCAAATATTACATACACACATATATGCAAAATACATAATATATAATATAATATATAAATAATAATATATTTTCTCTGAATTAGAGAAAAATCTGATGTATATACATATATTACATGCATACATATATATATATATATTTCTGAATGAGAGATTTTCAGAGCCTTAATTCTATAATATATACATACATGTATATATATACATATATATAGATGGATAGATATATCCAGAGCTTTGATTCTGTAGTATATATCCATATATCCACATATTACATATATATGTGTGTGTGGTGTGTGTGTATGTATGTGTTGTGTGATATATATATATATATATATATATATATATATATATATATATATTACAGACTTGAGGCTCTGAGTTAGAGAAAAATCTGTTACATATATACATATGTATGTATATAAATTTTATCAGCATTAGGTACTGAAGCCAGGACATTGCACATGATGAGGAGATCCTCTACCAGTGAGCTAAATCCCTAGCTCTTTTTGTCTCTTTTAAAAAAGCATTTTTTTGAACCAAGGTTTCTAAGTTAGTGCACAGGTGATCTTCAGGTCACTGTACAGTCAAGATGTCCTTGGACTGCAGAATGAGCCCCAACAGAAGCTCTGATTTTTCTTTAAGAAGGGCTTGAAAATTTATTGATTCTTAAATGTCTTCCACTTTAAAGTGCATAAAACTTTTGTTCCTTTAGTTCCTATCTCTATTTCACCTACCCCAAGTGTTTTGTTTCTTATGCCTAGATGTCCCACCATCTTTGGGTGATTCTGCTCCCAGGGTTCTTCCCTACTGCACGAAGAGACATTAGAGCTTCTTTTGGGCGGAGAGGTATAGACAAGAAATCGATTCTGCCCTTAAGCTGCGGGATCAGTAAGATAAAAAAAAAAATTCCTCTTCCTAGATTAATTAATTATTCTTTGAGAGTTATGCAAGAGTGTGCATGGTCTCATCATCTCAGCAGTATGTGTTCAAACCTGATAAAAGGAAGGAGGAAAAAAATAAAACACAACATTCTGGCCCATGCGCAGTAGATACTGCAGCCCAGTGGTCAGTGAGGACAGCCCAAAAGAAAGCTAGGCCTGCTAACTGGTGCTTTCCCTATCCCTGTGAGAAAACACCCACCAAAAAGATCAGTATCTGTCACGGGTCCCCCAAGACCAAGTTCTCAGCACAAAGGAGATTTATTTGCCCCACAAAGTCGGCAAAAGGCAGAGAACAAGAGACAAAGACAGGAGACTAAAGACAAAGCAGAAGGGACCAAGGGACTGGGAAGAGGTGTTTGTCCCCGGGGATGGAGGGACTAAGGTCTGGCTCAGGATAGAGAGGAGATAGCTGTGGCCCACAGGCAAATGACACTTATAAAAGTAAAAGAGGGAAGCCCGGGTTGGGGAGAACTAAAGGGGGCTTTTGATTGCTGGACTTCAAGACTTTGGTAGCAGGACCTCGGTAGTCAGTCTCAGGAGGAGAAAAACGGTAATAAACCTCGGGCGCTAGCTTTAGGAGTGTAATCCATCCGAGACAACAGTGCTCTATTGCTTAAGCAGGAAGGTGTCTGTACTGGCTGGGTTTGTGCGTCAACTTGACACAGGCTGGAGTTGTCACAGAGGAAGGAGCTTCAGTTGAGGAAATGCCTCCATGAGATCCAGCTGTGGGGCATTTTCTCAATTAGTGATCAAGAGGGATGGGCCCCTTGCGTGTGGTACCATCTCTGGGCTGGTGGTCCTGGATTCTAAAAGAAAGCAAGCTGAGCAAGCCAGGGGAAGCAAGACAGTAAGTAACATCCTCCATGGCCTCTGCATCAGCTCCTGCTTCCTGACCTGTGTGGATTCCGGTCCTGACATCCTTTGGTGATGAACAGCAATGTGGAAGTGTAAGCTCAATAAACCCTTTCCTCCCCAACTTGCCTCTTGGTCATGATGTTTGTACAGGAATAGAAACCCTGACTAAGATAGTGGGTATATGATACTTTATATTTCTCCTGTATGGTGTCACCTTATGAAAAGCACTTGTATGTCCACAGGCCATCATGTTTGCTTTGATTATTTTTTGTATCTTTTATGATTGAGCCAACATAGAAATTGTCTCAGTATTATTTATCAGTTTCATCCTGTGTGTGTAAAGAATAAATATAAGTAAAAATAAAATCATTATATATATACATATATACACATATATACATATATATTATATATACACATACACACAAATATGAATATATTACATATATTCATATATGAATATATTACAAAATTAAAGCTCTAGAGATATATATATCACAGAATTGAGGCTCTGAATGAGAGAAAAATCTGGTAAATCACTGAATTCCCTAGCATGTGTCTTGAGAATTGTGTTGTAAGTTAAAGTGCATGACTTCATTTTTACAATTTCACATGATTTTAGGTTTGTGTTTTATCTTCCAATGGTTTGAATATTTGAGCCACAGGTGGACTCACCCTTACTTCCTAAGATAAGAATAAAATGAAGACTTTGTAGGTGGTTGGAGCTCAGTGATTTTTAATGAATGTTAAATAAATCAAAGATTAAAAGCTACTTCATTTGTACCCTGTTCTGTGGTATCAGGTAAATGAAAGCAGAGTTCTGGACATTATTTTTTTTAATTATATAAAAAGTGGAAAGAAACAGTCAGCAACATCTTAAAGTGAGACAAGATTCTGGTTTTTACTGGAGTGGATATGTAAACTTTAAAAACAACATTAGGGGAAAGGCAAATCATTTTGATGATGAGGAAAAATGTTGTCTTAAGATCTTAATAGACAATGAGGGTGTAGTACTATGCTGATGTTGTAAAAACCCATGATAAAATAATATTCACACTTTACAGGGAATATATTTTTAAATGAATCATAGCTGACAAAATATTTTGAAATTTCAGTACCTTAGTACTAAACATTTATGCAAGCTAACAAAATTGACATTGTGATTGCACACACATTAAAACACCTCTTCTTCCAGGAAAAAACCTGAATAATTTGTAAGTCAAACACCTGGAAGTTGACACTGTGTATTGCTCAAAACAGGATATATTGTGTGGCAGTAAAATATCACTTCCCAACATCCAGGAGGAACTGTGCAATGTTTATTTCTGAATCATGTTGGCGTGGCCTTCTCAATAAAGCCAAGTAGCTCCTTTTGGGTGAGCCCTCTCTCCTGCAGGTGATATTTAAACACTGAGCAAATTTCAGAGCTTAGATGACTGAAGTCAAATAAAAGTAGTCAGCCTGTGAAAATATGGGAGAGAGGTCAACACTAGGAAGTAAAAGGAATATTATGGAGTATCTTGTTTAGGATTTCCATTGCTGTGATTAAACACCATGACCAACAGTAACGTGGGGAGGAAAGGCTTTATTTTATCTTATACTTTCCAAGTCCATCACTGAGGGAAGCCAGGGCAGGAACTCAGGGAAAGAACATGGAAGCAGGAGCTAAGCAGAGGCCATGGGGGCATTGCTATTACCAACTTACTCCCTGTGGCTCTTTCAGCCTGCTGTTCATAGGGTTCAGGTTCACCAGCCTAGCTATGGTACCGTCCACAGTAATGAGGATATGTTTCTTCAGTGAAGGTTCCTTCTTCCCAAATGACTCTATCTGGTGCCACAAAAACCACCCAGCGCATGGGAGATGTTTCCAAGTGTTTAAACAAGCCTAGCTTGCTACTGAGCTCCAGTCTGAGCTCAGAGGCTAAGAAGACTCCGATGGAAACTTCCGGGACATCTTGACTTCATGAATCAGACCCTAAGCCGTGTAGCAAAAGCCAAAGGCACAGAATGAAATTGCTCTGTATGTGAGTCTCAGAGAGTGACTCTTGAGTTCAACCAAGTTTAACCATTGGCCTTAAAAAAAAAAATCGAGCTTCAAACTTTTTAAGGAAATAACTGAATCTAAAAACTTTACAACAAAATATCTGCAATATTAAAACAAACTCAAGTTTATTTGATACAACATATATATATATATGTATGTATATATGCTGATACATATATACATACACACACACACACACACACACACACACACACACACACACGAAATTAGAAAAGAACTCAAATTTGCAGCTAACAGGAAAGGAGTTCATAACAGTTCCAACTATACAACTATGCTTAAAGTAATAAATAAAAGTATGGCCATAATGAATGAAAATGTATAAAATCCTGGCACCCAGAGAGACACCATTAAGAATGGACAGAAATTCTAAAACAAAAGAGCATAATATTGGAATTAAAAAAAAATCATGCTATGGGCTTATTGGCTGGGAACCACAGAGCAACAAGATAATGAGCAGGACATTGGGCATCAAAACCATCCAATCTAAGGACAGAGGCCAAGAGCTAGAGCTCAGCTGTAGAGTCCTTGACCATCATATGCAAAGGGCTGGACTCAAGCCCTAACCAAACAGAAAGAACAGAGAAATCAACATGTGTGGGAAACATGTTAAATTATTTCTTGATGTCACAGACCTGGTGTTGAGGAGAAAAAAAATGTACTAGATTTTTAGTTTTTACCTTAAAAATAAAAAACAACTATATTAGAAAAAAATGGCTGGGGCACACTCTAATGACTGGGCTGATTTTATTTTTTCTTAATAATGGACATATTTTTTCTTAATAAAGAACTAAAACAGGAAGCCTGTACTTTTTATATTATTATATTTAAATTTCTCTCATTACCGGTTTACTTGTATTTTTAATGTGCACATGTGCAGATGTTCATCTATCCCCATCTCCATCTTTTTCCTTCCCTGGTGTTGGCTGATGCATGGTAGAAGTGAGACTTGTTGAGACAAAAGGGAGACAGAATGGAGTCCTGAAATCAGCAGTGTGAACATCAGTTAATGCTTTAATTTCCATGTTCTGTGGTTATGCAAGCCCACTGATTTGGAATTTCAACATAACCTTGAACCGTCACCAACTTTAATTTTCCCCATGCCTCCACCAGTAGTAATTGGGTCTCCCTCCTGCCGCTGCTGTGGCTGCTGGCTTTGTAGTTACTGTCTTTCCTGGGCTTCCAGTGACTTTGTTTAATTCCTCTTGGCAGCTGGAAGGGCTGGATGCCAAACTCCTGTGCTTGTCACATCAGAACCAGGGCTCCCACTGGCACACCATGGTTGGCTGAACTGAGCCTCTGAATTCTCAGCAAAGTTCCCTTGGTGAGATTTCTGGGCGGGCCAGGAGCCTTTCTCTCAAGCTAATGTTAAAAGCAGAGCTCACGGGTCAAATACAACGGAATTCAAATCATTGGCCATCTTCTCCTCATGCAATAAATGACTTAAATAACTTGATCAACAGGACCTCAGCTTTCCTCTTTGCTAAAATGAGAATGTAAATGCTATTTACTTCCAAAGGTTGTTTGGGATTAAACTAATTAGCCTAGATAATGGGTGCCTGGACTACATTAAGTTAGTAACTACTGTTTCGCCTTTCCTCCAAGGATCCCTCCAGTGTGTTCCACCATGAGATAACTAATTATATATTATTAGGCATGGAGTTCATCTGGATGGACCCCTACCTTAAAATCAGAAGTCTGTGAAGCCAGGAATGCAAACTGCAGGGCTCTGCTGACTAGCCAGAATTGTGTGATCTGCATCTTTATCTCTGGCTCTGGGTGGAGACGGGGCATTCTGAACTTCCCAAAATATCCAACGATTATTACATAGCTGTAGTCTTTCTGGTAAAGATCAGGGAAATACAATGTTCTCTCCCTAGGAGTCGATTTTGAGGGGAATGTCAATTACCTGGGTGGAAAACACACCTCAGGAAAGCCATGTGTTCTAGAGTCTTTAGAGTTAGTGTAAAACCTGCCTGCACTACAGAACCAAACCATGGCTCCTTTGGACATCTCCCACCCTTACCCTTTAAAGTGTCTTGCTTTACAATAAACCCTGTCTTCTACATGGCATTCTCTGCCCTGTCTGAATTCTTTCAGTGGAGATCACAAGGAACAGGGTGCTTGGGGGAGGCCAGAGGCAGATCCTGATGGCAACTGCAGTGTTTGGACATCCATGTGTCAAGCTCTGTCTTCAGGGTCTAGCAACTTTCTATGCCTAGTGTTGTGGTTTCTTCTCAGGCATAAGGTGTATCGACATCTTTCACATCACAGGACAGGATGCTGGTTGGATTAAAGCATTAGACATTTACTCTCACAGCTTAGACATCAGTAGTCAGCAAGGCCATGATGTTTCTGGAAGTTACAAGGAAAACTCCAACCTTGCCTTTTCTTAGCTTTGGTCTGTTTCTAGAAACCTTTGTGTGTAACTACATTGCGCCACTGTTGACATCTGCTGTCATGGGGCTATCTTCTCATGCTATATTCTCCTCTGTCTCTCTCTTCTATAGTTATAAAGATACTAAGAATATTACTCTAAAGGAGAAATATAACCCAGTATTTTTCCATATTGACTAGTTACATGCATAATAATCCTACTTCTATTACTGTCTTGTTCTGCAGTTCTGAGAGTTACAATTTCAATGTATATTTTGGAAAGACATCAATCTACCTGTAACATTAGGGACCTTTGGTTTCATATCAGAAGTAGTTATGACTTCTGTCTGTCTACTGTCATGGTAAGTCAGATGCTAGCAGGACCTACTAGTAGGAAGCAGCTGTGTCTCTAGGATCTTGCTCAGTTTCCACAACTTCCTGTGGCTTTTTGATCTCTGAGAAAAGAATTTAGACCCAAGTGTAGCGTAGAAGATAAACAGTATTTATTATAGAATTGAAGACGTCACACTCTCAAATTGAATGGCACAAATTGAAGTTTTAGGCAAGTTTATATTATGTCATTTCCAAAGTTTCTTGAATAGACAGCTTTCCTGAAGAGTGTTCAGCTGTCCAGATGATTGACTGGCCATTTGAAATTGGCTCTTGTGGGAGAGGACAATGGTACGGCCCTGTTCTTTATCAAAAGCCTTGAGTATGTAGGAATTGTATGAGCATCTGGAAAGCTCAGGATGTCATATCTCCATCCAGGGCCAGAAAGACCACCGAACTAATTCTTTTAACCAGTAGCCAGAGTCCTGAAGTTTCAGCTTCTGGTTTTATAGGCTGCTGACTCGAAGGGAGATGACCTCTAAGGCTACTGACCTCTAACCAGTTATCCATGGTAGTTAATATTGATTGCCAGCTCTATGGCATGGATCAGCAATGTCCAGGAGCAACTTTCAGCCATACCTGAGAGATTATCTAGATTAGGTTAGAGTCTCAGACTTGTTTACAAAGGACTGT
The DNA here is from genome assembly GCA_036184795.1 of Tokudaia tokunoshimensis. Lineage (NCBI taxonomy): Eukaryota > Metazoa > Chordata > Mammalia > Rodentia > Muridae > Tokudaia > Tokudaia tokunoshimensis. Next base: position 9,252,826 of record BTHU01000013.1, on the reverse strand, counting down.
CTAGATCAAGTTATTTAGGGTTTAAAGATCCACTCTATATGCGGACAGCACCATTTCACTGGCTGGGGCCCCGGATAAAAGAGAAAGTATTGATCAGCACTAATGTTCCTCTTCCTTTGCTTCCTGAACGCAGATGCAATGTGATCAGTTGCCTCAAGCATCCCACGGCCACAAGCTTCTGCAATCTTGATGGATTGCTAAATTAACCCTCTCTTCTCTAAGTTGCTTTGTGTCGGGTATTTTATTGTAGCAGAGTAACTAATATACTACTGAGTAGCTGGGATGGACACTTATGGGCCCGGCTAGAAGGGAATGTCATCAGGACATAACCAAAACAGTTACTTCCCAGCTTCAGTCACTGCTGGTATTGGCTTCTGAACTTAGAAACAAGGTCCACCCTTGGTGGATCAGATTGGGGTACTGTTTGGGGCAAAAGCATACCATTTGGATCGTTAAAACTCCCTGAGTGATTTCAGTGCTGAGACATGTTTGAGAGCCACTGGACTAAAGGAGCCGAGAGCTCATCTTGGCAGATTTTCTACTTGATTTAGAAAGACCTAGCTAAAGAAATAAACTCTTCTTGTTTATTCAAAACCCTTGGGGCCAGATGTACTTGTGAATTATATTCCAATCGCGTTAAAACTATAAAAAGTAATACAATGCATATATAGTACAGAATATAAAACTTGCGGTATGTTCTGGACTGCACCTGTATCAGTGTTTCTGTGCAGAAACATGTAAATCTCTATATTATATGGAAGCCAATGTCAGTTCTAGCTAGCTTCTGAGAACCAATATGAATTGATCCTAAACTTTGGACAAGAAAATTTGAGGTTTCAGATTTTTACAGATCACTGAGTTGAAGACTATGGGATTGCAAACTAGATTATAAAACTAGATGTTATAGAATGCAGGTTTTATGTATCTGCATTGTGATCCTGGCCCTACTGTCCTAGACAGAAGAAAATTTGAACAAAGGTTAGCCCCAGTTATCCAGCTCAGCTGAGCATAACTGAGCCCCCAAACCTCTTCTACTTCTGTAGAACTTAGTTATTCACAAATTTCCAGTCTAATGAGAAATACATTTTTAAGTATTGTCTCCCAAATCCCTGTCTTTTTCTCAGCCTTAGTCTGTGAACACAGATGGACATAGAGCTTTTAACCCCTTATCTCATATGACTGGGGCTCTCATAAGAACTGGAGAAAAGACAGGAACAGACACACACAAGAAGAAGGACCTGTGGAAACAGTTGATGACAGAGGCAGGGGTTGGAGTTGTACAGCTGCCAGCCAAGGAAGAAGGAGAGGTGTTACTGGTATAGTGACAGCTGTAGGTAAAGATCTGGCAGAGAGGCTTGGAGACTTCAGAGTGGGCATGGTTTTAAACTCAGCCTCAGATTTGTGTTCTCTAGAACTGCACTACAAGAACTGTCTATCAGAAGCTTCCAGCAGCTTGTGTGTTAGCCTCCCTGGAAAGTGTAGCTCAAACCTGAGCAGCAGTAGTCTTGAGAGCAGAGGTACCCCATGTTTTGTTTGACAAGACCCTTCTCCGTTGCACCTCTTCCTGTGTAGGGTGTGGGTGAATCCCATGCCCTTTCTCAGGTGACTTTTGTTAAGCCATAACTAATGATACTGGCTTCTGACTCTTGGTTGTTCTGGTAAAAGTCACTCTCTGATTCCTGGTTTTGGAGCTTATCATGGGATGTGCATTTTGCTTGCAGGAAATAATAAATAATCATAGTCAGGAGAAATGATTTCCTGGCACATCAGTTGCAAGGGAGCTATGTTGCCTGAGAAAAGATGTGATCTCAAAGAACCAGGGTGTTTCTGACTTAATTGATGAAATCATTAACTCTGAGTTTCAAGAGGTGTGGTGCACTGCTCCCCTCAGGAGGCAGGGGAGAGGGAATTCCAGGAATGTTTGCAAGGTGGAGAACTTCACTTTTGTGCAAACAAAATTATCAGGGTATTTCCAAGGGCAGCTAGCCCATCTTGGTCCAGACTGGGGGGAAAAAAACCGGTAGCTAATGGAGATAGAAGATAAAGTTAGAATAGTGATAGAGAGGGGGAGATTCAAAATAAAGGTATTACACAGTTGACAAATATGGGAAATTAAAGGTGATTTAGGGTAAACAGCTAAGGACTTTTGAAACCTGAAGACTGTAAGATTTTCTTTTTCTTTTCTTTTTTCTTTCTTCCTCCTTTCCTTTTTCTTTTTTCTCTTTCTTTTTTTTTTTTTTGTCTCATTCTGTATGGAAGAATAACTAATGCAGGAGAATTAAAATCTGTGACTTGGTTTAGGGAAGAGGGATGGGAAGAAAATGAAAGGAGAAGAAAGAGGAACAGAAGGAATGTAGAGTGGAGAGAAGCAGAAGAAGGGAGGGAGGAGAGAAAGGAAGAGGAGGGGAAGGAAGTGAGGAAGGGAAGGGGAGGGAAGAGAGGAAGGGGAGACGAGGGAGGGAAGAGAGGGATATCTTTCATAATATGTCAGAGGAGGGAGGCATACAAGAAACAACATCGTTATTTTCAGCTATGCTTTCAGAGGAAAGCAAGCAAGAAACATTTCTCCAGGGCCATAGGGCCTGTATCAGCAGGAAGCAGAGGTGGTTTGGCAGCTGGAAGAATGGAAAGCTAATTATGCATTTAAGCTACAATAATCTCTGTTTGCATCTTTCAATTAGAGAGGAGAGACCTAAATAATATATTTATCACAGAGAGGTAGAATATGGCTGCAGGCAGCTCTAGGAGGTTTGTCCAAATATAAATTAGGTACCTCTCTTGAGTGGTCACAGCCCTAGGGACACAGGCCCAGATTGACTAGTTCCTGCAGACATAGTACAAGGTGTCCTTGTCTGGTGTGTGTGTGTGTGTGTGTGTGTGTGTGTGTGTGTGTGTGTGTGTGTGTGTGGTCCCACACCAGGGTGCACAGGAGCTGTTAGAAGGGCAACTGTAGGACTAGGACTGTAGCCCTAACTGTCCCCTCAGTTGGTCTTTTGGTGACATAGATGGTGGAGCTCCTGCTTTCCTGAGTCAAATTACCTGCTGGGAGCACAAGGACCCAACAGGCCAAAGCTTTGTACAAAGCGGCAATAGTCCTCAATCAGCTGCTTTAACTGAGCAAGTCTTCTGACTCCTGAGTCTCCCGTAATGATGGGAAGGGTGGCCTCAGTAGCAGTTAAATGGTTCTACTTGGTAAATGAAAATTACTAGCTCGCACATGCGTGTGTGTGTGTGTGTGTGTGTGTGTCTGTCTGTCTCTGTCTGTGTGTCTGTGTGATAGTTAATTTTGTGTGTTGCTTTGCTTGGTTAAGGAGCCTTGTTATTGATCGAATACTTACGTGGCTAGATATTACTTTGGAGGTACATTTGGGGTGTGATAAACATTTAAATCAATAGGTTTTGAATAATGCCAGTTACCCAACACAGCAAGGACAGGCTTCATCTAACTAGTTACAGACCTTAGCAGCAAAGATTGCTGCTTTCCAAAAAGAAAAAAAAAATCACTCTGCCTGAGACTGAAATGTGATCCTGTAGGAGCTTTCAGTCTGCCAGCTTGGTCACACATCTCACCTTGCTGGCCTTCAAGATTGCATGAGATAATCCCCTACAACATTACTTTCCACACCGTGGTGGGGTAGGAATGGGGTGAGGGCTAGGATCTCTGATCTGAAAATGTGAAGTCCCAACCCTTTCCAAAACAAAACCTGAGCACTGAGATGTCACAGATGGGAACATCCCAGGCCTGAATTCACATGGCAGTGTAGATGTAAAAAGCATCTGCCTAACAGCAATGCATAAAATTCCACTGTGGCTAAGTGTAAAGAATAGCCTCAAATTCTGTTCTTAGCATTTAGATCCATCTCCCAAGATAGTTCAGTGTATATTAGCAAATATTCTACCCCACCCACCCTAAGCTTTTAGATAAAAGACATTCACCCCAAGCAGAGAGAATGTGATACGCTTGTTGTGGGGAGTGTGTGTGTGTATCTCTGGTGTTTGATGTGTATATGGGTGAGTATGTGTGTATGTGCTTGTTGTGTGTTGTGTGGTTTGTGTGTGTGTGTAATTATGTAGTATGTATGGTATGTGTGTGTGAGAGAGTGGGTGATGTACATTTGTACTTGGTGTGTGCATTTGGTGTATATGTGACATGTGTGCATGTGTGTGTTTGGTGTGTGTATATGTGTATTTGGTGTGTTCATGGTGTATGTGTGTGTGTGTATTTGGTACATGTATATTGTATGCATGGGCATATTTGGTATACATAGGGTTATTTGTATGTGTATTTGTTGTATGTATATATGACGAGTGTTTGGTGTGTGTGTATGGTGGGTGTGGAATGTGTTTGGTGTGAGTGTGCCTGTACTCTTGATTCTGTTTATCTGAAGAAACCTAGCACAATGGAAAGACATCATCTGCCATCTTGACCCTATGGAAGTGCCTCAGGATTCGAGGCTGTGGCTAAAGAAGTGGCTGGGAGTCCCAGTTCTGACCCACTTGTCAGGCATACACCACCTCTGGTTTCTGGCGAGTCATGAGAATGCTGATATCTGATCTGGTGAAGGGCACATGCAAAGTCCTCCACCCCTTCCCCTTCATCTGGAGGAAGTGTTCCTGACGTCATCTACTCCTCCTCAGAGTGTGGTTTACTAATGTTTGTTTGTTACTCCCCTCCTGCCCAAAGATCCACTGACAATTTTATCTTAGGTGTGGTGTTAATTTTGCTTGTCAATTCTAGAGGACTGGGAAGACGCATTGGACATGACCAGAGAAGACTGAAATGGGTACCAGAGAACAGATATGAGTCCCAGCATGCAACAGGACAGTGATGGAGAGGAAAAGTAGAGGAACTGGGAAGTTTGCTGTCACCTCAGCCCTCCATTTCCCAGCCCATACCTTTGCCTAAGGTTGCCATCCTGGGGTCTCACCATGGTACTAGACCTCTGTGGCTGGGTGGGGGCTTAGGGCATTTGTCCTTAGATGAGGAGAAGCAGTGTTGCTGATCTCTCTTGCTCTGGAGCTCTGGCTTCTTTGAGGACAGAGCAGTCTTTTGTTTCCCTGATTCCCTAGCCTGTAGGCAGCCATTGTGGGACTTTTCAGGCCCTGCTCACATGAGATTATCCAGTTAATCCCCTTTTGTGAATTGAATACTTAGTTCTGCTGCTCTGGAGGACTCCAGTGTAATTAGAACAGGATGACATAGTGATTACATATTTGAGAATGAAAGGAGATGGATTTTGACAATTCAGTACTCTGGGGTAGCCAAGGACTGTGGCCAGTAAAGAACAACTCAAGACAGTGTTTGTGGTTCGTTAAGTAGATTATCCCTGTGTCCTAATTTCAGGTGTAAAGAACTATCATCTGCCAATTAACAAAAGTGAGGTGCTTGTCAGGTCATCTGAGAAGGAAGAAAAATCCATGAGCTTTAAATAATCTATGACCTAGAAGTAGGCCTAAAAGGATAATAAGTTTAATGATGACGGAATTGTCAATCACTCCCCGGGTGACTTGTCTTTTTATTTTCAAATTAACAATTATTATAAAGACCAGTTGGCTTTTGTTTACCAACATATTCTACTGTTGTTTTTAGATTCTCAAAGTTTATTCTATAAATTCACTCCCTACAGAGAACCAAGGAGCCCAGCCACTAACAATCCAGGAGAAAATCAACAACTTCCTCTGAATCCCTGTGGCTTCCCACTGAATAGGCTTTCTGGTCAACCTACCTTGTTGATTTTTCTCTTGTGGCCAACCAATACTGACTAACTAGCACATCCTTTTGTCTTATGTGGGAAGAATGCCTCAGAAAGGATGCTCAGCTATGACAGACCCTCGAAGCCATGTAGAAAATATGTCAAAAGAATCCAGGTGTCTCATATTTTTGACATGTTTCTACAGTTATCTAATGATGGGCAAATGAATGCTACCATTTTGGTTGTTCAGTCATAGACTGAATTAGAACTTGCTTCGGATGCTCTTCCACCTACACTAGCCTTTCCTTCAGGATGGCTCTGCTGTTCTGAAGGAGTCTTATGCTATGTTTTCTTATGGGGTCAGCTCTGAAATCCAAGCTTCTCATTCTGCCTTGCTCCAGACAGCTCAGTGGTGCCAACAGCACTAGCCAGGCATCAGCCCGTCACAACCCATAGGTTATAAGGTCTGAAGTGTGGAAACCAAGCCCCAAGGCATGCTTAGGATTATGACCTCTCCATCTGGAGTCCTGTGGTCAAGTCCTGCTCTACACACTCAGTTTTGTACAAGATATACCTTGCATTTGTTCTGTAAAGTAAAATAAGCTGCATCTGGTGGGGGAGGGGACACTAAGATGCTAGTGCTAGGGAGGTGCTACTAACAGTCTTCCCCACGCTGAATCAGGTAACTGGAGATTTTTGGCATCCATCTGAGGCAGCACATGAGATGAGGAGCAGTGTGTAATTCAAAACCTATCTTTACTTATAATGCAAAACAGAAGACCACAGTGAGTGTTGTCACTGCCAATCCTGAACATGCTAGAAAAAAAAAGGTAATAAATTGCACACAAGTGAACAATAGCCATAGAAGTTTAGTACCCAAGGAGAAATATCCTATGCATACAGGTAAATAGACCTTTATAGAGTATAGCATAGACTATATGAACATATATGAATGTACAAATTAATAACCCCATTTAATTATAAGCTATTATTATTAAACATCATTCATAGCTGGAGAATCCCCTAGAATGAAACCCCCATTGGTTTACTGAGACACACTGGTGGGATACTCACTGTGAATGGGAGTCTTCTCTGTGGGTAGGGCCATGATGTGTTCGAAGAATTGGTGACCCAATTATTCCACAGACACACAACTTGGAGAATAACAAGTACTAAAGTGGTGCTGCCTTCGTTGCTCCTCTTTGTATCATACAATTTTGAAGTTTACAAAGGCAAAGGGCAAGTCTCATATACTTGTCTAGTCTAGAAGCATAGACGGAATGCCTGATGCATACAATGCATTAGCTGAACTGAGTTTAGATTCCAGAGAATGCATAGCTTCAGGGGGAGATTAAACAACTGCCCATATACCTTAAAGTTTCAAGTCCTATAGTCAAGTGAAGGCTAAAAAAGATAACCTGTGAGCGACTGCATATTCTAGTTAACGGTCATTGCTTGTCTCAATTCCAAGAGTAGTAATTGAAATTTAATAAGTATATTGCACTGAAAAAAATCTAAAGTATAGACAATTAAATCCTAGCAAAGGTGCATTTAGTGTCATACAGAGACGAACATTAAGAACAAATCGTCTGAAGTGGAATGAAACTGTGTTAAAACTGGAGTCAGGAGGCTCTGATGACTGGAGTTGTAAGGAACAGCAAGAACATAAAGAGAGGTAAGGAAGAGATGGTCATAGAGGACCTTGTCAACTGATGTGTATGGATTTCCTTTCAACTATAAAGAAGTCTCATTTGACACTTTAGACCTCAGGAGGAACATGGCTTGATTTTCATTTTTAGAGGGCCATGGTGACTAGAGTGTGGAGTGGTAAGCATGGCTGGACTACAGTAGGCAGGAGGCACATGGTTTCTCTCCTGGTGATGGAGTATGACTGGGTTGGAAGGAGTGAGAAATGATCTGATTCACTATGTATTTTGGAAACAGAGAACAGACAGTTGGTAGGTTCCATGTGGAAGAGATGGAATAAAGAATCTAAGATGGTTCCTGAAACTCTAGCTCTACAAACTAAGGCGCATGGTCATGGCATGTTCTGAGGCAGATAAGGATCCAGGAACAGGTGTGGGGCGTAGAACAGCCTAGCTTTGTGCCCTTTAAGTGTGAGAGACTTATTAGGTATCCAGGTTGAGTGCTGAAAGGCATTTAGGAGATTGTTTCCAGAGCTTATGAGGTCTGGGGGCCATTGAAGTACATGTTTCAGGGAAGAACTCCACCCCAAGACTCATAATGGAATCAACACAGGAAGATGAAGCATGAAATGACTGGGAGAGTTGACCTTAGAAATACAACCAGCCACCTCATCCCAACTGTCCTCTTTCCAATATATCACAAGTAACATTATATGGAGTAAAGATTTCACAAACATACCCCCTTAATTATTAAAGAATTCCAGCTATCTGCCTGTTTGAGGGGCCACTCAGGTGGCACTCACTTAGGCTTGGATCAGAAAAGGCAATCTGGGACGTGGGAACACTTGTGCTTTTGATAAAAGGGACATTACCTAAACAGCTTCACCCAGGTGTTTCCAACAAGGCTCATCTAGACAGACAGTCATGTATGCTAGAGAACTATATATTCGAAAATAGGTCTCTGGTCCAAGTCGCAGTGTGAACTTGGGAATTATTTTTTGTAGGTGTGAGAGACGAGTTGTAATATCTAGGAAAGAATTGATGGAGAACAAAGACAAGTGACCTCGGAAGACATGTGGGCCCAGAGTTTAGAAACAGCAGAGACACCACATAAGGGGAAGAATACAGTCGACGCACAGCATGTTTTTAATAAGAGAAGGAAAAGATCCCACATTCTACAGGAACAGCGCTAATGCAAATATACTTACACTGGAGTCCTGAATGCATCTGAATTACGTGGAGTTTGACGATGCTCATGTTGTATCTGCAGGCAAAGTACTGTGTGAGGCTATGCCTCCAGATTGAAGAGTCATAAAGCACACTTTCTAGTCCAGCTTCTGTTTAGGGCTCGCCTACATTAAAAAAAAAAAAAAGCCAGATCTTGCTTCTGGTGACTTTCACAATAGTGTTGAAATGGCATCCGCCCTCGTGATTCCACACAAGTGGTCCAAAATAGAAATGCAAAAAGTTGGGGTCCCACACCCATTCTCCACCCCATTCACATCTCCTTTTGTTTTTATGTGCCTGCTTCTGGGAGTCCTTGATCTAAGGAGGGTTTCCATCCTCCTTGGCAACCCCTGACCTCTGGCAGCTTGCCCAGTGCTAAACAATAATCCAGAATCCCTCAGCAGAGAGACGAATAAAATGTGGAGAGGATGAGTCACAGGCTGTGCTCTGGATCCTGGACTCCCCATTAGTAAATAAAGCCAGCTCCAGACCTCTGTCCTGTGTTCTAAAACATACCAGGAGTTTCTTCTTAAATGCATCTTCAAGATTTCTGTTTTATCTCACTGTGTTTATGGGGTGTGTATATGTGTGTGTGTGTGTGTGTGTGTGTGTGTGTGCGTGCGTGTGTGCACATGGGCAGTTACATGGGCATACAAAGGCCAGAGTTCAACACCAAGTGTCTCCCTTAACTTCTCTCCATCTTATTTCCTGAGTCAAGGTCTCTCATTGAATCCGTAGCAAATTGATTCCGCTCTACTGACTGGCCATTGAGCCCCTGAGGTCTCCCTGTCTCCTCTTGCCTGGTGCTGGGATCACAGTTGTAAACCCTATGGGTTGTTTTTATGGGTTCTGAGGCTTGAACTCAGGTCCTCCTGCATGAGCAGCAAGCACCTTAATGAGTGACCCACGGCCACCTGATGCCATGCTGCCCCCTCTGTTTGGACTCAGCCTCTGCAAGCATTAGCCAAAATCAACTCTTTCTTCCTTAAGTTGCCTCTGGTCATGGTTTACACAGTGAGAGGGAAGTAACTATGACAGAGTCAATCCAGTTTGTGAGTTGGCCAGTTTCCAATTGAGCAGTTGGCTTCTTTTATCCCAAAGGGTCAGGTCCACAGAGTCGCAGATGTGCAGGAAACCTTTGACTTGCTGTGAGCATCCCCCATTTTTTTTTTATCACATTCTCAGGTTACCTGCCTGCTCTGCTTCTGTGCAACAACGTATTGTGTGAACTTCATATAACCTATTTACTTGTCTTTTGCTTTTGATATTGGGTCTGATGTAGAAAAGAAAAAAAAGCAACTTTCAAAACTATATGCTGATTATGAGAAAACATTTTAATCTCACAATTCTCTGGTATGTTTGAGAAAAGAAATGATAAAGCTGAAACAACCCCTTGAACTTTTATACCCAAACACTGTGTTTCTTTGTAAATGTCTCTCTCTCTCTCTCTCTCTCTCTCTGTGTGTGTGTGTGTGTGTGTGTGTGTGTGTGTGTGTGTGTGTGTGTGCGTGTGTGTGTGTGCTTAAATTAAAGGGCAGGTGAGAATATTAAATGGGGTGTTTTAAATAGCTTGGACCTTAAATATACTTAGCTATGGTAGAAACTGACCTCCATAAGAAAGAATTAGAAATCTGACCATTCATGTCCTTTCTCTCAGGGACTGGAGTAGTTGGAGCTTATATTGGAACAAGTTTTAGATTTTCTTGTCAAGTCAAATGGATGTACTGTTATTCTGTGATTTAAAATTTTTCCAAGGTAACTTAATCCTCACTCAAATCCAGTATCATACTTGTGAAGGGTCATAAATTCTAATAAGCATCGGAACTGGATGTGGTGGTTCACGCTGGGAGTCTCAGTTCTCCTCTACTGGAAGCAGAAGAACTCTGAGCTCAGGTTCAGCCTGTGTCACAAAACGGCAAACAAAACAGCAATAGTAACAGAAAGTGTGTTCCGGAAGAAGAGGTCAGTCTATTGCATAACTTTTGCACTTTGTCCCAAGAAACTTCCTTTCCACTCTTAACCTCTGAGTTTCTTCACATGTAAAATGGATATTGTGGCTGGAAAGATGGCCCAGTATCCACACAAGCATAAGAACCTGAGTTTGGATCCCCAACCTCTGTGAAAACCAAGCTGGGCACTGTGTCCATACCTGCACTGAGGAGGCAGAACCACGAGGTTCCTGGGGCTTGCTGGACAGCTAGCTCTGGAAAACTAATGATGTTTGGTGAGCGTGAGAGAGCCTCTGTCAGAAATCAAATTACAGAAAGATTAAGGAACACACCCACTCTAGATCTCTAACCTTCGCAGCACATATGACCATTCTTAAACATTCACAGGTGCACACAAACAGGAAGATATAAACATACCAGATGCATAACTTAAATAAATATAGGAATAATTGCATAATTTTCACACTCTCCCTGAAAAATATATAAAGGTTAATTCATTAATTAAGAGGCATGGTTTGAGATCTCAAAAGAAGGGATTTCTGTAGCTGCTGTATAGTAATGTCACTCTATTTCATGGGAGGTTCTGCGGCATGGGTGGGATGGTCCCCTCTTTGAAGGGTCACAGAAGTAAGCAAGCCCAGTTTCCAGAATGACAACAACCTAATCCTCCCTACCGAACAGCTCCCTGTGCTCTCACCATTGTTTCCCGTTTCCTGGCTCTCCACTAGCCCAATCCTTAAACATTGAGCAAGTTTCTGGCTTGGAGAAGAACTAAGTGCATATTTGCCTATATTCCAAAACCAAGATGACGTACACTTCCAATCGAGCAGATGTGGTCAGCCGTTGATTAGACCCAGCGGAGGAGTCAGAAACTCAGCCAGGACAGCAGAGAGTAGGGAACAGGGGTGAGCGAAGGTGAGGAGATAGAGTATGTTTCTTCCTTCTGATTACTGTGTTTTCTCTCCTCTTCTTCCTCCTCTCCTTTTTTATTCTTCTTCTGTCTCCTCTTCCTCCACCGCCACCACCTCCTCCTCCTTCTTTTCTGCCTCCAAGTTTTCCCATTTTTCTGTAAAAAAAAATTTCCTGCAAAAAAAATTTCCAAGTGTTTCCCTTCTTGGCTTTCTTTGTGGACATTAGCAAAGGTGTGTCCACTGTTAGGAAAAATTTCCCATTACCTTCCAAAAGTTCACAACTAAGCAGGATTTTTGAATGGAACTCAATAAGTATGGCCAATTTCAATAAATCAGAGACTTATGTATCCGTTAATGGTCTCTCCAGGCTCCTTGATAGTTCTCCTTTTGCTTCCGGTTGCTTCCTGTCTGTCAGCCATTTCCTTGAAACCTGCCAACTGCTTTCACAGAATCATGGAATAATTGAGTTGGAATAGGATGTGAATCTTTGCTCCAAACTTCCTCTCCTCCTCAGCACAAATGGAAACGCCCCACGCAACATCTCTGCCACATTCCTTGCAGACTCAGCTCTGAAGACTGGGTTCACATGCCCCAGTTCCCTTTCCATATTCCTCCACCAGAACCACATAGCTGCTGACATTCTGCCAGACAGAAGCTCTTCCTTTGCTGGAGGGCAGCCTTGGACTGTCTGAGCCCGCATTTCCCATGCTCCTGGAGGGCCTTCCTGAGGACTCCTGAGCCTTCAGTAATGACTTTAGGATGCACGGCACATGTGTGTGTAAATCACACAAAAAACTCAATACCCAATGTTTAGCCTGCTTTCTATGTGATCTCAGAGGGGACAGACTGATCTCTATCTATAGCCCTGTTCTATACCCCTGGATTTGCTTCTCTAGTAATCCCTTTCTTTGTGTGTGAGGTAGACTTGCCATGTCAGTTCCAAACTGACAGAATTTGTCCAGCCTTTGGAACTATATGATACAAATGTTCATTCAGTTTTAAGAAATTCTCTCTAACAGAGAATACACCAAACATGGAATAAGTAGATCTGACCTTATAAGTGTTCATTTCTTAATGCTATAGTATATGCTTCTAGTCTCCAGGTTTGGCTTTTGTTTTGCTTTGAATATTGTTTTAGAGAACATTCCAGATATCAGTAGCATTTGTTAAGGCCTGAAATCATCTCAAAATATACCATTCTTGACAGTTTTTACAATCTGATATGTAAAATGTATGAGGATAAGGTATGGGAGTTAACCAGGGAGTCCTGCTTCTAATTCCACATGTCCGTACCCTCTTCCTCTTCTTTTGATTAAAAAACATGCACACTGCTGTATCATCTTTCTTCCCCTGTAGAAGACAAAAGCAACTTAACAGAAGAAGGTCCCACATTAGCTCCTACTTGAAGGGATCCAGTCCTTCATGGTAGGGAAGGTGGCAATAGAGTACCTCACAGCTGTGTCAGCAGCAACATGAAATGGTCACACCACAGTTGTTTAGAACAGGAATCAGGGGCATGATAGGAAGTAGGGCAGGCTATGAACTTCAAGGCCTACCCCAAGTGAGACACTTCCTTTAGCCTGGTGCCTCCCAAAGCTTCTACATCTTCCCCCAACACTACAGGGGATATTTCACATAATACCTTGATGAAATTAATTCTGTAGTAAGTGCTTTTAATCATTGTATTTAATAGTTTCCTTCTTCCTGTCCTAGTTTTATTTCTGTTGCTGCTATTGAACACCCTGACAAGAACCCTTAAGGAAGTCCTGGAGGCCCTTCCTGGGGGCTCCCAAGCCTTCAGTAATAACACTGGGATACATTAGACTATAAAGAGCATGGCTTTCACTTTGTGTGAACTGAAAACAGGAAAAAAAATGTGTATTTTGGCTCACAATTCTAGGTTACAGTCCATTACTGTGGAAGAGTTGTAATGAAAGTAGCTGGAGTCAGCTGGTCACGTTATACCCATCATCAGGAGAGAGAAACAGTTGCATGTACACCTTGCTTGCTTTTGTTAGTCAAGCTTCCCATTTCTTACACAGTTCAAAACTGTCCTACCTAGGGAATAGTGATACCCACAGTGGTCCTGCCTAGGGAATAGTGCTGCCCATAGTGGGCTGGGTCTTCCCACATCAGTCATGGCAGTTGAGTCAAGACAATCCTCCACAGACAAACCTACAGGCCAATGTAAGCAATCTCTCTTGAGACTCTCTTCTTGGGTGATTCTAGAGTGTGGCAAGTTGACAGTTTAAGCTAACTATCACATTTCCCTATAGACAATGCTTACATAATTGTTTGTAAGAGTTTCTAAGCAATGGAATTCAGTTAGTCCCTTCCTCCATCTAACATTTTCTGGGTTGAATTAGATATATGTCTCTGTTACCATTTGCTATCTCTGAGAATATTACTGTGTTTTCATCCTTGTGCTTCCAGATAAGATCTGAAGGTTCCTATTTGGTCCTCAGACATTCTTATCTACACAGTCTGACTCTGTTTTCCCTTAAGATTTCCAATTTCTAGATCACATCACTTAAATTTTTATTTAAAATTTTGTATTTTTTATCTTGTGGTTCTATATAAAACAAAGTAAGTCACTTCAAATTTTCTCAGTATAACAGAGGTATAAATATACATCTGAATGAATATATACATGGGAGAGTAGCTAAGTATCATATCTATGATTTTTAAATCATATCCATCTTCATAGTGGGAATAAGTTATTTTAGTTTTTAATCAAAAGTAAATGTCAATGAATAATAGAATTCTAAACCTCAATAATACTTCAGATAAAATTTCACCAAATCCTCAGTATTTTTTCATATAAAATGAGGGGGATATATAACATATTCATGTTAACAATTCATTATATTGAGTGGCTTAAATTTAGAATCTGGCGTTGGAGAGATTGCTCTGCAATCAAGAGTTCTGTTTTCTCTTGCAAACGACCCAGGTCTGTTCCAAACACTTGATTATTCTAGAATCAAACGAATAAGAGTTTGTGAGTGAGCTGAACAATTCCTGAGCAGAAATCAACTCTGGACTTTGTTTCTACTTCCTGACAAATCAGCAAATCATTTTTATGAGCCTTGTGTGATTCACTGGCCATTTGGAGAGGGTCAGAGGGTAAGGGTACAATTCAACACAGCAGGTTTAAGCAGAGGAAGGTGAGGTCGGAAATGAGAGAAGCCCTCATTATTGCATGAGAAACCCGAAGCCAGCTATGTGCCTGCCCTGCTGAGTTATGCTCAGCCTGAGTGTTTGTTAGAACACTGAGATGAGGGTGTTCTGTGCGACACAGAATCTTCAAAGATCAGCTCATGTGTTTCTATTACTATAAAGATAATTGAAAAGATTTAAAATTATAGCAGGCCTGTTAACATATTTGCTAACATTTTCCAACACAGAAGAAAAGGGGTAAGTTATTTCAGCCCTGGTACTTGGTGGGGATATGTTTGATAGGTAGATGGATAGACAGATAGATGATAGGATAGATAGATAGATAGATAGATAGATAGATAGATAGATAGATAGATAGATAGACATTTTCTCTCCTCTTTCTCCCTCCTTTCTTCTCTCAGAATATGGAAAGTTTGTACTTCTTCAACTGGAACTCATTAAGAATTCATGGAGCAGAAAATATAAGGGGTTCTGGAAGCGGAGGCTTTGAAAGGCCAGTGTGAGCTATAAATAAGCCACTGCTGCGATTCTTTTCTTCCTCTGCTGCTTATTAAACCAGAGCATGTGCACATAGCAAAGCAAAGGAAAGCAAAGAAGAAGCTGTCCGCTCTGAAAGCCTGCTGTACGTGGAGAGGCCAAGTGACATAGGCGGACTGATCTAGTGCATATAGGTGGCACAACACATCTCACCAGTGCTCTGGCCATCCCACAAGGGCTGTAGATATTGACAGACGTCACCGAGGTGAGTACGCAAAATCAGGCGTCTGGTATTATTGGCAGAGAGCCCATGCTACTGCTCATGATTAATGGATTTCAAGATCAAATTCCAATGTCTTTGCTTTCAACTTGGCCTAGCTTCAGTAATGTACCTGTTTTAGGTCTGGTTTCTCTATGGAGCAAACTGGTTTGTAGCTAGGTGTTATGTGGGGGCAGGGTGAGAAGTGGAAGGGCTCTATAATGTGTGTAGTGGGTCTCTTGATCAGAGATAATAACATCCCCTAGGGGGTATCTAACTCACAAGGTTCTGTGCTTCTGAAATGAGGTTAGGGGCAGAACTAAAGCAGACTGGTCAAGAGGTATGTGTTCACAGAAGCAAAGCAAGGGCAAATACAAGTACACACAAAAACGCGCCCATCTGTTCAATTGCTAGAGGAGCCATGTAGGCATTTGCTGACATGCTGGAAGACCTTAGAAGACACTGCTGAAGCTTTTATTTGAATTACTTATCACATTCTCTTTGTGTCAGGGGGCTATAGGGCAAATACATTAGGCTCAAGTTGAGAGCATCCAAAGATGAGTTTGCCCAGTTCACTGACACAAGATGCGGGGTGTCCATACTCAGCTTGGAGTCGAACTTGGAGGTGAAAGAAAATTCCAGGTAATTTTGAGCAGGGAAATTCCTGATGATAAAAATATATTCAGAGCATTCATCTGGCTTATGTGGGCAGACTGGAGTCCCGTGAGGAGGGACTGCAATCAGGGACTGAGCTGGGAGCCCCATCAATAATCAAGGTGTGAGGTGACAGGAACCTGCTCCAGGGTGGGAATATTTGGTGAAGGTGCGTGGGGACATTGTTTCCATCTTAATTGCTTATTTGCAGCAAGTTAAGCTTCCAACCACAGTTTGCTTTGGCTGGTAAATCTTCCTGACTCTGAAATACACACTCCAGTCTTCTAATAGGGAAAGGAAGTAAGAAGGGAGGGAGAAGAAAAGGAAGGAAGTAGGGAGAGAGGTAATCATTGGAGCAGGCAGACAGGAGTCTCTGGCATGAAGACCATATTGTGTGAATGTGTGTTTGAGTTTATTCAGCTTTGAAATAACCTCCATGGAAAGACCCAATGAGAGGGCAGAATGAAAAACTATCTCCTGTTGATACCAGGGAGCATTAGCACACACAGAGAGGGACACATAGGTGTTACCCTTCTCACTGAGCTTCATTATCGTTTGAATGACAGTTGTCAAACATTTTAAGCACATGTATAATTTTAAGAAACTAGTAAGGTCTAGGAATGGGGACACAGCTTGATGGTTAAGAACGCTAACTGCTCTTGCAGAGGCCCCAGGTTCAGTTCCTTTCACACACCTGACAGTTCAAAACCATCTCTAACTCCAATTCCAGGGGATGCAACACCTTTCCCTGGTCTCTGTAGACATCAGGAATGTACATAATACCCATAAACACATGCAGACAGAACATCTATACACATAAAGCAAAATAATAAAAAGTTTACAAAATGAGCTCTACATTACAAACAGGTAAGCAACCCCGCTCAAATGTCAGCCTTGTGGAAGTCCTATGGTCACTTCTTCTGGTGCCGGCCAGCACTCTTTCTTTTCTTTTCTTTTCCGTGTGTGTGTGTGTGTGTGTGTGTGTGTGTGTGTGTGTGTGTGCATGTGCATAAGAGAGTGTATGTGTGTGAGAGCATGTGTGTGTGAGTATGTGTTTGTGTGTGTGTGTGTGTGTGTGTGTGAGAGAGAGAGAGAGAGAGAGAGAGAGCATTGCATGCCTGTGTGTGTGTCTGTCTCTGTGTGTCTGTGTGTGAGAGTGTGTGTCTGTGTCAGTGTGTGTGCATGAGACAGTGTATGTGTAAGAGAGTGTGTGTGAGAGAACATGTGTACCTGTGTGTGTATGTCTGTGTGTATGTGAGTATGAGTGTGTGTGTGTGTGTGTGTGTGTGTGTGTGTGTGCAAGCATGTGGGCACATGCAAGCTCACACACAGGTACATGGAATAACAAGAGGGCAAACTTGGATATCATTCCCTGTTGTCTACCTTATTTGATGAGAGGGTCTCTCATTGGCTTAGAGTTTAGCAATTAGATTGACTGACTGTCCCATGAGCTGCAAGGATATGACTATTTCCACCTTCATAGCATCATAACTGCAGGAGCAGGCCACTTCCTGTGGCTGTTTCTCATGGTTCTCTGGGTAGACTTCCGGTCCTTGCGCTTACAAGGAAAAATGCTTTCCCAGTGATCTCTCCAGCCCAAGGAACACGTTAATAGTTTTCTATTTCCTACTTCACTGCCCTTTCTAGGTCTTTCACATCTCTGGAGTTTTGTGAACTGGGAAGAGCACTGTCTACCATATAGACATCACTATCCAGGGGAACAGTTGGCAGCAGATTATGCACCAGAGCCCTGTTTCTCAAAACTCAGTGCCCACCACAAAAATGTCAGCTATCCATTCCTCACAATTTTAGTCATTTCTCAACAGGTGAGCACACAGGTAAGTTAGAACCTCAGTGTCAAGATCTTTCCTCAGATTCGCAGATACCATCTGCCAATGCCAGCTGGTTTGCTGGCTCTATGACCCTCTCTTGGGACACAAGCCCACACACAAAGATCCCTCAGTAAGGCTGGCTCACTAACGAGAGCTGAACCCAGACACAATGGCTGTAATTGGTGCAGACGTTTTAATGTCATAGGTTGCCTTTTTATATTATCCTTGGCTCTAGTGAATCCAGGCCCACATAGTCACATTCTTTACCTGTAGTTAGCTGTAATTTCAAACTAGAAGGAATTCTTTCCTATTTTCAAAACCACAAAATGAAATCAAAGAAATAAGATATTTTGCAACCCCAGGTTTCCCCTTGATGGGGAGAGGTGAAAGTCAAGCACTGGCCTCCGACTGGAAAGAACTTTAAAACCTTCTGATTTTTATCATAGGGCCAAATTACCTGGGCACATGGTAGCCATTACAGCTTCTGTCTCCAAGCCCTCCTGTGGGCATGTGTATACCTGTGCTTCAGCACCCAGGTGCAGCAGAAGCGGGGACATCGAAGCAGAGACAGTAAGGAGAACCAAGAAAATGAAGATTGCCCTTGTTTGTGTTGGAACTCCCTGTGGCCTCGGCTACTCAGCAATATTCCAGGGAGACAAGCTCCGGACTGTCAGTTCTAGAGGCTATGCATTGAAATGGGAAATACAAAAAACTCTGCCTATTTGTTCACCATAGAAACCAAAGCAAAACATAAAAACAAGGGCTAAGAGATGGATGCCTGGTATTTCTTAGTAGCCATTCTTCTTTGAGAAACAGACTCTGAAAGTCTCCCTGGAGATTTGAGTCTATGTGGTAGACAGTGCTGAGTATTGTCAGGGCCCCTGGTTTCCTTTATACTCTGAAGAAACTAATGGCATGGTTTGCTTTCTATGTCTGTGCTCAATACCATGACCTCAAACAATTTAGGAGGTGAAAGAATTTGTTTGTCTTGCACTTCCACAAGACAGTTCTTCATTGGGGAAAGTCAGGACAGGAACTCGAGCAGAAACTTAGGACAGGAGCTGAAGCAGAAACTATACAGGAACCCTACCTACTAGCTCATAGCTTGCTCAGCCTGCTTTCTCAACCATTCCAGGATATTCTGCCCAGCTGTGGCTTCACCCACACTACACTGTCCCCTCCCACACTAGTCATTAATCAAGAAAGTGCCGCCATTGACAAGCTTACTACAGGTTGCTC
Organism: Tokudaia tokunoshimensis; assembly: GCA_036184795.1. Taxonomy (NCBI): domain Eukaryota; kingdom Metazoa; phylum Chordata; class Mammalia; order Rodentia; family Muridae; genus Tokudaia; species Tokudaia tokunoshimensis. The sequence goes on along the minus strand of BTHU01000013.1, from coordinate 9,233,762 downwards.
TAATGGAGGCAATTCATCAGCTGAAATCCTCTCTTCCCAGATGAAGCTAGCCCATGTTAATTTAACAACAACAACAAAAATACCTAACTGACACAATTGGGTAGCTCTGTCGTGTTCAGTTTCCTAGTCAAGCCTCTAGTTAGATAGTTCTAGAACTATGTTTTTTTTTTTTTATCTCCAGAAGAAATTTCCAAAAGAAAAATGAGTCTAACCACACAATGGGAGCATTCACATATGAGGAAGTGGCCACACACCACAGTAGAAACAATCATCTTATGGGAACCAACTGGATGCTCCTGCCCAGCAATTGCAGATAGGACACATTTCTTTGAACTACCTTGCAGAGCCATGATGATCAATCAGACTGCATCTTGATCAAAACTGCTTAGTTATACAGACCCCTTACCCCAATTCTCCCCTATTTAATCCTAAAGCTTATGCCCATGCCCAAAAGAGACAAAAGTCATGAGACATGAGGTCAGTCCCTGAACCCCTTTAACTGTACTCTCGAATGTGGTCAAATTAACCAAATCTCTTTGTTGTGACTTTTACTGTTGGTTATGCCTTGGATTGGCTTATGGATATGGGTGGCACTAAAACTCTGGAAACTCAAGTTGATACCACTCAGGTCATCTACTTCACTGTGTTGTTCCCCTTTGCTTAATGCATGGTGCTTGGTGCCGGAGAATCCATTCCCTAGACATTGTTCAATTTAGGATGACTAGAGGGTGCAAACATCTGGGTTGTGATAGGTTCTTTAATTTAAGTTTAATCTCCTTTGTGACAAGAATAACCTAACCCCCCAAATAAAAAAATAAAACAACAGTTTAGAAGGGAAGGGGTTCATTTTAATGCACAATTCCAGGTTATAGACCACCACTGTGAGGGTGTAGCAATGGCAGGAGGTTTGAGATTACTCCCCTTATCACACCCAGCATCAAGAGGAAAGAGTGAATAAATACATCCTTACTTGCTTGTGCTTAGCTAGATTTTCCACTCTTAATACAGTTCAGGACTTTCTGTCTAGGGAATGGTGTCGCCTAGAGTGGGCTGGGTCTTCCCATATCAATTAATTTAATTAAGGCATAGATATGACCACAAGTCAAGGAAATATGAAACATCTCTCACTGACTCTTTCTAGTTGATGATTGGTTGTCAAATGGATAACCACAGGACTCTAGTGGGACATGCCCCAGGGTGTAAGACTGAAACAAGTCCCCAACGCACCTGATGGAATACACTCATTGACTCCTCACCCCTAGTCATCTGAGTTCATCTGAGTCCACTCCTCCAGTAAATTTCAGATGAGGTTCTGGGTTCTGTTCCCTGTACTAAAGTAAAATAATGATTCTCATACTTTATAGCAAATTAAAGAAGCCTGTTCATTTTACTTACAATCTATACAGACATCTCCACACCTGTGACTATGTTCTTAGTGCTGCGCTAATAATCACTCACATCCAAGATGGGCCTTTATGCCTCCAGATATACTCCCTATGGTACAATCATGACAGCAAGCTGAGGTTTGGTGGTTACTTCTGAACATCCTTACTCATTCCCTCTGAGCTGCCTAGTGATGCTCATTGAAGTTTCCCTAAAGTTATACAAAACATCACAGTTAATGTATATGTAAGACTCTAGATATCTCTCATAGGGTAGAGTTTTATGAGACTTGCAATTCTCACAAAGATAATGTTAAATATTATACATAAGACAATGTTGTTGCTTGACATATTACTATTTGCTTATTTTTGAAAGAGTAAAATACTATTCCATAGCAATGTTTATATATAGTGGATTCGTGACTTTTTAAATAATTGTTTTAAAGTACACATTTCTCAGTATTAAAATCTAATATAGTAAAGTAATCCAGTGTGATTCATTTGAGCATAATATCTGCAGGATCCACCAATTCTTTGGGTATTTTGACCCTAGCCAAATTCTTGACCCTATCCTTTTGAGGAACCCTGAGCCACGCCCATCTGTCTGAGACATTCTTGATTTTCTGAGGCTGGAACTGCATAGCACAAATTCAGTCTTCTTTGTGCAATATCAAACTCTGGGTCTGGTCCATAGTTGATAATTAATAAGTAGATGTTGCTCTTTTGTGGTGAGTGGGACACTTTTCAGAGCAAATTTACATTTTAGACAAGCTAATTGGGCTAATCTCTCTCTATGTGTATATACGTATACATAAATGTGTTCACATTTGTACATGTATGTAAATGTAGTCTACTACATAAAACAAGAAATGCATTAACTTGATAGAAACAATTCAGACACAAATATATTTTTCATGGAAACTATTCAGGCTTTACTCTATAGTTCTAGTGAGTACTGCCCCAAGTCTGCAGCCTGTTATTTCTAGTTACATTAAAACCCTGACATTTGTAAGAAAATAAACGGAACTGAAAATTCATTATGCTAAATGAAATAAATCAGACTTAGACTACTACATGATTTTTTTTTCCACATGGAAACCTTCAATTCTAATTTTTATGTGTCCGTAAGTAATGAAACTAGAAAGGGAGCACAGGAGGGAAAGGGAATATCTTAAGGGAAAAAGAAAACTAATGATAGTGATTGATTTATGCAACACAGCGGTGGGAGGGGAGGAGAAGAGATTGGGAAGGGAGGTGGAGTTGGTGTGGGAGAGGGGCAAATGCATACAAGTACATAAGGAAATTCTCTAGTGAGACACTATAATTTGCATGCTAAATTTTAAATAATAAAATTAAAACAAAACTAAATAACAAAAGGGGGCCAGAAAAATGGCTCAGTGGGTGAAGGTGCTTGCAGCCAAGCCTGAAGACCTGAGTTCAGTCCCAGCATGCCATAGGGTAGAGGGCGAGAGCCAATGGCTTCCAAGTTCTCTTCTTCCCCGAGCCACGTGTGTCAGGTGTGCACATGTGTATGTGCGCACACGAACAAATATGATTTAAAAATTGTTTTTAATATATTTATCTGTCCCAGAACCCAGGTTACTTTTCTCCTACCACGTTTTCTCTAGCAAATTTAGTTATACACAGCGTCCCTTTTGTGTCTGGCCTGCCTGGAATATGAGTACAGATGACTCAGCAAGTCCTGGGCTGCCCACCCATCACGACATATACTTTTAAAATAAGATTTCTATTTCTTATAGACGTAAAAAAAATAACTCAAAATGTTTTTAAGTGATAAAGTGTAAAAACAGAAAGTCACAAAGGCTAAACAGTGGTATGTGGCTTCAATATTATGCCATGATGGGTTTTATGCCTGTTTTGTTTTCTTGAGTGAAATAGCTTGCTCCTCTCCTTTAGTCTCTGTTAGTCTTTAACTGTCCTGCATAGAACAATGGCTGCGATTTGGCATTCAAAATGACTCATTTGTAGTCTACATGAAAGTGGCATTTGCCCGTTGTATGAACTCTTGGTAATTATTCAGCTGTAAAAATCGAAAACCTCTTATTAAGTCCAAGAGCAGAAACTAGATATTTCTGAATTGCATGCTTAGCTTCTTAACTTTTATTTTCTGATTCATCTGCTTTTCTCCACTCAGGTCTATCATATGCAAAATTCTGCTTAGAATAAAGGAGAGTTTCCTGTTGAGGTGAGGAAGAAGTAAAGCAGATGCCTTTAGCTTACTGCTTCATCTCAAATGAGGAGCAATGGTCTCTGTGTGCGTGACCACGGTGGTGTGATTTCTGCTGGCTTTGAGGAGTTTCAGCTCACGCAATAGGATCCTGCAGAACCAGGAGCAGCCTAGAGGATCCCACTCACTGAGTGATAAACACACAGGACATTCCAGCAGAAGACTAGTGTGTGCCTTCACAGTGCTGCTAGAAGACAATAAACCTATTCTGTGCTACTGGTTGCTTGGTTTCTAGTCTTTCCAGGGGGAAACAAATGGCAGATGGTTTTTTTTCCCATGATGAGAGAGTCTGACCTTTGAGAAGGAAGTTAATGAAAGTATCTGCCCTGAGGAGGCTAGAATGAAGAATAAATAAATGTACAAGAAGTACTTAGACTATAGATCTTGCTTTCAGTAAAAGTTAGCCAGCATGCTTTCAATAGGAAAGTCATTATTGTTATTTAATAGTTCCAAGTAAAGTGTGTCTAACTCATGGAAGAATTAGGCTGGTCCTTTTCACAGAGAATCTTTTTCTGTGTGGGATATGACAGTGCTAAGGTGGCTTCTACCAGCCATTAAGAAGGTTATGGTGAACTTTCAGAGTTTTCCAAGAGTGGGGGGAAAACCCTTTCAATCGTTGTAGGGTGGATAAATGATTATATCTTCACAGGACATGGAAGCATGTGTTACAAGCATGGGCCTGTAATTCCAGTCACTGAGGAGGTCAGAGGACTGAAATTCCAAGGCCCTGCCTGGGCTATAAAAATTGTTCAAGGCAGCCTGCATGAGATACCACTCAGTGGTAGAGTGTTTGCCCAGCAAGCAGGCAGCCCTAGTCTCCAGCAATATAAAGCAAACCATGGAAATTCTCTAGCCCCAACCCTCAAACTTATTTCTCCTTTTTCTTGCATCAACTGCTTCTCCCGGCAGTTGGAAGAGAGCTGGCCACCTTCACTGAGACAGAGATGTCTAGCAGCCATTACCTGCCCACTGTTTCTGTGTGGCATATTTACCCCACAAAGGGATTATTATAGTTGTTATTTGAACTCTGAAATCAGCTCCATGCTCTTTGCTCCATTAGCCTATCAGTGGCAGTTAATTAAGAGAGCAGCAGGAGGGCTGAGTGAAAGCATCTGCAGTAGGACTGTTCCATTTCCCAGACGGCAGACGTCACCACCCATGGAAGCCAACACCCTTGCAAACCGTAGGCATTCATACCAGCAGCACAGAAACATGTACCTTACATGGCATCATCAGGATACTCTCTTAAGTGTGTGTGCACTGAAAAAATGGACTATTCTGGAATTGAGGCATCTGCCTTTACCTCGTAGGTTCGCTAGATTTAGACGATAACACACAGCTAATTACACATGGCTTATTTCTTCCGAGGCCCCCAGTGTGATGACATATGCTTCTAATTGGTGCTCGGCCACATTTGTTTGAACTACGAATGGCAGATCTCGGCACGTAAAATTTGCCAAAGTGAGATGCAAATCTCCGCCTGCAGCTTCAAACACGCCAAAAGGTTAAGACACTTTCTTTGTTAACAAAATGTCGCAAGAGTCAGAAACTACGATTTTGCCATGCGTTTAGCCAGGGAACACGCCGTCGTTCTCGCCATCATCACCATCATCAGCATGGTCTTCCTCGCACGGATGTCGCTTGTTTTGTTTTTTACCGTCTCTGTTGTTCAACTCTTTGTCAAATCCGCTCCACAGTGGAGTGTGGAGACTGTGGGTGTTTCAGGCTAAATTATTATAATGCTTGTTAGTTTGGGAGGTTAATAAATGTTTATTTAAAACCATTATTTCTTTAAATTAGACTATGTGTGATAATTTTGTTCTCTCCTAAATTCATTTAAAACAAACAGTAAAATCTCATATGGTACAGGAACTTTTCTCACATATTGCGAAGTCCTTTTATTTGATTTCGGAGTCTCTCTATCTGACTCCTCCACTAGAAGAAAAACCAGACAGAGACTGTTATTCCAGTCCCTCTTCCTACTGGATTCTATCTACACAGCACTTTAAGGTAGGAAGAGAGTGCTGGGGAGGGGGAGACTTTCTGAGGTCGGTCTTCAGGCTGTAGTGATAGATATTCTGAGGGGTTGTCTTTCTTTCCCAACACCCTATAACTTAGCTGCAGTTTCTGGACTCTGTAATGCCAGCAGTAGGCATTTCTGGAGTTGCCTGACAGACTGAGCACCGGGGCTATATTCCCATTACTCCAGCTTCCGCACTGGGTCCTCTCTCCTAACCACGCCGTTTATACCATCTATAGAGTTGACCATATCTAGTTTCTATTTTTAAAAGCCAGAATATATTCTCTTGTTTCAGACCAAGCTCTTCAATTTTTGTATGTACATTTCTATACAGATGTACACTCTGCTTCACAAGCAAGCAAGATTACAGCCACATCGCTAGCATATCATTCTGCCGGGGAAGTAGTCACTTCCTGATTCATTTGACGAGCTTGTCCATAGTGGCAGCCATCATACTGAGCACAGCACAGACAGGCTCTTTCATAGCAATGGCCACCTTTGAATTAGAACATCACTTGCTGTAAGTACTGTAGACTGTTTTATAGAAAGACGTTTTCATTCTTCATTCCTTTATCACCTGGGAATTTTTCTCTTGACCGTAGGTAGGTAGGCACATACAATAGCTATGTGAGTCAAATATCTATCGCTGGCAACAAATCATACAGAAATGTATTTCAAAATAATTCTTGTATATTATAACTATACCATTTACTAAAGACTAGGGTAAATATACATGCTGATGAGATAGGTGTGCCTACTTGGTTATTCAAAAAAATGAATCATAGCTGAATATTTGATACTGCAAAGCACAGGGAGTCTTCATCAGTTTTAATAATTGATCGATATTGATTGATGTTTTGATTTTGTAATTATCAGTGCTGAGGAAGTCATTTCATATGAACACACAGTATATAAGGGCTAAAGTGTATTCACAGCCATTTCAGAAATTATTGGAAATTCTGTCCTGGTCCCAAATCAAATTGCATTAAACTATATTTTTTTTATGAGACTCAAGTTAGCAATTCAAATATCAAGTTCTAAGAATTCTAAGGCAGAGCAGTTCAGAGACAGGCTGATATAGCTCTCACGAGTTCAAGGACTGAGGTGTAATTACACCATTATGTTTCTAGGAGCAGAAAACTTCACATGTACAATAAAGTCACTGCAGCTCACAACCATGTGTAACCTTGAATGTGACCAGAATGCTTCAGGCATCGTTTGGTGGTGTGACAGCCCATGCAACACCATGTATGCATATGCTATGACCAAATCAAAGGCTCTGGTGAAGTCCCACAATGCAACACGGGCAAGTGTGGCCAGGGACATCTTGGATTTGTTAGCATTTGATTTCAAATTAATATTTGATGGTTGTATACTGAGAAAATGTTTACTACTATCATTCTTTTTGTAACCCCCCATATTCAGTTCTTCCACCCATGTGAGTTGTGAGCCATCGTTTAAGGAGCTGTGAAAACGTTCTGTTCACTACTTCAGATCATATGAGAATGACTGTTAAGACAGTACTTTGACTGGGCAGTGGTGGCACATGCCTTTAATCCCAGCATTTGGGAGGCAGAGGCAAACGGATTTCTGAGTTCGAGGCCAGCCTGGTCTACAGAGTGAGTTCCAGGACAGCCAGGGCTATACAGAGAAAGCCTGTCTTGAAAAACAAAAACAAAACCAAACCAAAACAACAACAACAAAAAAAAAGGACAGTGCTTTGACAGAAAGGAGGAGAGGCTATACTACAGCTTTAAAAAGTAACAAAAGTTGTATCTTAATGAGTCAGAAGAAAGAACATTTTAATAACCAAAGTTAATTACTATATGCATTTGCATCAGCTGTTTTATACCTAGCTGTGCCACAAGAAGGGTGATGATCATTCAAATTCCAAGTTATTGCTCTGTTACTTAACTTCACACCACAGTTGAGTAGACATGAGCAAGCATTAAGCTATCAGTAAGAAAATTAGATAGGACACAGGTCATGTTATGTTAGGTCTGTTACAGATTAAGGGTAGCAACATACTATGAAAGGCTAATTGTACTTCTTAGTAGTAAACATGAAAGATATAGAAAGAAATCATAAATGTGGGCTGGAGAAGTTGAGATGTCTTCACCATAGCATGGGAGTTAGAATGGTTTTCTGGCAAGAGCCATAAGCATTTAAAGACTGTGTCTTGGCTGGCATTTACCATCTCAAATAAGCCATTTAAACTCTCTGGCATTCATTTCCTCATGGATGGGATGAAGGTAATGAGTGCCTGCTTCTAACATTTGAAGATTAAAGGATTTAACACATATTAGCAGTAAGGACTTACCGCCGTACACGTTAACACATTCTTAGCTTTTGCTTCAGACTTGGGTGTTATTGATACACAGAAGGTTTTAGCAGTTTATCTTGTCTTGAATGAGGAAGAGACAGTTTGTGGAAATGGAAAGCAAAGAGTGACAATCTGACCTTGGACCAAGCATTGAACAAACTTGGTAAACTGACCCATGCCATTGGGAGAGGCACTGTCCTGAAAACTCTGGTCTACAGTAGTTATATCATGGCACTATACCATATTTATATATAGTCTGTTATATATGACATATACTCTCATTGTTTATATACTATATATGTACATATAACATATATACTATTATAAATTATATATGTATACATACTATATATATCTACATAATATATATTATATTTATACATATTATAAGTAATGTATATAATAGTAATACATGATTGTTTGTTCCACATCTGTGTTGCCAAACTCATTGATCTTTACTGAATCTGGTATTTTAGTTTATATATAATTGTTTTTATTATGTAGATAACTAGCATATATTTAATTCCTATTGCTTGCATAGAATCTGCTTTTGTGAATCTTAAATAGTAATTTTATCTTCCTTTTACACTTCCAAGTGGCATTACCATTTCCTTAATAGTTTTTCTGAAAAGTTACTAATCTGTTACAGAAATTGAGAATATTTGAGATATAAAAATGGTGGCGTAATACAAAGTTCATAGTGGAGATCTGTACCCTTTGTCTAATTCGACAGTGAATAAATTGAAATGTAGCAATGTCCTAAGACATGATAAACATGTCTCAGACAATGACCCACCTCCAAAGTGACCAGTCAGTAAAAACCGGTGGGTTTAGAGTCATGGCTAAACTGTGGCAATGAGAGTCTTCGAAGACTGGCGAGAAAGCCTTGCAGCTAATAGGATGTAGGACAACAGCTCTGAGTGGCATCTTTGTACCTGCTGTGTGAGATGGGATCTGCCTACAAATGCACAGATGAATTGAGAGACGGAGAATGGAGGAAGTCTGATTGCCCATGATAATGCCTGGACACTTGAGTGTGAAGACTGGACTTAGCTATATAAACTAGCAAATTCTCCCTTGTGTTTAAGCACTCTGGCTTGGGTTTCTGACTCTTTTAACTTCTAACCGTCATATTGGTATGCCATTCACAAGCTCAGCCCTGGTTCTCCTCCATGCTGTTTTCAGAATAAATTACTACACCCAGTACCTGGATCATGATTCATAAATGGAAAAGCCTGTCCCTTCATCATTTCATATTGTCCCTTCCTAGCACATTATCAGGTAAATGGAATCATTCATGAAGGATTTGTTCAAATAAACGGAATAGTAAAACAAAAAGGAAGGAGAATGATATAAAAAAGATGAAATACATGTCTTGTTGAGTATCTGCTCTGTGTCGGTCACTGATTTGGTGGTTGAGGGAGCACAGAGAATGGAAAACATCATGCATGTGGAGGGACATCCATAAAAAGGAAAGAAACAAGTGGGTGGGGATAGTCTCGGGGACAGTGCAGTGGACAAGAACAATACAAGTCAAGAAGACAAAGAGCAGTGTCAATGGCGGCAGACTCGGCGGATCTGTGTTGACAGGGTCAGACTCAGTGGATCTAAAAGGTCCTTCTGAGATGCTGCCAAGTGAGTAGCCTGTGAAGAAGCTTGGATGTGGAGGAACATTTCAGGCAGACGAATCACTGTGTTCAAAAACCCAGAGGAGGGATGCACTATCCTCCAGAGAACAGGAGATATTATCTCCTCTCCTCACTGGTACCCCATTATTTGGAAAAAGAAAGTGTGTGGTTCCCAGTGGGTCGGTGAGTTGCCCCCACCCCAGGGCACCAAGTACACACATAGATATGAAATTTTTTTTAAAAAAAAGTTTCAAAATTAATAATTTAGCTGAAAAAATTAAAAGCATTTCTATCACTATCAATTAGTATCTCTGCAATAATATAATATTTCAAGGCAGAGATTTACCCATGACTTGTCCTTAAAATTCCTATTAAGATTTCTAATGTCTTGAAGAAAGAAAATCCTGAAAACATCACTTATGTTTATTAGCTTATGTTCTATTAGCTAAACATAGTGGTGAATATTTGCAATCTCAACACCGAAGAGAGAAAAACAGAAGGATCAGGAGTTCAAGGCTAGCCTCTGCTATGCAGAGGATTCAAGCCTGGGCTATATGTTACCCTGTCTCAAACAGATCAAGAATGTACTCTTAAATGGTTTCTTTGAGCTACTAGGGTTTCAGAAGCAAAGTTTTAGTGACTCCTACTGTTTGATAATTCCATACATACATATATCGTTATTTCATTCATAAACTTCCACATCTTAGAGGAGCTGTTTAGTGGCTGCATGGTTGTGGCTTTCAGAGTTAAACTAATAGTATTAATATAGCTTGAAATTTCCATTTCTTCACAAGCATATGAAATACCACAGCTTCTTTTAGACAGCTAATATGCAGAATATTGATATTTACAGCATGTTGTAAAGTTAACTACAAGCAGAAATCCTCTGCATCCCTACCAAAAACCAATCAAAAGAAAGATAATCGAGTTAGCCTCCTCGTGACTGAGCACAGCATGTCCACATTAACAAATTTGCTAATGGGGTAGTCATGCATTGTTCTTGGGACGTGGGGTACTGATTCCACAAGACGGAGTAAAACAGGCACAGTAAAATCAACGACTAACACATGAGCAGCTATTCTTGCCAATTGTTTGGAGTTGAGAGAGAGAGAGAGAGAGAGAGAGAGAGAGAGAGAGAGAGAGAGAGAGAGAGAGAGAGAGAAGAAAGAACACAGTGGTGCCTGGAGAGTAGAATCAGCTGATCTTGAACAGAGTCAGTGTATGTCTAACTCAGATCTGTGTGACTTGGACAAGCCACTTGTTCTCTCTGACCTTCACTTTATTCAGCTGAGCAATAAAAATGATCTCCTGAAGGCTCATGGGAAAGAAAACATCGTTGATGGTGGAGGCTTTAAAACACCTCCATAGATGTCAGGATGCTCATAAAATCTCCCCAGAGAGGTGGAGGAGTTCCATTGTCCATGGGGAGGAGGGAGGCTCCCTCCATTTCTATTAGATTCGGGCGAACACTTCTTACCAGAGCTTCAAGCTGTATTGTATCAAATTGCTGTAAAACTGTATTTGGTCACAGGTATGTCATGCTCTAGTCATGAAAGTGTCATCACTACAGGTTGACAGTGTCACACAGACAGTCCCTGTCTTCACCAATCAAGAAAGTTCTGTTATAAGAAAATAGGAAGAGTTTTTTAGAGTTGAAAGAAATATGCAAGGAACTGTTTTCCTCTTTGAGTTGGAAAATATGAGACCATTTAAGCATCACAAGACTATTTGGTTTTTAACCATAACTGTCTCTTCCCTCCTGACTCAACTTAAAATCCGATTATCATAATGAGCAGTGTCTTTGTGCCTCTCAAGTTCTGATTTTCTGGTAGAGACAAGGGGACCCCTTGGGTAAAGGCACTCAAACCTTCCCTCTTACAAGTCGCATCTACTTCTAGCTCAAAGATGCTCAGTTCTCTTCTCTGTTCCTGGGCTGCACTTGCTTATTCCTGAGCCCCTACCAATTAAGTTTTGTCTGAGACCTATGATCTATTAGTTACCAGCACCCACAGTGGCTGTGATAATACCCCAAGGAAAAGCAGCTTGAAGGAGAACCAGTTGGCTTATGGCTCACAATCCCAGAGGTCCATGGTGGTGGAGACATGGCAGAAAAGGGATGCTGGGGGCAGGGGTTGGATCGGTAGGAGTGGGACTCTGGTTGTTCTCATTTCATCTACACACAGGAAGCAGAGAATGAATGAGAATCAAGTCCAGACTATAAAACCGCAAAGCCAGTGCTCAATGCTATACTTCCTCTAGCAAGGCTTCACTTCCTAAATGTTTCTGTTGTGTCCCTTTGTAGTTTCACACCGCAGTGGTTTGAAGGAGAAATGCCATTGCAGTTGTGTGTATTGGGACACTCACTTGGTCCTTGATGGGCAGTGCTGTTGAGAAGGTCATAGAACATCCATCACTGATATGTCTGCTCTAAGTTTGGAACCTGAGAATTGAGTCGTTGCCAAGCGTTAACTCCACTTATGCTCAATGTTGGAATGGACTTCTGATTAAATGAACCTTGAGCTGAACTGCTCATCGTTTACAGAGAAGTAATGCTAACATTTTTCAGTTGTTTTAAAACCCAGTGAGAACTTCTGAACAGAAACCAAACCTATATTTTTGAAAACCACTGACCCGGAATAAAACGAGAGCACTGGAATATTTTCTGGAATAAATTTGAACCAAATTGATATTTTGCTAGATCCAAGTCCCTAGTTAAGATAAAGTGTGTGGTCATGTACCATAACAGAGTTAAGTAGCCCACCCAGAGATTAAATATGTGGCCTTTCTCTCATTAGTACTATATTTTATAAGTAAAACAATGGTCATGTCATGACTTTTACAGAGCACTTCAATATGAAAAGAGAAGGGAATGACTTTACAAATGGGGAGAGGAGCAGAGTTTGAATTGAAGAAGTTTCTGTGATTCCCAAAGGCTCATGGTAAATACCCACATAGTGAAGGAGTCTGGACCAGTGTTTTCCTCTGGGCTTTGTGTGACAATGAAGAGGAAGATTCAACCCCAAAACTTCAACTGTGTATATTCATTAATTTGAGGACTTCTTACTTTGGGAATAATAATTATTGTTGTTATTGTTGACTGCCAAGTGTTAAGAGACTATCAAGTAGGCTTGTCATTGTCTTTACCAAAGATAACCAATTCAAGATCTAGTTGGTGACATAACTCAGCAGGTAAAGGAATCTGTAACGGAGTCTGAGGACCTGAGTTCTATTCTTGGGAAGCCCATGGCAAGAGAGAACTGACCCCGACACATTGTTCTGGCCCCACCACACATGAGTTGTGGAATGCATGCATGCATGTGCAACACATGCACACTAAGTAAATTAATCTAGTGATAAATCTAAAAGCTCTAATTATTCGTGTTCAACTATAAATTCAAATCCAACTCGTTATTTTTGCTTAAGAGCTCAGGAAGTGAGCGGCGATCAACACTTTTCATTTTCTTCATGCTAGGTGCCTCTGGAAGAAATCTGAATGTTTCCCCAAATATTTCAAGTATGGCACATTTTCTTTAATTTTTTTTCTATTAATTAATTTATTCTATGTGAATGGCTGTTCGCCTGCATGTGTATCTGTGCATCATGTTTGAGTGTGGTGCCTGTGAGGTCAGAAGAGAGCATCAGGGGATCTGGAACTGGAGTTACCGCCAGTTGGGAGTTACCATGTGAATGCTGGGAGTGGACCCTGGGTGCTGAGTCATCTCTCTAGGCCAGGACTTATTTTCTGTATGTCTGAGATTATCATCTTTTCATCCTTGGCAACCTGGATCAGGTTGCCAAGGTTGGCTTAGGCACTGAATCCCAGTCAGAGACACCTGGGTAGAGCTTCCTGTAGAAGTAACTGCATTCACACCTACTCTAGCCATTGATTGAGGTAAAACAGAGTTATCTCTGTGTCTCAGGGGAGTCCCTAATTTTTGTCATGCTCCTTACATAAAATGATTTGGAGAACCATAGAGGTTTATTCTTCCTAGTTGTGTCCTCCCCCTCCCCCTACTGCACAATGCAAACACACAGCAGCTGCTCTGTAAAGAAATCCACTCATGAAAAACAATTGTCCAAATTACTGCAATTACCCAACGTGGTTTCTCTTCTCTGCAACAGCTTGTGAGGTAATAGCAAAGCCTTCATTTAAGTACTGAATCTTTGATGTTAAAACCGGTTCCAAGTAGCAGATAATTATTTTAAACGGACATGACTTAGGTGTTTGTGTGTTTTCTCCTTAATAACACACACACACACACACACACTATTTCCATTCATTCTCCTGACCCTCTGGGCTTCTCTCCTCTCTTCCCCCATACCTGATCCTGCCCCCCTTTTCCCTTCCCCCACCCCTCCCTCAGCCAGGTCCCTCCCTCCATCTGAATGGAAATATGCAGCTGAGGGGCCGGGGGGGGGGGGGGCGGGTGTAGGAGGGAACCTCTAGAAACTCCCAGAGACCTGGATGTCAGAGGCTCCCAGGACTCAATGTGGATGACCTTAGCCAAAATGCCCCAACACTGGGGAGATGGAACCTGAAGAGAACACCTCCAGTAGGTAGACAGGGCCCCCAGTGGAGGGATGTGGTCACCAACCTACCTTCAACATTTTTGACTCAGAATTGTTCCTGTCTAAAAGAAATGCAGGGACAAAGGTGGAGCAGAGACTGAAGGAAAGACCTTCTAGTGAACAGGCCAACTTGGGACCCATCCCATGGGCAGTGGGCACCAGACCCCGACACTATTACTGATATCATTTTGTGCTTGCAGACAGGAGCCTAGCATGGCTATGCTCTGAGAGGCTCTACCTGACTGAGACAGATACAGATACTTACAGTCAGCCATTGGACTGAGGTTGGGAACCCCTGTGGAAGAGTTAGGGGGAGGGTTAAAGGAACTGGAGTTCAACCCCATAGAAAGACCAACAGTAGTAACTAACCCAGGCCCCAAGGAGCTCCCAGAGACTGAGCAACCAACCAAAGAGATTTCATGGGCTGGTACGAGGCTCTTGGCACATATATAGCAGAGGACTGCCTTGTATAGCTTCAGTGGGAAAGGATGCACCTAAGCCTGAAGAGACTTGATGTCTCAGGGTAGGGGGATGCTGGAGGTGGTGAAGTGGGGAATGAGTGGGTAGAAGAGCATCCTCTCAGAGGCAAAAGGGAGGGGAGATGGGGTGAAGAAATCTTGAAGAGGGGACCGGGAAGGGGAACAACATTTGGCATGTAAATAAATAAAACAATTAAAAAAGTAAAAATAAATAAACTATGATTTTTACTACAATTAAAAAAAAAATAAGACATGCTTTACTTGACTGTTTTTGCAAAAGGTGTCCCAAAGTGGCTTTAAAAGAAAATGACAACCCTTTTGTAATAGTTTATGACTTTTAACCTGAACTAAATCCTCCTGTGCTAACAGGATCATAAGAAACTGACATGATCATTTTTATTGTTATCCCAATATGACATGAATCTAGACAGCAACAACATTCTAAAATTTTTCCTTTCCCTTCGCATGTTCAGATGTATTGTTTTCCCAGTCTTACAGTTCCATGCTTCATTTCCAAGGGCAGCGTCCTGTCCTGTACCACACAAAGTCACAGGAAGGCAGCATCACAGTGGCTCTCATCAATGCCCATAAGAGGCATTACCTCAGCAGTTCTTCAGGTTCAGTGAATTATGTGCAGGATATAGGCACGCCTGCCTCTTCTTCCTGCCCATCTGAAGGCCAACAATTATTCTAAGAGAGGAGAGAGCATCTTGTGTCAATTGTGAAGGGTTGCATACTTCCCTTCCGCTTAGGCGATGCTTGGTGCATCATTGTATATGCTGATTCTGCTTGATCTGCCTCTGCAGGGCAACCATGAGCTCCGGGGTCAGTTTTGCCACAAATAGAAGGAAATATGGAGACTTAGATCAGTGAAATGAAGCATCCTTTCCCTTATGTAAGGCCATATATTCTCCCTGGAAACCCCGACCCATTCCTCCTCCATTTTCCTTCAGAAAAAAAGCAGGTCTCCCAGGAATATATCAACAGAACATGGTATAGCAAGATACAACAAGACTAGACACAGATCCGTATATCAAGGCTGTGTGAGGCAACCCAGAAGGAAGAAAGGGGTCCCACGAACAGGTAAAACAGTCAGAGACAACCCCACTCCCACTAATAGGAGTCCTACAAAACCCCAAGCTACATGACCATAGCATGTATGCAGAGGACCTAGTGCAGACCCATGCAGGTTCCATGATTGACGATTCAGTCTCTGTGAACTCCTATGAGCCCTGATTAGTTGGTTCTGTGGGCCATGTTTTCCTGGTGTCCCATGATCCTCTCCCCAATTCCCTCTACTGCAGGGTTCTCTGAGATCTGCCTAATGTTTGGCTATGGGTCTCTGCATTTGCTCCCATCAGTTGTGGAAGGAGGCCTCTTTGATGATGATTGGGCTAGGCACCCAACTATGAACATAGCAGAATATCATTATTTCTTTGATTTTTGGGGAGGGGTATTTGTGTTTGGTTCTACCTAGGTCTCTGGGCCATCCAGCTTCTGGTTCCTGGCCATCCAGGCAGTGCTGGCCATGAGCTTTGTCTTGTGGCATGGGTCTCAAGTTTAAACAGTCATTGGTCAATTGACTTCTAAGGTGAAATGTTGAGAAAGTTTTATTTGAATGTCTAGTTTAGAAGTTTAAAACTTGAAATATCAAAGCCCCCAATCATTCTGTATTCTAATGATACATCATAACTGTTTGTTAGTTCATAGATGCCACACAAACCTGTTTAGTTACATGACTTTCATTTTCTTCTTGTTCCTTCTTAGATTTCTATGTATTTGCAAGCATTGGGTAATAGCATCCATTTGACTTCTAGCAGATTAGCACATCATCCCATTCTTGTTCCTCCTCTTCTTCCTTCTTCTCTGTGTTCCTTCTCTCCCATCTTCCTCTCCTCTCCTCCCCTCTCCTCCCCTCTCCTCTCCTCTTCTTCCACCCCTTCCCTCTCCCTCCCTCTTTTCTCCTTCCTTCTCCTCTCCTCCCCTCTCCTCTCCTCTTCTTCCACCCCCTTCCCTCTCCCTCCCTCTTTTCTCCTTCCTTCCCCTCTCCTCTCCTCTCCTCCCCTCCCCTTCCCTCCCCTCCCCTCCTCTCCTCTTCTTGTCTCCCATCTTTCCCCTTCCTCTCTTTCCCCCTTCTCTCTTCCCCCTCTCCTCATTCCCAATAGAGATGCATGGAAATTGTAAAATCAGAGACAAAGTACTCAAGGTTCTAACCCACAAGAGTCACACCTCTGGAACTATGCCCTTCCCCCATGAGCAGCTCCCACCTACACACAGGCTGCTATCTGCGCTGTGCTTTCACATGGAGATTAACATGAAGAAAATTAAAAATATCATCCTCATTTGTGATCACCTGTGGAACTCTTCAGTCCTTCTGGTCTTTATTGCCCAAGTGAAGTGACCAACAGCAGACACTCACTTTACTGCAGACAAACTTCTTTGAACTTGATGCAGATCATCTGTTTCCATTAAATTTAGTTTTGAATGGATCCTCTCTTA
Source organism: Tokudaia tokunoshimensis (assembly GCA_036184795.1). Taxonomy (NCBI): domain Eukaryota; kingdom Metazoa; phylum Chordata; class Mammalia; order Rodentia; family Muridae; genus Tokudaia; species Tokudaia tokunoshimensis. The sequence continues at coordinate 9,216,614 of BTHU01000013.1, read as the reverse complement.
TCATCTTAATAATAACTGTAACAAAACCATATACACTGGGACAGGGTTATCAGTCCTCACATACATGATCATGTGCACATTTGCATACACATAGAAACATAGGGCATGTCTTGATCAAGTGCATTAGAATTTCCCATTATCTGATTTCCTGCTATTGGGTAAAGGTGGGGGAGAAATGTAAATCCTCTACTTTTAACTCCCATTCTAAGGTTCTGTCCATTCTTAGAGTGTAAGTTCTAAGATCAGTTTTCAGAAGCAGCATCAGTAAAAGCATATAAAAGGATGTGCAGTTACACCAAATCCACTAAAATGTATAGACAATCCTACAAAGCTATGTATTATATATAATATACTTACTAAATTTACAATGAAAATTCTTTTGAAATGTAAATACTTTCTCCCTAGTTTATATTTTGTAACCAAAAGCTAGGTTTTCTTTATTTCTTTTTTAAAAAAATAAGGGCAACTCGTATTTATATTCTTCTCAATTTCACAAACCAAAAATGAGTTGCAGACTAATATAATTATGAAAGTATTTAGAAGAAAAACCAAAGCATATTGATTTTCTTTGTGACTGTACCTACTATTCTTAACTTTTGGGTTGGAAATTCTTCCATCTGCTAAAGATTCTTTATAATAGCCCCACCTTATTATACAATCATTATGCAGGAATTAGAAATTAATATGAAAATAAGAGAACTCTATAAGCTACAGAAGTGATTTTACCCTAAAGGGTGGGAAGAGCCTGGTATCCTTTACTAGAGGTGGTTACAGCTGCCACCAGCACTAGGCTGGGTTGGCACATGAATGGCATCCCTCTCCCCAAAGCTGGGCTTTGGCTTCAAACTCTTCTGTTTTCATATAACACTCCTGGGAGTCAGAGGGAAGCTGGTGGCCTGGATGCTCTGCTCTCAAAGCGTGGTCTGAAGGAAGCAACAACCCCAGAGGCTGCCAGACACTTATGCTCTCAGTAGTTCACCTCTGGCTGATGACAATCGAGTATTTCAAAATGGCTGGTAGAAATGTAAATAATAAATATACCACTCAATAGTTGACCACAGTGCAACACTGGCATGCACTGAACTTGTACATATGTCTCTGATTATGTGCAATTTTCAGCTGTGGATTAAAACCTTTACACATGTGATATCTACTAAATAAGTTTCTTTCAACTGTTTTTCTTTATTTGTTTTTAATTATGTTTATGTTGGGGGTATGGTATGCCCACATATGTGTAGATGTCTACGGAAACCAGAGGAATGCACTGAATCCCCTGCAGCGGGAGTTACAAGTGGATCCTGGGAACTGAACCCTAGTCCTCTCCAGAATGCTCTAGCTGGTTGAGTCATTTCTCAAGTTCTTTAATTAGCATCTTTATTTATTAAAAAAAAACAGACTCACAGACCATCCAGATGTGCACGGAAGCTGGAGAAGCACTTGGTGACATATTTATTCTATTCTAGATCCTCTTTGAACAATGTGTCAGTGGAGGATGATCTGGAGAGGTAGCTCAGCAGTTAATAGCGCTTGTTGCTCTTGCAGAGAGCCCGAGTTTGGTTCCCTGAACTCAGATGGCAGTTCACAACCATCTGTAACTCCAGTTCTAGGAAATGACACCCTTTACTGAACTTTGAGGTCACCAGGCACATGTGCGGTGTACATGTATACATGAAGGGAAAACATTCATACGCATACAATAGAAATAAATAAATCTTTAAAAAATGTCAGTTGGGGATAAGAAGATCTGTTTGCTTGGATGGGATGTGGAGGTGGACAGTTCCCAGGAGTCCCACGGCGTCTCTGTTTAAGTTTGATAAAAAGAAAACAAGAAAGAGCTGTTCTTTGTGCCTCTTTCCTGGAGCTCTTTAACCTCGGCCTCAGAGCTGGTCCAGAGGAAGCCATGGTGCCTACTCTCTGGGCAGTTTGGGCTTCCTTTGTTCTGTTCAGAAACAGTAATGTTTAAAATCACAAACATCTTCAAAACAAGGAATTCTGGTACAAGATAAAATAAGATCTAAACTTAGCTCCAAATGGGATTAAAGCTGGGGTGTTTCTTCTCAAGCCGTCAGTTTGTTTATGTGATGTGTGGTATCACCTTCAAAGAGAAAAGTGCTTCTGGCCCAGCACCGCCAGCTCCTATGACATGCCTCTGGCGGCTAGGGTACCCCAGGTCCTGTTTTGTTTGTATGGTGTAAACTTTGTGTGTGAAGAAACACAGCAGAATGCAAACCTGGTATTTTCCATTAACTTACAAAGTCAAATGGCTTAAGAGCTTTTTCAGATACATTTCCTCTTCCAACCCGTTTATAAAATTGTAAACAGAAGTGTGGGCTCATCATGTCTTCTTATAAATTCTGGAAACTTTCTGAATGGGAGTGCTTCAAAACCCAATCACTGTCTGGGCAGACGTCACTCAGGACAAGGGCTCACTGACTAATCCACCAGGAAGTAGGCAGAATATAAGTCTAAGGCAGTGAGAAGGCCAAGTAGATACCAATGCTTGCCACCAAGCCTTATTATCTAGGTTTGTTAGCTAGATCTGTAAGACCCAAATTCTGGAGTGGGGAGTGGGAGGTCTGGCACATGACACAATGCCTGCAAGATGTCCTCTGATTTTGTGATATGAAGTCACCACTCTTACTTTCCCAGAGCTGGAGAGATGACTTATTGGTTAAGAGCACTGGTTGGTCTTTCAGAGGATCCTAGTTTGATTTCCAGTACCCAATAGAATGGCTCACAACCCTCTATAACTTCAGTTCTATAACTCCAGTTCCTGGGGACCTAACACCCCCTTCTCTGTAGATACCAGGTATTTAAAGAAGCATTTTGTCAATAATGGACTATGTAGTAATCATCTCTCCACACAGGAGCAGGTGTTTTCTAAATTCTTTGCCATGTGCGTAGGGACAAATAAACATGGTGTGGCAACCTCCAGTTTGGTGTCTTGCAAGTATTAGGGCACCTGACCAGTAATATTAATGGCCAAGTCCTTTGTTTCCACCAGTCCTCACTCTCCCTGTCACATGCCATAAAGTTCATCAGAAGCATGTGTTATCTAACCTGGAAACTTCTTCTTCAGCTTGGTTTGGTTTAGGGAATGAGAACTTTTATTTATTTATTTATTTATTCATTTTTTGTTTATTTTATTTTCTGTATTCTTTATTTACATTCCAAATGATTTCCCCTTTCCTGTTTCCTCCCTCCCCGAAAGTCCCATAAGCCCTCTCCCCTCCCCCTGTTCCCCATTCAGCCCCCTCCCGTTTCTCTGTCCTGGTATTCCACTACATTGCTGCAACGAGTCTTTCCAGGACCAGGGCCCTCTCCTTCCTTCTTCTTGGGAGTCAATTGATATGTGAATTGTACTTTGGGTATTACAAGCTTCTGGGCTAATATCCACTTATCAGTGACTGTGTACTGTGTGTGTTCTTTTGTGATTGGGTTACCTCACTTAGGATGATATTTTTCAGTTCCAACCATTTGCCTAAGAATTTCATGAATTCATTGTTTTTAATAGCTGAGTAGTATTCCATTGTGTAAATATGCTACATTTTCTGTATCCATTCCTCCATTGAGGGACATCTGGGTTCTTTCCAGCTTCTGGCTATTATAAATAGGGCTGTTATGAACATAGTGGAGCATGTGTCCTTACTGCATGCTGGAGAGTCCTCTGGGTATATACCCAGGAGTGGTATAACAGGGTCCTCCAGAAGTGTCATGCCCAGTTTTCTGAGGAACCGCCAGACTGGTTTCCAGAGTGGTTGTACCAGCTTGCAATCCCACCAGCAGTGGAGGAGTGTTCCTCTTTCTCCACATCCTCGCCAACACCTGCTGTCTCCTGAGTTTTTGATCTTAGTCATTCTGACTGGTGTGAGGTGAAATCTCAGGGTTGTTTTGATTTGCATTAGGGAATGAGAACTTTGTACCCTGCGTTTTCATTAGTGGCTTACAGTTGGAAAGCAAGTTGGTTAGATCCCAGTCAGTTCACTAGCAAGCAAGGGCATCAATGAGGTTAACTGCTTCGTTTCTAGACAGTGTGTCTGGAAAAGGCATGAGAGCAACAGACACAGAGAAGAATCCTCAAAACTCTACTTCTTTTCTCATTCACAACACTGGGATGCTTTCTATATGGTTTTAGATGTCCAAAATGGGAAGCAATAGCACACAAACAACTCAATTCCTGTTTCCAAGAAATACAGTATCAATAGCATAGCCATGAAAGTAAGCTGTATCATATCCAGCTTTATCAGTAAGCCTGTTAATCATCTCCTTGTCTCAAGATTCCTGGTTGCAAACAGAGAGCTTGAATTTCTGATTAACATCTAAGTGTAATGGGAATCAGAAGAACACATCTTCTTCTTTATGTGTGTAATGTGGTCATTCATGAGCACGTTTGTGCTAGCATAAGAGACTGCAGACAATGTTTGGTCTCATTTTGTGGCTCCTTGCCTGTATTACTCAAACAGATCTCTAGGTGAAACGTGTCCTGTGAGGTCATCACACTGGTCGGTGTAGGGCAGTCTCCTGTGTGAAGAATCTGGAGCGAATCTAGAAGACACCATCTCACAGCAGGCACCCTGATTGTCCGGAACTTAATGGCCACAGCAGTAATGGGGGATAATTCACAAGGCCCTCTTTCAATGAAGAACAATCAATGGCTGCCGAGGGAGGGGGAATAATCAGTTTTATTCAGAGATAAGCTTCCTGATAGACTATCCAATTCCCAAGTGGTCAGCCCAAAACACCAGAGAGAGGGAGATGTTGGAGGGGATGAGGGAGGAGTGGAAATGGCATAAACATGGGACTCATAGGTAAAATTCTCAAAAATAAAAAAATATGAAAGTATAATGTATTGTGTGAAAATTATGTGCTTGTCGATTTCTATGGAAACGGAATGGAATATAGTACACCAAAATTCACCTAAATTGAATTTACTCATTGTCGATTCAAATATCACTGAAAAATCAAAACTTACTAATGCATAATGTTTCCCACTTAAACTTCATATGTCTTATGCTTCTCTATATGAGGAAATGAGAGATTAGACAGCATTTTCTGTAGTTCTTGCAGCTGACGTATACAGATAGCCCTCGATACTAATGGACTTTTAGACTCCTTCATTCCTTAATGATTCCTATATGCCAATTAAGAGAATCAAATATAGATTATTTTAGTCAAGCACAGATTATAAACTCATCTACAATAGAGAACTGTTACTTCACTGGAAATAAAATATCCTATGCCCAGTAATTATAAAGTAACAGAAATTGTGCCCCCTAATCAAGATAGACTGAAAATGAACAAAAATTAAATAAATATGGTGAAATTAAAAGGCAGGTGATTGTTAATTTGGCTTGTATTTTTTCTTGATTTAGGGTTGATAGGTTTTGCACATGCAGATGACATTTTCTGGTAAAGTAATTTAATTTTATATGTCTTGAGTCTCCATGGCTTCATCCAAATTGTACTTATCACATACATCTGGAAAGCTAAGAGATCAGAGGTAGCATCTCATGATGTCCAAAAATGTTTCCATTTCTGAGAAAAAGTCTCTCCCTAATGGCATATAATTAAAATCATTCAGATAATTATGTCTAATGAATAATTCATCTCTCTATCTTAAGGCATCTTGAGTGAGTTGGAATGGATTATCTCTGCTGAAGATAGATGCGCAACTCCATTCACTCTGCCCTTTTCCTCCCTCCTCTCTAAGAAAGAGGAAGTTTCATCACTGGGAAGATAGAGACCTACCTCTCTGAATCAAAATACAGAGATGCAGTTAACAGAGGTCCTGTCTGGTTGGTCAGTCAGGAGCCAGACTGTGTCTATTAGATCACTTCTCCTGATATGACTCTTAGACAAGCCTCTCTGCCTGCTAACCTATGCATTCTGGGCCTTTACATGTGGACTATGATCCTCTGCGCAAGCCCTTGAGTACTGGTTCTTTCCTGATGACCCCACTTCTTTCATTACTACTTTAAAACATGAGGATCCACCACCCATCAGATAACACACATTTTCTGTATGAAACCCAACAAAAAGGAAATGGATGAGAGAGAGAGAGAGAGAGGAGAGAGAGAGAGAGAGAGAGAGAGAGAGAGAGAGAGAGAGAGAGAGAGAGAGAGAGAGAGAGACTGTTGAATCCCACTGGATAATCTCATTAAGGTTTTGGTGGATTTCTTTGAGGTTGACATCAACCTTTGCCCGTGCTAAAGCTCTTGCCAGTGCCTCTGGCCCTTTCCAAATGCAAGCACTGTGCTTCTCCCACCAAAAGAAGAGGCTTTCTGGAGGGGCCTCAACTGTCTCTTTCCAAAACTTTGAACCCCAGATGTGCTTGTGGGCCATGCTGTTCTCTGAAGTCAGACTCATGCTGGTCCTTTCCCAGAGCTGGATAGTGGCCAGCATCTCGCTCAACTCGTGTGGTTAAGTTCACTGCTTTGAGATTTATAAAATGTCCCCAGTAAAAGTTAGTCAAATAAAATAATATGTTCCTTATTTACCCTACCCAGTGGAAAAGAAACAGCATAATTCATTTCTAAGAATGCTTAATTTTATGTGCGTGATGATAATTACTTAAACACTCGCTTACATTTTCCCAGCATCTCTCTTCCCTTCAGAAAAGTCATCACACCAGCCCCGTTCTCACTGTCACAAACAAAACACAAAGACGATTTTCTGCTACTAATGCCTGAAGGCTGCTTAATTATGAAGAATGCGAAAGACATTTGAAAGCTGATATTTTTTCTTGATGCTTTCCAAGAAAATGCAAAAATGGATCACATCTAAATTCATATTGGAAATTCAGATTTGGGTAATAAAAAAGAGAAAATTGTGTTTGCCTTCTTCTCAATCTCCGCCTATAAATAAATGGATTTTTTTTAATAAAGAGAGTTATATATCAATTCATGGAGCATCAGTATTTTTACATCATTGGGAGATATTAACTGTTCTTAGGCCTCCAGATACTATGCTAGGCACCCATTGGAGGTAAATAATTTGGAACAAAGCAGGGTCAACAAAGGAGACTCTCTCTGTACCCACATTGGCCATCTCTGTGAATAACCCACTTCCTTTGTGTGGGAGAATGCATAGCCACTGAGACCTTGAGTGTGAACTTGAACATCAACCTAAGATAAACCAGAACTTTAAAAACCTTCAAGAGATGATAGTAACACCAGGCCCTATTGCAGCCCTCACCAAAAACCCAGCACCAGCTCTTAGCATTTAATTATAAGCAATTATTAACTCTTCTTCTGTGTTGCTTTGTCATATATGTAAGCAAAATACCCCACATTTGGGGGGACATGTGAAGACATTTAGGAACAGGAAAAGAAAACCATGTGCTTATACTTGGGATGGTAGACATTGGTAGTGAGTAGGGTGCCTCATAACTTAAGAAATGCCTGGAACAGTGTCTTTCAAGTGATTTCCTACCACAGGGACACTGGCTGTCATCCAGCAAATGTCACCATTTACAGTTGCTACTAGCATCTAGTGTATGGAGACCAGGAATAACTCTAGATATCTTATAATAGGCATGAAAGCCTTCCCTGAAACAAAGACCTATCCAGGCCCAAAGGCCAAAGATAACCACCAACAAGTCTTGACCTTGGAGGATGCAAAGGCAGTGGAGCCCAAGATCGGTTTGACATGCAAGGTAAAGTTTGGGAATTTGTTAACTCTCCTTTCCCCCAAATGAACTCATCATGACTCACAAAGGCTGAGGTATGAAATGAAGCAGTCATCGATCAACAGAGGGAAAGGTGAGGGAAATGTAGTGGAGCCCCATGTGGACTATCCTGCCCAGAAACAAAGATATCCTGTCACTTACAAAAAGTGTGGGTGAATCTAGAGGATGCTGTGTCAATTGTCCCTAAGAAAGACAGTGTAAAATCCCAGTCATTGCAGAATCAAAAACAAAAACAAAACAAAACAAAAAACAAGAAATAACTCACAGCAATAAAGAGCAGATAGGAAGCAGTAGATGCTATGTTGGGAAGACATAGTGAGAAAATGTTCAGAAAGAACCAACCAAGCAAAAAACCCACAGATAGTTGGGTTCAAAAGACCCACTCAGTGTCATGATGATGACAGCCAATGACAGCATACTCTTTCCTTTTCTCTTTTGTGCCTTCTGTTTATTAAAACGTTTGTTACTATTTCTAGTAAGGATACAAAATAACACTTGCATTTTCATACTGTACACCATCGTGCCTTGTTCTTATTTGTTCTCCCCCAAAGTCTTCCCAGCTTTTCTCCCTGCCTCTTGTTAAGGCTCTTCATTACCCCAAGTTGTCTTCTGTTTTCATGATACATTTGCTTTTCTTGATCTCCCTATATCACCATTTATTCTTTCCTCACTTCTCCCTTTATGTCATGTCCTATAAATAACATTGTATGATTATTTGATTATATGTAGCATTATATGATTAAAGGTAGTATTTGGGTTTTTGAGTAATACAAATTTTTAACATGGTGATCTATACTACAATCCACTGTCCTGTATTATAAGTTTGCTCTTCATTAAGACTAGATAATAGCCGGGCGGTGGTGGCGCACGCCTTTAATCCCAGCACTTGGGAGGCAGAGGCAGGAGAATTTCTGAGTTCGAGGCCAGCCTGGTCTACAAAGTGAGTTCCAGGACAGCCAGGGCTACACAGAGAAACCCTGTCTCGAAAAACAAAAAAAAAAAAAAAAACCAAACAAGACTAGATAATATTCTATTAAATATATTACATATATCACATTTTCTTTATCTGTAGAATATTTTTGAAGACTAATAAGACAGTAGATTTTAAGTATTCTACCACAAAAAAAGAGTAAGTCAGTTTAATACTATGTATAAATTCTAATGAACTTCTTTTAACTACTTCATAATTGATTCATATTTTAAAATATCAATTTTAAATTTTTTATTTTTGTTTTTTATTGGATATTTTCTTTATTTACATTTCAAATGTTTTTCCCCTTTCCAGGTCTCCCCTTCGGAAACCCCCTCTACCATCCTCCCTCTCCCTGCCTCTATGAGGGTTCTCCCCCACCCATCCACTCACTCCCATCTTCCTGCCCTGGCCTTCCCCTACACTGGGGCATCAAAGCACCCTCAGTCCCAAGGGCTGCTTCTCCCACTGCTGTCCAACAAGGCCTTCCTCTGTCATATATGTGGTCAGAGCCATGGGTCCTTCCATGTGTACTTCTTGGTTGGTGGCCCAGTACCCGGGAGCTGCAGGGGTCTGGCAAGTTGACTCTTTTGCTCCCCCCATGAGGCTATGAACCTCCTCAGCTCTTTCAGTCCCTTCTCCAACTCCTACATCAGGGACCTTGCACTCAGACCAATGGTTGGTTGCAAGGACCCAACTCTGGCAGAGCCTTTCAGTAGACAACTATATCAGGCTCCTGTCAACAAGCACTTCCCAACATCCACAACAGCTTCCTGGCTTGGTGACTATATATGGGATGGATCCCCAGGTGGGGCAGTCTTTGGTCTTTCCTTCAGTCTCTGCTCCACAATTTGTCTCCATATTTCCTCCTGTGAGTATTTTTCCCCCTTCTAAGAAGCACTGAAGCATCCACACTTTGGTCTTCCTTCTTCTTAGGCTTCATATGGTCTGTGAATTCAATCTTGGGTATTCCAAACTTTTGGGATAATATCCACTTATCAGTGAGTGCATGCCATGCATGTTCTTTTGTGACTGAGTTACCTCACTTAGAACAGTATTTTCCAGTTAAATCCATTTGCCTGCAAATTTCATGAAGTCATTAATATTGTCTTTAATATTGTGTAAATGTACCCCATTTTCTGTATCCATTTCTTTGTTGAGGGACATCTGGATTGTTTCCAGTTTCTGGCTATTATAAATATGGCTGCTATGATCATAATGGAGCATGTCTCCTTGTTATATGTTGGAGAATGTTTTGGGTGTATGCCCAGGAGTGGTATGGCTTGGTCTTCAAGTAATACTATGTCCAGTTTTCTTAGGAACCACCAGACTGATTTCCAGAGTGGATGTACCAGCTTGCAATCCCACCAACAATGGAGGAGTGTTGCTCTTTCTTCACATCCCCACTAGCACCTGTGTTTTTGATCTTAGCCATCTGATTGGTATGAAGTGGAATCTCAGGGTTGTTTTGATTTGCATTTTCCTGATGACTAAGGATGTTGAACATTTCATTAGGTGCTTCTCGGCCATTTGAGTTTCCTCAGTTGAGAACTCTGTTTAGTTCTCTACCCCATTTTTTAATAGGGTTATTTGGTTCTCTGGAGTCTAATGTCTTGAGTTCGTTGTATATATTGGATATTAACCCTCTATCAGATGTAGGATTGGTAAAGATCTTAGTCTATGTCCTTTTATTGGAGGAATTGAGTCCATTGATGTTAAGAGATATTAAGGAATAGTGATTGTCGCTTCCTGTTATTTTTGATGTTATTTTTATGTTTGCGTGGCTATCTTCTTTTGGGTTTGTTGTAAGATTACTTTCTTTCTTTTTCTAGGGTGTAGTTTCCCTCCTTGTGTTGGTGTTTTCCATCTATTATCCTTTGTAGCTGGATTTGTGGAAAGATATTGTGTAAATTTGGTTTTGTCATGGAATATCTTGGTTTCTCCATCTATGGTAATTGAGAGTTTTGCTGGGCCTGGGCTGGCATTTATGTTCTCTTTGGGTGTGTATGACATCTACCCAGGATCTTCTAGCTTTCATACTCTCTGGTGAGAAATTTGGTGTAATTCTGATAGGTCTGCCTTTATATGTTACTTGACTTTTTCTCTTACTGCTTTTAATATTCCTTCTTTGTTTTGTGCATTTAGTGTTTTGACTATTATGGGCTGGGAGGAATGTCTTTTCTGGTCCAATCTATTTGCAGTTCTGTAGGCTTCTTGTATGTTCATGATCATCTCTTTCTTTAGGTTAGAGAAGTTTTCTTCTATAATTTTATTGAAGATATTTACTGGCCCTTTAAGTTGGAAATCTTCACTCTCTTCTATACCTATTATCCTTAGGATTGGTTTTCTCATTGTGTCCTGGAATTCCTGAATGTTTTGGTGTAGAAGCTTTTTGCATTATCTTTGACTGTTGTGTCAATGTTTTCTATGGTATCTTCTGCACCTGAGATTCTTTCTTCTATCTCTTCTATTCTGTTGGTGATGCTTGCATCTATGACTCTTGATCTCTTTCCTAGGTTTTCTATCTCCAGAGTTGTGTCTCTTTGTGATTTATTTATTGTTTCTATTTCCATTTTTAGATCTTGGATGGTTTTGTTCAATTCCTTTACCTGTTTGATTGTGTTTTCCTATAATTCTTTAAGGGATTCTTGTGTTTCCTCTTTAAGGGCTTCTACCTCTTTACCTGTGTTCTCCTGTATTTCTTTAAGGGAGTTATTTATGTCCTTCTTAAAGTCCTCTATCATGAGATGTGGTTTTAAATCAGAGTCTTGCTTTTCTGGTGTGTTAGGGTATCCAGGATGTGTTGGTGGGAGAACTGGGTTCTGATGATGCCAAGTAACTTTTATTTCTGTTCCTTATGTTCTTACTCTTGCCTCTCGCCATCTGGTTATCTCTGGTGTTAGCTGGTCTTGCTGTCTGTAACTGTGGTTTGTCCCTCCTGCAAGCCTGTGTGTCAGAACTCCTGGGAGACCAGTTCTCTCCATGAGGAATTCGGGTATGGAGAACTGCTGCACAGGGTCAGATCCAGGGTGCAGACAGAAACCAGAAGGATCCTGTCCTTGGCTGTGCCTTGCTTCCTGTGTCCTTTTGGCTTTGAGTGGGTTCCTCTTGGGCCAGGAATTTGAGCAGAAGTGGTGGTCTTACCTGTGCTCACAGGTCTGTCTGTACATCTTGGAGACCAGTTCATTTCTGGTGGTATTTGGGTATGGAGCTCTGTGGCACAAGATCTGCTTCAGGCACTGTGGCACAGGATCAGCTCTGGACACAGATGGAAACAAGAAGACCATTTTATACAATAATTATATGACATTTTAACTTTATTAATTCAGAAATAACTTAAAGCAAATGAGGTGGTGAGAAAATTTGAAGTATGTGTAGGCTATGGAAAAAAACATTTGTCAAGAAGAAGGATTCTTGGAAACATAATAATTAATAAAGTCTGGAAAAGACACAGGGTTAGAGCATCTGATGAGATTAGCACCAAAGTCAGAACTTCGTATCTGTACTAAACCTTTAAGGTCATTTTTAAAGTGCTAGAATAGAAGCATGCATCACAGAGGGGTCCATTCCTGTGACGAAGTCCACTTTAAATACACAGGGAGCTTATATTGTATCTCCTGATGAGTCTAGTGTTGAGTTTTCACCCCTTTGTTATGTTTAGTTTTAAAGAGCTTGGTGTTCACTGTGGCACTATATGGCCAACAGGTCTTCAACTCTCTGTAGCTTCTCTACAGTTGGAGAAGTGGAAACTCATGTCTGTTGAGTTTACCAACAACCAAAATGTAGGAAGTTTGAAATACCATTAGCACCTGTCACTTCTTCAACACTGAAGAGAGTCAACATCTTTACCTGTCAGTTTTCCCTTTGTCTCTCCAACTGCAGTTTACTAGGGTGCTGCTCGCCTTCATAAAGGGATCATAGCAGCACATGGTATAAACATCATGGTGTATCAGGTAAGTCATTCCTTTGGCACCACAACACCCTGTCTCATGCCACAAAATTTGTATTTGACACCTGAAGCGTAATCAAAGCAACTGCTGGTTGACACAGATCAGAGAGAATTGTTCTCTGGTTTTATCCATGTTAAGAACATCTGTAAAGTCAAACAGCACTTCAGCCCTTAAAAATTGGCGTAAAGAACTACTTCACGGGGTTCTGTACTCCATAGACTCCCAAACACATTAAGTCTGTTAGGAAAATGTTACAAAGAGAACCTCTCACTTTGGGTGAGCTAGTGCGTGGATCAAGGAGCAAGCTGCTTAGCCATTGGTCTAATATCTAGTGTTATGGAACATGCTTTGTGAGGCCTCCAGCCAGATCTAGGCCAGCTACAGGAGGAGCTTGAGGAGTTTCATTCAGTATTAGGGGAATCCATTGAAGAAGAAGAATAGGATGAGAAAGAGGAGGAGGAAATAGGAAATATGTCTGGATCATGCCCAAAGTTCTACTAGACAAAGTTGCTTAGTAGATGACATGATAGTCAGGATGAAATAAGAACTCAAGCCAAAGAAGTAAAGGTGATCTTAGACCCTTCTCACTTGAGGATAAGAGAAGCCCTATCTTGGCCAGAAGGGTTTGTTTGGTTAAATCTTAGCTGTGAGCACTAAGCATTTTTAAAGCAGTAAAGCGTTCCCAAAGCATTTGTATGAGAGTCAGATCAGGTAGGAACTACATTTGATCTGGGAAGCCAAAAATGTTACTGTGAGATTTCCATGTGGTGGTTAATATGAATGGGATATTTAATAATTATCTATTATGCTCTCTTGACTTTGCTTTTAAAAGTTCTGTTCATAATTCTTAAATTTCCTCTTCTTTAAAAAGGAAATGAAGCTATTTTTTATCATAGGAAGTATTCAATTTTGACATCAAGAAAGACAATTCTCACTTTATTTTTATTAATAATAAAATAGAAACTATTAGCTAACATCCGTTCCTTAATCTTCAATGGCCACATTACTAATTAAAATCTCCTAAACATACAGACTTTGAATATGAGGATTATTTATTGACTAATAGAATGAGGCTTCTTAAAACTGTCTGACTGCACATTTATTACTTCCCACCACAAAAGCTAAATATAGCATTCCCTTACTGCTATAGGAAAAAGTAAGGGATATTTCAGACCACACAGGAAGAATAATTTTTGCTGTGGTTTTAAAGGTATATTCCCACATTTAATGATAAAAACAGAAATCAGTTTTAAGAAACATTTTCCATATGTGTCCCAAACGGAAAAGACAACGTTCTTATTAGAGAAAATCCAGTAGTTACTGGTGTCTGAAGTCTCTAGTTGATCCATCCTCAAGTGTATCTGGACTCAACACACACACTGGGCATCCCAGACATTCAATATCATTTTCATATGGGCAGTTTCCTAAAATACAATGTATTCCAGTATTTAAGAACTGCTGTCTTCATGGCTTCAGCAGACAGAGCTATTCGATTCCTCCCAAGGGATAGAAGGAAAATGATCAAAAGTACAGGTGCCTAGCCTCACGTGTGTTCTCCAGCACTGTGAGCCACCCAGGAGGAAACTCTAAAACAATCGCGGCTTGACCATCTCACAGAACACTGTGACTAGCATTCAGGAAGGGTGAAGTGTCAAAGAGAGACCAGATGTCCAGTACATAACTGCTTCTAGTTGGTGATAATCAGCTATCTGTCTGCTGTAGAGCTGGGGTTGTATTTTATGCCTCGGCAAGTCTATACAGTTTGTGGATATAGATACCACTCTCAAGACAATCCCTTTTAGGGAGGAGGATTTATTAATTATGTACCCTTCGACATACCTCTTCTCCAATGTCATTATTAAGGAACCGGGCTACCAAGCGTTGGTTCAGGGAAAGTAATGTATTGCATGGTTGTTTACCACAAGTAAAGGTTACTTTTGTGCTTACCCAACTCAGCAATTAAGTGATTTTCCTGGTTTTGTCCAACTTTCTTATTTGTTTTGACCCTCAAGGTGTAATAGAAGGAATACAAAAACAACCTTTCCAGAAGAATATTTTTTAAAAAAAAAATACTTTCATGAGAGTCTCAAGTATAAAAGCAAAGTTAAATTAAAACAAATAAGGGACAGGTGGTATGGTCTGCAAAAGCATCTCAGAACTGGGACCGTCTAAGAGCTGTTTCAGAGGGTGGGCTTGACACCAGCGAGAAGCCCGCGATGTGTAACAGAGCAAATGAATGCTTTGCAAACAGGAGCTACTGACTGGTGGGTTTGGTTGGAGATACTTAGGTGTTTGTCCACTCTCCCATGAAATGATCCTAGGAGCTCTCAAGATGTGAGCGATGATATGCTATTTTTATGTTGAAGCAATTTCTGATTTATCATAGAGTATAGGTTGGGAAAATGACCACCCATGTTTTCTTCTTCTTCTCCTCTTCCAGATGCATTTTGCATTTGTATCCTGCCTTCCCAGTGAAGTAGACCGTCTTTTTGTAAATACCCCCATAACTATATACAGCATTTATATGAAATTATTTATCTCACCTCTTTAGAAATTCTTACAGATATCAAACAATAAAATTGGATCAAATCTGTTTAAGAAAGTTTGGTTTCTCATTAGTAAATAAAAACACAGAATTCTTCACAGTCAAGTATTATTATGTCTTATTGCTGGTCAGTATAGAGCATTTGAATTTTCTTCAATGACATGTAGTTAAAAAGTCATAACTGCTGTTATGTAACTTCAAATAAGGCAAAGATTCATCTGAAGTTTGGTCAGTTTGATATTTGGCTACTGGTCAACTTAGATTAAACCAGAGTTATCGCTGAAATGCTCACTTGTGTAACTCATCCTGCTGAAGAATGTTGGTCTCTCCCATGCCACACAAGTAGAGCTGGCTGGACTCTTCAACACGTGGGTGTGCTCTGGGGGTAACAGGAGCAGAGTCAAGTAGGAGGATAACAGCTCTACCAGGGAATGTGCCATGGGAACAAAGGCCTGATTCCTCAGAACACTTCCTCTGAACATGTGCTTGGGTGCTGAATTATTGAATGCTTGTGACATGGTGAGTTTCAAAGCACCTTAGACACAGTTTTTTTAATGCATCCTAAATATTCTTTGGCTCATTAAAATATCATTGTCATGGTAAACATATTCCAATAATGAATCTGACTAATTCTGAATGACAAACCTTTAGAGTAGAAGCAAAATTAAATTTTCTCTATAATTAGATTGAATTTAACAAGTAGGGCTGGGTACTCAAACATGGGTACACTTTCAAGGATTAGAAATATTAAACTTTCCAGCTTCCCTTCAAGGTGTATTTTAAACTACTAAATTGTTTTATGACTATGAGATTCATCCTCATTAATGCATGAAATAATGTCTTTGTCCTCAAAATGTGCATATGCCACAATTTATTTGTACATTCTACAGTGATCTACATGGTAATGTCTCTTATGTAGGGTTGTGCAAGGAGAATGTGATTATGAACACTCTTAATTTGCATTTTAGTGGCCATGTTCACGCATTTAGGTTTGGATTATACCTTGGGAGAAGCACAAGGAAGGTTTATGTTTGTCTTCAGAAGATAATCCAGTCTCGTAAAATGCTTACAGATATATGCAAGGTATACACGAGATCCAAGCACAAAGTTTCCATCCTGCATGATTTTACTTCATCTCATGCTCAAAGCCACACACAACTAAGCAAGTGGCAGAAGTCAGTGAACTACTGATCTCCAGGTGGTCATCACCAAGAATGGGGCTAGGGATACTTCTGGGAGAGTTTATAGCTTGAGTGTTCATTAGTATGTGTATTTCTAGAACATTCTCTGTACATATTTTATCCCAATCAAATTCTATTCAAAGTATTTTGTTTTGTGAGCTACCTTACTAGGAAGGAAATTCTAAGGAAGATGTTACTCTCAGGGCTCCTTAATATCAGGATGATAGTTGATGGAGGCACACATCAATTAGATCCATCGACTATTGAGTCTTTCTTGTGCTATGCTATGCATCTCCTTCTCTTTATTGCATATGCTTGTGTACAATGTATGTGTATTCACATCTGCATGTGTGCATACATGTATGCATGAGCATACATGGGAACGGGGTAATATATCTCCAGTTAACATATTTTTTCTGATGGTATACTAACCCGTCCAATTATCCTCAGTCCTCCTCATGTCCAGCCACCCTTCTGACTGATGTGCTCTGGATACAGACACTGCCCTGAGAGTGACCTTCATGAATTTGCGTTCTAATTCGTACAGGCTGTCCTAATGGTTGATGGGATTTTGAGAGTTCTTGTTACATCTGTTCGCATTCTTCTGTCGGGCCGTTCTTAGTAGCAGAAAAAGGCCTGTTCACACTTTGCAGTGCCTGCTCCTTCCCTTCATTTTCCAGTTGGACCAACTGTTCAATGTGTTGGGCTGCTGTTGACATGCTTGCTATTTCTGTTCTTCTGGGCTTCTGTGAAAGAATTACTAATTAAAATGAGAAACAAATGGACGGCAACAAGTAAAGGAGATGGAATACAAATATAGGCGGGGAGGAAGTTCTTTTTCTTTGGAAATGAAGGTGGAAGCAATTTATTGAGAGAAGCCACAGCAGAAAATTAAGCTGGTCATACCAAAGAGGGAGAATTACGGTGAGTGTGCATCAACGGAGCTGAGTCAATTCTCTTAGTAAGCTGCAGGTTGGAGCAACGTCAAATTGTAATGTTTTTGTTGGAAGATGCAAAGGAAAACTAAACTATAAACAGTTCACATAACAAAGGAAATAGACAAAAATCTAGGTATCTTGCTGAAGATTTAACTAGAGATGAAAAGAAAAGCCATGCTTTTGTGTGTGAACTCAAAAGATAGTGCCTCTCCCTGCTAACACTGAATTTAGCTCTGGGTTCTAACACCATTGACTTCTGTGGTTACAGTCCACCCGGTCTCCCCAAAATCCACACAGTTGTCCAAGTTTTCACTGTAAATGGATTTCTTACTTTGATTCTCACAACCAAAAGAAAACTAGCACTCAAACTGACCATGTCTGGACAAACAAAACCCAAAAACAGACACTTTGGGGGGGGCAGGCGGGGGATTTATTTGTTCACTGTGGCTAGAAGTAGGGCTCAGTTCTGGGATAACAGAGACTTGTAATAATTCCTCAATTTCTAAGAATCAGATGTGCTCCTCACAGGTAGAAGGTGGTGAATTTGAAAGCAAATTCTTCATGTCAACTCTTGCTGAGTTTTTCTAATAGTCACCCCTGGCTAAGTGCCCATTAAAGGTGGTGTCACCTAAAAGTGGACTCAGTAGCAACTAAGAAGTTTATGGAAGGAAAATTCAAAGCTGTCTATGGTCTGAATATCGCCAATTCATTCTGAGTTGCAAAAAATTGCCAAAAGTTTGCCAGAAGCCCTAGATTCTGATGCTGATATTAATGACAAACTATGGTTTAAAATGGGAATGGAGACGTGCATAAAGATAAGCCAGGGATCTCTGATTTTATGTCTTCTTCTCTTACCCAGCAGGGCACTTCCTGCTAAGTGCTCCCATGTACAGTCATGATTAAACCTTAACCTTGGCTTAAATTCACTAGATCTGTGCTGTCCAATATGGTAGTCATTAGCCACATGTGGCTCCGTAAATTTAAATTAAATTAAACTAGAATCCAGTTCCTCATTGGCACTAGCCATGTTTCGCGCTCAGTAGCCAGGTGTGCCCACTGCCAACCATATTGAATAGTACAGAATGACGAATTATCTTTTTTTTTTTAACCAGGAAGTTTTATTGAACAGTTCTCATCCAGAACAAATTCATTTCTGAGAAAAACTTCTAGCTGCCCGCCCTAGTCCAGCCTACTGCGCTTCATTTCTGCTCCAGGACAGATGACTTAAGCACGTTAGCAGATTGTGAAATGGCTTGATGTTGTAGTTTAGTCCTGGGTAGACTATAAAATGGCTGATACTGCTAATTAGCACAGTGTGTCTTCAGCAGTGGCATTGTGTATCAGCTTCAGAAGCACATGTTCAAAGACATGTGAAAACTGTTCTCAAAACTGAAAAATAGAAGTGAACTGTGTTTCTCTGCCTCACATTACTCAAGCACCAACAGGGGCGCAAAGAGAACTAACTAAATAAATTAGTGTGGTCCAAGGAAAATATACAGTGCCTCATTCATATCTGGTCCTAAGACACCCAGAGACTTAGAGGGGTGCTCCTGGGAGTTGGCCATAGGAGTTGATACTGACCAACTAAGGTGTTGTCAGTTGCCCACCAAATGGGCGTCTTGCTCTCTCCTCTAGAAAGCCTCTGATCTGTTGTATCTGCTTTCTAGTGCTTCAATGAATGCTCTCACCTCTGCTCTTCACTGATGTATATGGGGCAGCGTTAGAAAGGGAATTGGTATGAGGTCTAACTAGCATGTGGTCCGGGAATCGTGAGTCTTTAAAGTTTGTGCCAGATGGAGATATAACTGAGCCATCTGGAGAAGGAATCTTGAGTTGCTGAACTTAGTACAGTCACCCTACTTCTGGAATATGGACAAGATACCACCTTAGATTGTTTTTCTTAAATTGGAGTGAGTGGACTTGAATTTTGTTTGGGATAGTAGGATCACATTTGAACTGAGCTTCTTCGGAGCTGTGTATTAAAATGAGAAAGGGTATTAGGCATTAGTCATGAAACGTACATGGAAGATAATTTTCTGATTGGGCAATCTCCAGATTTGTGGAAACATCTTTTCTCCATCTGGTACATTTTTGATTTTATACAACCTAACCTCAAATTTCTGGCCCATCTCCTTATAGCAGAGGCAAGCACTTATTCCAAGGCCTCTGCCAACCTCCGTCCTATGGCCAGAGCTGATCAGTCGAGGGATGAGCATCCTGACCTTGGAATGAGATGATTCCTATAAAAGGCGAGCATCCAGTCCTGACAATCCTTCGAAGAAACAAAAACAAAACATCAGGTTGGAAGCCAAGAAACACACGCTCCACTCCTAATTACCCAGCATGTTCAGCCTGAGACAAAGTTACTTTATCTCCCCTCTCTCTGGACCTGAGTTCCTTCCCATGTGAAAGTGAAGGGTTGCTACTAAAATAGCATAATTTTCCAGTGTGTGTTTTATGCATGTTAATGAGCTCCCTGTGAGGGGAAGGAAAACTTTATAGTTCCAAGCTGAGTTCCCAAAGTTTCTATGCCGTAAAACTTGTGAGAACATTCAACATAATCATGTGCTTTGTGAACCTTCTAGAAAGGCCTAAGTATGCAATTTCTTTAAGTTCTTTGATCTTTGTCTTCATCATGACTCTCACGGCATTCCACAGGAGCTCATTCTCAGCAATGGTGTGAGAGAAGTCTCTAAGTCTCACTTGGAGAGAACATAGAAGCATAGACTTCGTGAACACAACTGCTAGATGCCAGCAGAACTCAGAGACGGAGGGAAGTCACGTCTGGGTTGCACTTACACCTGTTTGAAAACAGCCTCTTGTCTCCCTTGGAAATCTCACAATGCCCACCCCCCCCACCCCCAACCCCAGAGGCACGGTTAGCACAGGGTCAAGGGGTCAGCTTGACTGGATTTTTGTTTGGATCAAGCAAGTGCACTGGCATGGAGCAGAGCCAGAGAGAACGTGCATTCCTGGTCCTCCCTGCATTAGCCACGCAGCAGCTGCGGCCCAGACCTGAGTTCTTCTTCAGTTTCCCCTGGGCAGACAGCTAGCAACACTGTGGAGTGAAAGCCAAGGGAGAATTGAGAGACTCCCTTTCAGGATCTGAAGGACAGTAATCTTGTCTTTAACCAGAGGTGTCCCACATTGTGTCCCCAGGGATCCAGAATCTGAGACAATTGGGGGGACATCTCATCTAGCTCTACTGTGGCTTTCTGCTGTCTTTTACATTTTCATCTGTAAGAAACTCCTTATCAATGCTCACCAGTGTACCTGAGAAGATCTCCTAGGTTGGAGAGTCTCCTTCACTTGTGGTTTAAATGTAGCTATCAGGGCAGGCAATATGGTTCTGTGGGGAAAGGTGCTCGCCCCCCAATCTGATGACCTGAGTTTGATTCCTGAGACCCACCACGGTAAAAGTGAACTAAGCCCCACCGTGGTGTCTGACCTCCACAGGCACACTGTGGCACGTTTCCATCCCTAATAAAGAAATGCAATACAAAGAGTTTAAAAGTAAGTTAAAAGTTGACTTCCTAAGGAGTTCATCTGCTGGTTTAGTTCTGCCTTCTGGGGTCATACAGATGAGCGTGACACCTCACGTGACACCTCACGTGACACCGCTAGTAATCAGTGGACTCTGAAAAGCTGAAGATCTAATAAAATAATACCAGCCAGCTTGCTTTGACCATGTTCCTAACATGATAGAAAACAGAGTTTGACGTGCAGCGCATGGAGACCCTTGGGTGCCATTCCCCTCTATCAGAGTCAGAAAGCGTCTACAGTTCTCCCTTAGGCTACTGGGTGATGATATTTCAAAACAAACTCTATAGACATAATGTTTTTGCAAGTACTGCAGCGAGTACTCAAGCTGACATCGAGCCATCAGGCCAAAATCCCCAAATACATAAGCAGCAGCTTCAGTCAGAGAATCTACTGGCAATGAGATGGTATGTGACAGAAGACATACAATGGGCTCTGCAATGGCTGTGGGCAAGGGACCAGAGGGATTAATGTTGGCGCACTGTTTGATCTGGGACCGATGTGAACACAGATATCAGTTACAGTGAATTCTATGAAGTATGTATAGCCTAAGCTTAGCAACATAATACTTAGGTCTTGGTGCTATTTCTCTTAAGTGTGTAATGTGGCTGACACAGCTTCTCCAAGTGGGAGAGATTTTGATAGGTGAGTCACCATAAAGTTGTTGGGGGTGGGACAGGAAATAAATTGCTTTTAAATGTCTTAACTACAGAAACTACATCTCCGTTTATCAAACACTTTGGGAATTTCCCATGGTCACTGTATGTCCCAACTGACTAGATCATGCCTCAATTTAAATGCCCATAGTTACTTTTAAAAGGTGATTATTTGATTAGCATAAGCTTGAAGGCCCCAAATACTATTACAGTAGCAAATTTAATGCATCTAGAATCCTGGGATTAACACTTGGTGATTTCTGCTGTTGAAATGAAAATTGAGTATAATTTGAGCTGCTCCTGAGGAAATCTTAGGTCAAATGATTCTTTTCCTGTATCAAACAATTTAAGATATTTTCTGCATGAAACAATTTGTTTTATCTCAGAGAGGAAAGCTTTTGTTATTTGTGTTAAATAATGTGCCACAAATCACTTGCCTTGACTGAGATGATCTTTTTTCATTTTTATTGGAGGTAAGTAACAGGTCATTACAGTGGACAAGTCACAAAGACTCTAAAAGATACTTTAAAAAATATATGGTTACATTTTGAATTTTTTCCCCACAGATTGAATTTTGTTTGGCTTATTTGTTGACTTTGGACTGACCACATTACCTAGAATTACTGAGCTTGGTCTGAAACCATGTCAGCGTATGTACACGTGCAGAGCAATGTGTGTCTAAAGGCACTTTCTTCACTTCCTGGTAAAATGTTCTATCCAATGCAGGGATTAAACAAATTCCTAACATATACATACACAATCTTTGCCTCCCCCTCCCTCCCTTTCTACCTCCTTTTCTCTTTCCCTCCCTTTCTTGTTCCCTTCTCTCCTTTCCTGCCTTCCTTGGAATTTTCTGAGAGGTACCAGGTGTCTGAAACAGAGATGACCGTTCATGGATTATCCTAACGTTGGTTTCCTGCCTCTACAAAAAACAGTTCCCAAGTAGGAGAGAAGATCTAAGATTAGAAGTGTTCACAGAAAATGGGCCCATTACTTCCCTTTGCTCCAGAAAGAGAAAGTCCTTCATTCTCAAATGTAAACAGATCTTCTCTGAGGACCGGATAAGAAAAGATGGTGTTTTCTACTTCAGTAACCTAGCAAGCCAGATAGCCTCCAAGACTCTTCTACAAGCTCCCTCTAACTTAAATGAATCCTCCTTCAACTAAGAGAACTGGTGTTTGCTCCCAGAGCCAGAGCCATGCAGAAGCACACAGACATTCACAGATTTCTCTATACATCTAACCAGGGTCTCCTGAGCCCTTTGTTGGTGTAGGTCTTCTACAAGCAAACACATTTGTGTGTTAGCAGCACAGAGAGGAACAGAGGAGCTCATTGCCTGCTGGACAGTCCCAGTGGGGAGCTTATCTTCCACCTTTGATAAGGGTTCGCTCAGATGAAGTGGGTCAGCAAGCTTTGAACTGCTCACATTGTTAATAGACTCTTCCTCATAATAGACACAAGCCAAATTCTATGTGGTTTCAACTTATTTATTGGTTAGAACAACCTAAAATAATTTCAATTCTTCTTCTAGGGATTTTTAAAAATGAATAAACACCATCAAACTGTTTTATTACAGCATATTTCCTAAATATATCACCACACCCAATATATATATAATCTAGCTTATCACCAATCTACCTAAATGTCGTTTTTTTTTTTTTTGATGCAAACCGCAAGGGGATTTTATTCAGGCGCCAGCTAGCTTGGACTCAACTCGTACCCCACGCAGGAGAGGAGGAGAAGAGCTCTGAGCATAAAATCACACAAGCTTATAAAGGTAAAAACCACAAAATTTGGGATGGAAGGGGGAGTAGGAACTTCTAGTCAGAAGCACTTCTCACAGGCTGTCTCCAGATGATCAGGATATGGTCCTTTATTAATTGGGCTCATGTCCCTTATCTGGCACACGCAGCTGTAGTTTTCAGGATTGTTCTGCAAGTTCTCACCCTGTGGGCACTCCCTCAGAGTTCACAAGTTCAGATTCTCAGGCCCCAGAGGAAGAGGGTCCAACTTAAAATTTTTCATCTTTACAGTAGATAGGTTACTAAAAATAGCTAGTAGAATTTTTCAGAAACCCTTAATTAGAGGTTCCTTTTATTATTGGACCCTCATATATTGGAGTCTGGTTACAGGCTGCTGCCCTGCAGGACAGGTGGGCATTGGGCCTGGTCTTGGGCAATATGCTCCGAATAGAAAATGTTTACATATGAGTTAATGCAAAGCTCAGATCTTCCTCAGCAGAGGCTTGTGAGGCACTGCTTTTGTCTTGCAAACCCCACCTAGGAAGTCAGGCCTAAACAGCATTATTAACAGATCTATCCAGGTTCCAAATTAAGTTCAAACTTAAGATCTATGAAAGGTTAAAAAGGCTATGTAGAACTTATGGAGGCATAAAAATCTGGCCTGCCTACTCCACACAAAATTATTATGGATTTATAAGGTTGTTTGTTGCTTAGCATCCTGTTAGTTGTAAAGGATTTGCTTCTAATGAGCTAATTTTAAAGAACCAATAAAGCAATCTCATTGGAAAGTTTTTCATCAAGGAATGGCTGATAACCTTACCTTATTATTTGTCTCTGCTTCAATACAAAAAGCTACAATTTTAAATCTTTCAGTGTATATTATTCTTGGAATTTTATTACAGGTCTTTGCTCTTAACAGTAGACTTTAAAAATTTTGGAGTAGTTATTGCTCCAGAAAAGATTCAAAGGTCGATTATATCCTAAACAAATTGGCACCAAAAATTCAAATAAAAGATCACCTAAATGTGTTTTTAAATCTTCGAGACCTAATTTTTTTATCTATGACACATCTGAAGTGACATTTTATTACACTTAAATTGGCTTTTCAAAACTGTCATTTATCTGTATGCAGATATCGAATAAATTATTTATAATAAAATACTACTGTTGCAAAATGAGAAAGGCATTATTCAGAATTTTTATGCTGTAAGCTGCCCTTGCAGTTAAGCACACAACTGGAAGAGTGTCTCTCACGTTCCGTTCCCATCAGTCCATCGCTAAATTGTCACAGAGGGGGGTTGAATTTTGAGCCAAATTTTACTACTCAAAAAACTGAGCAAATCCATTATTTTAGGGAAGAAAGCTGCATTATATCTACTCATGGTAACCAGTACATACACTTTAAGCACTTGAATTTATCTTCCCTATACTCAATCTTATGTTATTGATAGAAACTGTTTTAAGTTAAATCTGAATCTAATTTTCTACGCATAGTAGAAGTATAAGATGTATTTAAGATAAACTGAATAGGGAAATTAACTGGTTCTATGATACTATAGAAATACCTTACATGTAATGCTTTCCCATTAACATATAGGTTTTTTTTTTCAATGCTAGAGATAGAGTCCAGGGCAAGTGCTCTACCACTGGGCTACATCCCTAACCCTTAGCATATAAACATAGAGTTTATTCAAGAACAAATATTGAAGTATTTCTATATTTAGCATACTTTGTAAAAAAGGTTTTTGAGATTATAATTTCATCATTTCCCACATTCTTCCTACAGTCAGACCTTTCCATGTATCCCTCCCCAACTCTTTCTCAAATTCATGGACTTTTATTATCTTTAATTGTAGTGTGTGTGTGTGTGTGTGTGTTCCTAAACATATAAATACAGCCTTCCTTAGGGAAGGCTGTTTCTCCTGCTGTCAGCAATCTTGAGTTGACTGTAGTTGTTTAGGGCTGAGACCTGGGCTCTCCTCCCTCACCCACTCTCCAGGTTACCATGTCCTCATTCACGTCATGTTTCGGTAGCCGTGTTGTTGAGACACTTTTATGGATATGGCTTCTGACATTCACAGAGACAGTCTCACAGTGAACCCGCCCCTCCTCTGCCTCTCTCTGTGCTTGCTCCCCTTCTTCCATAAGGATCCCCGAGCTGTAGGTACAGGGGTTGGGGCGCACTCATTTGAACAGTCTCATAAGCAACATTCTCTCAATTTGCAAGCAAAATTTCAGTGTTTGCCACCTACTACCAATGGAAAGTACATAGCATGAAATAAATGAAGTATATGATAGGTTAAAAAATAGCAAGGGCTCAAGAGAAAAACCCAAGCATAGGAGAGAGAGAGAGAGAGAGAGAGAGAGAGAGAGAGAGACAGAGACAGAGACGGAGAGAGAAAATAAGAAAGGGTAGAGTGAGCAGAGCTATTAGATGCAGTTTAAGTTGTTCAGTAAAGGGCATCCGTGTGCTGCCCATTGGCTCCAGCAATGTATCTACTTGAAGTTTACAGAGAGCTTTCAGGGAACTTTTGTAGCAACTTAGTTCGATGTTGATACTGCTTTTGGAGTCTGAAATCCTCTGTTTTTTCTTTAATCTTCACTTTTGTCTCCTTTCTCAGCTTATTTCCCATTTAAAGAGGCAGTCTATGTAGGGGGAAAAAACCTAAGAGCTCCATTTGATGGGAATTCTTAACAATTTTTAAGTGGCCACAAATCACATTAGAGAAGGAAAATCTCAGTCCAACAGCCCAAACCCAAGAATGTGTGAAAATATGACAACTTGGAATTAAAGTGAGGAGAGCCCAGATGGTAGGCTGTTTGTGTTTAGCCACGAGGACATGAAATTGATTCAGAAATGCTTTTCCTTTTTCATCCTGCCTTCCTCCCCTCACCCCCAGCAGCAGTAAAACCCATGTGCTGTGTTAAGTGCTCAGGGAATGCAAGCTTGTTCGAACATTCTCCTGAAAAAACCAATGAAGACAAAGAGACCTTGAAGGAATATTACACATCGTATTCTGACTTCAGAGAAAGTTATCTGCAGTTACTTCTTTCTTTGTCATGGGCTCTATAAGCTAATTAAAGATAGCTTTGTTTCAAGGGACAAACTCTACATGTCAAGTTCTTAGGGATACAGGCTTTCATGGGAAAATGGCTCCTGATGGTGTCTACATGCTTGCCTCTAGTACTCTGCCGAAGGCTTCATCTCTTAGGTACAACAGTGCTCGCTCACAGTGCCTGCTCTCTCACAGTGCCTTCATTGACTGTGTCTGTCTATCTTAAAAGCTCCTCCTTATGACATTTATTCTCCATGTCTGGATTTGTTCAATAGTCATATAGATCTTCATGATTTCAAAGCATATCTTCCTTAAACAAGAGCCTTTCCTTACCAAATTCTACTGAGTTTTACCTGGAGACATCTATCTTGATTCCATATACTCAATCTCTGCTTCTTTCTCTGTCTCTAAATTTCTAAAGAAAATTGCTTAAGTTGGAAAAAGAGCCTTGACGTGTTCGGTTTCTAAAGAGATTCTATGCACTCTGTTCAGCCATCCTCCTAGTCCAATTCCCTCATTGTGTTATTTTCAGTCTTTGCATCTCTTTAAATCCTCATGTCTTTCCTTCTTTTTTTTTTTATTTTCTAAGTTTTTTTATTTACATTCAAAATCATTTCCCCTTTCCCATTTCCTCCCTCCCCGAAAGTCCCATAAGCCCCCTTCCCTCCCTCTTTTCCCCATTCAACCCCCACTCACATCTCTGTCCTGGCATTCCCCTACATCCAGTCTTTCCAGGACCAGGGGTCTCTCCTTCCATCTTCTTGGAAATCTATTGATATGCGAATTGTGTCTTAGGTATTCCAAGATTCTGGGTTAACATCCCCTTATCAGTGACTGCATACCATGTGTGTTCTTTTGTGATTGGGTTACCTCACTAAGGATGATATTTTCAAGATCTCACCATTTGCCTAGGAATTTCGTGAGTTCATTGTTTTTAATTTCAGAGTAGTATTCCATTGTGTAAATATACCACATCTTCTGAATCCATTCCTCTGTTGAGGGACATCTGGGTTCTTTCCAGTTTCTGGCTATTATAAATAAGGCTGCTATGAACATAGTAGAGCATGTGTCCTTATTGCATACAGGGAAAGCCTCTGGGTATATGCCCAGGAGTGGTATAGCCGGATCCTCCGGGAGTGTCATGCCCAGTTTTCTGAGGAACCGCCAGACTGCTTTCCAGAGTGGTTGTACCAGCTTGCAATCCCACCAGCAGTGGAGGAGTGTTCCTCTTTCTCCACATCCTCGCCAACAACTGCTGTCTCCTGTGTTTTTGATCTTAGCCATTCTGACTGGTGTGAGATGGAATCTCAGGGTTGTTTTGATTTGCATTTCCCTAATGACTAAGGATGATGAACATCTCTTTAGGTGCTTCTCAGCCATTAGATATTCTTCAGGTGAGAACTCTTTGTTTAGCTCTGTACCCCATTTTTTAAAAATATGGAATGCTTCACGAATATCTTTCCTTCGATTAAGTGGTATTTAACCTTTTGAAATCTCAGGTCATTTTTCTCCTTTTCCTACCAAAGTTTCTCTTTCTGACTTCTAAAGTGTCAGGGAAAAGACCACCAATTCCTGCTTGAGCCCCATTCCTTCTTATCCTTCCTAATCTCTTCCCATTTCTTTTAATCCTAATTTCTGTGATTATCTTCCCTCTGCCACTTCTTTCCCTACCGCTTACAAATGCTCAACTATTACCTATAAAATATAATAAACCCCTAAACTTTACATCACCTACTAGCCACTGCCTGAAGACTGACTTCCTTCTCTTCAAACACTTGAATAGTGTTCACTGTTTCTGCCTCAGCCTCCCTTTTTTGAATATAATTTTTAAGATTTATTTGTGTGTGTGTGTGTGTGTGTGTGTGTGAGAGAGAGAGAGAGAGAGAGAGAGAGAGAGAGAGAGAGAGAGTCATGTGTGTGCAGATGCTGGTGGAAGTCAGAAAAAGGGCTAGCGTTACAGGTGGTTGTGGACCATCCCATATTGGTCCTAGGAGATCAATTCTGGTTCTCTGGAAGATAAGCGAGCATTATTAACCACTCAGCCATCTTCCCAGACCATCAATATAAATTTTAAACAGTTTACTTAAACATACATGTGCAGACCACACAAATTCTAAATATACAAATTGATAGAAGTTCATAAACAATCTCTGCCAGTAACTGGCAAGTCCCTTTTGCTGCTACTGGTGATCACCAACAATTGACACACAATTTCCTTGAAAATCTTTTCTTTTGAAACATATTTTTGTTATGAAATACAAAGTTATGTTAACAAAATATATAAATGTACAATTTAGTGAAATATTGTGACGTGAGTTTGTACGAGGCTAACATCTCAGGTAAATAAATGAAATAGGGTTAGCTCCCAGAAACAGTTAAACATTATCTCACCCACGCTCTGCCTCTGAGTCACAAGTCGTCTACAATGAATCGTTATCTTGGCTTTTGCAGCAGTCACTTCTTGTGACTTAGTAGCGTAGCGACTATGATTTTATCCCTAAATAGCATAAAAGGATTGTGCACAACATATATGGGAGTATCCATGAAGTTATGTTTAAGAGGGCATTAATGCATTCTCCTGTTGTTCTCATCATTGTTGCTGCGTGGTATCCTGAACATATAAGCAGCGTTTCCATGGGGTCTATATCTAGGTGTAAAGATGCTAAGGCATGTGGTGCACGAGACTAGCTTTACTTCAAAATGACAAGATTGTCCCTCGGTGATTTGATGGATCTATGTCACTTACAGCAGGGCAGTGGCTTGTTAGTTGCTGACTAGCTAGTCACCCTGACTGAACACCTCTCTTATTTACCTTATTATTTTAGCTGATCTGACTTGAACACGTCTCCCTGTGAAAGCTCATTCATCTCTTTCCCTGTCTTTCCAAGCCATGCTTGTCTTCTTTCATCTGTCACATGCATGTTTATTTTGCTGCTTTATACTTTCCAGCTATGACTATTCCATCAGTTACATTTCAACTATTTTTCCATAGCTCGGCTTTGAACCGTCTTATGATATCATTGGATAAATCATTTTTTTCATACTTTAATGTCATAAGTGTAAAATAATCCTTTATTTATGGTGGAGTTGCATCCCAATGAATCCACAGAAATTCGAAAATACTTTAAGTCAAATAGGCATTAAGTGTACCTTCTACACACCATAGCTTAGCTCAGTCCAATGTATTCATGCCCAGAACACTTAAATTAGTTTACAGTTAGGCGAAAGCATTGAACGCAAAGCCCGTTTTATAATCAGGCGTGGAATGTCTCCTGTATTTTTTGGATGCCGCCCTAAAGTGGAAAACAGAAGGATGGAATGGATTCTTGTCCTGAATACCCACAGCTGAGAACAGTCAGAGAACTGAACTAAATTTAATTTCAGGTTGATAAATACACAGTGAGGAGAAAGTTCTCAGGTTTTTCTACTGAGGCCCAAGAATAGCCGAAGAGAGCACCAGGGCCCTGACACTTCGTGTAGCAGCAGCCATAGTGCTTGTAGGTACAACAAGCTGTTCCTATACAGTGTGCTTTGTTTGCATTTCTATCTCTGTGAACAGCAGGAGCACCCCCAGATCTGCCAGTCAGCTTTTATGCTTTTCACCTAATGCACATCGATCCATTTTTCCTAATGTTCAGACACTGCTTTTAAGAGGAGAAAACAGCTCTACCAGCGTCCTTGGTGATGGTCTCCCTGGTTCCCAGGTCCAGCTCCCTTCATCCCAGAGTCCACCATTCGCTGTCGTTCCAGTTTGATCATCTCCTCATCTTCACCATCACCAACTGTATTAGCAGTTCTCCAAGCACTGGGAGCTTGCAATTTACCATTTTATCTCTATAATCTAGTCAGAGCCCTTGGAAGCCACTTATTTATGGTCATGTGACCCTCTTTTCATGATAGAAAGTATGTTTAAATCATCCCAGACCCTTCTGAGCACCGGGCCTAGCTTAGCAGCCTCATTGACCTGTATAAAAATGTGGTACACAAAAGCATGATTTGAGAGTTTCTTTCTTTCTTTGGTTTTGAGGCAGGCCTCACTGTGTAGTCCAAGCTGGCCTCAAACTCCTCATCCTCCCAGTGAGGGGAGAATACTGGGGTCACAAGCAGGTGCCGGGGCACATGGATAAATAATACTGTTTGAACATATCCATTGTGCTTTGGTCCTTTGGTTGAACACCTGTGGTTTTGTTCAGCGCAAGTACACATCTTTTTATCAGGTTGCATGGTGCCATATGTTTGGGATGCCTTGGGGCAGAGTTTAGATCAAAAGATTACTGAATGGGTCATTGTTTTGTCTCCAACATTGTCTTTCCTCCAGAATAAAACAGTTCAAAAGCCAGTCTGCAAACATTCTGGTGCCATCCAGGCATCCTTGCCTTGGTGACAGTAAACAGGAAATGTTTGCTTGCTTACATTCCTGAATGCTCCAGGTCCTCAGAGGGAGGATTGAGAAAAGGTTTCATTTGGGCTTGGTAACACTTCCATCCTAAAGCAGCTTTGTATGTGGTTTACTGCCTCGAATCCTGCTCTGCTTGGCCTCCTGGTGAACGGCTGTCTGCTCTGGCAAACAACTCCAGAACAAGCTTGCCTCGTCAATGCTAAATGTTTGTTCTGACATACATTTCTCATGTGTGATTATCTATCGCAGTTCTTTCCAAACTCCGTCCTTGGCTGCGTTGCTGCTGATACTGACATTCTCAAAGTGATAACTTTTGAGGTTGGCTCAGTAGTATACACTTGTATCTGGTCCTCTACCTACACAATAATTTTTCCATGTCATGAACCTGGGCCATCTCTTTTCTTTCTGATAAGATTGGG
This sequence comes from Tokudaia tokunoshimensis, assembly GCA_036184795.1. NCBI lineage: Eukaryota > Metazoa > Chordata > Mammalia > Rodentia > Muridae > Tokudaia > Tokudaia tokunoshimensis. Next base: position 9,185,531 of record BTHU01000013.1, on the reverse strand, counting down.
TCTAATCTAGGCCTGATGCATGCCTTATCCTTTAAGACAATCAGAATCATTGAGTATAGTTAGTTCTAATCCTGGACTACTGCTGGCTTCCATTTTTCAAGTTGAAAAATAATATCATTTCATCAAAAGGATCATTTTCTCCCTTTGCAATAAAATCAAGATAAAAAGTTGGGCATTTAGCCGATGGAGTTGGGTGTGATGGTTCAAAACATTGTCCTAAAACTTCAGGTGACCCATTTTGCCATACTGATTATTTATTTTTGTGATTGAATGATCCCCTGCCCCTGCTTGGCATCATGGGACAGTATCAATGTTCATATCACTAACCTGGGCAAAGATTGAAATTTAAAATGCTAGAGTTTATGTGGAATTATTTTCTTTCATGATATATTAAACTTGAAATACCTTAGGTCATTGTAATGGTCAACCTGACCTAGAGACATACAGAATCAGCTAGGAAGAGGGTCTCAATAAGGGGTTGTCTACACTGAGTTGGCCTGTGGGTATATCTGTAGGGAGTTGTCTTATTAAGTTCCTTGATATGGGAAGACCCAGCCCACTGTAGGCACAACCATTCCCTATGAGGGTTCTGAACTGTATGACATTGAAGCAGTAAGGCTGAGCATGTGTAAGCAAGTGATCCATCCATTTCTCGTTGCTCTTGACTGTGGCTGTGATGTGATTAACTGCTTGAAATGTCTGACCTGATGGACTATACCCTGGAAATGTAAGCGGAAATAAGCCCTTTCTTCCCATAGTTGAATTTTGGTAGGGTGTTTCATCTCAGCAACAAAAGTGATACTAGGACAGCCAGGGCCAGTCTCTGTGTTAGTTTTTTGAGTTTTTAAAAACAGCTTCTAAGTGGGAGAGCTTATTTCCTACCTGAGGTTTATATCCTATTGGTTTTGGGCCTGTGATGGAGCAGTAGTCCATCATTGCCAGGAGCCGTGGCACCCAGAGAACACATACATAAACATGCCAAAAAGTCTGAGGAAAGTAGCTGAGGTCCCAATACCTCTCTGAAGGGTGCATCTGCAGTGACTTAACTTCCCCACAGGAGGAGCTATTTTGAGGATTCTATCCTTCCCAATAGCACTGTAGGCTAGTGGCCATGTCTTTAACACATCCAATTGTGCAGATACATTTATCCAAATCTCGGCAATCTATATTAAACTTTCTTCTTCATATTGATGGTAAGCTTGCCTGGATTAGGAACAGCTGGATAGCTTGTCAAGTGCCTTTTCCTGGATGTGTTTGTGATTTCCAGAAGCGTTTGGCCCTTAGTGGGATAGAGCCGCCTTTAAGGTGGGCGGTCACTATCTAGGCAGCATGGGCTCTGGATAGGTCAAAGGCAAAGAAAAGATTTCATTTCTGTATCTCGAAACTTGCATTCCTCTCTTGCTCACAGGACGTCGGAACTCAAGGCTTTCCAGCCTTTGGACTCCAGGAGTTACCCAGTCTGTGTCATCAGACTGAGAATGATGTCATTGGCTTCCATAGGTCAAGAGGCTTTTGTACTGGAGCTGAAGTATACTATTGGGGTTCCGTTAGCTTAAAAACGGCATGTCACTTCACAGTCTCCATAACTGAATGAGCTAATTTCTCTGACAGAAGTCTTCACATATGTGTGTGTGCATGTAACCATCTGTCATCTAACTACCCACCTATCACCTATTATCACATATCTACATGCACACTTGTAAACTTCATGTTAACTGTTTGTCTCTTACCTATCATTGCCTATCTATCTACACGTCTATATATGTATTTGTCAACTACAGATCAGTTACTGTCTATGATTATTCATCTATCAATCTGATATTTATAGGTTCTGTCTCTTTAAAGAGCCCTGACTACTGCTATTATCCATAGTTCTTAAATCTTAGATTTAGTTTTTGTTTGTACTTTAGTATGTGTATACATGTGAGTGTATACATGTGCATGTGTGTGTGTGCTTGCACATAGGTAATGTGTGTGTGTGTGTGTGTGTGTGTGTGTGTGTGTTGGCTTGCACACGAGTACCCTCAGAAGCCAGAAGAGGACTTTGGATGCCCTAGAGCTAGAGTTCTAGGTGGTTGTGTGCTGCTCAATATAGGTTCTGAGAATTGAATTCCAGTCCTCTGCAAGGGTAGCAAGTACTCTTTCTTAACCAGTGATGTACCTTAACATCCCTGTAGTTATTCTACCTCATTTGGGATATTTTCTGCTCCAGATCATGAAGACTCTCCACATAGTGTCTTCTTAAACAGTTCTTCACTGGGGCTGGGGTGGTGGGTCAGTTGGTAAAGTGCTTATACACAAGCATGTGAATCTGAGTTCCATACTCAGGATTCATTTAAAATAACTAGGTGAAACAGCATGTAATTGTATTCCCAGTGATGGGGGATGGAGAGAAGAGGATCCCAAGGGCTCACTGACCAGCCATTCTAGCCTACATCGTGAGACCTGGGTCCATGAAAGACCCCATCTCTAAATGAATGAATGAATAAATAAATAATAAATAAATAAATTTAAATACAATACATACATACAAAGATGCATCTGTGAGTACCTTCCTCTCATACATACTCACATACTTCCACATGTACGTGCATGCACGCTCACATAAAATGCTTTCCTTTTTGTTTCTCAATATTCACATCTATACTTTTCCCATGGCACTTGACTGAGTCTCTGTGATGCAATTGTCAACTCTGGCATCCATAAAAATGCCTGGTTCACCGTGATCTCTTCTTTGCTGTTTGCCTGTTTTGAGGCGGACTTTCTCGGTGATGTGAGCTGACCTGCATGGCTTCTGAGAACTGAACTCTGGTCGGCTACAAGGCTGTCAAGTGCTCTTAGCTGCTGAGCCTTCTATCCAGCACCTGGTCTTTGGTGATTTCACTGTTCCTCATTTCCTAGAATTTCAGAAAGTTAGGTTTAGATGCATAACTGTTATTTTTCTTTCTTGGAATGTATCTATAGATCATCATTTACCCTCAGTTCTGGTGCATCTTCTGCCACTATGTTAGCCAAATGTCATCCTTTGGCATTGTTACTAAACTTACACTAGAACTTTTCAGTCTATTTGACTAGGGTCTCTTCCTTCTTCTTTCACCTTTAAATTTTTCTGGTGTTTGTATACTAATTCACTTTGGTTTCTCCATATGTACACACCTTGTACGGTGAGTATGTCCACCCAGCCTTCTGTCACCCAGGTCCTAACTGCCATTCTCAGGATCTATCTCAGGGCCTTAGAGAATGCTTTTTACTTCTCTGTGCCTTGTTCTATTTACCCTTTGCTTGCTTACTTAATTAGTTACTTAATTTTCTCTACATCATGTTTGGAGCTCTCCCCCTCCACTGTCCCTTTCTCTCACCTTTCCTCGCCACTTTGCCTCCTCCCTTTCTCCTCAAAGAAGGGGAGGGTTCACATGGATATCGACCCCCCTGGACCTATCAAGTTGTAGTAGCACTAGGCAAACTTTCTCCTATTGAGGCTAGGCAAGGCAGCTCAGTTGGGGTAAAGGGATCTAAAGGCAGGCAACAGAGTCAGAGACATCCCCTGCCCCTGTTATTGGCTTTCTTTATTTGACCTCTGGAACTATTTTATGATGATGATTTAAACTCTTATTTTTAATACTGTTTTTCCTTGGCAGAAAGAATGAGTCAATGGCCTCCATTCCTTGTAAACAGCAGGTCGGGTCATCATATTTAGAGTCTACAATTGACATACAATCAGTGATGTATAAGGATACTCTTTTATCTCATCTTGTCCTGGTTCTTTTGGTGATCTGATAAATTAGTATGTGCTGCCTGTGCCCTGGACTACTTGCCCCCTGATCCTACCTGACCTTGGGGGTTGGAGGTGAGGTGGTACAGAGTCAACAACACGGACTCTGGGAGTAGGTGAGAAACACCGGAGCAAGTCCATCTGAACTGCTACAAGCTCCTTTAATACTCTCCACCTGCGCCCCATTGGTTCCAAGATAGCAGGTCTTCTAAACAGCAGATCCTGATTGGCTGACAGTAGCTGTGCCAGCAATCTTTGGTCTCTCAGGCAGTCCTCAATTAGGTCCTCCTACTGGAGATATTTTTGCGTCTGCACAGGCCCAACTTTGAATTAGAGGTGGGACCTCAGTTCCTGCTACAAGTATGGTTTAATTTCTACATCTTGTAATATGATTAAAAGTGAGATCAACTCTTTTAAAAAAATTTCCAGTGTTGCTTATTCCATATTCTTTAAGAGTGTATCATTTATATACTATTTTTAAATTGGTAATAATTACTTTAAATATAAAGTAGAACATTTATTTATTTTTTATTTTCCAAATTTATTATGTTCTGATTTTCTTTATGGTAGTTACCCATATTTTGAAGTCGCATATATTGATATGATTTACATGGTTGTTGTATTTATGTCATACGGACAAAGGGCTTTCATATGCTGAGGTTACAAAACTATTTTCCCTTTTTTAATATTATATTCTTGCAATAAGTTCAACCTTCTTGTATTACTCTTGAATGGTGTGATATGAATCTTTTTATCCAGATGGCTTCTCCGTTGTCTATCACATGTTGAATCATCTATTTCTCCACATATATAGGATATATGATATAATGCCACACATATTACACAGTAATCCCCAAGACTTTCAGTCTCTGTCTAGACTTCACATTCTGTTCCATTTATTTGTCTATCTGCTCATGCCCTAACTCCGTTTCATTTTTGCTTGTTGAGCATTTTAAATATTTGAATGGCTCGCCCTCCAGACCCTTCTCTATTTTCCTCTTTAAATTTTCCATATGAAGTTGGAAAGTAGTTTCATGGAAACACCCATTTCTTGTTTTTATTGGAATGAAGTTTTACATATAGATGAATTTGGAGGGAATTTATCTTAATAATGTTAACTTTCCTGTCTAAGAACATGATCTGCTTTTCTGTTTTTACAAAGCTTTCTTCCCCTCACTGGTAGCACTTCCAGGCTTCCTTCTTAATAGATTTTGAATGTGTTTTTATTAAGTGTATTCCTGTGTAATTCCTTACAAATTTTGTTTCTTAGAAAAACTACATCTCATGGGAGCACAGGCCACAGTCCATGAATGAAGTTTCTGGAGATAGAAATTGCAGCCTGCACTTAAGTAACTGGAGAAATAAAAATGAATTATTTAAACTCAGTGCTTTCATGTAATCAGGTGGCTATCTATGGGTTCCGGTGAGAATGTGATCAATCAGCCCTGGAAGTCTCTCTGGAAGAAGCAACCCTATGAGCACTCATTTTAACTCACTGTTGCTATTGCAGATTATTTTTCCCATAAACATTCCAAGTACTTATTGTTTATGTAAGTATCTTATTGTTTTCTAGATTCTATATCCAGACAATTCATTAACCTTGATGTTTCATAAGAACATATTTTCCAAGGGACGTTTTTAGGATATGATTATGGATTTTGAATAATGTTATTTCATTCTCTATCACACACATACACACACACAATATTTATATATGACTTATGTATTTAGCCTATTTGTGTATGTGTATGTATGTATGTGCCTGGTCATGTGTGGTATAGATGGGCACATGATCATTGCATACTTTTGGAATCCAGAAAAAACTCTTAAGCCTTTGCCTTCCACCTTGTTTAAGACCTCGTGACTTGTTTAACTCTTACATCCATCAGGCTAATGACCATTGAGTTTTATGGGATCCCCTGTGTCTGCCTCTTATCTCATCATGGGAACACTGGGATGGAGACTTCACTCTATTACCCTGTGCTTTATTGTGGTCTTGTCATGGTAAACACTGTACCCACCTAGCTGTAACCTCAGCTCTTTTCATTTTGTATTCATTTGTGACAGAGTCTGGTGTAGCCCAGGATGGGATTGAATGTACTTTTATAGATTATGAACTTCTGATCTTCCTGCCTCCACTTCCTGAGGGCTGGCATTGCAGGCATGTGCACCACACTTCCTTTGTTCAGTTCTAGGGGTGAAGCCTGGGGCTTCATGGATGCTGGACAAACACTCTACCTATGAAGCTACATTCCAGGCCCTCTCCTTCCCTACTTTCAGGTTTTGCTTGTTAGTTGCAAAGCAACTAAAACTGTAAAAGATGTAGATAATGATCACAGAGGATTCTGAATCTACAATTTCCATTGTAATTTCCTTAACATCTTGAGCAAAAATTTTTTTTCACATCCTTTGGAGGATCTGTTACTTATGGATGTCCTTAAACCTAGAAACTACCTACAATAGTGTATCCCTCCACTACACACATGCATTTCATTTCAGAATAATTGTGGTATCCACAATTCAATGACTCATAAATTTACATGTCTAGCCTAGATGTACTTCTTATAATTCCAAACTATAGTTTCACTTCCCATGGTGTATTTCAATCACGATGACTCCACCATGCCTACTGCTGACTCTGCTTTGTGGGAACTGGAAAAAAATAAAAGACAGCTAGAGTTGCTGCTGAGTGTTCATGCTTGCTGAAATACTCTAAACTTATCAGCTGCCCTGTCCTGTGGGTTCTCACTCTTGGGGCTACCCTTATTCTCTAGCTGACACTGACATTGCTTATTTTTCTTTCACACTGACTCATGCTGCCATTTTTCTGACTCCCGAACTAGGAAGAACAACCACACTTCCTTGCCTATGATTGGAGATTGTTTCAGAATGTATGACTTTGAATCCTAAAAGTTGGTTGGCAAACTGAGAACTGAATTGGTTGCCCTCTTTCCTAGGTTTTACTGTTGCCTTCTCCTGACTAAAGCTCAGATTTTATTATTTTTTTCCATCAGAAAATATGAATAGGCACACAAGCTTTAAGTTGAAAAGAATTTAGTATGCGCTGAATCTATTGATCAATTGAGTACAATTTGAGGGGTAGGGGTGTCAAAATTGGAGCTTTCAAGCAACTGTCTGCATGGGTTCTATCTAAAAAGATCTAGTCAAAGCCACAGCTATGGTAATGCTATTCTCCTAAGCATCCTCCATTGGCTCCACTCTTCCTAGTGTAAACATGGGTTAGTATAGCACACTCTGAAGACACACACCCTTCCTGGGCCATTCTTTATCTCCTATGAAAGATATTTTTTTCACAAGTTCTTCTCTGAAAATATATCAAGGCTGCAAATCAGAGACAATATTGGACTGGATCCTATGTTGGATCCTCAGTACTTAGCACAATCTTCTAGACAACCAATTCATGACTGTTCAGTGACATAAATGTGACATGAATAAAGGGGCCACATTGCTGGTAGCCCTATAATTAATACCTTACACTTTATTGCTGAGAATGTGTCTACTTTTGACAAAGAGTGTATGAATTCACTTAATATCACAGCTCTCAACATTTCATCAATATTTGCATGCAATGCCAAATATCTTTGTATTAACATTCTCTATATTAGAAAGAAAAATACAATGCTTCACCAAGTTCTCATTTATAAACCATAGCAAGGTTTCTCTGGAAATCTAGTATATTGGCTTAGGAATAGGTTGCAATTCAAATAGTTTGCGAATAAATGCTGAGACAGATCACAGTCAGTGGAAAAGGAATAATTTCTGTACTGAAGAACTGCATTCAGTGTTCTGCATTTGTCCTTGTAGTAATCTTATATTTCTATTTTGTCAAAATTGAAGGGTTTTTTTTTTGTTTTAACAAAAAGTGGTCAATGAATATATCTGATATTTAAGCCTGGATTTTATGCACTTCAAAAGCAAAAGCCTGTGTGAGTGTTCAGTTTTGAATGTGTTTTTAATAATAGTTACACCACTGTGGTTTCTGATGTATTCATAGCCTCTATCTGCCAAATGCGAATGGAGCTGAGTCTGCAATGGTCTTCCAGTGAGTTCATCAATGCTGCTTTCACTCTGGTGGGAACTGTTAAGATATGCCAGCAAGCTGTACATACCTACTTATTATTTATTTTTTAAGATTTATTTATTTTTATTTTATACATGTAACTGTTTGCCTGCATGTATATATGTGCACCAAACGTGTGCCTAGTGCCATAAAGACCAGAAAAGGGTATCAGATCCCTGGAACTGGAGTTACACACATGGTTGTGGGTCACACTGTACAGATGCTGGGAACTGAACTCAGAACATGTTCTAAGTCACTGAGTCATTTCTCCAAGCCTTGGTTGCTCTTTCTTGTTTGACTAAAATCCCTTCCCCTTTGCTTACTGCTAATAAAACATGTTGGAAAGTAATTTATTATTGGCCCAGCTTAATTCCATAATGGTTCACTTTTGCTCCTTGGCTATCATACCTCTCTCCAAGTATCTATGTAACCAAGTAAGGGCTGTGGATACAGGGAAATTTTGTTCTTTTCCTATAACGCAATTGATTCTCATCATATGCACACCTAATTTTGCATAAGATAAGATGGCAAATAAGGGATTCTATGTGAAAGTTTACTTTGAGACTTATTGCACATGTACCTAAAACTATTCTAGATCAGATCTGGCTATTACGCCTAGTTGTTGGCTTAGTTTCCTGATGTGTTTGAATAGACTGTGGTCATTATCAAGGAGTAGTAAGGGGAGTGTCTTGTTTCCATTGCTTAAAGGACATGTTTCTGCAGCTTGATGCAGATGGGAGTGCTAAGTCGCTAGCATATTGCTAGGTGCATTGTTCCAAGAGGATGTGTGTAGCCCAAGCCTGGTGGAGTCCTAGGTTACTGAGTTATTTCTGTGCTTTCTTGCCTCACTTTTGCAATCTTGGCCTCAACTCCTGAAGGTTCACAACCTCCCCCAACATTACCAGAAACTGGAGTGTGAGCATCTGAAGCATGAACCAATGTAGGTTCGAGCCATCAAATAACATTGTCTGGACTGTTTCTCAATACAGTTGTGCAAGACAGTCCCCACCTCAGGAGCTCGGAGCCCCAAGGCTCTGCCGCACACAGATTTACTTACCCAATAACTTTTTTCATCCCATTAGTAATTATTTAATAAAAGAAAATTGTCAAATGGGAATGGCAGGTGTTGTTTTACTCACTTTAAAAGTAGTAAGGTTTCCTTTTGAAATCAGGTATGATGGTTAAATCTGTAATATAGCACTAAGAGTGTGAGGCAGGAGGATTGCCATGACTTCAAGGCTGATCTGGACTTCAGAGTAAGACACTGGCTGGTTTTGTGTGTCAACTTGACACACGCTGGAGTTATCACAGAGAAAGGAGCCTCCTTGAGGAAATGCCACCATTAGATCCAGCTGTAAGGCATTTTCTCAATTAGTGATCAAGAATGGGAGGGCCCATTGTGGGTGGTGTCATCCCTGGGCTGGTAGTCTTGGAATCTCTAAGAGAGCAAGCTGAGCAAGTCAGGGGAAGCAAGCCAGTAAGTAACATCCCTCCATGGTCTCTGCATCAGCTCCTGCTTCCTGACCTGCTTGAGTTCCAGTCCTGACTTCCTTTGGTGATGAACAGCAATGTGGAAGGTGTAAGCTGAATAAACCCTTTACTCCCCAACTTGATTTTTGGTCATGATGTGCAGAAATACAAACCCTGACTAAGACAAATTGGTACTAGCATAGTGGGGTATTCTTGTGACAACCTGACCATGTTTTGGGGAGGACTGTGGAAGGACTATGGAAATTTGGGCTGGAAGAGCCATTGGGATGTTAAAAGCATGTGTGGCATGTGTTGTGGGAGCTTGGAAGATAATGTTGAGAACAATGCAGAAGATGGAGGCCTGGCTTGTGAAATTTTATAGGGAAGATTAAAGACTCTTATCAGGGTCATTGCTATTTTGATTGTGACGATTCTGTGGTTTTGGTTAGCAGCTGTGATTAACAACACACCAGAGCTACTAAAATGAAACCTTTGCATGACTATTGATGCTGGTTAGCTGGAGCTAAGAAATTAGTGGTGATTAAGAGGAGACCAGCATCACTGAGGTGAAATCTCCTGGGATGTGTTTTCTGAGAGCACAAAGAAGCTGTGTTCTAGATATAGCCAAGTTCGTACAATTTATTTGTACAGATTTGCCAATTTTTATCCCCTCATCTCCTTTTGTTTTCTTCTTGCTCTAGCTAGAACTTCAAGTACTATATTGGATAGGTATGGGGAGAGTGAGCATCCTTGTCTTGTCCCTGATTTTAGTGGGATTGCTTCAAGTATCTCCCCATTTAATTTTATATAGACTGTTGGTTTGTTGTATATTGCTTTTATTATACTTAGATATGGGCCTTGAATTCCTGATCCTTCCAATAATTTTAAGATGAAAGGGTGTTATATTTTGTCAAATGCTTTTTCAGCATCTAATGAGATGATCATGTGATTTCTTTCTTTGAGTTTGTTTATATAATGGATTACACAAGTTAATAGATTTTTCATATATTGAGCCGACCTTACATCCCTGGGATGAAGCCTACTTGATCATGGTGGATGATGATTTTGATGTGTTCTTGGATTCAGTTTATGAGACTTTTATTGAGTATTTTTGCATCAATATTCATAAGTGAAACTGGTCTAAAGCTCTCTTTTTTGTTGGGTCCTTATGTGGTTTAGGTATTAAAGTAATTGTGGCTACCACTCTTGGACTTTTACCCAAAAGATACCCTACCATGCCACAGGGGCACGTGTTCCACTGTGTTCATAGTGGCCTTATTTGTGATATCCAGAAGCTGGAAACAACTCAGATGCCCCACAATGGAAGAATGGATACAGAAAATGTAGTTCATTTACACAATAGAATACTATTCAGCTAGTAATAATGAAGACATCATGAGTTTTGTAGGCAAATGGTTGGAACAAGAAAATATCATCCTGAGTGAGTTAACTCAGACTCCAAAGGACATGCATATACTCACTAATAAGTGGATATTAGCCAAAAAAAGTACAGAATACCCAGGACACAACCCATAGGACTCTAGAAGGTTAACAAGCTGAAGGGCTCAAGTGAGGATGCCTCAATCCCACTTGGGAGGGAGAAGAAAGTGGTCATGGGGGACAGAGGAAGGGAGGGACCTAGGTGGGAGAGGCAACAGGGAAGGGGGGACATGATCAGGTATTGGGCAGAAGGACTGAAGCCCTGAGGGCCAACAGAAAGCATAGAAACAGGCAAACTGGAAGGTAGGAGATGGGGGACCCTCTAAAATGATACCTTGCTTTGTGACTTTTGTACTAAATACAGCAGTGTGCAGACAAAAAAATTCTTTATTAGTTGGGATAGAAAGCAAGATGGATTCTTATCATTTGGATTGTTGATAAATGTTTGTTCTCATTTCTATTCAAAGGATTTTTAACTTATTCGGTTTGTTCAGTGACATACTCAGACCAAGCAGGGCTGAGCCTTTGTGTGACTGTTGGTTGGGAGTCTGATTGCCTTAGCAATGGGTACACAACAAAGAGTTTCCCCATCTTACAGAGACTATCAATAGATAAGAGTTCAGAGGGAGGGGATAGGGCCTATGTACCCCCCTCTCTCTTTTGAGTTGGTGTTGATAGGGCCTAAAGCATCCTAGACACACACAGGGGAATAGAATGTTTATATAACAATTTTTCAATTACATTTATTTATTTTATTTTAAAAAATCTTAATATAAATGTGAACTTGATTCATCTTTTGGTTGAATACTCTGATGTGGTGTTAAGTATTTTTAAAATGGTCACACACACACACACACACACACACACACACACACACACACACACACTGTCCTTATCTCCATACCTCCCTACCTATTAGGTGTCCAGGTCCCCCTGTCCTATGGAAACTCTGTGGCCTTCCTGTCTCTTAGTTCAGGGCACAGGAGGGTGGGTGTTTCGTAGTTCGTGTGTTTTGTTTTTGTTTTATCTTTTCAGGTAAATCCTTCTCTAAACTAAACCCTGATTTTGTTTTCCTTTTTTCTTTTCCATAGGCACACAAACTCAAAGCCATTCTTTGGGCTACTAAAGCAAGAAGTTATCTACTTCAATACTATGTGAGATTTAAGTAGAAATCCAACGAGAATGAGAAGAACATTTGATTATACAATTCCCCTGTGACAAGCCCAGCCTCTGCAGTGGCTCAGTTACTCCCTCCCCCTCCCCCACTTCTCAGCTTTCCTTTCCTGTTCTTCCTGGAATCCCATCACCCCTTTGTTTCCTCCCTCTCTTTCCTTCCCTTTCCCCACATCCATTTAATTTTCTTCTCCTTTATCTCCCCCTATGCAGACATTCTCTCAGTGCTTCTGGCCAAGCTCTGTCTGGAGTGGGGACCAGCCTGCCCCAGGACAGGTGGTTTCAAGCACACAAATTTTATCAGGTGAGATTCAGAATGAAGACAAAAGAGGAAGGTAAAGTGGAGGCATGAGACCTTGAATATAGAATGTACTGAAAAGGATCAAAGAATGAGAAACCAGGCACAAGATCTAAGTGTGTTTGTTATAAATGGAGTTGATGTGGCTGGACCATATACTTCTTGCAATAAGATGTTACTCATTAGCATCAATTAGTTAGCTTGGAAACAACTTGCTTGTATAGGAACCAACTGAATCCTGACAGAAATGCACTAATCCTTTCCAAAGGTAGTCCTCTACAGGGCCAACTGCATCTCACTAGACTGAATCTCTTTAAGATTCCATCATCTCAACACATCTATCCTGGTGTCCATCCTTTGAAAGCACACTCAAACTAAGTACAAACAACATAGAACTGAATAATGCCTCACTCTCAGCATAGGTTGAAATCTGAAATTCAGTATCTCAAATATAGCTGTATTTAAAGCCTGAATCTAAGAAGAGGTGATTAAGCTCTGTGAGATCATAAGAACTCATCATAAGGAAGCAGGCTGATGTTCTTAGGAGAATAGCAAATCTAGACACAAGCTGTTAAAGATCATTATAAGCTAAGGATGGAGACCATTAGAAAGAGCCAATTCTATCAGGTCTTCTATCTGACACTTCTATTCTCCAAAGAAAACAACTTCCTGTTGCTTTGGCCACTTAACATGTAGCCTTTTATTTTTGCCATACCTAGCCAATTATACAGCACACAGGCATCTCTAGGTATTGACTACCCTGGGATTCTAACATGTCTGTGTCCAGAAACTATCTTATGCTTACCTCAGTCTTCTGAGAATATCACCTGATCCACTGCCACGCAGTGACTATGTGCTGAGTCACAGTGTCTCAGGGGAACAGGGTGTGGATAATGCTAAGAATTCTCTCCAGTAAAAGAGTAGCTATTCTCATCTGATTATGATCTCTTTATTTATGACAGTGGGGATGGTAGAGAGAAAGGATTTTAAATTTTATACTATATTAGGGGAAGAAGATTAGAATTTCATGACTACATACCAAAGCTTTTGAATTCCAGTTTCTATGGATAACTGCTGACTTGACCAAAGGTTGGCAGTGATGTTCTTCTAGACCTAGTTGATAAAGAGAGAGGAAAACAGTGCTATTTGACCTAGACAAAGCTTTGTGATGAGCTAAAAGAAAGGAACCAAGTTAGGTATTAACTCAAACCATATCAGTCTCTCTAAGCATGGTTCTGGTGACAGAATGAACATTCTATTTCTTAGCATAGGTAACATGATTTTTGCAACCTTTTAAATGGACATAATCGCTTTTCCTAACTTCTCAAGTCACTGAAACAAAATGAAGACAATGGCATTGCAAACCAACTTAGTGTACCTACCTAGAGCTCTTAAGACCTTCCTTGTATATATGAACTTTCAATTACCTAGCATTTCTGAAATGGAAGTGTATGTGACCTCTTCATGTTCCCTGTTTTCCAATGCCTTCTTCTATTAAAATAATTATTATATTATTTCTAGTTACAAATCAAATTATCAGGTAAATGACATTTTATGGATATTGCAAATCTTCATTTAGCCAGGTGAACATTTATTTTCTTACTTATTAAGGAAGATACTTGAAGGAAAATTATCACCTCTTCATTACACATGTTTAAACTTTGAAAGAGTTCTTGTACTATGACAAATTCACATGCTTTGACTTAATTTTAGAAAAATTTATGTATGTATTAATGAATGAATGAATGAATGATGTAGATATAGCAAATGAGCAATAGTTTGCCAACTTTGCTGGAACTAAAGAAAAAAGGAGTATGTGTTAGAGTTCTCGGAGAGATAGAGAGAGATTTCCTAATGGTTCTGTTTTTGTGATAATCTAGTTGATAACAGACAGACAGATGAAGAGAGGGAAAGAGGGGAGGGGGAAAGAACTCATTTTTCAAACCTCATAAACTGTGTATGATAGCATACATTGTAATTCCAGGACTTGAAAGGCTGATACAGGAAAGCTACACATTTGAAAACAGTATGGGCTATATAGTGAGAACTTTCCTCAAAACACTGAAATGACATGACGCATGTATATAAAATGACCCTATCAATCCTCCATGTATCCATCCACGAACAAAGCAGGCATTTTACTTGATGGAGGTAGGACTGCTGGCTAAGTCCAAACATGAAGAAATGTTGCTGAATCCGCTTATGTGAGGCCCTCAATCAACCTGCTCTCTCCCACTGCCATGAACGAAGGGGCGGAAGTATCTATCAGCATTTTAGGTTTATCCTGCCAAAAGAAACCAAGCCAAATGTAACTTCAGCTCCATCATCCAAGCACAGCTCCTACTTTCTGGACTTTGTGACTGGCAGGTGTGATACAGTCTACAAACAACCTCTCCAGTTTACCCAACAACCCCCAGAGGGTGAAATATCACTGTGTCTCTTTTCGTACCTGTGGTAGCTGTGACTGACAGAAGCTTAGCTCTTTTCTTAGGGACCCTGTGAGGAAGTGTTACATTGAACACTGATACTAAACATTTCTATGTGCCACAAAACAACAAAACAAAACAAAAAAACCAAAAGAGTTTCTCGATCGTTCCAAGACTCTAATTCTAGTCACTCTGCCATGCCATGAGAACTGCACTTCCACCTCTAAGAGAAAAGAGACCCAGGCGTCCCCACTGTGTTAAAGATTGGACCTTGATGGTATCTACAGTTTGGTTTTGCCTTGTTGTGAGTTTCTGTGTTTTGTTTTATTTGCAAGTTAGTACTTTGGTTTCACTGTGTGCGAGTAAGGCTGAAGACAGGAAGATAGTAAAAACAGCAAATAGAAGTAGGTTACATGACAAAATAGGAATTCCCCTACAAGAAGTATGAAGGGATGAAAACCTAAAGATGGCAATGAGGTCAGTATGCATTGTTTTACAGTGCTGCCAACTTTGCCTCCCCATGGAGAGGCTGACCACTGAGCTGCCTTGCCTTGGAGCTACCCCCACGGAGTGGGATCTAGTGGGAAAGCAAGCCACAGAAGCATCGCTTCTGCATAAAGTTAGTCATGTTTGCTTGCATATCCATGCCACAGATATTAGTGTTCCCATGGGTAAAATTCCCAATGAGAAAAAAAAATTATTTTGGGAGGCAGGAACAAATTACAAGTGACACTGATTTCAGTCGCAGGCACTGGGCAGGGTGAAGTGATTTTTCAAACAGTTTTAGTTCTCTGGTAAAGCAGTCAGGGTTGTGTTTTCATTCTAGAAGGAAAAAGTGATGAAAAGTTTTTAAACCCGGAGAAACAAAACCCTTGGTTTGTACCCAAATTTCTAGGAGAACAGAGAGCATATGGCCAGTGCCGGTTTCAGTAGGTTTGATACAAATTGGATGATGAGCTTTTTATATCCTGTTATTTATTTTCCTGCATTTTGTAAGATTTTGATGTCTAGTCTTCCTCCAGATACTATCCATTTTAATATTTTTGGAAATATAGTTCCAAATTCACAGATGCGTAGACATCTAGTCTCTCTCTCTCTCTCTCTCTCTCTCTCTCTCTCTCTCTCTGTGTGTGTGTGTGTGTGTGTGTACATGTGTGCATGTGTGTGCTTACATGTAAGAGTGAAAGACAGTGTTTATGTAGCAGCAAGTGTTAAGTAGAAGAGAGTCTATAGATTGGATGTGAAAAGTCCCCCGAGTAGGTGGATGTGTTTGAACACTTGACCCTCAGCTCATGGTGCATTCTGGGAGGCTCTAGATCATTTGGAAGGCAGAGGCTAGTCAGAAGAGGTGAATCTGGAGGTGGGTACTTGAGGTTTTCAGCACGAGCAGGTTGTGGAAGGATTTACAATATCAGCCTTACACTAGCTGCCTCTGTCCCTCCCCCTCCATGATGAATTTTATCCCCTCAAACCTACAGACAAAAAAAAAATGCTTCCTCTCTTAAGTCTCCTTTTGTCAGGTTTTAAGTGGTGATGCTGCTAGATGCAGCTAACACAGAGGGCAAAAGCACGAATACAAATTACACATCCACGCTGGTGGCGGGGGTGATGCCCCATGGGAATCACAGGACACTTCTTTTCCACCAGCCTCACTTGGAGCAGCTCTCTCTCCACGGTGTCCTGAAGAAGGGTGACCGGCTTTTTACCTGCTTGTCCTATGCCTTAAATGCCAGTCAAGTCTGACCTAGAGCTTAATGACATTGTGTCTTGAAGAAAAAAATATTCTAGAAAAGGACAAAGGCATAATTTTCTCAGCAAGCCCAGTGCTTGTACCCTCCAAAGTTCAAAGAGAAACTTCTGTCTCATTAAAATAAGGTCTGGCTTTGCCCAAGGGCTTTCCAGATTTTCACAGTTAACTTTTCTAGAGTTATAACTCTTTATGCATTTCTCTTTTTTTTTTATTGGGTAGACACTATGATTGGTTTTACAAGCAAAATAAACAGCTTAGGAACAAATGAAAGACTTTTTTATTTCTCTTTTAACTGTAAATTTAAGAGCTTGAAATGAATTTGGCAAATAACTCATAAAGCCAAGGAGCATTGTAGCTGAAAGGCAAGACTTCCAAAAATTCTTGGAAATCCAAGTAATACCAGGAATAAACCCCAATCTCAACTGGTAGAGTCTTGTGTTTCTTTATTTGCTCCATCCCTTTGGGAAAAATAAAGGTGAAACCAATCATGGAACTCTTGATCAACTGGGCTCTGTTCTGGGGTCTGCTGTGCTCAACACAGCCACAGGAAGTAGGCAAGGATGTGTTTCCTGGGGAGCTGCTTCCCCCAGAAGGAGGAAGTGACTCCTTCAGGGGTGAGCCAGGGGCTCCTAAAGCCTCTCAATGTGTTCTTTATACATCTCAAATTACATTTTTCTTCTTCTTAAAGTTAACCTGGAATGTTTGATTCAGTTGATGAACTTGGTTCGAACTTTTAAACCGTAATGAATTATTTCAACTTAGTCACTGCTTTTATAAAAAAAAAATGTAGTAGGTGCCAGGTAAATAATACCAGAGAATTCTCTCATTGAAGGTATAATTATAATCCAGGAAGTGAGCAGTAGGGTGAACACTTGGCATGTGCAAAGAAAGCCCTGAGTTCAAGTCCCAGAAAATGGAAAAAAAAGGAAGGAAGGAAGGAAGGCAAAAGTGGAGGAAGGGAGAAAAGAAGGGATGCATGGATGGAGAGAGGGAGGGAGAGAGGAAGGAAGAAATGAGGAAGGAAAGAAGGAAGGGAGGGAGGAGGAGAGTGGAGGAAAGAAGGGATCAGTGAAGGAGGAAATGAAACAGGAAGAATAGTTATGAGAGGTTTCAGGGAAATGTTATCCCCACTATGATAATTAAGGAAAGAAAGAATAAGTAGCCAATAATTATAAAATAATTTGCTTGAAATAATACATGATACAGTCTAAATTTTTTTTAATTTTTACATTCCTGTGTCTGCTTTGGTATGTGAGTATGATGTAAATTGGTATGTGAGTGTGATATAAATGTGCTCTATGTGTGTATGGGGGTGTGAGTGTGTGCCTCTACACACTTACAGAGGCCCGTTAATGACCTCCAGTGTCCTGCTCCGTTGCTCTCCAGGCTAGTCCCTTGAGAAAGGGCCTCACACTGGCAGACAGCAGGGCCCAGTGAATCTCCTGCACCCACCACTCTACGGCATTGGGGCAGGAGGTGCATACAGCCATACCAGGCTTTAGGTGCTCACGCGCTTCAAAATAATTTTGTTTTTACGTGGTGGATGTTCGGATGCATTAAGTCTGTCTACCACATGTGTGCCTGGTGTCTGCAGAGGCCATACGAGGGTGTCGGATCCCCCGTAATGGGGGGGGCTACAGAAGGATGTGAGCACCATGTGGGCCCTGTGAGTAGAACCCAGAACCTCTGCAGAGCAGCCAATGGTTTCATCTCCTCAGCCTCCTTCCACAGATTCTAACTGTGCTCTTACTAGGTACATTTTCTCTGGGATTTCTTTTCCTAGTAACAAAATTCTAATGCTCTCCAGACGCACTACAGTGTGTGTGTGTGTGTGTGTGTGTGTGTGTGTGTGTGTGTGTGTGTGTGGTGTGTGTGTGTGTGTGTGTGTGTCTTGTCATAAAGCATACCCTTAGTTTTTATTAAAAAGACAATGCTGTCTTATTCAGTTGTGATAGTACTATCCTATAATTTAACAAATGCTTCCAATAAATACATTAGTGATGGATTACAGGAAACTAGGGGAACGATGTCAAGATACTGTGACAATCTGGCTATTCTCATTTGTCCCCCAGTGTATTAGCATCTTGTTCCAAATAGTAACAGAAACAGAGTGACTATATCCCAGAGGATCTAGCTACAGCAAAGCATCGAAAGAAACATGCAGTCCTCTGGATGCACTTTTCCTGCGTTCCTCCTCAGTTTGGACATATGTCCCATGCTCACTGGGAAGCTTGCTCTGCTTTTAAACCATGTCTTAAACAGCTTAGCATCCTTCTCTATAATCTCTCCCTGCATATTTCTTCCATCAAGCTTCTTTTTTAACTTATTTATGAAATTCAGTATTTCTCATGGTATCTATTTTGTATTATTCAAGGTATTCACTATTCAAGGTATCTTGAAGCTTTTCTTCCGATCTAAGTGGCTTGGTTAGAAATCTATTCACAAAAGGAGCCTAACTTTCGAATGTCAGCCTATCTTCTCCCAGAAGGAGCTATTTGGTAAAGCAGAGATGGGTTTTGGCATCTACCACCCTGGAGAGGGAAGAGCTGCACAGGCATCTACACAGGTGAGCAAGATGGCAGCAAAAGGATGAAGGATAAGATTAATGTCCTGGTTGAATCCTGGCTACACTTGTGCCATCTGCACACAGGAATCCATGTGCACTTGCTGGCCATCGTTGTAGCAGCTCACGAATGAAGATATGTATTCCATTGTGCATCTGAGCACCCAAGCTGAGAGTCTCTCTTCCATAGTCAGCACTGAGCTGTGTCTCAGATTCCTGTTCTCCACTCCCTAATTCAATATTCTGTTGGTGCATAAGCGGGAAAGGGGGTGAGCAGAACTTTAGGAGGTGGGAATGGAGCCTGTGATGATTTATATATGCTTAGCCCAGGGATTGGCACTATTAAAGGGTGCGGGATTTGTTGGCATAGGTGTGTCACTATGGGTTTGGGCTTTAAGACCCTCATCCTAGCTGCTTGGAGGTCAGTCTTCTCCTAGTGTCCTTCAGATGAAGATGTAGAACCCTCAGCTCCTCCTGCACCATGCCTGCCTAGATGTTGCCATGCTCCTGCCTTGATGATAATGGATTGAACCTCTGAACCTGTAAGCCAGCCCCAATTAAATGTTGTCCTTATAAGACTTGCCTTGGTCATGGTGTCTGCTCACAGCAGTAAAACCCTAATCAAGACAGAGCCGTTCATCTGTTAGTCACAACAGGACAGAATGTCTGCAATGCACCAGGAGAGAGGCACAATGAGAAAGTGATCTTCAATTTAAAAAGAGTAGAATTCTAGCTCCATCAAAGCATGATAAAAGCCCACTCCTAAAGGCCTCATGCTATTGTAACAGGGTTTCCAGACCCTGCCATGGTTCTGGGTCAAGAAAGCACTGAGCTATGCTCAAACATTACCATTCTGGAGGAGGGCGTCTAATCTACTGTAAAAGTATTTTGAACAAGATGGTGGTTATTTGAAAGCTTTGAAGCATGACTTTGAGAATCTATCACCCGAGTGTTCTCTCTTGACGAGCCTGTGCGCCTCTTTAGATTCTATGGTTTTTGATCTCAAAACTGACAACATCAACTCAAAATTCTTGAGCAAAGATTAAAAAATTGACCCCAGGGTTACAATGAAGTCATGCAGAATTGTTAATAAGCTGTGGGCTATTACTGATCTCCTTAGAGGAAAAAAAATGATAAAGAAAAAAGGAAGTTTTGCTCAAATAAAAGCTAGAGTGTCCTTGATTAGGAAAAATGCAGCCTTGCCTTTCCACAGAAATAATCGCAAATAGGGAACCACTCTATTTAGAGAACATTGGTTTAAGAGTTTCTTTGGTTCTCACTGCACTATTTTCTACTTTTGATAACTCATTTAATAACTAACCCCCTTATCTTTAAATGAAAGATACTAAATCAGAACTATGTTGTATGGAAACCAAGGATTGCAGAGCTGACCCTATATGGCAGCTGGGTGATCCACAGCTGTGATTTAAAACTTAATAGACATGTCTTATCTGGGCTTTACCTTCCCACTGGCTCCTTGAACTCAGTCTGGTTATTTAAAACCTCTGGCTCACTCTCCTCCTCTCCTGCACAATGGAATTAAGGTGGACTATCTCCTTTACATTAAATGTGTACAACCAAATAAGGACCTGACACAAAATGACTCTTCCACAAATTATAATCTATTTTGCATACACATAGACTAAAACTCACAATCCTTGTAAGGACCTAATAAGGAGATAAGGGTATACATATTATTTGTTGCTTCTGTATTTTTTAATGCTTTTTTACTTACACTGAACACTGCATACATTTATATAATGTGTTTTATCCATACCCATTCCATGGTCTCCCCTTAGTTTCTAGTATCTCCCAGTCTCCTTCCCAACTCTATGTTATTTTGTTCATGACACCCTGGAGACAGTCAGTACTGCCCATATGATGCTGCATACTGGGGACTACCAGTGCTTACATCCCCAAAGGAGGTTAACTATCCCTTTGTCCGCAGTTTTACATTGCCTGGCTCCCTGGCTAAGGATATAATTAGTCCTCTATCCACAGAGGAATTTCAGCTTGATCTTCCACAGACCTTGTACAGGTTGCTGGTACCTCTGGGTTGTTGCCATTTTACATACTATATATAAGAGAAAAATGTATGGAGACATGCCTGAAAGAAGGCAGACTAGAGTACAACTTACATCGGAATAATAATGTTGAATCATACTGTATATATCACAGTATTTTAAATATAGGCAGTGACATAGCACTATTTTAGATTTCTGTCATCATTGTGATACAAAAGATGAATTTCATGTGTGGATTTATAAGATTTTATAATAAATAGCAAGATTTTATTAACATTTTAGAAGTGTACATTATTTATATTTCTTTACACACTTTAATGTTTAAGACACATAATTATTATGCACATTTGAGGTGCATATGTAATATTTTGGTATATATGTGTGATGCAAGATGAATGGCCAGCTCAGGGATACAGTCACAGCCATCATTCCAAATGATAAAGCACTTTCTCTGTGGGAAACGTTCATTGTCCTCTCTACTAGCTATTTCTTCATGCATGTCAATTAACTTTATATACAATTACCAAGGTTAAATAAAGATATTTTCAGTTAAAACTTATATTCTTCTTTGTATTTATAAATTCTGTAAGATGTTATTTATCATTATATTTGGCTAACATCATTGCTTTCTGTCATGTGCGCAGGATTTTCTTTAGTCTTCTTCACATTTCAACCAGCCTTCTCAAGTTAAAAATACCCCATTTGGACTTTTTGACTCCATATAGATTATTAGATAACTGTTCATCAGACTCTCAATTCTGGTCTCATATCCTATCTAAATTCTCAAGGACAGCTTGGCCTTCAATATTTGATAGCTCAGAAACCACAGTTCTTTAATGTTCATATAATAGCTACAAATGGGAAAAATGCAATGTCCTGGTTCTTTTGAGTTTCTGGTACTCTTGGTAGAGCAATCTTGTGAACTAAACTCATGTTGTCTCTTGAGTCACAGCAAAAGTGGTTCAGTAAATACAAGGAGTCACCATCACATAACCTTGCTTCCATCAGGACTGAGAAATAGCTTTTTGTGATTTAAAAATGCATTGCCACACCAGGGATAAATGCAAGAACTAAATGGTCCTCTTCCACAAGGAGGTACATTATAGCTTTCTTTGGAGGCTCTGAGGAGGGAAGAGTGTTTTCACTGTGTGGGGGAAGAAATGAAAGACTCAGTAAATAATTGCCTTTTTCACTCATCTCAAGATCAGACCTGAATCTCAAACAAGACAGTTGTGATTTCATGAAGGTGCATCAAATGACAGTTTATCCTTTATTAGATCTAAGAAACTGGATTTAAGGATGAAGAATGTCTCAAATGCTGATCTGAGTAAACTGATCAAAAATAGAACATTACCTAAGTGTTGAGGAACTCAGATTTATAAAAGGCAGAGACATTCACATGTAAAACTCAAGCATTTTGGCTATTGAGAAGAAAGGTGGTGACCTGGCTTCTGGCCTGTCTCCATCCATCCCTAACCCCTTTCCTTTTGAATTCAAAGAGATCAAATCCACTTCCCTGGGCCAGTCATGGATGAGAACATCAAGAGCATGTTGGCTGTGAGATGGATATGGGGGAGATGGAGAAGGGACTGTGAGATCATAGGTCTTTTCCATCTTGGCATCCTGGGTTTCTGCCATTCCTTCCCACACAACAACTGCAGCCACACCGGCTCGTTTGCCATCCCCTAAACACACCCCACACTTAAGTCGGAACACCCTCGCACATATTGTTCTCCCGCTCTCATGCCACCTCCTTATTTCCGTCCTGCAAACTCCAACACATGTGCAAAAGTTCTCCCCCACTCTCTGAAATCTACCTCAGTTCACAAAAGAGGTCAACAGCGTGTCCCACTGGCTTCCGTGCCTGATTGGTTATCTCCGCTCTGACTCTGTGTAACTGAAATGTATGTGACTGAAATGCCTTTATTCCTCTGATGCTCAGCTATGGAGAGGGCTGAGCTCCTAAAGCAGTTTTGTTCAGTCCTTTACAGAGAGCTCAACCGTGAAGAACAGGGTTGATATCGTGTGCATCGTTTTAGATAAATCGTGATCCAGACACAAGAGTGACGAGAACAAGGAGAGACTGGTAGAGGTAAAGATCTAGGTCAGGGTGAGAACTGGGGTAAAGATCGAGGTAGGGACAGAGATGGGGTGGGCAGTGGACATAAGAAGGAGAACTGAGGTGGGGATAAGACTGTGAATATGGACAGTGCTAAGGACAGAGATAGTGATAGGGAAAGAAATGGGGCTGGGGTGAGGATGGGGTTTGGGATGGAAATGAGGAGAGGGATAGACCTAGGAATAGGATAAAGACAGAGATGGAGGGGGAAATGAGGATAAGGAGAGATGGGATTATGTTGGGCTATAGATAGGGGTAGAAGGAGAAGGGGTCAGTGAAGACAGAGATAAAGGAGTCCGAGCCGAATGGAGACAGTGGTGGCAGGAGAGGGAGCGAGATGGAAGAGTCAGAGACAGAAATTGTGCTCTGCTTGTTTCAGTTACAAAGAGGGAAAACCTCAGGGTCAGAGAAGCACAGAAGCTCTATGGAATGTTTACTCAGAGGGCTGTAATTGCGATAAGGAGAGGGAAAGCTGCCTTCATTAAATTTGCCATGAAACTGCCTGGCACGTCGGGATGTGGAACAGGGAACAGTAGAGTTCCACTAGACTTTGGGTTATTTTATTTAAATTGAGTTTGATCGTCTTTAATATTGAATTCTGTGTCCCAGGAAGCATAGGCTGTATTTTTTAAAGTATATGCAAAAAAAAATGTATTCAACAAATAAAATACTGCTTTTGAATGAAGTATGTGGGAATTGTAGCATGGGAATCGCCATCACAATTATGCTAAATAAATATCCCTAGAAGAGAGTGAGCTTCACAAACAATTGAAAAGGAAAGCAATACAAAACACCTCTTTTCTATACATTAGCCAGCCTGCTATAAACATCAAGCAATAATGAAATGCCTCGTGCACAGGGGGAGCATGTGGTGACAAAATAAATAAATAAATAAATAAATAATCATTAAGCACCTTTTATGACTAGAGATGCCTTTAAGAATGAAAAATTAGCAGGAAATCTGTATCCAAATAATTGTGCCTACAATTCACTCCTTGGCGCAGCAGAACTGTCAACTCTTAGCTACTATGGAGGCAAAATCCTTTGGGGATGTGAGGGACATTGAAGCACAGCCTTATTACAATGCACTCCAATGTCTAAAAATTGTTCTTATTTGGGGTTTATACCACAGAAAGAGCCAAGATTTTAAGCTCTACTAAAACCAAACCAACCAACCGAACAAACAAACAAAAAGTCTTTATCTTTTTATGTTCATTTAATAACATGTCTGTCATTTTTATGATTGGTCTAAAAATATACATTGTGTTGAACATAATAAAAAAATGAAAAATTAAGACATAGTCAACACACAACACCAACACACCACACCACAGAACATAACCTAGATGAGCTAATCTGCAAGAGTGGAGTAAAATAATGAGGTAATGCTGTTGAGGGGATTATATTCAAAAATATGGCAAGACATCAATAGCGACCGAGAGGAGGAGGGAAAGTGTCTCAGCTGTTAGCAATAAGGCAGCCGCAAATTTGCAAGATGTATTAACTGCTTTAGTAACTGGTAGTTCAAGAAGCTTAATCCCCAATAGTTCATGTGGCCATCTGTGATAGAGCTGCCCAGGCTGTACATCTTTTTCTTGGCTGTGTTTACTGGAATTCTCCCTCCCTTCTTTGTTCCCTCACGGGTCAGTTCAGGAAGAAAGAGGAGTAATGGATGGATAACTGATTTGCCTTTCCCCATTCAGCAAAGACCACGGTCAAAAGGAACGTGTAAGGTTGCTCAGACGGTGGAGGCACTGACACCACATTTTCTATATCTCCCAACGTGCTGATGGGCGCGAATCATTTGTAAAAGCATTAAGTTGGTTACATTGGCTAAGCAATTGAAATTGTGAGCTGTTAAGTGTCAAGCGCTGACCCCGTGGGGTGGGAGAGGTTGAAGTGGGATGGTGCGGTGGAGGGCAGGCTTCGGGTCATGTTTTATACTGGAAGTTTAATTGTCCTGGCGAGGATGTTGAAGTGACTCATTGAGCTGAAGTGGTTTTCTATCTTCCAGCCCAGATCTGAAATGGGGGAGGACAGCGCGGCAGTAGTATCTTTGAAAGAATTGGCTTAGCTTGCCTCAGCCCCTAATTACTTCCATGCAGATTCATTTGTTTTGGACACCAAAGTTGAAAGCAAGCCAAAGATTGCAAAAATAGTGTCTATGTCGCCCCTTTCATACCCACACAAACCTTTTCACTGTGTTTAAGCCAGGATTTTTTTTCTTTTTCTTTTTCTTTTTTTTTTTTTTTTTTGGTCCTTTCTGATCTTTTATCAAAGAACATTAAATAGTTTATAGCTAGAAAGAATTATAAAGTCATCATGACACTGAGCTTTTGTGATGGTGTTTTCCAAATGTGTTTTGATTATTCTCACAGAAACTCTCATCCCACTCAGAGATGAGTGTTTCTGACTTGGCATTGTAAGGTTAGTTATGGTGTCTGTTTATCCCTAGGATATAGGTGCAGGATTTGCCTTGCTTTAGAGGAATGCCATCTGCATGAATTTTATAATCCTTTGCTAGTCAGTGGCCAACCCCCTGAGATGCACCTTGAGCTACTGAAAATAGTGAACTTGAAGCTCAACTATTTACTATCAGCTGGGGAAATTTTCTGCTGGAAGAATGTTGTGCATGCTTGCAGAAATGCTGTCTCTTATCCCCACCCCTAAGAGTGTAATCAGAGTTATTCCAAAGGCAAGTAGGACCAGGTAGCCTCCATTCAGAGGGCATTACAGAAAACCTGTGGATGCTATTGCAGGGCTATGAAGGGAGAGCAGGGGAGGATGAGAACAGAGACATTTTGTTCCCGGAAGACCTTTACTAAGATGAAGATAGTACTCACTACATGATTGGTAGGTTTTTAACAGTGTGGAAGCTCAGGAATGGGAGGCATTTAAGTCACCAAGATTCAAAGCAGACCCAGGAGAGTAGAAAGGGGTCAATTTCCTAGAAATCGCAGAAGCAGAATTAACAGGCTCCAGAAATGAGATAAAATGAGCAGTGGCAGTAACGAGGCAGCTGAGGGATGGAATTTCTTTCAGTCTACAAAGTGGGACGTGTAGTGATGAATTCTGTCTGTCCAGGTGAACTTGGGTCACTCACATGAAGCTCTGCTGGAGACAAAGAAAACATAAACTTGTAGACCCTGGTAGGGTCATTGTTAGAAGAGTCAGAAACCATCACTGTGGGTATGGCCACTGAAGGCTAAGGAAAGTATGAACTTGAAACCAGGAGAGCGTGGAAAGATAAAGCTAGAATTAGTGTTTCTAGCCAGGCAGGGCAAACTGAAAAGGCACGGCTCTTCTGTTTTATGGAAAGGCCACCAAAAAGCAGCAAAGTGGCATAGAAGAAACCCCCAGGGAAAAAATGGCATAGTTGAAAAGAAAATGAGATATAACAAGAGCATTTTATAAGCTAGAAAAACAGGGAAATGTGGGGTAAGTGATGGAGCATCACAACAAAAGGGAAAGGTGTACTGACGAAGCCTACGTATGACTGAGCTGGTGTGTAGTGTTATTCCGGCAGAAATAGAGGCAGGTGCATAGATAGGAGCTATTCAATATTGGAGGTAACATATCTTCAGAGATTTAAACTCATTTAGATTAAGAAAAACAAATAAAACATGACATTTCTTTATGCCTTCCTCAGTTCCACATAGCCAAGAGGCATGTTCCCTTTACCGTGATGTGGGATATTATGTAGCTGACCATCCAAGGTGAGGAGACTTGGAAACTCGGGGCTCGGGGTTACCCAAAAGAACAGTGAGCATAGAGTAACTCCCCAAGTAAGAGTATGGAAGCATCCTGAAGACTAGCAAGCAGTCTGTGCCCCTCTTTTTCAGCTCCCTGAACACAGCTGGGAATGCTCACTCCTGCTGAGGGTGGGTACTTCCTCAGGCAGGAGGTATGGGAGCATCGCCCAGAAGAATAGATTCATGGTTAGCAATGTTTAGAATCCTCTCAATTGATAATGCTACCCTCAACAATATTAACACTCAATTGTTCCATCACAGTGAAACATACCCTTAGCAAAATACCTTGCTGATTTGAGATGTGATTGACAAACACACAAATCATCACTACTGAGTTAATGACAAAATGAGAATTTACTGCAGTTGTCACTCTTGTTAATAAATGTAAAGCAGTGAAACATCCAGGTCTTTCCAGTTATTTATCCTATTCCTTTCAGATGGGCTGGCCATCTTTATACTTCACTAAATGGATTCATGGATTCCTAGTGCTGAAAGGAGAGCTAGTTTGTCACTGGCACATTGAATGTTGCATGAGGTGAGGCCCATGCAAGTTATTGCCACAGGGAAAATGAATAGCTTCAGGTTGGAGTGGAATTTGAGGCAAATACAAGGAGGATTAATGACTATGACTCCCCCAACCCCTGCCAAGCCCCTTTCTTTTTTGGTTTGATTAAGTTCTGGTTTGATTAAGCTATTAGCCCCTTTCCTATTCAGAGCAGAAAAGTCTGCATGGGATGAGCTCCCCAACTCATTTCTTCCATTTCTTCATCCTTCAACCTCCCAAGAGCCAAATCTTTGGCCTTAGAATGGCCAAAGAATGGGTCCACCCATTCCCAGAAGGAACTTAAAATCCTAGCCTTAAAGTGTCTTCCTTTCCCATCTTCTGTGTTTCCAGAGAACACAGAGATACAACTTTTTCCTTTGGATACCATCTGACTCTGCTTCAATAGGTTGGTTAGAGGCTTGGTGGATAGTATCCTATGTGTAGGTGCCATCCTAGAGAATCACATGCCCTCCGCCCTGCTTGTCTATTCTAGCTCTTGGACCTCTCCTCCATCACTGGCACAACAGATTCCACTGCAGTGTTGAAGTTACCTTGGGGCCAGCTCCCACAGCAGCTGGACTCTTCAGTCAGATACCCTCAGGTCAGAGACCAACTAGGTCCTCCAGGACCCACCTGACTGAATGACCTCTAGGTCCCAAGAGCAGAGTAGGGGTCCTGTCCATGCGCTCTTCAGAACTGGACCTTCCATGGAGGCAATGGTTTGAGCTTCCTAATTTTGCTGTGCCCAACTATGATTCTCCACAAGCTGTGTGCCTCCGGACTTAAGGAGGATTCATGGCTATGACTGCCCCCCAAACCCGTTTCTTCTTTAGTCTGGTTTAATTAAACTATTATCCCTTTCCTATTCAGAACAGAAAAGTCTGCATGGGATGAGCTCCCCATCCTATTTCTTCCATTTTTCTTTCAATTCCTCAACCTCCCAAAAGCTAAATCTTTGGACTTAAAATGACCAAAGAATGGGCCCACCCATTCCCAGAAGGAACTTGATGCCCTATCCCTGAAGCTTCCTCCTTTCCCATCTTCTGTGTTTCCAGAGAACAACTTTGGCTCTACAGTCACTCTGACTCCGTGAAGCCTGCCCCCCCAACATGTGCCCTCTTCCCACTCCACACCCCACAAGTGACCACACCAGGAGACAGCTACTGATGACTGTTGTCTTTCCAGCTCTGAGCTTTCAACCCAGCAGTCATCCCTTTCCAGTCTGTGTGCCCCAGAGTCTGGGGAAGGACTCAAGCCAGGGCCTCAGCTGCAGATCTTCTCAGGCAGCAGCATCATAACAGACAGCCCCCGGGTGTGCTAGACTTTGTATGAGTGTTAACTGCTTATGCTCTGGAGCTCAGCCAACAGGTCCATCAGCTTTGTATACCGAAACTTTAGAAGAAGAAGCAGGATTACTAAGAACAGAACAGGTAAGCAAGGCATCTGGGAGTCTCGTCTTGAGGCCCCAACCCCCTGAACTGAAGTGTCTGATATGCACTGTCTGCACACTAGAGAAAATCATGCTCTGGCAGACACTTACTATGTTTTGAAAATATTCAGAAGTCTTCAAAGAGGCCTCTACAAACACTATCTTTGTGCCTAGTTTTTCCCGAACTCAAGCTTTGAGGTCAAGAGTAAAGAAAGTTCTAGACTTGGGCAAAACTTCAACTGTATAGAATCTGAGGGCAGAACCTTCTAGATCAAGTTCTAGATGGCGGGGGAATGATGTCTATGATATGAAGCATCTCCCTCTTAGCAAACTGATTTACCAAGGAATGAGCAAGAATGACAGTTGCATAAACCCTGGATAGACATGGACCCTTGATCTAGGCATGGACTTTTCTTGTGGAACTATGAATGACTATAGCTTCTAGGAAAATGAACTAGTCAAGGAATTGGCCCAATAAGAGAGAGAGGACCAAAGAGAAGAGTGGACAGGTCTTTGAAAGTTTTGCTTTGGTCTAGAAAAGTTGGAGAGGTGCTATGACAGATGTCACCAAACTCAGGAATACTGTCACACACAAGTTACTACTCTGCATCTCTACCAAATAAGGATAAAAGTCTGGGGGTAGTGAGATGAAATAACAGTATGATAAATTTGGATGCCAGAACAACAAATAACTTGTGTGGTCTAAGGGAAAGTCTGGATCCTTAAGGACCTAGCTTCCCAAAGAAAATGACAGTAAAATGCATTCATCCGGGAAGAAAATAACAACAACAAAACAAACAACCAAATAAATAAATAAATAAGCAATCTCCAAATGATTCAAACAGATCAAGAGCAACCAAGAGAGGAGTCTTTCTTCCCAGTCGCCATCTGCAGCAGGGAACCAGGCAGCTCCAAAGCCTTCTGTGCATAGCCCACCAGGAGAGAATGATCTCCCAGCAGTGATTTCACTTCTGAGAGTGGAGATGAGATCTCCACCTTCTCTCTGGAGGGGTACAACTAGGAGAGCACAAGGCATATGATCAGTGGAGGAGCTGGGACAGGAGTCTTCCCTTCCAACCGCCATCTGCAGCAGGGAACCAGGCAGCTCCAAAGCCTTCTGTGCTTAGCCTGCCAGTAGAGAGTGATCTCCCAGCAGCGATTTCACTTCTAAGTGTAGAGGTGAGATTTCCACATTCTCTCTGGAGGGATACAGCTAGGAGCACACTGGGCATATGATCAGTGGAGCAGCTGGAACATGAGTCTTACCCTCCCAGCCACCATTTGCAGCAGGGAACCAGGCAGCTCCATAGCCTTCTGTGCATAGCCCACCAGGAGAGAATGATCTCCAAGCAGCGATTTCACTTCTGAGAGTGGAGATGAGATCTCCACCTTCTCTTTGGAGGAGTACAACTAGGAAAGCACAAGACATATGATCAGTGGAGCAACTAGGACAGGAGTCTTCCCTTCCGGCCACCATTTGCAGCAAGGAACCAGACAGATCCACAGCCTTCTGTGCACAGACCCTGCCAGAAGAGAGTTGGTCTCCCAGGAGTACAGATACAGGTTTACAGGCCCATAGGAGGGGCAAGCTCCAGCCAGAGACAACAAGACCAACTAATACCAGAGATAACCAGATGGCGAAAGGCAAGTGCAAGAACCCTACCAACAGAAACCAAGGCTACTTGGCAACATCAGAGTCCAGTTCTCCCACCACAGCAAGTCCCAGATGACCCAGCACACCGGAAAAGCAAGAGTTGGATTTAAAGTCTCAACTCACGATGCTGTTAGAGGACATCAAGAAGGACATAAACAACTCCCTTAAAGAAATACAGGAGAACACGAGTCAAATGGTAAAAGCTCTTAAAGAGGAAACGCAAAAATCCTTGAAAGAAATACAGGGGAGCATGGGTGAACAGGTAGAGGCCCTTAAAGAGGAAACACAAAAATCCCTGAAAGAATTACAGGAGAACACAAACAAACAAGTGAAGGAACTGAACAAAACCATCCAGGATCTAAAAATGGAAGTAGAACAATAAAGAAATCACAAAGTGAGACATCTCTGGAGATAGAAAATCTTGGAAAGAATTCAGGAGTCATAGATGCAAGCATTAACAACAGAATACAAGAGATAGAAGAGTGAATCTCAGGTGCTGAAGATACCATAGAAAACATTGCTTCAACAGATAAAGAAAATGCAAAATGCAAAAAGCTCCTGAGTCAAAACATCCAGGAAATCCAGGACACAATAAGAAGACCAAACCTAAGGATTATAGGTATAGAAGAGAGTGAAGATTTCCAACTTAAAGGGCCAGTAAATATCTTTAATAAAATTATAGAAGAAAACTTCCCTAATGTAAAGAAAGAGATGTCCAGGAATATACAAGAAGCCTACAGAACTCTAAACAGACTGGACCAGACCAGAAAGTCCTCCCGGCACAAAATAATCAAAACACCAAATGCACTAAACAAAGAAAGGATACTAAAAGCAGTAAAGGAAAAAGGTCAAGTAACCTATAAAGGCAGGCCTATCAGAATTACACCAGACTTCTCATCTGAGATGATGAAAGCTAGAAGATCCTGGTCAGATCTCATACAGACCCTAAGCGAACACAAATGCCAGCCCAGACTACTATACCCAGCAAAACTCTCAATCACCATATATGGAGAAACCAAGATATTCCATGATAAAACCAAATTTACACAATATCATTCCACAAATCCAGCCCTACAAAGGATAATAGATGGAAAACATCAACACAAGGAGGGAAACTACACCCTAGAAAAAGCAAGAAAGTAATCTTTTTCCAACAAACCCAAACTAAAATAACCACACAAACATAAAAATAACATCAAAAATAACAGAAAGCAACAATCACTATTCCTTAATATCTTATAACATCAATGGACTCAATTCCCCAACAAAAAACAGTCTAACAGAAATATTTTTCATGTAAATCTTCAATTTTATCAGAAAATGTTTGTGATTCATCTTTCAATTTAGTAATGTTTTTTATGTCTACCATTTTAACTGTATTATTTTCCATGATAATCTTTAATTTTAACATTTTTTCTATATATTTCTTGAATTTTATCAGAAATATTTTCTATGTAAATCTTCAATTTCACCAGAAAATGTTTATAATTGAACTTTCAATCAATTTAAGAATATTTTGATGCCTACCATTTTATTGGTATAATTGTCCATGATAATCTTCAATTTTAAAGTTTTTCTGTATTTTTCTTCAATTTTGTCAGAAGTATTTTCCATGTGGATCTTCAGTTTCATCAGACAATGTCTATAATTTTACTTTCAATAAACTTAGGAACATTTTTATACCTGCCATTTTATCTATATAATTTTCCATGAAATAGTCCGTTTTAACATGTTTTTCTATAAATTTCTTGAATTTTTTCAGAAATAGTTTCCTTGTAGATCTTCAATTTTATCAGAAAATGTTTATAATTCCACATTCAAAAAATTTAGGAATATTTTTATGCCTATCATTTTATCTGTATAATTTTCCATGATAATCTTCAATTTTAATGTTTTTCCATATATTTTTTTAAATTTTATCAGAAATATTTTCCATGTAAATCTTCAATTTTATCAGAAATTGTTTATAATTCTACTTTCAATCAACTTAGGAATATTATTCCTACCAATTTATCTGTATAAATTTCTTCAATTTTATCAGAGATATTTTCCATGTAAACCTTCAATTTTATCAGATAATGTTTTTACTTCTACTTTCAATTAATTTAGGAATATTTTTATGCCTACCATCTTTTTTTTTTTTTAAATTTTATTTTCTAAGTTTTTTTTATTTACATTCAAAATCATTTCCCCTTTCCCGTTTCCTCCCTCCCCGAAAGTCCCATAAGCCCCCTTCCCTCCCTCTTTTCCCCATTCAACCCCCTCTCGCTTCTCTGTCCTGGCATTCCCCTACATCCAGTCTTTCCAGCACCAGGGGTCTCTCCTTCCATCTTCTTAGAAATCTATTGATATGCGAATTGTGTCTAGGGTATTCCGAGATTCTTTGTTAATATCTCCTTATCAGTGACTGCATGCTATGTGTGTTCTTTTTTTTTTTTTTGACCTTTTTTTTTTTTAATTTAATTTAATTTTATTTTTTTAATTTACATTCCAAATCACTTCCCCTTTCCCGTTTCCTCCCTCCCCGAAAGTCCCATAAGCCCCCTTCCCTCCCTCTTTTCTCCGTTCAACCCCCTCTCATTACTCTGTCCTGGCGTTCCCCTACATCCAGTCTTTCCAGGACCAGGGGTCTCTCCTTCCATCTTTTTAGAAATCTATTGATAAACTAATAGAAGGGAAACTAGGGAAGAACCTTGAACATATGGGCACAGGGGAGAATTTCCTGAACAGAACTCCAATAGCTTATACTCTAAGATCAAGAATAGACAAATGGGACCTCATTAAATTACAAAGTTTTTGCAAGGCAAAAGACACCGTCAAAAAGACAAAGCGGCAACCAACTAACTGGGAAATGATCTTTACCAACCTTACATCCGACAGAGGGCTAATATCCAAGATATACAAAGAACTCAAGAAGTTAAACTCCAGAGAGGCAAGTAACCCTATTAAAAAATGGGGTACAGAGCTCCACAAAGAGTTCTCACCTGAAGAATATCTAATGGCTGAGAAGCACCTAAAGAGATGTTCATCATCCTTAGTCATTAGGGAAATGCAAATCAAAACAACCCTGAGATTCCATCTCACACCAGTCAGGATGGCTAAGATCAAAAACACAGGAGACAGCAGTTGTTGGCGAGGATGTGGAGAAAGAGGAACACTCCTCCACTGCTGGTGGAATTGCAGGCTGGTACAACCACTCTGGAAAGCAGTCTGGCGGCTCCTCAGAAAACTGGGCATGACACTTCCGGAGGATCCGGCTATACCACTCCTGGGCATATACCCAGAGACTTTACCTGCATGCAATAAGGACACATGCTCCACTATATTCATAGCAGCCTTATTTATAATAGCCAGAAGCTGGAAAGAACCCAGATGTCCCTCAACGGAGGAATGGATTCAGAAGATGTGGTATATTTACACAATGGAATACTACTCTGCAATTAAAAACAATGAATTCACGAAATTCCTAGGCAAATGGTCAGAACTTGAAAATATCATCCTTAGTGAGGTAACCCAATCACAAAAGATCACACATGGTATGAAGTCACTGATAAGGGGATATTGACCCAGAATCTATGCCTACCATCTTATCTGTATAATTTTTCATGAAATAGTTTTAATGCATTTTTCTACATATTTCTTGAGTTTTATCAGAAATATTTTCCCTGTAGATTTTCAATTTTATCAGAAAATGTTTATAATTCCACTTTCAATCAACTTAGGAATATTTTTATGCCTACCATTTTATCTGTATAATTTTTCCATGTAATAGTCAATCTTAATGTGTTTTTCTATATATTTCTTCAATTTTATCAGAGATAGTTTCCATGTATATTTACACAATGGAATACTACTCAGCAATTAAAAACAATGAATTCATGAAATTCTTAGGCAAATGGGAAACAGGGGGAGGGAAGAGGGCTTATGGGACTTTCGGGGAGGGGGGAACTGGGAAAGGGGAAATCATTTGGAATGTAAATAAAGAATATAGAAAATAAAAATAATAAAGAAAAAAAAGAGCAACCAAGAAAAAAGTTCAAAGAAAATCTCTGAAATTGAAGAGCCTAGAGTTGCAAATTCCCAAAGCTTACCGGATTCTCAAACAAGGAAGGGCAGAAGGTTTATTGTAAGGCACTGTACTGTGAAGTTTACGGACATGATGCACAAAGACACTTTCCAAAGATTTCAGAAAATAAGTGTGACATTCCCACAAAGGACTCAAAGGTTGCAATGAGACTTAGCTTCTTAAGAGCAACACCAGAAACTTCATACAACAGTGAAACATATGCAAAATCAGAAGGGAAATGTTCCCAGCCCACAACTCTTCTAGACCATTAAACTCTCTAGACCATTGGAAGGGAAAATGAAGACTGTAAAGGTTAGAATATGAAAGGCCCCCTACAGACTCATGGTCTGAACACTTGCCCCCATTGATTGATGTCCCTGATTTGGGGATCTGTTGGTGTTGAACCTAGTTGTTAAATTAGGCCTCTAGGGGACAAATTTGCAGATTTCACCCTGGTCCTCTTTCTTGTCCTATGCTTTCTCCTTCCTAATCCATCAGGATGTGAGCAGGCCTTGACACAAGTTACCACTGGTAAAAACCAAATCTCTTCATTGCCAAACTTTCCCCACTAGATGGACTGTACTTTCTAAACTTTGAGCCAAAGTAAACCTTTCCTCCCTTAAGTTACTTCTGTCAAGAATTTTGTCATATCTACTAGGAAAATCACTGATATGATAGATTAAAATGTCTCTGATATATACTGTCCTAATTTTAGGAAATTATTGGAAGACAAGTCCATAATTTAGACAGTAGCCACTCCTTAAGCGCTCCCATTTACCCATGTATGTTTCAAAGTGCTTCACATATTTAAGGTATTCACCTCAGCTTCTTATGATAGAAATGCTCTCTCCAGTTTAGTCACAGAACTTCAGTAATATAACCATAGTCAAGAAGCTATTAAGTAGTCAGACCTCAGAACTCCACCGCTAGAGTTTGTGGTCTTTAACAACCAGAAGGAATCTGGCTTGAG